>CM060682.1:188234475-189434475 GCA_030686995.1 Artemisia argyi
TATTTCCCAAAAGCTTACTTTTTTTCGTAAGACATTTCACGTTATATTTATATTTCTATTTATAATAAAGTTCCCGACATTATTAAACTATTTTCATAGTCTAATACATATCGTCAACGTCATTATTTTCATTACTCGTGATCACCTATTTATTATATACGCACTTATGTAAATATATATACGTTTACACATTTATATATTTATATAAATGTTTATATCGATAATATAAGTTATTACGAGTTTTTATTTGATTGTTTAACTAGTTATAATTCCCGCGCACGCGCGGGTTTTTTTTAAAATTTTTTGTATCATATATTTTTATTTATTAAAAAACAAATAATTTAATCTTTGTTTTGTTTGATTTATGATGTTTAATTATAGTTTTTTATTATTAAAGATAATTATTTAAAAATTTTAATCCTATTGTTAATTGTATCTTTTTTATATTTTTTGTATTTATCTTCTACTTATGTTATGGATAAATATAAAATATTACATAATAAGAAAATATTTTTTTTTAATAAAATTATTACTAAATAAAGTATGAATGTATTTTTTTGAAATAAAAAATTCTCAATAGGGGTTTTGTTTTATTATATAAAAGATTATAAATTGTATTGAGTTATAAAAGATGAGTCACATGTCCGAGTCATCACTCTCGGCTCATTGTCCAAATCCAAATGTTAATGCATTTTGCCGAAGTTAACCGTTGACTAGAAAGTCAACGTGACTCTAACTCGCACAACCATGAGTCCAAAGTAATATTATCAAGCCTCAATAAAAAATAAATCAACTCCGTCAACAAGTCCCATTTCACAAACTACAACAATAGGGTCCGACTACGGCACCCGACTACCGTTTCACCATCGGTCCCCAATCATCCATATAATAGACAACAGTTCGCCAAATAATCATATACCCATTGTCGAGACCACAAAGGGTCTCAACCCAAAATAGTTTTCGGCCGAAGCAAATAAATACAACATTAAAACAACAACAAGAATGACATCAATCATACACAAGTTCCGGGTTGATTTACCAAGTCAAACCCGTGCCAAAAGTCCCACTTGGGTCTCGGCAAAAACCATGAGTCAAGAGACTCGAATCCATGACCACTTTGGTCACGGCATAAGCTCATTCGAGCACACCAAAACTGCCCAAACGGACCCTTGAGGTCGCGGCACACAAGAACAACAACAACATCAAAAATGGTCATCCAAATCCAACTAAATCCCAACTCCAAGTCTCCAATAATCCAAACCCAAGTTGCAAGATACTAAGGTTAAGACCCGTAAAAATGGAGCCATACGACTCGAACCACAACAAGCCGTGAGCTACGGCTCTTGGTATCAATCGACCTCCATGAGAAAACCATTAAACCCGGATACCAAACCCATCATTATAATCCAAATACCATTTCCCATTTGTATATTTCGAAACCTGACAAAATAAACCCGTGTAGACACGGTTTTGAAACCAAATCGAGGCACACGAGATGAAAATCGTGGCTACCTACCTTTTTAATAACTCCAAGCTCAAGAAACTTTGAAAACCAAAAAGTATTAGTGGTGGTGGTGGCGTTTGAGTGGCGGTGATGATTAAACGAGGGGGTTAGGGGTGTTTGTGTCGCGTGTGGATTACACCAAAAGAAAGATCGCAACGCGGTGATTAAGATGGTGGTGATGGTTTGGTTGTGAGGGTGGCGGTGTGACGGTGGTGGCTGCCGGAGGGTGGCGGCTAGGGTTAGTAGAGAGAGAGAGAGGAGAATAAAATGGTGATGAAGGTGAAGGTGTTGTGTTGGTGTGTTGTGTTTAAAACCGGTCCACAATGACCAAATTTTTACTCCTTTTATTTATTTATATATTTATTTTCTTTATTACACAATAATAATAATAATAATGATGATGATGATGATGATGATGATGATGACGATGATGATGACGACGACGACGACTAGTCAAGTAAACACGAGGACCAATCCCGTAAAATTTTCAAAATATTTCGACACCCTCAACTCGAACTCGTTCCGATTATTATTAAAATTCCACGATACGTTCATTTATTATATAAACCAAACTGTAAATCAAAATTTAATTGTGTTAGGTTATTTCTAGTGCCGGAGTCAATCTAGTGCCTCAAAGACGTCTCAATCATAATTCACCACATAAATTCCATATCAAAACAATAATTCAAATTCAATTCCACATAAACTTCAAAATTTAAAACCACGGTTTAAATTTCACAAATTCGTTGCGAATAAAATTTCAAATATTTAATTAAAATCAAACTTTTAACGTAATGCGGGTTTTAAAAGTCTCCCTAAATTGCTAGTTGTCACATCCTCCCATCCTCAGAAGAAACCCGTCCCGGGTTTCTTTCGGAACTTTCCATCTACGAAGTAAAAAGCTTAGGATATCTCTTCCAAAACATATATTAGATTCTTTCTCAAATGTCTATCAAATTTAATTATATAAATTATATAGTAATTGGCAAATGGCACAAAAAGGTATTAAACTTAGGGTCTGTTTTCAATCAAGGTACTGCACTTTTTTTCTTGACATAAAGGCGGCCAACTTTTTTTTTTTTTGGCGGATTTAGGTTCTAACTTCCGTTAACCAACTAACGACCATTTCGTTACTAAATTACATGTTTGGTCCTTGAGTTTGTATAGTCATTTCACCACCTCTACCACCATAGTCCACCATTACCCACCACCACCATCCATCACCAGCCGCCGCCACCACCACCTTCACCACCACCACCAGCCTCTACAACTACCACCATATGCCACTACCACCAGCAGCCACCAGGACTACCCACCACCACTACCAGCCGCCACCACTATCACCCACCACATCCACCACTAGCCTCTACCACCACTACCCACCACCACCAGCCTCTACCACCACTACCCACCACCATCACCATCCACCACTACCACCAACCGCCGCCACCTCCACCACCACCACCCATTACCTTGGTGGTTGTTGGTGGTGATGGTGGCAGACGGTGGTGGTGGATAGTGGTGGTAGAGGCTGGTGGTAGTGGTGGTGGTGGAGGGTGGTGATGGTGGCGGCGACTAGTATTGGTGGTGGATGGTGGTGGTGGGTAGTGGTGGCGGTGGTGATAGAGGTGGCAGGTGGTGGTGGTGAAATGACTATACAAAATCCAGGACCAAACATGTAATTTACTAACGAAATGGTCGTTAGTGGCTTAACGGAAGTTAGTAAAAAAGACCTAAATCTGCCAAAAAAGAAAGAAAGAAAGAAAGTTGGCTGCCTTTATATGCACGAAAAAAAAGTAGAGTACCTTGATTGAAAACAGACTCTAAGTTGAGTGCCATTTTGTGTCATTTTGTGTTTCATCCGCTTTAATCTGTTTTCATATGTTTTTGAATTTTTAAATGTTTTATCAGAGGTTGCAAACGGGTCGTTTTGGGTTATGGGTCTATTTTTTATGTTTTCGTCTGTTCTTTTACGTTTTCGCTTGTTCTTTACGTTTTTGTCCGATTTTTTACGTTTTCATCTGTTCTTTTACGTTTTCGTATGTTTTTTTACGTTTTCGTCCGCTTTTTTACGTTTTCGTCTGTTTTATTTCATTTTCGTTTGTCTTTTTACGTTTTTGTCCGTTTTCGTCCTTTTTTTCGTTTTTGACGGTTTTTTAGGTTTTCGCCCATTTTCTTACGTTTTCGTCAGTTTTCTTACGTTTTCGTCCTTTCTTTAATGTTTTCTTATGCTTTCGTCTGTTTTTTTACGTTTTCATCCATTTCTTTTACGTTTTTGTCCGTTTTTTAACGTTATCGTCCATTTTTTACATTTGCTTACATTCTCTTACGTTTCTGTCTGTTTTTTTTATGTTTTTGTCTATTTTTTACGTTTTCAGCCGTTTTCGCCTGTTTTTTATGTTTTCACCCGTTTTTTACGTTTCCGTCTGTTTTTAACGTTTTCGTCCGTACTTTTAAGTGTTCGCCTATTTTATAATGTTTTCGTCTGTTTTTTTTTACGTTTTTATCTATTTTTTAACGTTTTCATCTATTATTTTACGTTTAGTTTTTTTAACGTTTGCGTCTGTTTGTTTACTACTTTAGTATGTTTTTACGCTTTTGTTTGTTTTTTTACGTTTTCATCCGTTTTGTTACGCTTTCGTATGTTTTAACGTTTTTGTTTTCGTCCATTTTTTACGTTTTTGTCTGTTTTTTACGTTCTCGTCTGTTTTTTTACACTTTCATCCATTTTTTTTACATTTTTGAAAGTTTTTTGTACGTTATTCTACGATATCTTACGTAAGAAAGTAGATGAACACATAAAGAACGGACGAAAACGTAAAAAAAAAAAAGAAGAAAACATAATAAAATGGACAAAATCTAAAAAAAGTAGACGAAAACGTAAAAATTCAGACGAAAACATAAAAAAAAACTGATGAAAACGTAAATAATCGGACGAAAACATAAAAAACCGGATGAAAGTGTAAAAAACAGAAGAAAATATAAAAAATAGACAAAAACGTAAAAGAAGAGACGAAAACGTAAAAAAATAGATCAAAACGTAAAAAAGACGAAACATAAAAGAACGGATGAAAACGTAAAAAAAACAGACGAAAACGTAAATGAACAGACGAAAACGTAAAAATTCAGACGAAAACGTAAAAAAATAGATGAAAACGTTAAAGAATGAACGAAAACGTAAAAAAAACTGACGAAAAACGTAACAAAACAGACGAAAACGTAAAAGAACGGACGAAAACTTAAAAAAACAGACGAAAACGTAAAAGAACAGACGAAAACGTAAAAAATTGGATGAAAACATAAAAAAAACAGAAGAAAACGTAAAAGAAAGGACGAAAACGTAAAAAAAAAGATGAAAACGTAAAAAAAAATAGAAGAAAAATATAAAAAACAGATGAAACGTATAAAAAATAGATGAAAACGTAAAAGAAGAGACAAAAAAGTTAAAAAAAAAATGGATAAAAACGTAAAACACAGACGAGAATGTAAAAGAGCGGACGAAAATGTAAAAAAACAGACGAAAATGTAAAAAATCGGATGAAAACGCAAAAAATCGGACGAAAACGTAAAAAAATAGACGAAAAACATAAAAAAACAGATGAAAACATAAAATAACATACGAAAACGTAATAGAACGGACAAAAACATAAAAAACAGACGGAAACATGAAAGAACGGACGAAAACGTAAAAAAACGGACAAAACGTAAAAAAAACCATACGAAAACGTAAAAAAAGACGAAAACGTAAAAAAAACGGATGAAAACGCAAAAAATCAGATGAAAACGTAAGCAAACGGACGAAAACGTAAAAAATCGGACGAATACGTAAAAATATAGACGAAAAAGTAAAAATTTGGACGAAAGCGTAAAAAAACTGACGAAAATGTAACAAAACGGAAGTAAACGGAAAAAAACAGAAGAAAACGTAAATGATGGACGAAAACGGAAAAAACGGACTTGGGGTATTTTAAAGGAAAATAGGTGAAAACAGAAAAAAAGTGTTTTGTAGTTTTGTGTATTGAAGTTGGAAATATAAATTTTGTGTTTTGTAGAGAATTATATTGGAAAACACTAATTTGAACGCGATATCTGTTTCTTTGTTTTCCACAAAATATTTTGTGAAAAATAAGGGTTTTTTCTATCAACTAAACGCATCCTTTGCTTCCAAAATATTTGTATGACATATGAAAGATAAGAAATGATGATAACCAAAAAAACAGACCTATCTCCTTTCAAAGGAAGGTAATGCAAGGGACGCGATGAGGGTGTTCATCAAAACAGGCATTATCTCCTTCAGTGTTTTATGAGTATTTACAACTATAGTTTGCCACCATAACCTGCAATATTTTGAAAAACCCTTCAAGATCTAGACCGTATTAGAGATTTTATTAGAATTTTTACAACCAGTACCTTGTGAGCAGGCAAGGCAATGCCCTTGTTCTCCTTGATAACTTTCCAGATCTATTAAGCATCGAAGGAAAAACCTGAAGCAGGAACAATTCCTCGCCTATCACCCGCTAGACCTCCAGGTGCAATTGATTGGAAGAATTTCTGTCGCAAACTAGCCACCTTCCAACACACAAGAAAAAAAGCAAAATAATTCAAAGAATACATTGCAAAATAAAGTAGAAGTGCTTGAGTTTCTAGCATACCTGCACTTTAAATTGTTCTTCCTTCTCTTCATAGCTAGACAATGCAACAACTTGAACCTGGTCATTCAATCAAAGAGAAGTTATATTATGATCATACAACTAACCTTGAAATATATCTAATATTTCTTTTCAAATGATAATGAATGAGCATACAACTAACAAGGATCGAGAACCAAAATAAAGAAAGAAAAAAGGTCACACTTTAAACAAATATAAAGCACAACAACTCAAACGCACAAGTTCACATAATCTAAACCTTACCATTTAAAATCCCTAACCTTCAAAGTATATAAAGCACAACAACTCGAGAAGTATAAATTGTTATTACTAGTCGTAAATGCACAAACTACTATCCGGTTTTCCGTGAGGATTCAGCTTAACGCAGCTACACTAACTACAAATTTCGCTTTCACTAGACCTTATTCCACAAACACTTAAATCTATCAAATCGAACAACAAGCATAATAGCTTTTAGTCAACAATCATATTATTCAATCAAATTTAAGTAAAATCAGCCGGTCACAAGCAATTCAAAGCTTCAGCTATCAACATATTCAATCACATTTTAAACTTAATTAAATTTCACTAAAACCTAATTATTAGGAATAATCACTTACATATAAAAATTGAAGTAGAATAACAACAATTCAACACTTGAGCTATCAAACGCCCAATATAAAGCCAACTCAATTGAATCAATAATCTAAAAGCTAGGGTTTAAATTTAACAACAAAATGATTAATAGTATAATTAACTATCATAAGCAACACATATGTTACATTTGTGCCGGAGTTAGGGTTTCGGTGGTGGTGGATAGCGACAGTGGAGTGGCGTTTAGGGATAGAGAGTGTGTGTGGGAGAGATTTGGGATGGAGCGTTATATTTATTTTTTTATATAATTGGTTTATTTTTTATTTTTTGTGACTTTTATAGATTTTAGTGGGTAAATGTCACAAATTTTGTAGTGATATATATATATATATATATATATATATATATATATATATATATATATATATATATATATATAGGGGAGGGTTAATGTGAGATCAATCTTAAAGTTGTAAGAATAAGATCTAATCTAAAAAACCACTAAAACCAATTATAAATAACCATGTTAGCAATAATACACAAAAAAATAAAATATTAGTACGAATTAACATTTTAACAACTAATAACCAACTGATACATGAGTTTGAATTAGTGATACACAATTATAAATTTACATGTTGAATCAAAGTGTATCAGCTTAACCTGATATATATTACATGTCAAATTAAAGTGTATCACCTTGGTTTCATCAATTTTAAAAAGAAAACCATAAGAACTTTAACAATTTTAGTTGTAATTAATAAAAAAATTAATTTTATTTTAACGAGAGTATCACTTGTCAAATTTTAGTTGGATCTCATTTTAACAACTTTAAGCTTGATCTTATTTGATCCTAACTATATATATATATATATATATATATATATATATATATATATATATATATATATATATATATATATATATATATATATATATATATATATATATATACTTGAACCCAACCCAAGGTGACCGGCCACGCACATGTTAACAATGTTGTCTTTCTATTGTAAGAACCACGCAGCTGCTTCGACCATAACCATAAGAAGCCACCTACATCAGAACCTAGAAAATCTTCTAATACCACTGAAGGAGATTCGTTTGGCAACCGGAAACTTCAGCTATGTAAGTATGATCGGATATAGCAGAGTCTACAAAGGACAACTCTCTGGACACTGGAAAAACCGAATAGTTGCCTTCAAACGACATGATCCAGAGAGTAACCGAGGAGAGGCAGAGTTCCGAAATGAACTTCAGATGATGTCCAGTTTATGCCATGAAAATATCATCCAATTGATTGGTTACTGTGACAAAAAGGGTGAGATGATTACAATCTACGATTATGCAGTTAATGGTAGCCTTGCGAGACATCTGGAAGAAGAGAGTCAGAGGCGTTGCCTAACATGGGTACAACGCCTGAAGATTTGCATAGGAGCAACAAGAGGACTCAAGCACCTTCAGGCGAGTCACGGGGAGGACAAAATACTAGTACACAGAAATTTCAACAGCGAAAAAATATTGTTAGATGACCATATGGAACCCCTGATTAGTGGTTTAGGTTTCTCAATAGTGGTCGACAGAAGTAAGGGACAAGCCTATGGTATTCCTGTTGGTGACAACCATTACATAGATCCCATTTACGAAGAAAGTGGCATCATCAAGTCAGAAACAGATGTATACTCCTTAGGAGTGGTACTATTTGAAATGTTGACTGGGATTCTGCCTAGGAATGTAATGAAAATTGATGGGGAACTAAAACACGACTCTTTAATAAATCTGGTTCGACGGTACTCATATGATGATGGAGTGGTCAAGTTAATTGATCCGCTTATAGAAAATCACATTGAAATTCGTTCTTTCCTTATATTTAAAGAAATTGCATATAAATGCATCAGTTTAAACTTAAAGGATCGTCCTTCATTGAACAGGATCATTAAGAGGCTTGAGGAAGCATTGCGCATTCAAGTAAGTCTTCTCACTTAGTTGATTGGAAAGAAAAATATCACACATATTTTACCATAATACTAGTATGATTTTCCATTATATATGATGTCTCATTTTTGCTTGAACATTAGATAAATGCTTCCTTCTTCCTAAATTAAATTTCAATTACTCTGTTCTTTTGTCAATTGCTTATTAAAAAAAGGGGCAAAATAACATTTATGGCACCTTTGAGCAATAAAGTTGTTGCTTTTTATAATCACAGGAGCAGGGAGACGCTTCGACCATTGCCACACGAAGCCAGTTAAGCCGCCGAGATAAAAAACTAGAAGATTTTAGAATTCCATTGGAGGAAATCAAGTTGGCAACAGGAGACTTCAGTGAAAGAATTGGAGAGGGTGGATTTGGTGTGGTCTACAAGGGACAATCCTCTGAAATCGTGCAAAACTGCCCACTTGCCATCAAACGCCTTAATCCAAAAGGTCACCAAGGAAACAACGAGTTTCAGAACGAGCTTAACACGATGTTCAGATTCCACCATCACAATATCATTAACTTCATTGGTTACTGCGATGAAGATAGTGAGTCGATTATAGTTAACGAGTATGCTAGTAATGGTAGCTTGGAAGATTATCTTGCGGACATCCTAAACAAGAAGCAATGTAGCCTAACATGGGTAGAGCGCCTTAGGATTTGCATAGGAGCAGCAAAGGGACTCGACTACCTCCACTGGGGTCTTGGGGAAAACAACCGAGTTATACATAGAGACGTAAAAAGTGGAAACATATTGTTGGATGATAATTTGGAAGCCAAAATTTGCGATTTTGGTTTGTCAAAATCAGGTTCCAGAAATAAGCCACAAAGCAAGCTCTATACAAAAGCAGCAGGTACCCGGTTTTACATGGATCCCCTCTACCATGAAAGCGGTATGCTCCAAAAAGAGTCGGATGTGTACTCCTTAGGCGTAGTACTATTTGAGATGTTGACTGGGATACTGGCTTATTACGAAATGGCGATTGAAGACGGTGATGAACCACAATTTTTAATAAATCTGGTAAGACGCTACTTTGATGATGGACTGGACATGTTGGTTGATCGTACTATCAAAGATGAAATGGATCGCAGTTCTTTCCATACATTTAAATATATTGCATATGCGTGCATTAGTCTCAATTCAAAGGACCGCCCTACAATCGACACCATAATTGATAGGCTTGAGGAAGCATTGGAATTTCAAGTAAGTCTTAGCGTTTGATTATTATTATTATTATTATTATTATTATTATTATTATTATTATTATTATTTCACATGCATATATGGACGAAAACTACCATTAATGATACAACATGATAAATAACGACAGCAAAATTTTTTTTTTTCACCTCAAATAAACACATGCCATGTGACCACTCATTATGTGAGATTACATGGCACAATTCACGAAAGTGTGAGAACAAACAACTCCAAGTCTTATCTTATGCCTGGTCTTTCAGTCATATAGGTCATTCAAACTCATTAGTTGACAACTTGACACGTAATTCCCCTAAAAAATGTATATGTTTTTGTTTGTGGATGATGGTCTAGTATCCAGCACCTCATTGTTTAGGCTCCGTCTCAATTCACATGTCAAGTGTATAATTTGACAAGATAAGCTAGACATGTGTTGTATAACATAAGCGCCAACTCACTCAATTATGACTGTGTTACAGACTAACCTCGAGTGGGCCCAGTTTTTGAGCGAGATGCCTTTTCAAAACAAGGCAGGCTCGGGCAATGGGAGTGGCGCGGGCAGGAGTGGCGATCTCGAGGATGATGGCGGGGACGATGATGACGAGGGGCAGTATATCGAGGTATATGGGTTATTTTGTGTCACTTATCTTTCGGAGTATGCTATTGACTTATCTGTATGTTATTATTAATGTACACTTTTAACATTTTGGCGACTTGAACATCGCGGACATTGCAACATTTGTGGATATGGCAGCTAGATCCATAGATTATAACACCCTTTTTGTAGATTTTGTAGCGTTTTAATGTATTTTGAGGGTGTGTATCGATTATATATAAGTGTTTTAGCCGTTATAACTTGTTTTGGGATATCTGCATGTTGGTAGTGGTGGTATATAGGTTTTGGTTATTACAGGTTGCGGAGATTTTTTCCAGAAAAATTTATGGAAAAAATCTGGAAAATTGCTGCTGTGTATAGTAGCAGTACCTATAATATACCAACGACATGTCGTCAGTAAATTTGTAAGTATATTTATTGATATTCTTTTGTACCGGCGACATGTCGGCGATACAATATAAGCTTTGTTTGGCTTTGTGTATTTTGCACATAAACTTTGTTTGACTTTCGTCAACTATTTGCTAATTAAGTTATTAATTAATGATATTGTACCGACAACTTGCCGTCAGTACAAAACTGGTCGAACCCACAAAATGGTTGACTGCAGGGGTGGTCCTATGAAGGGGCAGGGGAGGATCCTGGCCCTCTCAAAATTTACGGCACCTAGTGTAAATATTATATGTTTTTAGAGGTAATTTAGTTGATGTTACAAACAAATCTTCGATCCCCCCCCCCCCCCCCCCCACCCCCCGCAAAATAAATTCGGCCTTGACTGAAAATGGTTATGGGACCCATTTTGTCGTCGGGAACAGTCTTCAGGACAGTAAGTCCCGACGAGGCATCCACGACTATGACATGCCTTCGTAATGTCGTCGGCATAATAATATACCGGCGACTTGACGTCAGCACAGTGGAAAAAATGTCGTCAGGGAAAGCCCCGAATGTACTAGTAACCTGATATGGTATTTGAGTCAATATATATTAGTTTTGAGAAAAATGACAAGGACCATTCATCCAACTTACTTCTAACTCATTTACAATCTCACTTTGGGTACTAATTCTTGTGATACAATATTTTGTAGATGCTGGGAGAGAATCCGGGCCCTCTAGGGGAACAGCTAGAGCCTGAAGCTACAGCAAAGGTGACTGGAGATGGATCAGACCGAGGTTCGGGAGAGAATCCGTACCCTCTAGGGGAACAGCTAGAGCCTGAAGCTACGGAAAAGGTGACTGGAGATGGATTAGATCGAGGTTCTTCGGTTGTTGGAGTCTCCCGAAGCTCTGAAAGCAAAGGTTGCTGTGGAGTTGGAAGGTTGTTAGTTTGTGGTTGGTTGGTTAGTAAGACGGTAAAAGACTGACTTGATTTTGGGCTTTGGATTTTTTATTTTTTTATTTTATTAACATGGGTTCATGATTCGACATTACGAGCCGATTATTTAATTTACCTGGGTGTCAGATTGTTATTTTCTGTTTCGAAGTTTTTTTTTTTTTTTTTTGAATACTATCGGCTGTTTCTTTGTGCTATTTGCCTATCTGGTTTTTGTTATTTTAGCAAAGTAACACAAGAGATCAATGACCGACTACGGCTACGGCTAAAGTGATTTAAGCATGGCGAAATACCTTGGAGACTAGGTTAAAATCATCATTCTGTTTATTCAATTTTTTTTGGTATCAACATGTATGAAACAATGGATAATCTGATGTTGTTCTATTGCAAATAAAACAGAATCACCGAGATTTGGTTATGAAACAATGTATAATCTGGTGTTGTTCTAGTGAAATACATCATTTTTAGCATGGCATCGTATCATCTGCCGGTGACAAACTTGACCTATAGAAATCGGGTATTACATGATTATTTGCATGATAGATTCACAATCATGAGGTAGCCGTTGGCGGGTACAGCCAACGCAGATTTCTTTAGCTCACGTTTATCACCGATGATATATGATGTTGATGTCTGGGACGAGTGTAAGGTCTCTTACATAGTGTTCAATCACAAAAATGTATGTTTTAGAAGTTTTAGAGAGACAGAGTGATGAACTAGAGAGAGAAAGGTGGAAAGGAGGAAGGATGAAGAACTAAGGTGATACTAGTATATTACACACACTAAACTTGCACTCACACCTTCATATGAATAAGGGCGCAGGTGTGGCGTTTATAAGGTTACAAGGATGGCAAGTTTGGGCCTTGGCATGCTTGGTTTGTATTGTACTTGAACTAGCCTATTACAAGTAACACATTATAAGTTTATATTAAAACCCGTTCAGACGACGCCGTTTTCGGCGTGGGTTTCCCGCCAAATATTCTGGGCTGCTAAGGCCCGCTTTGTTTAGCCTTGATCCATCTTGAATGATCCGCAATTGTTGCCAAGTACACGGTATTTGTTGCGTTTATTTACTTCCAGAACATTCACAATCGGTATTTCTTAGCTTTTTTGGATCTACTGTATCAAACCCTAGATCCAAAACAGTGTACCAGGCAAAATCTTAACGACGGTCAAACCCCGTATCTTGGCGGGGTAGCCACATCGAATTTGTGGTTGCAGCCATGGCGGGGTTTATTGGCAAAAGAGGTCCGGTCAATAAAATACCAGCTCTATCTCTTCTCGAGGTTCCGATTTAGGGGTTTCTGCTGATGGTGTGGTTGGTTAGTTTATTGTTGATTAGTGTTTGCATAAAGGTATACCCTCTTCTTGGTTCAGTTTGATTACGATATAGTGTTTAGACTTTTGATTTGTCCCTTTTTTTGTTAGTATGTGTTCAATATGTGGCTGAATATGCGGCTGATTAATATTGATGGAAATGAAATTGGTGATTGCTATAATCTGATGAAAATAAAATTGTTATAATCTAATGAATATGAGATACTCCTTTTGGAAAAGGCAATGATGATAGTAAACGGACTTTGATGATTGTTATAATATGATGGAAATGAAATTGGTCCTGAAAGCTTCCAAGTAACCTGGCGAGGCAATGACCGGACGGCGTGGTATAACCATTTGCTATGCAACCGAGTCTGTTTGAAGCCATGGTGAAACTCAGAAGTTTTTATAACCCGGTCTGCTGTTACTAATCTGAGCCTAACTGTTTATGTTTCAATGATCAACAAGAAAAAATTTTCTATTGTCACTCATGTCGCGTTTATGTTTACGTAATTACCTTTAGCTTGCTATTGTATCAGTCGGGTTAAAAGTCCACCTGTTTTTTTCCGTTTGCTACCATATCTGAGCCTACCTTAGAAGGCTTGCTGGTATAATGGTTTTGCAGGCGTGGCGGGGCTATCATTCGTGTTAGCAGCCACATGCTGCAATATGTGGTCAGTGCTCTTTAAAAGTGTGCTTTGTGTTGATAATAACCTTGGGCCTATACGGCATCGTTCGTCACGGGAGTTAATATATACTCTAATGCGAGATAAGCCGCATGTTGGCAAGGCAGCCTATTCCGGTTGCAGCCATGGCGGTTGTATCCGCTTTTTCCTGACTGACTTTGGAACAATTTGTGGCGATGATGATACTTCAGCTTCTTAGCTCTTCTATGCGTAAGCCTGGCGCAAACCCGCGTTGCAGCCATGGCGGCCACATTCAGCATGAATGACAGAATACATATCTGAGCCTTACTAAATCCAAAGACAAAACATTATTGTCTACAATGTCTATGTGTGATATGTGGCCTTTTAATTGATTATATGAAAAACACGTGACTGCGCCCCGACGGGTATATATATACCAAGCTAAAGGTAATTACGTTTACGTTTATATCTTCTGCAACTTAGATTTAAAACTTCGTTATATGGATAGAGCCAATTTCAGATATACCTATTTCTTTTTTGCAGACTGTTATACTAATTGCTTACCTATTTCATATCTGTCGTACCTTCATTTTATCAATGCTATACTTGATGTTCATTGTAGATCTCCAAGATATTAGCAGACCTAATGTTTACCTAAGACAGTGCCTTTTAGCATAACATGTTTATCCTAGACATAGGTGCATATTTTATTTACTGATAACATTTTCCCTGCACTATCAATGCACATTAGAAATATACTTGCTGCTCCTGCTTACTATGAACACTTAACAGGTATTGTCACATCTAAACGGTGCTAGCATTCCCGTATTACTTATAACATAAATTTGATCTAATTACCGTGCCTAACATATTATATTTCTGTATTAAGCTAAAATTACGATCTTTATCTCTTCACGTTCCAGTAGTAGGTTAGGTGGGAGGCTACAAATAGGTCAAGTGACATCTGTTGAGGGTTATGGTAACTGTGCGGCTGCATATGTAGCAGAAATAGAGTTGCCCTCTGCCGGAGTTGTTAATGGTTTGTGGCCACGTTAATGAGGTAATAATATATTCTAGAAATATTTTTCATGAAAACCGGAACAATATTGATTTGTTTTGTATGTTTATGCAATAACAGATACAGTTACAATGTATAACATGCTGGAACGATTTAAAGTCGTAAAAACATAATGAATTTCATGGCTAAAGGTATCAATGTTTATATATAATCACTACCATTGTTGCTATGTTCATGCATATGATTCTTGATAATGGGTATTGAAAAGTTTAAAAGCTTTATGTAATTTGGTGTAATGGTGTGACTAATTTGTTTTATCTTTTGCAGATATTTGCTGCAGTAGATGCCTATATGGTGGAGTTGATGGTTGTTGCAAGTGTCTCTGCTGCAAGTGTTTCTGGAGCCGGAAACCAAATCTCAATAGATTCTGGTACAGTAGGGATGTTAACTGACCCAAAAGAGGTATGAAATTTTTGTTGCAAATGTTATTACTGAAGCACGGTAAATGGGGCATGTAACCGGAAGACTAAGATAAGTAGTGGTATGTAATTTGTTATATCCTTATGCAGATATTTGTTAAAGGAGTGGATCCTAATATGATGGTGTTGATGGCTGCTAATGGATACGGTTTAGGGATTATAAAATACGATCATTTCGATTAGAAAAAACTATTATTATTATTGGTATAAAATTCTTGAGCAGTTTGGGTTTTCGGTAAGTTTTCATACGTTTCTATTATTATGTGGGATTTTCACCAATAATCTCATGAAATAATTATTTGCAATTTGCAGGCTTGCATATTTGCAGGAGGCGCAAGAGTAATCGGAACATTTGGATATGTTCCGGAATATGCAAACAGTGGGCTTCTAAATCAAAAGAGAGATGCTTATAGTTTTATGTGTTTTTAGTGTGGTCAAGGTATGTTTTTGTTTCACTATCATAGGATAACTCAGTTCACGGCCGCATTGATCAAGTTAGCAGGTTATTAGAGTGTCGTGACAGATTGAATCTCATCTATATAAGCTATATGGTGGTCTAAAATGGAATCTTTTGTTATGTATTATCCTAACTGTATGGAATGTGTGTTGTTGCAGGTTAAAGGGAATGAACAAATACACCACTATGGCTAGGCCATTTTCTATATATGGAATGTGTATTATCATATTTGTATGGAATGTATTATCCTAACTGTATGGAATGTGTATTATCCTATTTGTATATATGGTTTTCGGACAGGCTGCTAGAACAATGTGTATTCGGATGACAACTTTTCGTATTACAATGTCCTTATTTATAGAAAACTATCTCGCCAAAAAAAATGGCCCGCCCGCAACGCGGCGGATTATCGCCAATCTAGTTAGCTTTATTACAAGTAAATAAGGTTCAGAGCACTAGGTTCAGTGAGCACCCTCACCTCGTCATTTGAGGCTCACGGGATGCCACATCACTTTAACAAACCTCCACAACTAAATCGCCCTTACTAACAACTAACTTCAACTTACTCATTTAGGGTCGACTACTTACAACTTTATTTTTTTTATTCAAATTTCCAAATAAACTAAAATCATTTTATTCAAATAAAAATGTAAATAAATAATTTTATGAAAAAGTTTTAAAAAATAATAATAAAAACTTAACTAATAAATTAAAGAAAAACATTAAAAACACTTATCACACATTCAACCAATTTATTAAGCCCACTTCATGTAATCCAGCCCAACTAATAAAAAAAAATTGCGCTTCATCTTCACTAACTCTCTCTCTCTCTCTCTCTCTCAAACACACACATACTTTATTTACACACAAAAACACAATTTGATTATAGATCGAAAAGAAAAAAGAAACGAAACCTCTAACAAAAGTACAAGTTCTATACTCGTTGTATAGACGATGAGGTTCCAACTGGCTAGAAAAGTTGAGGGGGGTGGGTGCAGTGGCGAGCTGCCACGGTGGATTGACGAGTAGGAGTGGCGACCTGCACCCAGTGGCCTCATAATGATAAACCATCACTTCTATAAAGCTAACAACGAGTGTCGTGATTCGAGAAAAACGACAAAAGAAACGGAGTGGGGTTTGTTTGTTTATAGGTAAAAAGGTGTGGTACTTTATTATGTAGTATAACAGAAGTGAGAAGACACGAGAGGAACAATATTATGTTCATAGTTTCATACGTGTAGAATGGCAAAAAAATTAAAAATGCATTTTTTTATTATTATTACATTCGGTCTCTGAATCAAGTATATTCTAAGTATGGTAAGTTGGGTTAAATATTTGTACATATGTTGTTACTGTTTTATATTACAGTAACATTTAAGATGTTTGTCACTGTGATAAAATTTTATAAAGATCCACTACTAAAAAAAGGCCATAGTGCCCGGTTAAAAATGGTCATAGTGCCCGGTTTTGCATGAGGGCTCAAAAGGGGGGGACTCTATTGGAGAAGCAAATAAAGCCCTGTTTAGAAAACGGGCTCTATTACCGCTTATAGAGCCCTGTTTTCAATCAACTAACATGGCTCTATGTGAATTTATAAAATAATAATAATAATAATAATAATAATATAGTAAAAATCTTCTTGCAAAATGAACATTATTCAAACCAAGATGATTCATTGAGTTACAGCTTACTTTGTCTTAATACATTGAGATTAATCTTGGACTCTTGCAATGAAAAAGAAAGTGAAATGTACAGCATTATACATTGCCTTTTCTTGCAAAATGAGCATTATACTTGTTACACATATCCATTTGGAAGATTGGACATTTGTTGTATGTGTACCATACCTTTCCATCTTCACCAATGATGGAAATTTCTTGCTCGTTTTTACTTCCTTCAGCAAACATACAAAGATCAAGCATGCCTCTTGCCCCGTTGTCAAATTCAACAATAACATATGCATTATCAATGATATCAGGTACCTATTAGACAATACAATAGCACAAGTTGAATTAGAGAGAGCATAATATTCCATTGAATGTTGACTTTAGAGGTCAAACTTGCCAATACTTAAGTTAAACAATGACAAATATTTTAGCAACAAACTTAGCGTTAAAATATTTCACTTCTATAATATAGTTTAAGTTGAATTTGTTAGCTTAATATCTTCAAAATAGATAGAATATAAAGATTAATTTGAGAATAAGTTTAATGACTTTGACCCTTGAAGTCAGAATGTGCAACTACTTCTGAATGGTCATTTTAGTAGCAGACTAAAATAGAACGAGCACAACACCTTGCCATCATAAACTTCATTTTTGTGATTTATATCAATGGCTCCAGAAGCCATTACACGAACTGGATTAGCGCCTACAAACAGTCTCATCAGATCAAAAAAATGGCAGCATTTTTCAACAAGAGTACCTCCACTGTTGCAATTAAATCTGTTCCAGTTGTCCACCTAAAAAAGACGCAAGTAGTCAAGAACATTAATGATTATATAAAAATCCAACGCAAATCATATAAAGTAAATAAGTTTAAATAACTACCTTAACCAGAAATGGAAACCGATGTTCCCTAATTGAAACCATCTTAACATGTCCCAATCTTCCACCACTAACAATGTCTATCAGCTTAGCCACTGGAGGCATGTATCTATACTCAAGTCCAACTTGCACCAACATTTCAGGTCGCTTTTTAGCAGCCTCTATCACCTGAATCACGAGCATGATTAAGCCTCATTAATCATTTGTGTGCCTCATTTTTGATTTTTTTTCTTCGTAAATCATTTTTTTAGAAAGGCAGAACGAATGTCTGTACTGTGTAGATGTATTAATGAAAATGGAAAGATGGTTTATGTTAAGAGAATAACTAACCTTTCTGCAGTCTTCCACAGTAGTGCATAAAGGCTTCTCCACCAGTACGTGATGAGTCTTTGGGTGGTTGATAATATCCATCAAGATTTGATAATGAGTCATGTTTGGAGTTGCAATAACCACAACATCACACAACCCACTGTCCAGCATTTCTTTGTGTCCTGAAAACACCTGTTACAACAATCCGTGTATTCAGTAAAATTCCAAATTCATATTAGAATGTAGTGGACCAAAAGACCATAGAATGACTTAAAAACACCAAAAAATGGTCTAATAATGGAGTTCATCATTAAAGTCATGTGACCTTATTGTGGACACTCTCAATCTGTTTATGTGCAATATGGGTCACTTTGGTTTATACTTTATTGTTAACCAGCTAAATGAATACAAATGAAAAAATTACAATATAAAATATTGCGTTAACTATTTATGAAACTCAAGGAAAAACAAAAGGGAAAAGTGTTTGGAGTTCAACTCAAACTACAACAAATCCATCTTGACCCGCGTTAAACATTTACCATTATGTGACAAAGGGAAAATGACCCGTTGTGGAAACAAAATCCATACAAAAAACAATCCTAACAATTGTAAATGCTAGTTGAATCACAAAGTTATGATCTGCTGCTCCTTGTGGCTGCATAGAACCACATTGTTCTGTTAAGAGAGTATAGTGAATTTTTAAACATACCCCAAAGTATTCAAGTGAAAAAAAGAAATAGTAACGATACCTCACAGCCTAAGACACGAGATAGAAGCTGTTGCAAAGCTGATAATTGTCCAAACGGCTTGTGACCAAATCAACCATTTATAAAAGATAAGTCCATTTTTGGGCACTTCACAGCCACATAGTCCACACATAGACAAACACAAAAATAAAACACTTTAATTGTCTAAATCAACAATGAAGACATATAAACCCCCAAACCCAAGTTCATTCTATCCATCTATTGAGCACAATAAAGCATATATGCAACAAACTATACATGATGTAGCAGTAGTGTATTTACCTTGGATCCCACAAGCTTCAAGGCTTTAGTATAAATCTAAAACAGAATATCAATGGAAGAATGAGATGACTCAAAACATATGCCAGTTTTAAATATAAAAGCCTGTATGAATACCAAAAACAAATGACAAACTAAACACAACCACAAAATATGGATAGCCTCTTTGTAATTAGATCGAAAATTATCCCCAAAACCTCAAAGTAACATTTTATCACAGAAAATAGCACGACAAAGCACACCATTTATGACAGCAAAACCAAGTCCTAAACCAAGTCCTGAAACACCTATGTTGGACAGGAAATATCAGGTTCAAACGCCCATTTTGTGACAACAAAAAAGTCTTCCTGAAGACCCCATTTATCACAGAAAATTATATTGTTTTAATATGAAACTAAAGATTTGTTCTGGTGTCAAATTATTTAATTCCAGTACATAACTTAAAAAAAAAAAACAATAAATTTCAACAATTTCACTAAAAAACAAGACCTTATTAACTAACAATACGAAAAACGTATAAACAGACATAAGTAATTCGAGAAACAAATTTAAAAACATTAATGAGATATTATAAAGATTAATTGAAGAACGATATCAATTGTAGCAAATTAGTACCTCCTAATTCGAATTAGTCTGTTGCTGGCTTGGATCTGTGACGAAGATGGCCTGTGACGCCAATGGTGTGCGACGGTGATGGTGGTGGTGGTGAAAAGTGAAGAGGGAAAAGAGATCAGGGTTTTGTGTGTACTGAAATTTGGGGAGGGGGAAATAACGCGCCCTTTTGGTTTTAAGATTTTTGGTTAAATTTTGAGAACCACTACTTTTGGTTTTATGTTTTTGTTGGTGGGCACTCTAATAGAGCCCGGTTTCGTGGAAAAAAAATGCTCTAATGGTTTTAATCATAATGCCCGGTTTTATTAAAGTGAACATGGCTCTATACAAAGAATAGAGCCCGGTTTGTAAGCAAAAAACACGGCTCTAAATTTTTTTTGCATAGAGCCCGGTTCTATCAGAAAAAACACGGCTCTATACCCTTTTCCACAACGCGAAATTCCTTAAGAGCCCGGTTTTCACAAAAAATGGGCTCTATTAAGGGGGCTCTATGTCCTTTTTTGTAGTAGTGATCTAAATAGCATAACACATCAAAAGATATATGTAGTACTTTTTTCATTCTATAAACCAATTGTCGCTAACATAAACCCTTCAACGATTTAACAAATACTAGTATCTTTTCAATAAGAGAAACCACAAAATTGAAGATTTGGCTTTTGCCAAAACCAAATTGGTTTCATAATTGAGCTCTCTCATTGGTCAATCGAAATTTTGTCTTTCGTACTTTCATACATAATTGATAGGGAAAATTTGTTTGTGTAATTATATCGACTATATTTCAAATATAAGAATAGGATAACAAACCAAAATGATGTATACACAAAAATTATGTATGCATATAAATCATTTAAAAAAGATTAAAAATAATTCATAAGGAGCTAGAATAAAGGTTATGAAGCAAGATCCAATTCCATTCTTAAAAAGACATACCAACTTCTCAGACACTTGGTAAGAACTTCATCATCACTGCTTCTGCTGCAAGAAGGTCCAGTTTTAGATTTCTTAATTATAAAAATATATATACACAGTGGCAAAATCGAACCATTATAAATAAATACATCGCAATTACCACATCTACACAAAGGTTAATACAAATATGAAGGTGCTTACCTCTGGTTCGGCTGCTTTTGCCTCTTCGCCTTTAGGGTTCTCATCTCCTGCAGTAAAACATGAAACCCGTTATATACTTATATAGATTCTACGTATACACAAAACCATGTCCTAATATAGATGAAACATTTCCTTTTTCTACACAACTTCAATCCACGATTACCATTAAAGATTACTATCTATCAATACACATATTTAGATCTATGACCTGTCTTTAAATATCTCACTAACATTATAATGTAGCTCTTCTGTAAAGCTATGTAATTAAGGGTATTTAGATAGTTGATTATGGCTTTGAACACTTCAATTAAACTAATTGTGTGTCTACTTGGGCATCATAAAATTTTAAAAGGGGTGGGTACGCATATGTTTCCATGTACATTGCATGTTCGACAATTTATTATGAATACAGATCCTGATCGATATTTGTGGTCTAGATACTTTACATTTTTTATACAAAAATGTTACTCTTTTTGGGACATTACAAATTATTATTTTAAACCAACATAATATTTGAATATGTGAAATATTACCACCATCCTCAGGATAGTGAGGTTATCTCTCAACAACTGTGATGCGTGGGAATTGCACCAGGCTTTACCTCTCAATGGATCTTGAGAAGCTTACAACCCCCACCAGGCAGTGTACCTGATCGTTGTAGTATAGTATAGTGACAAGTACCGGGGGATTGATCGTTCAGCAAGGAATAGTGTCGCTAGGATTAGAAAACCTAAATACTAGTTCTAAAGGTGAAAGATGATTATTTTTGTATTTTTATATTTTCTAGAAAGCAAGTAAAATCTCGGGTTTGAAGGATTTGGGCGGAATTAGTTGCTAGTCAACTAACCCAATACTAAATATGCAATTAAAATAAAATACTGAAAATGAAAATAAACTAGATTATACTAAGGTTGTGAGCAATAAGTGGAGAAAATGTGTTTACTTAGATTTCACTACTCCCTAGATATCTTTTACATGTTAATTACTTGTTATAGTTGCATGGATGACGGGTTGTATTCCTTAATACCATTCATGGGGTGATGCACGTAACTCCCCAGTTCTATGAGCTCTTATCTACTCCTATGCCATGCACAACATAACCATAGGGATCCGAAACAGTGGCTCATGCATTAAATACTACCAATAAAGACCTAGTGCATTTCGGTTCATGTTTCCTAAGACGTTCAAGCATGTTACCATTTGGAGATCTGCCAGTTTTCTTAAGCCTAACATCAAATCATTCATCCAAAACAACTACAAACAAGTAATCAATACATAATTAACATCTAGGTTTTATTAGATCCAAGCAAACACAAAGAAAGTCTAGCTTAACATAGTGGAATCAAGACAAGAACAAGATATAGACAACCAACACATAGACATATTGATTGAATTAAAAGAGTACTTATCTCAATTACACTTGAAAGGTATCAAGGGTTTAGAACCCTTGAAAAACCTGTAAAATTCGTACCAAAATCGTGGCTAGGGTTTCTCCAAAACTTCTCTCCCTAAATGTGAAAAACTAGAAAACTATATATAGGAAATTGGGGATGACGGCGTCAAGAACAAATGTGTGACGCCGTCATCTCGCCGCCAAATACTTCCTCGGACGGCCTTGATCTACTTCTGACGCCGTCAAGCCCTAGGCCGTCACACAAATTACTCTTGATGCCCTGTGTGTGACGCCGTCACCAACTCTCGGATTTTAATTCTTGATGTCTGACGCCGTCATGAATTAACTCTTGACGCCGTCAGGTACTGTTCACAGCATGGAAAATAGAGACTTTGCCGTTTTCTTCACTTTTATGCTCCAAAAACGTCCAAAATGGCTTCTTTTCCAGAATTCACTCTCCAAGTACCTAAAATCACAAAAGGAACGATTTAGGGCAATATTTGATCAAATAAATTCGATTCCGGGCTTAAATGACCCCCTAAAAGTGGTTCATTTTTCGCCTTATCATATACCCTTACACTTGAGATTTGCTTGTCCTCAAGTAAATATGCTTTTATTCTAATCAAAAAACAAGTTAGAGGTCATTTAACACTAATATAAAAGTAATTACAATAAATAATCGTTCCACAAAAGACCAAAGACAAGCACGGAGGTCATACACTAGCACCTCACAAATAGTGTTTAGATACTCACATCTCTCGGGTGTAATAAAGTGATATAACATTATGGAAATGGAAAATATCTCTCACTACCTGTCATAGCAAAATAGATTACCATAGGCTTGGGAAAGGATCAAACCTCCACCACATGGCGTAAGCACCTAGGATAAACTATCAAAGAGGTCTTTTAAAGGGTTGTAACGTTAGATATAGGGATATGAATTACACGGTTTTGTTGGATAAAGGAAGTTATTACTGGTGGCGAGCTAACAATCTTGGTTAATTACATGTACAATAGGCGTTGCTAAGCCAAGACTCGACTCGACTTAAGCTAATAAATGAAAAATAACAAAAACATAAAATAAACATAGAATGAAACGGGATGGTAGTCCGTATTTTTTTTTTTTTTTTTTTTTTTTTTTGCATACACTCTTACCCTACCATCCAAAATAATACATCATAGGGAATTAACATTCCCCTTACACTTGAATCTTTACATACTTTACAATGAACTAATCTAATGACTCGAGTTAAGAAAATCAAAACACTTGGAGCACTTTTAAGATTAACGTACATATGGGGGTAATAAAATGATGTTCTTCCCCATTACTCCATAAAATAAGTACTTACCCATGAGTCCCAATCGTCCCAAAACAATATGTACAAGGATATGACTTCGACTTAGCAACCATGTAATCAATTAGAAAGTTAACTTAGGGTTTAACAAATAACAATAATGCACTAAAGATGAGTGCATACACGGAAGGCTAAGGCGATTTGGGTGTACATTTAAGTGGGGTGTAACAAATTCTTCCTTTAAGTAAGATGCTTAAAGTTAGAAACGAAAAGATAGGCTCGGAGGGGTGTACTAGGGGTTTCGTGTACTAAAAATGAGTACAACGCTAAGGGTGTGGGAAAAATTAGTTGACTTAACTAGTCAAGTAATATGACTTAAATGGTCAAGTAATTATGATACGGGTTTAACACAAGGGTGATCCTAATGCCTCTTATCATGTAGTAAATCCTACTACACGAATGTAGTCTCACTAGCGGTCTCGGGATGCATCACTAACGCAAGTTCTAGAATCTAAATGCTACCGGTACACTAATAAGCACTAATAGTAAATGCTTTTCCTATCAAAACTAAAGGCGAACCTCACGTATTTGGGTGGAAAATTTTTCTGAATATACGGTTGTGTGCTAGTCATACAATCTCCTATCCATGAGACGCTTGCTAAGGCTAAAGTTTCACTCCTAAATGTTGTAAAAAATTTTAAATTTGGCGCTAAAATTACACTAACAAGTATTTCTCATAGTTTTATTACACACCTACCATCAAACAAAACAAACTCAAGCGAAAGTGTATTGTAAGGTATCATCAATTTACCCTCCCCTTACACTTAAGATGAACATTGTCCCCAATGTTCAAGTAAAGAATGTAAAAGTAAAATAAGTAAAAAGAATGAAATCAAATACTCCCCTGATTCGCTCGGTATGGATTATAGGTTGGCCAGGTTAGATCTTCCTCCAAGAAAATGAACAATCAAAGCTTCCCTTCTAGAATATAAATCATCTTCTTGTCAAACATAACCTGTAAATCCTGAGAAAATAGACAAAGCAACCTCGCGTAAAATCGGCGGCATCCTATATAAGTTACTAAATCCTAGAAAACAAAGTAAGATATAATGCTTGTAAATGAAGTTTGCAGATTTCCTGGAGATTATAAAACTTAATAATTCACAAAAACCATAAGACTCCGTTAGAAAAACAAAACTGGTAAAATTTCCAGATTTTTACACGTGACGCCGTCAAGAGTAAACTCTTGACGCCGTCAGGATTGACCTGCAGAAATTCTTATGTTAAGTTTCCGGAAAATTTCTGGAAAAACTTGGTCCTACTTCCTGGAAAATCCTGCAAAACTTCATTATGACTCAATACAAGCATTTGACTCTAACAAATACGAATATACATGCTCACTTAAAATTGTGGAGAATCATGATCGTGTGTTTCTTAAAAACATATTTGGGGTTTCCCCTTACACTTATCTTTTGCAAAAATACTTTTAGGTTGGAGTTAAGACTAGGCCAAACAACATAATAAAGTATTTCCACTTTTTAGTTTAGAAACATGATTTACCAACAATAAAAATAAAGCATGCATACGGAAGCAAATAACAAACAAACAAACAAAATAAAAATCACACAAAGCATGGGTTGCCTCCCAAGAAGCGCTTTTATTTATTTACGAGTCTTCCACTTTTTAGTTTAGACATATTGATTGAATTAAAAGAGTACTTATCTCAATTACACTTGAAAGGTATCAAGGGTTTAGAACCCTTGAAAAACCTGTAAAATTCGTACCAAAATCGTGGCTAGGGTTTCTCCAAAACTTCTCTCCCTAAATGTGAAAAACTAGAAAACTATATATAGGAAATTGGGGATGACGGCGTCAAGAACAAATGTGTGACGCCGTCATCTCGCCGCCAAATACTTCCTCGGACGGCCTTGATCTACTTCTGACGCCGTCAAGCCCTAGGCCGTCACACAAATTACTCTTGACGCCCTGTGTGTGACGCCGTCACCAACTCTCGGATTTTAATTCTTGATGTCTGACGCCGTCATGAATTAACTCTTGACGCCGTCAGGTACTGTTCACAGCATGGAAAATAGAGACTTTGCCGTTTTCTTCACTTTTATGCTCCAAAAACGTCCAAAATGGCTTTTTTTCCAGAATTCACTCTCCAAGTACCTAAAATCACAAAAGGAACGATTTAGGGCAATATTTGATCAAATAAATTCGATTCCGGGCTTAAATGACCCCCTAAAAGTGGTTCATTTTTCGCCTTATCAAACTGCATGATTAAAGTGTTGTCTTTGTATGATTCCTCACTTAAGGTGTCCAACTCAGCAATTGCCTCATCAAAAGCCACTTTAGCAATATGGCAGGCCTTGTAAGTTAATCGTTTAGCATAGTGGTAATAATAAGCATCAAAGTTCATGTCCAAGTATTGAGCAAAAATGAAAAGGGTGTTAGTGCAAATATTATGATATCTAATCTATACAGTCTCATTTGTTTTGATTGATGACAAACGTATAACTTGATACATATATAACGTAAAATGTACAAGTTACTTGTAATCATATTTTGTCTCAACATACATTCAACACCTCTCGACGTCTCGAGTCCTCGTATGCTACAACACAAGTTCGTACATGTTTGTTATGTGGCATTATGATCAAACCCCTTGACCAACCATTTAGAATGATTAAAATACTTTTAGAGTCTTTAAGTATTTTAGGTGTCTAAGTAATATTAGTAAGTTTACAATCTATAAAAATGTGTGTTATAACAACATAAGTACATCAAACATTTTTAGTAACTTACTAAACATCATATAGCAAGCTAATACATCTTCTAGTAACTTACAAGTTACTTTCATACACATTTTAATCAAAATAGAAAGTATATAATTACATCATCACATGGATCATCATATTTTAGAATGTGAATCTTATAGTTGACTTTAGAAGATTTGGTAAATATTTTAGTTAGATTTACACACTAGAATCCATAGAAAGATTGTGTAAGATCTTGTTTAGATATGGAAAGATATTGTGAATAATTTCCTGTCTGTTCTGACGGAACTTTCGGGCATAACGGACGGAACCCTCAAAAGGGTTCCGCCTGATCCGTGGGTCTGCTGAGCTTGTTGGCTATAAATAACAGCCCATGGTTTTCTCTTTGGTTGATGACTTTGAACATATATTCTCTCTATCATAAAACACGCATCTAGATTAGTAGTAAACCATGTAGAAACACAAATCAATCACCCTTTCCATAATGATCATAATGTCACTAACTCCATTATGTTGTAAGCATACTTCCTGATCCACCAAGAAGGTTAGAAGATCTTGAAGTCATCATTCATTAAAGCATACTAACATATGAAGATTCAAGGGCACTTGACATCCTCAATTATTGAAGACTTCTTATTCAAGAAGATTATTTAGATTAGGCATTCATATCAATTAGACATGTATGTCTTGGATCATCATTATATCATCACAATCTATTCACCAAACTAGATTAGATGGTTTATGTGTTTGTGCCATAAAACGCAAGGTTTTTATGTTGGGCCACAAAACATAGCGGGAGTAGTTATACCCTTGTAAAAGAACTAGCGGGAGTGGTTGTACCCTTGTAAAAGAACATGGTATTTAGCTTTGTACTAGATAAAGTGTAAGCGACGATTGTAAGGTTTTCTCCGCTGAAAAGGGAGATTGTTGATCTAGTGATGTAACTCTTGAGTTGGGTACTCGAGGAGTGGAGTAGGGCGGAGAGGAGATCCGTGACCGAACCACTATAAATCCTCGTGTTCGGTTTACGCTTTCTTTTACTTATTCCTTTGCTTTTATACTTGCATTATATCATTGCGTGTTGTGTGACTTGATGGTTATACTTGTGTGACAACTTGCTATATGCTTTATATTAGTCATAAGACTATTATTAGCATTTTACATATTAAGGCAAGCTTTATTGGAAATTTGATACAACAAGTTTGAAGTGTTTAAACGGTAACGTATTCACCCCCCCCCCTCTACGTTTCACAATTGATTTCACAATTGGTATCAGAGCCTCGTAGCTCTTATTTTCAAAACAAATGGTTTTTAAAATGGAGCACGATCCATGTATCAAATTACCATTTAAGCGGAATATAATATGAATAATGTTTCACTAAGTATACTTTGAAATTTTGTTGTTAAATATTACGTTGTATGCAAGCTTGAAGGTTTCCTTGAAAAATAAAAGAGAAGATTTCTTAAAGGAATTTGTAAGTGTCTAATTATGTGCTTAGAGCTAATTCACGAAAAATATGTTTTTATAAAAAGCGTTTGGGATAACTAATAATTTAGTTGAATAATCACCTCCGTAAATGATTAGATAAGTTACATGATAAGGCGAAAAATGAACCACTTTTAGGGGGTCATTTAAGCCCGGAATCGAATTTATTTGATCAAATATTGCCCTAAATCGTTCCTTTTGTGATTTTAGGTACTTGGAGAGTGAATTCTGGAAAAGAAGCTATTTTGGACGTTTTTGGAGCATAAAAGTGAAGAAAACGGCAAAGTCTCAATTTTCCATGCTGGGAACAGTACCTGACGGCGTCAAGAGTTAATTCATGACGGCGTCAGACATCAAGAATTAAAATCCGAGGGTTGGTGACGGTGTCACACACAGGGCGTCAAGAGTAATTTGTGTGACGGCCTAGGGCTTGACGGCGTCAGAAGTAGATCAAGGCCGTCCGAGGAAGTATTTGGCGGCGAGATGACGGCGTCACACATTTGTTCTTGAAGCCGTCAGCCTTAGTTTCCTATATATAGTTTTCTAGTTTTTCACATTTAGGGAGAGAAGTTTTGGAGAAACCCTAGCCACGATTTTGGTATGAATTTTACAGGTTTTTCAAGGGTTCTCAACCCTTGATACCTTTCAAGTGTAATTGAGATAAGTACTCTTTTAATTCAATCAATATGTCTATGTGTTGGTTGTCTATATCTTGTTCTTGTCTTGATTCCACTATGTTAGGCTAGACTTTCTTTGTGTTTGCTTGGATCTAATGAAACCTAGATATTAATTATGTGTTGATTACTTGTTTGTAGTTATTTTGGATGAATGATTTGATGTTAGGCTTAAGAAAACTGGCAGATCTCCAAATGGTAACATGCTTGAACGTCTTAGGAAACATGAACCGATATGCACTAGGTCTTTATTGGTAGTATTTAATGCATGAGCCACTGTTTCGGATCCCTATGGTTATGTTGTGCATGGCATAGGAGTAGATAAGAGCTCATAGAACTGGGGAGTTAAGTGCATCACCCCATGAATGGTATTAAGGAATACAACCCGTCATCCATGCAACTATAACAAGTAATTAACATGTAAAAGATATCTAGGGAGTAGTGAAATCTAAGTAAACACATTTTCTCCACTTCTTGCTCACAACCTTAGTATAATTTAGTTTATTTTTATTTCTAGTATTTTATTTAATTGCATCTTTAGTATTGGGTTAGTTGACTAGTGATGAGGCAAAAAATGAACCACTTTTAGGGGGTCATTTAAGCCCGAATCCGAATTTATTTGATCAAATATTGCCCTAAATCGTTCCTTTTGTGATTTTAGGTATTTTGGGAGTGAAATCTGGAAAAGGAAGCAATTCGGACGTTTTTGGAGCATAAAAGTGAAGAAAACGCCAAAGTCTTAATTTTCCATGCTGGGAACAGTAGGTGACGGCGTCAAGAGCAAAACCTTGACGGCGTCAAGAGCAAATCTCATAAATTTCCATGACGACCAGAACAGATTTGACGGCGTCACGTAGGAAGGGCGTCAAGAGTAAAAGAGTCATGACGGCCTGGAAGTGTACAAGTCTTGACGGCGTCAGAAGTAGATCTAGGCAGTCCGAGGAGAGTTTTGGCGGCGAGGTGACGGCGTCACATTGTTTGTCTTGACGCCGTCAAACCTATTTTTCTATATATAGTTTTCTAATTTTCACACATTAGGAAGAGAAGTTTTCGGGAGAAACCCTAGGTACGATTTTGGTGTAACTTTACAGGTTTTTCAAGGGTTCCAACCCCTTGATACCTTGCATGATTAATCAAGATAAGTGTTCTTCTAATTCAATCAATATGTCTATGTGTTGGTTGTCTATATCTTGTTCTTATCTTAATTCCATCATGCTAGGCTAAATCTATCTTGTGTTTGCTTAGATCTAATGAAACCTAGATATTGATTATGTGTTGATTACTTGTTTATTCTTGTCTTGGATGAATGATTTATATGTTAGGCTTAAGAAAACTGGCAGATCTCCAATTGGTAACATGCTTGAACGTCTTAAGAAACATGAACCAACGCGCACTAGGTCTTTATTGGTTGTATTTAATGCATGAGCCACTGTTTATAATCCCTATAGTTGTGCTGGGCAAGGTGTAGGAGGAGATAAGAGCTCATAGAATTGGGGAGTTATGTGTGCCACCCCATGAATGGTATTAAGGAATACGATCCGTCATCCATGCAATTATAACAAGTAATTAACGTGTAAAAGATATCTAGGGAGTAGTGAAATCTAAGTAAACACATTTTCTCCAATTACTGCTCACAACCTTAGTATAATTTAGTTATTTTCATTTTTAGTATTTTATTTTGATTGCATCTTAGTATTGGGTTAGTTGAATAGCAACTAATTCCGCCCAAATCCTTCAAACCCGAGATTTTAACTTGCTTTCCATAAAATATAAAAACACAAAAATAATCATCCCTCACCTTTAGAACTAGTATTTAGGCTTTCTAATCCTAGCGACACTATTCCCAAGCTGAACGATCAATCCCTCGATACTTGTCACTATACTATACTACAATGATCAGGTACACTGCCTGGTGGGGGTTGTAAGCTTCTCGAGATCCCTCGAGAGGTAAAGCCTGTTGCGATTCCCACGCATCAAGTTTTTGGCGCCGCAGCCCGGGGAATAGTTATTGTCTAGGTTAGAATTTCTTTTTATTAGGTCTACTTGCTAGATTCCTTTCTAGTAAGATTTTATTTTTATTTTTTTTAGGTTTTCTTTAGTCTATCTCATTTCTTTGTGTCTTTGTTCGTAACTCTTTACCATCCGACATCATGGAAGGTGGTAACATCTTTGAACCCGTCATCCCACCACAACAAAACCCACCATTAGAACCCCTTAGGCCCCGAACCTTAGTAGAGTATTCCCGACCTAGCCACCAAGGCTATCGAAACACCATTGAGCTCACCGGAGCCAATGTGACTCCCTTGCGATCCGACACCATCCGGTTGGTGCAAAGCGGATGTGCATTCCATGGACTTCGTTCCGAAGATCCAAATCAACATCTTAAGGACTTCCTCAAAATCGTAGATTCCATAGACCTAGATGTTGCAACTAGAGAGACAACCCGTTTATGCCTATTCCAATTCTCTCTACGGGATCAAGCTAGTCAATGGCTTGAGCGTTTACCCACGGGATCCATCACCACATGGGATGATCTCACCACTCGTTTCCTTGCTCAATTTTTCCCACCGGGGAGAACTACTAAGCTTAGAAATGACATCTTGATGTTCCAACAACGTCAAGGTGAATCTCTTTATGAAGCATGGACTCGTTTCAAGGACTTACTCCAAAAGTCCCTCATCATGGCATAGATCTTTGGCTCCAAGTCCAAATTTTTTATGACCATATCGATCTCTCCACGAGGCGAACCATTGACCAATCGGCCGGTGGTAAGCTACGTGATCTTAGTGCGGAACAATCGTGGGAACTCATAGAAGATCTTGCTCTCTATGACAACGAAAGTTGGAATGATCCCCGTGATTTGAACAAAACAGTCAAGGCAATATCTTTGCCTTCGAACAATTCTAGCACTCCCGACCGTAGGATCATGGAACTTGAGGACCAAGTCAAGTTTCTCATGAAATCTTACGAAGCTCCTAAGCCTTCAAGCTAAGTGAACAAAATCACTTCTTCATGCGAATTATGTAGTGGTCCCCATGACACTCGTGATTGTGTGGAACTCCCCGGAACAGCTTTTGCGGACTACGCATCCACGCGTACCGACGGAGCAGGAGATAAGTGGTACACTTTCAAGCCCGAGCCAAACCCTTACGATGATTCCTATAACCCCTCATGGAAAAATCACCCAAACCTTAGGTGGAAACAAAATCAACCTAATTCTTCCAACCCACCTAATCGTTACCAACCAAACGTTCCACCCTTTGACCGTACTTTCAACAACAATCCTTCTAACAACTATGGTAGTACCAATAATCTTGAAGGGTTGATGTCTAAGTTCGTGGCATCTCAAGAAGCTCGCATATCTAAGTTTGAAGCCGATTTCAAACAAAAGTAAAGCGAGGTGACCACCAAAATTGACGCATTGTTGAAAGTTCTCAATGACCGAGAAAGGGGAGCACTCCCAAGCGACACGGTTAAGAATCCGAAACTAAACGTTAATTCCATATCATCAGTTTCATCACCCGCTTCATGTCCACAATACTACTCGGTTAAATCGACGAGCACGTGTTTCAAACAAAACCAAATTCTTCAAAAGGACCAACCAAGTAAAACACCCGATATAGAACCGGTCAAAATCATTGTTGAAACACCTCCTACGCAAGACCTTGACGATGAATTCAAGGAACTTCACCTTGAACGCCCCGTCATTGATGTCTTAGCATGTGCTCCTTACTATAGTGCCCTCCTAGAAAAATATGAAAAGTTTAAACTAGGTAAAAATGGGACCGCCTTCGTTCAAAACAAGTTGCCTAAAAAGCTTGATGATCCAGGTATATTTGTTTTGCCTTGTAAGATAGGAAGATCCGAAGCTTTCGATACACTAGCCGATTTAGGGTCAAGCCTCAACTTGATTCCCTTATCCTTATTCACCGCTCTTAAGCTAGGAAAGTTAGAGGAAACGGAGGTATTGATGGGGCTAGCGGATGGGAGTATTGCCCACCCGGTTGGAATGATTAAGGATGTAGTTGTTCACGTAGGAAGGTTAACTTTACTAGCGGATTTTCATGTCCTTGACATGGTTAGTGACACTACATGCCCATTATTGGTAGGAAGAGGATTTTTAGCAACCGCTAGCGCAATGATAGATTGTAAGGAGTCTAAGATAGCGGTAGGTGAAGGCGATACTTGGTCGGTGTACGATGTAAAGAAGCATAGTTATGATTGTGATGATGAACCGACACGACATTGGGTAGAGATGAATAGGAGACCATCTAGATATGGACCTTGGATAGAAAGAAACTTTATAGGACCTCAATGCCCATTCTATCTAGAGAAAGATTTCGTTGAACAAACACATTCGATAGAACAACTCATAGCTAGAGATGAAGAGTTAGATCCCTTTGAGGACCCCTTAGTCTTTAGGAAGATGATTGAGTTCTTGAGCGTAATGCCTATTAATATAGAGATGAATAAGTGGAAAAGAGAGGGAGACAAGTGTAAATGGAGGTGGGACAAACCACCTAAAAAAGGTGACGGATCATCGCATATGAGGATGACTTTGTATGATCCGGATGGAGAGATGTTTGAAAGGTCATACCATACTAAGGAAACCAATAGGAAGTTGAAACCTAAGTTTGATCCCAAAGATGTCCTCAATGAGGAACTCACCCGTATCACGTAGTAACCCATGGCCTTGAGTCTAGCTACAAGACTCGTAAATAAAGAAAAGCGCTTCTTGGGAGGCAACCCATGCTTTGTGTGATTTTTATTTTATTTTTTTGTTATTTGCTTCCGTATGCATGTTTCATTTTTATTGTTGGTAGATCATGTTTCAAAACTAAAAAGTGGAAATACTTTACTATGTTGTTTGGCCTTGTCTTAACTCCAACCTAAAAGTGTTTTTGCAAAAGATAAGTGTAAGGGGAAACCCCAAATATGTTTTTAAGAAACAAACCGATCATGATTCTCCAGAATATTAAATGAACATGTATATTAGTACTTGTTAGAGTCAAATGCTTGTATTGAGTCATAATGAAGTTTTGCAGGATTTTCCAGGAAGTAGAACCAAGTTTTTCTAGAAATTTTCTGGAAAATTAACATAAGAATTTCTGCAGGTCAATTCTGACGGCGTCAGGAGTTTACTCTTGACGGCGTCAGGAGTAAAAATCTGGAAATTTTACCAGTTTTGTTTTTCTAATGGAGTCTTATGGTTTTTGTAAATTATTAAGTTTTATAATCTCCAGGAAATCTGCAAACTTCATTCACAAGCATTATATCTTATCTTGTTTTCTAGGATTTAGTAACTTATATAGGATGCCGCCGATTTTACGCGAGGTTGCCTTGTCTATTTTGTCAGGTTTTACAGGTTATATTGGACAAGAAGATGATTTATATTCTGGAAGGGAAGCTTTGATTGTTCGTTTTCTTGGAGGAAGATTTAATCTGGCCATCCTATTATCCATACCGAGCGAATCAGGGGAGTATTTGATTTCATTCTTTTTATTTTTTTCACTTTTACATTCTTTACTTGAACATTGGGGACAATGTTCATCTTAAGTGTAAGGGGAGGGTAAAAAGATGATACCTTACATATGCACTTTCGCTTGAGTTTGTTTTGTTTGATAGTAGATGTGTAATAAAACTATGATAAATACTTGTTAGTGTAATTTTAGCGCCAAATTTAAATTTTTTTTTACAACATTTAGGAGTGAAACTTTAGCCATAGCAAGCGTCTCATGGATAGGAGATTGTATGACTAGCACTAAACTGTATATTCAGAAAAATTTTCCACCAAAAAATGTGAGGTTCGCCTTTAGATTTGATAGGAAAAGCATTTACTATTAGTGCTTATGAGTGTACCGGTAGCATTTAGATTCTAGAACTTGCGTTAGTGATGCATCCCGAGACCGCTAGTGAGACTACATTCGTGTAGTAGGATTTACTACATGATAAGAGGCATTAGGATCAACCTTGTGTTAAACCCGTATCATAATTACTTGACCATTTAAGTCATATTACTTGGCTAGTTAAGTCAACTAATTTTTACCACACCCTTAGCGTTGTACTCATTTTTAGTACACGAAACCCCTAGTACACCCCTCCGAGCCTATCTTTTCGTTTCTAACTTTAAGCATTTTACTTAAAGGAAGAATTTGTTACACCCAACTTAAATGTACAACCAAATCGCCTTAGCCTTCCGTGTATGCGCTCATTTTTAGTGCATTATTGTTATTTGTTAAACCCCAAGTTAACTTTCTAATTGATTACATGGTTGCTAAGTCGAGTCATATCCTTGTACATATTGTTTTGGGACGATTGGGACTCATGGGTAAGTACTTATTTTATGGAGTAATGGGGAAGAACATCATATTATTACCCTCATATGTACGTTAATCTTAAAAGTGCTCCAAGTGTTTTGATTTTCTTAATTCGAGTCATTAGATTAGTTTATTGTAAAGTATGTAAAGATTCAAGTGTAAGGGGAATGTTCATTCCCTATGATGTATTATTTTGGATGGTAGGGTAAAAGTGTATGTAAAAAAAAAAAAAAAAAAAAAAAAAAAAAAAAATCGAAAAAAGAAGAAAAAAAAAAATAGAAAAGAGAAAAAAACATACGGACTACCATCCCTTTTCATTCTATGTTCATTTTATGTTTTTGTTATTTTTCATTTATTAGCTTAAGTCGAGAGTCTTGGCTTAGCAACGCCACATTGTAAATGTAATTGACCAAGATTGTTAGCTCGCCACCAGTAAAAACTTCCTTTATCCAACAAAACCGTGTATTTCATATCCCTACACCTAACGTTACAACCCTTTAAAAGACCTCTTTGATAGTTTATCCTAGGTGCTTACGCCATGTGGTGGAGGTTTGATCCTTTCCCAAGCCTATAGTAATCTATTTTGCTATGACAGGTAGTGAGAGATATCTTCCATTTCCATAATGTTATATTACTTTATTACACCCGAGAGATGTGAGTATCTAAACACTATTTGTGAGGTGCTTGTGTATGATCTCCGTGCTTGTCTATTGGTCTTTAGTGGAATGATTATTTGTTGTAATTACTTTTATATTAGTGTTAAATGACCTCTAACTTGTCTTTTGATTAGAATAAAAGCATATTTGCTTGAGGACAAGCAAATCTCAAGTGTAAGGGTATATGATGAGGCAAAAAATGAATCACTTTTAGGGGGTCATTTAAGCCCGAATCCGAATTTATTTGATCAAATATTGCCCTAAATCGTTCCTTTTGTGATTTTAGGTATTTTGGGAGTGAAATCTGGAAAAGGAAGCAATTCGGACGCTTTTGGAGCATAAAAGTGAAGAAAACGCCAAAGTCTTAATTTTCCATGCTGGGAACAGTAGGTGACGGCGTCAAGAGCAAAACCTTGACGGCGTCAAGAGCAAATCTCATAAATTTCCATGACGACCCAGAACAGATTTGACGGCGTCACGTAGGAAGGGCGTCAAGAGTAAAAGAGTCATGACGGCCTGGAAGTGTATAAGTCTTGACGGCGTCAGAAGTAGATCTAGGCAGTCCGAGGAGAGTTTTGGCGGCGAGGTGACGGCGTCGCATTGTTTGTCTTGACGCCGTCAAACCTATTTTTCTATATATAGTTTTCTAATTTTCACACATTAGGAAGATAAGTTTTTGGGAGAAACCCTAGGTACGATTTTGGTGTAACTTTATAGGTTTTTCAAGGGTTCCAACCCCTTGATACCTTGCATGATTAATCAAGATAAGTGTTCTTCTAATTCAATCAATATGTCTATGTGTTGGTTGTCTATATCTTGTTCTTATCTTAATTCCATCATGCTAGGCTAAATCTATCTTGTGTTTGCTTAGATCTAATGAAACCTAGATATTGATTATGTGTTGATTACTTGTTTATTCTTGTCTTGGATGAATGATTTATATGTTAGGCTTAAGAAAACTGGCAGATCTCCAATTGGTAACACGCTTGAACGTCTTAAGAAACATGAACCAACGCGCACTAGGTCTTTATTGGTTGTATTTAATGCATGAGCCACTGTTTATAATCCCTATAGTTGTGCTGGGCATGGTGTAGGAGGAGATAAGAGCTCATAGAATTGGGGAGTTATGTGTGCCACCCCATGAATGGTATTAAGGAATCCTAGCGACACTATCCTCACCTTTAGAACTAGTATTTAGGCTTTCTAATCCTAGCGACACTATTCCCAAGCTGAACGATCAATCCCCCGGTACTTGTGTCACAACTCGTAATTTTAGGTCATTTTCCAAACTTCGACAATTTACTATTCATCAGTTACTATTCACCGATTACTATTCATCATTGTACTATTCATCGTTTTTGAGGTCAATTTGATATTCTGAGAAGCGTTCAGAAATTTTACTATTCACTTGACACTATTCATTTCTGGAAGGAATTACACTATTCACGTGTATTACTCATTTCATCGTAAATTTAGTTTACGAGTATTTAAATTCGCGTAACCGTATTGGTTCAGGTGCGAATTCATGCATTATCATTAGGGACATTTCATACGGACTAGAAATAGTCTACATATCATCATAATAGCATTTGCATACTATACCACTCGTAGGATATTTAAATTAATACTTTTGGTATAATTTACTTATTACGTATATTTAATTCTAAATAAACGTTAACACGCGATCAATAATGTGACTAACACGTCCGACACTCCCGACTATGATCCTAATATATTTTTATACTCATAATAAGAATATAAAAATTATATTATTAATTTACCTGATATTTTGGAAATTTATTTAATTGATATCATACGTTTAATATAATTACGACGGTTTTCGTTAAAACTAAACTATAATCACCCAAACACTCAATATTTATACCCAACATATTTTTACAATTTTTACGACTTTATTATATCCCGGTTAACTCCGTTAAAATTTATTTTTAGTTAACTCGGTACCCAATATAAAAATATCTAACTAATTATACAAATATCTAACTTAAAATACAATTTGTACAAAAATTCTCACCAACTCATCCCCAATCCCCCCAAATCCGGCCCTTGCCTCCCCCTAGTTACCATATTGACTAAAAGTTTGACTAATGAAATTACCATAATGCCATTATGCTAGATATTTACCAAATTTCAAGTATATCATGATTTTAACACATGCTTTCATTTTAAAAAGAGAAAATACAAGCAAACTCTCTCCATTTTCATTCATGGTTCGGCTAAATTAGATCAAGAAGAAGAAATGATTTTTTTTCAAGAATCAAGTGCTTAAACAAGTCATAGTATTAATCTAGTTAAGGTTTTGAAATAAAAACCTCAAGATTATTAAGTTTTCTTGCTCAAAAATCATCAAATCTTTCAAGTAAGTGTATGAAACTCATTTTTATAATTTTACCAAGCTTTTATAATACTCATATGATTTATATACAAGATCTACATGCATATGTTATTTATACCACTCCATTTTATACATATCTAACTTTTGAGCCATAGAAATAGTTTATAGTTAGATCCTTGCTAGATCCACTTGATTTTTGATGTTTAGGAACCCATGACACCCTAAGAAGGTGTATGGTAAGATTAGACTATATTGGTGGTGATTGATAGTGATTTGGTTGAAGTTGAAACAAATTTGAAACTAAGAAAATGATTTTTGAAACTATATAAATACCTACTGTCTTTATGTTGAAAACGTGGGAAACTCAGTAACTCAGGGGATATTTTTGAACAAAGATTTAGAAAATACTTTCAAAAACGAAGCCGTGGGCGAAAGAACGGATTAAAACGAGTTAATAACGAAGGAGATATGATTTTCCGAATTTAACGACGAAAACTAGTTTCTGAAAAACTGCATGCTGTTTGACAGTTTTCGACGGGCAAATAGAGGCGTTAAACGTAACCTAGAGGAGCCGAGCTATCGAAAATATATTAGTATATACTAAAACGAATCCGTGGATATAAAGAACGAGTAAAATGAGCTTAAAACGACCAAGTTATACACGTTTTAAAATCGTCAAAACTATATATATATATATATATATATATATATATATATATATATATATATATATATATATATATATATATATATATTTAGTCACTACTAGAAAATAATATAACTACGTACTAAATGAGATATTTTCTAGATTTCTTATTCAAGGAGTTTATTTTTTTACTAACGAAGTACGTACGACTCAAGGTTTATTACGCGACTACTAGACATTATTTTAAGGTTTTCTAGACGAGGAATATAACACTAACATTTTTATACGATATACTACGACAAGTTATATACTTCTATATTTGGACTTATTTTCCTAGGTATGGAAACTATTATACTTTGACAATAACTAGTATTTCCAAGTTACGAGTGGTATAGGCATCATGTGCATGTGCATTCATTTCATCACGTCATGATCTAAGTAGATCGTTATTACTCATATTAGGTTGCGGTTAGAGATCGTGCCTCATTTCAGTGTATCCATTTTTGTCTTCGTAGCTATCGCTCCAGGTGAGTCATAGCCCCTACTTTTTAATTATTTTGCAAACTCTTTGGGGGAGAATACATGCTCGTTTTACTTAAATGCATTCCTTGCTTTACCTGGTTGATTACCTATATTTCTTTGGTATGTTTGATTACCTGCATTTCATGGGATTTGTCATCCTTGTTTATATGATCTCATAGTCACCAATTGTTCATATGTCAAACGTAATACTGCTGTTTTCCTACTTGACTTATTTTATATGACCTCATTGTCAGTATTAGTTCTCTGGCGACATTGTCAGTATTATTTCTCTGGCGACATTGTCAGCATTATTTATCTGGCGACATTGTCAGCATTGTTTATATAACCTCATTGACTGAATTATTTATATAGCCATTTTGCTATATTTATCTGGGAATTTGGATACCAGTATTACTTTTGTTCACGTAGACTTTAACATATTTGGTAGTGGGTTGTAAACACACAGGTTACAAGTCTCTTATGGCGGGACTTGCAACTGAGTGGATTTACAATGCCTTTGCTGGGCGATCATTTCTCTATAGGCATTATTTGTTAAACAAACTCTATGAACTCACCAACCTAGTGTTGACACTTTAGCATGTATTTTCAGGTTTTAATCAATGGCACGCTACAGGAGGTTTTGGCAGGGTATGGCATGGTCATAGAAGACTCTGATTATTCATTTGGGGACCGTTTTAAAACTATTTTAAGGGCCTACTTCCGCACTACTTTTAATGATGTAAATTCAGTATTTTTGATTTAACTATTTTATTCTAAATGATTGAAGTGAAAACCATTTTTGAACTAGTGTTGTAATACCAATTGAGTTACACCCCAGCTACACGTATGCTTCCGCTGGACCCGATTTTAGGGGTGTGACAGATTGGTATCAGAGCTTTGGCTATAGCGAACTAAGTGTTTTTAAAACCTAGACTATAACTACTTTCAAGAAAACTTAACCCTATGACCGTCACGTGCCTGCCTGCCAAGCTGAAGCCTCATTTGTGGTTTGTTGCTGACATATGTGATGAGATTTGTATCTCATTATCTGGTATATTATATTCACTTATTCTAGTTGATTACTATAATTGTCTTTCATATAAGCATGCTCATGTATCATATATATCACCGCGTTATGTTTTTCCTTGCATAGTTTCACCATTTGACCTCGAGTTTGGTCACCTGCCTTAGTCTTTCTGAACGTCTTGGTATTTGCGAAGGACATAGTATTAGTATAACTAAGCTGAGTATTTCAAAATTCATGGAACCTCGGTGGAAGATAGACTGGTCATCTATATTCAACCCGGGATAGTGAGATATAGGCTGACCACCTATGTCTGACTCAGAGATGAATTTTGCAACACTGAGAATGGTTATAATAAAATTTTGTCTGGATTGAATTCTCTACCCAATTTCCAAATGTTTCATTTTACATCATAGTATTCACTTTCATCACAATCTCATTATGTCGCAGCTGTCACAGTCTTTTCCCTTCTCACCATCATTATCATTTCTTTTCCCCATGAAATATATATAAGGAATTAGGTGACACTCTATAGATTCCTATGTCACTCATCACTTACTACTCCCTATATTGATAAGTGGATATTATCAATGACCTCCCTAGGAAAGACTTTCCATACCATCTATAAGGAGGATTCCTCGGTACATTAAGACCATTCAAAACTCAACAGAAATCTCAGGATATCACAAAACCATTCGAACCACTATCACTGGCCTGATTGCCAAAATTCTACCATCTAGAAAGTATTGGCTTGACTGAATTACAAGATTAGTTTCGATGCGAATGCTCACTAAGCAACACTATAGAGATACATCCAGCCTCCTAACCAAGACTATAGAACCTTCAATTAAACATGTCCTCACCAATAGACATTATCCAAACATGTTAGACGCCTATGCATTTGTGCAGACATACCTACCCGACTATTTTTTCTCCTTAATACTTTCACTTTTAAATGGATTTTTCTCTAAACTACAGTTATACAAAACATATATCTTGTAAGAAATACTTTTCTAAGGCACTTATTTTGACAAGAAAATTTCTCTTGGTTAATCTTTTACAAAACTATTGAATGTTAAGAAATTTTAAATATCGATCTTTGGTAAACCATATTATCCACCTTATGTTGAAAACTGTCCTATCTTGCATAACTATTTAATTTTGAAACATTAAGAAAAATGTTACTTGGAAAGCCGTTTGCTTAAAGTTGTAAATTCATTATTTAGGGAAGGTTTATGAACAAAACACCCAATCTCAAAACAAACTTTGAAAATCAATCACTATATTACATCACTTATACATTTAGGATTTTGTGATCGACGACATAGAGCTTGGGAAAAATCTTAGTAATGGAGACTAAGCATCGTAGGTGGAGAAAGACTCAATTCATGACATCCTGCGGAGGATCACAACCTTATCCTAATCTATTATTTTCAACAACACCCTTTGACGGACTTAACCTTGTAAGTTTTTCCACAAGATTCATGATATCCATTTCAATTATTCCTAATAGAGGAACTTGATTCACCTCAAACTCCTAGCGATTTCATTAAGATTCCTTTGGAACTACACCACCTATTATCTGCAGACCAATGGCCAGGATTAGAGAACGATTCAAACATAGGGAGATATGCTCAGAGCATGAGTGATTGACTCTAGCAATGGTTGGACTAACCATTTACCATAAATCAAATTCAGTTGCAACCATAGTTACCGCGTGAGCGTAGAGACTATACCATTTGATGCACTCTATGGTCGAAGTGCCAACATCCAAGGACGGATCGAAATTTAGAAAAGCCCAACTCATTAGTCCAGTAAGCATTCATGAAATAACCAGGAATTTCCTACAAATCAAGAATCAGTTACAAGTTCGATAAGTTCCTAAACCTTGTAAGAGAACCAATAGAAATCATGGACTGTTAGGTCGAACGGTTGAAGCAAAGTCGAATTCCTATCGTGAAAGTTCGCTGGAATTTTCAAATACTATCATCTTTTCACCAACATCACTTCAGAGACCAACACAAACTGAACTTCGGGATGAAGTTCCTTTTAGAGGGGAAGACTGTCACAACTCGTAATTTCAGGTCATTTTCCAAACTTCGATAATTTACTATTCATCAGTTACTATTCATCAGTTACTATTCACTGATTACTATTCATCATTGTACTATTCATCATTTTTGAGGTCAATTTGATATTCTGAGAAGCGTTCAGAAATTTTACTATTCACTTGACACTATTCATTTCCGGAAGGAATTACACTATTCACGTGTATTACTCATTTCATCGTAAATTTAGTTTACGAGTATTTAAATTCGCGTAACCGTATTGGTTCAGGTGCGAATTCATGCATTATCATTAGGGACATTTCATACGGACTAGAAATAGTCTACATATCATCATAATAGCATTTGCATACTATACCACTCGTAGGATATTTAAATTAATACTTTTGGTATAATTTACTTATTACGTATATTTAATTCTAAATAAACGTTAACACGCGATCAATAATGTGACTAACACGTCCGACACTCCCGACTATGATCCTAATATATTTTTATACTCATAATAAGAATATAAAAATTATATTATTAATTTACCTGATATTTTGGAAATTTATTTAATTGATATCATACGTTTAATATAATTACGACGGTTTTCGTAAAAACTAAACAATAATCACCCAAACACTCAATATTTATACCCAACATATTTTTACAATTTTTACGACTTTATTATATCCCGGTTAACTCCGTTAAAATTTATTTTTAGTTAACTCGGTACCCAATATAAAAATATCTAACTAATTATACAAATATCTAACTTAAAATACAATTTGTACAAAAATTCTCACCAACTCATCCCCAATCCCCCCAAATCCGGCCCTTGCCTCCCCCTAGTTACCATATTGACTAAAAGTTTGACTAATGAAATTACCATAATGCCATTATGCTAGATATTTACCAAATTTCAAGTATATCATGATTTTAACACATGCTTTCATTTTAAAAAGAGAAAATACAAGCAAACTCTCTCCATTTTCATTCATGGTTCGGCTAAATTAGATCAAGAAGAAGAAATGATTTTTTTTTCAAGAATCAAGTGCTTAAACAAGTCATAGTATTAATCTAGTTAAGGTTTTGAAATAAAAACCTCAAGATTATTAAGTTTTCTTGCTCAAAAATCATCAAATATTTCAAGTAAGTGTATGAAACTCATTTTTATAATTTTACCAAGCTTTTATAATACTCATATGATTTATATACAAGATCTACATGCATATGTTATTTATACCACTCCATTTTATACATATCTAACTTTTGAGCCATAGAAATAGTTTATAGTTAGATCCTTGCTAGATCCACTTGATTTTTGATGTTTAGGAACCCATGACACCCTAAGAAGGTGTATGGTAAGATTAGACTATATTGGTGGTGATTGATAGTGATTTGGTTGAAGTTGAAACAAATTTGAAACTAAGAAAATGATTTTTGAAACTATATAAATACCTACTGTCTTTATGTTGAAAACGTGGGAAACTCAGTAACTTAGGGGATATTTTTGAACAAAGATTTAGAAAATACTTTCAAAAACGAAGCCGTGGGCGAAAGAACAGATTAAAATGAGTTAATAACGAAGGAGATATGATTTTCCGAATTTAACGACGAAAACTAGTTTCTGAAAAACTGCATGCTGTTTGACAGTTTTCGACGGGCAAATAGAGGCGTTAAACGTAACCTAGAGGAGCCGAGCTATCAAAAATATATTAGTATATACTAAAACGAATCCGTGGATATAAAGAACGAGTAAAATGAGCTTAAAACGACCAAGTTATACACGTTTTAAAATCGTCAAAACTATATATATATATATATATATATATATATATATATATATATATATATATATATATATATATATATATATATATATATATATAGTCACTACTAGAAAATAATATAACTACGTACTAAATGAGATATTTTCTAGATTTCTTATTCAAGGAGTTTATTTTTTTACTAACGAAGTACGTACGACTCAAGGTTTATTACGCGACTACTAGACATTATTTTAAGGTTTTCTAGACGAGGAATATAACACTAACATTTTTATACGATATACTACGACAAGTTATATACTTCTATATTTGGACTTATTTTCCTAGGTATGGAAACTATTATACTTTGACAATAACTAGTATTTCCAAGTTACGAGTGGTATAGGCATCATGTGCATGTGCATTCATTTCATCACGTCATGATCTAAGTAGATCGTTATTACTCATATTAGGTTGCGGTTAGAGATCGTGCCTCATTTCAGTGTATCCATTTTTGTCTTCGTAGCTATCGCTCCAGGTGAGTCATAGCCCCTACTTTTTAATTATTTTGCAAACTCTTTGGGGGAGAATACATGCTCGTTTTACTTAAATGCATTCCTTGCTTTACCTGGTTGATTACCTATATTTCTTTGGTATGTTTGATTACCTGCATTTCATGGGATTTGTCATCCTTGTTTATATAATCTCATAGTCACCAATTGTTCATATGTCAAATGTAATAATGCTGTTTTCCTACTTGAGTTATTTTATATGACCTCATTGTCAGTATTAGTTCTCTGGCGACATTGTCAGTATTATTTCTCTGGCGACATTGTCAGCATTATTTATCTGGCGACATTGTCAACATTGTTTATATAACCTCATTGACTGAATTATTTATATAGCCATTTTGCTATATTTATCTGGGAATTTGGATACCAGTATTACTTTTGTTCACGTAGACTTTAACATATTTGGCAGTGGGTTGTAAACACACAGGTTACAAGTCTCTTATGGCGGGACTTGCAACTGAGTGGATTTACAATGCTTTTGCTGGGCGATCATTTCTCTATAGGCATTATTTGTTAAACAAACTCTATGAACTCACCAACCTAGTGTTGACACTTTAGCATGTATTTTCAGGTTTTAATCAATGGCACGCTACAGGAGGTTTTGGCAGGGTATGGCATGGTCATAGAAGACTCTGATTATTCATTTGAGACCGTTTTAAAACTATTTTAAGGGCCTACTTCCGCACTACTTTTAACGATGTAAATTCAGTATTTTTGATTTAACTATTTTATTCTAAATGATTGAAGTGAAAACCATTTTTGAACTAGTGTTGTAATACCAATTGAGTTACACCCCAACTACACGTATGCTTCCGCTGGACCCGATTTTAGGGGTGTGACAACTTGTCACTATACTATACTACAACGATCAGGTACACTGCCTGGTGGGGGTTGTAAGCTTCTCGAGATCCCTCGAGAGGTAAAGCCTGTTGCGATTCCCACGCATCAACTAGCAACTAATTCTGCCCAAATCCTTCAAACCCGAGATTTTACTTGCTTTCTAAAAAACCATAAAAATACAAAAATAATCATCTTTCATCTTTAGAACTAGTATTTAGGTTTTCTAATCCTAGCGACACTATTCCTTGCTGAACGATCAATCCCCCGATACTTGTCACTATACTATACTACAACGATCAGGTACACTGCCTGGTGGGGGTTGTAAGCTTCTCAAGATCCCTTGAGAGGTAAAGCCTGGTGCAATTCCCACACATCAAGTTTTTGGCGCCGCAGCCTGGGGAATAGTTATTGTCTAGGTTAGAATATCTTTTTATTAGGTCTACTTGCTAGATTCCTTTCTAGTAAGATTTTATTTTTTATTTTTAGGTTTCTTTAGTCTATCTTTTTCTTTGTGTGTTTGTTCGTAATTTCCATTGACTCTTCCGTTCACCATTATGGAGCACGCGAATCCACCATACCACTAACCACAAAGGCCATTCTACCCTGTTGACATCTCGAATTTCAAACAATATCGAGATGAACCCATATATGATGCATGGACTTGTTTTAAAATTTTACTTCAAAAATTCCGTCATCATAGTTTCTCTTTAGCATCCTTAATCCAAACCTTTTACTATCGTGTGAACCGATGTGACCAAATGTGCATCGATGATTTTTCCAATGGGGGCTCTAGGGAATTAAGTGCTGAAGAAGCATGGGATACCATAGAAGACTGTGCCCAATATTATTATAGAGTAGACAACCCAACAAACAACATCACAAATCAATCAAGTTTGATGGAGCAAACAGGAAGTTTGTCTGGGGATGATTACTTAGGGATACCTGTGTGGATGTCACCTAAAGCCATAGTACAAAACAAACACATAGGTAATCTAGGTACAATAGAGGATGAGGTGGACAATTCAAGCCCACAAAGTACCTCACAAGTCCTACCATCATTTGAGGCACATACACCGCCCGTGACTTACCCGGAAGAAGTAGAAGAGACTATAGGAACCCCAATTGAGGTAGAACCCTTGGACCAAGCACATCTAGAGGATATAGGTTTGAACACTTGTAGTGATAACCTTACTCCTAGTTCTAGGGAAGTTCCTAGTTTTGATGAACCGGAGCCTCAACCAAAACCGTTACCTAATCTTCCATCCTTGGATGAAGATTTAGGAATTGAAATAGGTCCTGATCCACCCATCAAACCATGTAGTCCGGGTAGTCTTAGGATGAAGGTAGTGGACTCTCAGCCTTGTAGAGAGGAAGCTACTATAGGAGTGGAAAATGACCTTACGTACTTACATCACCCATTCGTGACTGATCACAAAAAACATTATGGGTTTAAACCGGGTTTATTAGGTCAAGATGGATTCCCAACTAGGAGTCTTTTGAAATTAATAGAAGATGATCCCTTTTTAAGAGAAAACTTCAACTCACCCATTGACCAAAGTGAACTAGGTAAGGTTATGATGATAGGAGCACAACCCTTTGAGCATATAATTCATCCACCACTCTTTCCTCACATGGCATATTTCCACCCTAAGGGTGTGTATCGCTACTTCCACCCGCACTTAATTCAAAGTGTAGGGAAAACCTCCCCTATTTCCATTAAATAAGGGTAGAGTCAGGCTCGTGACTCGAACAAAAACAAGCGCTTCTTGGGAGGCAACCCATGCTTTGTGTGATTTTTATTTTGTTTGTTTGTTATTTGCTTCCGTATGCATGTTTCATTTTTTATTGTTGGTAGATCATGTTTCAAAATTAAAAAGTGGAAATACTTTACTTTGTTGTTTAGCCTAGTCTTAACTCCACCATAAAAGTATTTTTGCAAAAGATAAGTGTAAGGGGAAACCCCAAATATGTTTTTAAGAAACACACGATCATGATTCTCCACAATTTTAAGTGAGCATGTATATTCGTATTTGTTAGAGTCAAATGCTTGTATCGAGTCATAATGAAGTTTTGCAGGATTTTCCAGGAAATAGAACCAAGTTTTTCCAGAAATTTTCCGGAAACTTAACATAAAAATTTCTGCAGGTCACTCCTGACGGCGTCAAGAGTTTACTCTTGACGGCGTCACGTGTAAAAATCTGGAAATTTTACCAGTTTTGTTTTTCTAACGGAGTCTCTAAGTTTTTGTGAATTATTAAGTTTTATAATCTCCAGGAAATCTGCAAACTTCATTTACAAGCATTATATCTTACTTTGCTTTCTAGGATTTAGTAACTTATATAGGATGCCGCCGATTTTACGCGAGGTTGTCTTGTCTATTTTCTCAGGATTTACAGGTTATGTTTGACAAGAAGATGATTTATATTTCTGGAAGGGAAGCTTTGATTGTTCATTTTCTTGGAGGAAGATTTAACCTGGCCAACCTATAATCCATACCGAGTGAATCAGGGGAGTATTTGATTTCATTCTTTTACTTATTTTACTTTTACATTCTTTACTTGAACATTGGGGACAATGTTCATCTTAAGTGTAAGGGGAGGGTAAATTGATGATACCTTACAATACACTTTCGCTTGAGTTTGTTTTGTTTGATGGTAGGTGTGTAATAAAACTATGAGAAATACTTGTTAGTGTAATTTTAGCGCCAAATTTAAAATTTTTTACAACATTTAGGAGTGAAACTTTAGCCTTAGAAAGCGTCTCATGGATAGGAGATTGTATGACTAGCACTTAACCGTATATTCAGAAAAAATTTTCCACCCAAATACGTGAGGTTAGCCTTTAGTTTTGATAGGAAAAGCATTTACCATAAGTGCTTATGAGTGTACCGGTAGCATTTAGATTCTAGAACTTGCGTTAGTGATGCATCCCAAGACCGCTAGTGAGACTACATTCGTGTAGTAGGATTTACTACATGATAAGAGGCATTAGGAGCACCCTTGTGTTAAACCCGTATCATAATTACTTGACCATTTAAGTCATATTACTTGGCTAGTTAAGTCAACTAATTTTTCCCACACCCTTAGCGTTGTACTCATTTTTAGTACACGAAAACCCTAGTACACCCCTCCGAGCCTATCTTTTCGTTTCTAACTTTAAGCATTTTACTTAAAGAAAGAATTTGTTACACCCCACTTAAATGTACACCCAAATCGCCTTAGCCTTCCGTGTATGCACTCATCTTTAGTGCATTATTGTTATTTGTTTAAACCCTAAGTTAACTTTCTAATTGATTACATGGTTGCTAAGTCGAGTCATATCCTTGTACATATTGTTTTGGGACGATTGGGACTCATGGGTAAGTACTTATTTTATGGAGTAATGGAGAAGAACATCATTTATTACCCCCATATGTACGTTAATCTTAAAAGTGCTCAAAGTGTTTTGATTTTCTTAATTCGAGTCATTAGATTAGTTCATTGTAAAGTGTGTAAAGATTCAAGTGTATGGGGAATTTACATTCCCTATGATGTATTATTTTGGATGGTAGGGTAAGAATGTATGCACAAAAAAAAAAAAAAAAAAAAAATAATCGAAAAAAAAAGAAGAAAAGAAAAAGAAAAAAATAGAAAAAGAAAAGAGAAAAACATACGGACTACCATCCCGTTTCATTCTATATTCATTTTATGTTTTTGTTATTTTTTATTTATTAGCTTAAGTCGTGTCTAGTCTTGGCTTAGCAACGCCTATTGTACATGTAATTAACCAAGATTGTTAGCTCGCCACCAGTAATAACTTCCTTTATCCAACAAAACCGTGTAATTCATATCCCTATACCTAACGTTACAACCCTTTAAAAGACCTCTTTGATAGTTTATCCTAGGTGCTTACACCATGTGGTGGAGGTTTGATCCTTTCCCAAGCCTATGGTAATCTATTTTGCTATGACAGGTAGTGAGAGATATCTTCCATTTCCATAATATTATATTACTTTATTACACCCGAGAGATGTGAGTATCTAAACACTATTTGTGAGGTGCTAGTGTATGACCTCCGAGCTTGTCTTTGGTCTTTTGTGGAACGATTATTTGTTGTAATTACTTTTATATTAGTGTTAAATGAGCTCTAACTTGTCTTTTGATTAGAATAAAAGCATATTTGCTTGAGGACAAGCAAATTTCAAGTGTAAGGGTATATGATAAGACGAAAAATGAACCACTTTTAGGGGGTCATTTAAGCCCGGAATCGAATTTATTTGATCAAATATTGCCCTAAATCGTTCCTTTTGTGATTTTAGGTACTTGGAGAGTGAATTCTGGAAAAGAAGCTATTTTGGACGTTTTTGGAGCATAAAAGTGAAGAAAACGGCAAAGTCTCAATTTTCCATGTTGGGAACAGTACCTGACGGCGTCAAGAGTTAATTCATGATGGCGTCAGACATCAAGAATTAAAATCCGAGAGTTGGTGACGGCGTCACACACAGGGCGTCAAGAGTAATTTGTGTGACGGCCTAGGGCTTGACGGCGTCAGAAGTAGATCAAGGCCGTCCGAGGAAGTATTTGGCGGCGAGATGACGGCGTCACACATTTGTTCTTGACGCCGTCAGCCTTAATTTACTATATATAGTTTTCTAGTTTTTCACATTTAGGGAGAGAAGTTTTGGAGAAACCCTAGCCACGATTTTGGTACGAATTTTACAGGTTTTTCAAGGGTTCTCAACCCTTGATACCTTTCAAGTGTAATTGAGATAAGTACTCTTTTAATTCAATCAATATGCCTATGTGTTGGTTGTCTATATCTTGTTCTTGTCTTGATTCCACTATGTTAGGCTAGACTTTCTTTGTGTTTGCTAGGATCTAATGAAACCTAGATATTAATTATGTGTTGATTACTTGTTTGTAGTTATTTTGGATGAATGATTTGATGTTAGGCTTAAGAAAACTGGCAGATCTCCAAATGGTAACATGCTTGAACGTCTTAGGAAACATGAACCGATATGCACTAGGTCTTTATTGGTAGTATTTAATGCATGAGCCACTGTTTCAGATCCCTATGGTTATGTTGTGCATGGCATAGGAGTAGATAAGAGCTCATAGAACTGGGGAGTTAAGTGCATCACCCCATGAATGGTATTAAGGAATACAACCCGTCATCCATGCAACTATAACAAGTAATTAACATGTAAAAGATATCTAGGGAGTAGTGAAATCTAAGTAAACACATTTTCTCCACTTCTTGCTCACAACCTTAGTATAATTTAGTTTATTTTTATTTCTAGTATTTTATTTAATTGCATCTTTAGTATTGGGTTAGTTGACTAGCAACTAATTCCGCCCAAATCCTTCAAACCCGAGATTTTACTTGCTTTCTAAAAAACCATAAAAATACAAAAATAATCATCTTTCATCTTTAGAACTAGTATTTAGGTTTTTTAATCCTAGCGACACTATTCCTTGCTGAACGATCAATCCCCCGGTACTTGTCACTATACTATACTACAACGATCAGGTACACTGCCTGGTGGGGGTTGTAAGCTTCTCAAGATCCCTTGAGAGGTAAAGCCTGGTGCAATTCCCACGCATCATTACATCAGTAGAAATAAAGTAAAATAAGTGTATTATATGTTTGTTTTCAAATCTTGTAAGTCCTACATGTTTTCTTTATGTCAAAATACGAGTTTTGGTGAATCTGTCACAGATGCCGCAGAACCTTTCTCCTCAATGGACGGAACCCTCTAAAAGGTTCCTTGAAATCCGTTAGTTCAGTATACAATTTTTATCCAACTTCAAAAATTCATAACAAATTAACCGTAAGTCCGTAGGAGTCGTGCCGCCTATCATTTTAAAGGTAATTGAGTCTACTTTATTTTAAAAGTAATCTTATGGCCTAAATATAATTTGAAGTTATTAGAATAAACCAAATACTACAATGTGTCTAAAATATTAAGTTTCGTTTTGACGTAGAAACTCAAACTTTTGAGTTAGGCAATTTAGTTAGGATCCTTTGAACATTGATGTAATTTCTTTTTAAACTAAAGAGTTTGGTGATATTTATATATATAAAGGAAACTAATCAAGGTTGGCATACATCGTCATATTTATTTAGTTGTTTGTTAATTTCTTGTTTATGCGCAATAGGATATTTGCTAGATTTTGCGTACTAAGTTGAAAATTTGTGTTTGTATTGCTTATTGATTTAGATATTCTTCTTTGCATATGTTAAGTGATTATTTTGCACAATTCACTTAGGAATGAGAACTGAGTGATGCTAATTAAGTATCTTGAAATATGGTCAAGCGTCTAAGTGAGTCACTACATTTTTAAACATGTAGTATTCTTGTAAAAAGGTGTTTGGCATATATGCTTCTACAATAATGTTTAATTCATGTGTCTTGCTATAAGATAGAAACTTTTCTTTGAATGATCATGTGAACTAACCATATCATGCAGGATGCTAACACTTTGATGTTATCAATCTTTCGTGTTTAAGCCACTGTTTGGCTTAACTTCCATTTATGGTAATGATGAGGCGAAAAGTGTAGCGCTTTTAAGGGGTCATTTAAGCCCGAATTCGAGATTATTTGATCAAATATTGCCCTAAATCATTCCTTTTGTCATTTTAGGTACTTTTGAGGAAGAATCTGGAAAAGGAAGCATTTTGGACATTTTTGGAGTGTAAAAGTGAAGAAAATGGTAAAGTCTCAAATTTCCTTGCTGGAACAGTACCTGACGGCGTCAAAGATCTACACATGACGGCGTCAAGAGTTACAAAAAATGTGGATGTGGAATTACAACGTGACGGCCCAGAGTATTTTCAAGCTTATGGACCTGACGGCGTCACCAAGGCCGTCAGGGTCCAATTATTAGTGACGACCCAGAGCATTTCTCCACATGACGGCGTCACAAATAGATCTAGGCAATACGATTTTATCATGGCGGCGAGTTGACGGCGTCACAAGCTAATATGTGACGCCGTCAAAGTGTAAAGTCTATATATAGTTTTCCAAATTTCATTCATTAGTGTGCAACTTTGAGGGAATAAACCCTAGTCCGAATTTTATCAGTTTTTCAAGGGTTCCAACCCCTTGATTCTTCCATGTTCAATTGAAGATAAGTATTCATTCAAATCATTCAATATGTCTATGTGTTGTGTGATTATATCTTACGCTTTTCTTCTCTTTAACATGCTAGGCTAGATTTTCATTGTGTTTGCTTAGATGTAGTGAAACCTAGATGTTGATTATGGGTTGATTGTTTGTTTATAATTGTTATGGATGATTGTATTCGATGTTAGGCTTAAGAAAACTGGCAGACTTCCATTGGTAACTTGCTTGAACGTCTTAAGAAACATGATCGGAGGTGTACTACGATTTTTGGTTGTATTTAATGCGTAGGAGAATTCTAATGATCCCATGTTAGGAGCTTCTAACGGCTCGACATAGGAGTGAAGTAGGATCCTATAGAGTTAGGGAATATTGTACACGGCCCTACGACTAGTATTAAGGAATATGACCCGTCATCCATGCAATTGTAACAAGCTAATCAACCTATAAAAGATATCTAGGGAGTAATGAAATCTAAGTAAACACAACTTTCCTCATTATTGTTTCCACCACATTAGTCTAATAGTTTCATTTTCATTTTTGTTATTTTATTTTGATTGCATCTTTATATTAATTGGGTTAGTTGGCTAGCAACTAATTTCGCCCACTCCTTCAAAACCCGAGATTTTACTTGCTTTCATAAAATATAAAAATACAAAAAGAATCATCCTTCACCTCTAGACCTAGTTTAGTAGGATTTCTAATCCTAGCGACACTATTCCTGAGTTGAACGATCAATCCCCCGATACTTGTCACTATACTATACTACAACGATCAGGTACACTGCCTGGTGGAGGTTGTAAGCTTCTTGAGATCCCTTGAGAGGTAAAACCTGTTGCGAGGGCGCAATTCCCACGTATCAAGTTTTTGGCGCCGCAGCCCGGGGAATAGTTATTGTCTAGGTTAGAATTTCTTTTTATTAGGTCTACTTGCTAGATTCCTTTCTAGTAAGGTTTTATTATTATTTTTAGGTTTTTTTAGTCTATCTTTTTCTTCGTGTCTAAGTTCGTAAAACTTTTCCATTGACTCTTCTGTTCACCTTTATGAAGAACGCGAATCCACCATACTACCAACCACAAAATTCACCCACTCTAAATGACATCTTGATGTTCAAACAACATCAAGATGAACCTATCTATGATGCATGGACCCGTTTTAAAAATTTACTCCGAAAAGTCCCTCATCATAGTTTCGATCTGTGGTCCCAAATTGAAATATTTTACCATCGTGTCAACCACTATACCAAAATGGACATTGACCATGCCGCAGATGGGGACCTTTAGGGATTAAGTGCTGAAGAAGCATGGGAAGCTATAGAGAATTGTGCCATACTCGCTAAGAAGTTAGACAATCCAACAAAAGTTGTTACGGATCAATTGATAGCAAGTTTGAGGGAACAAGCAAGAAGTTTGTTTGGGGATAATAAGCCTATAGATGAGATACCTAGGTGCACGGAGTGGTTTGATTTCACCATAATACAAGATGAACACATAGGTAATCTAGATACAATGGAGGACGAGGTGAATAAAATAAGCCAACTCAATGCTCCACAAGTCCTACCATCATTTGATGCGTACACACCTCCCTTGACTTACCCTGAAGAAGTAGAAGAGACTATAGGAACCCCAATAGAGGTAGAACCTTTGAACCAAACACAACTAGAGGATATAGGTTTGAATACTTATAATGATAACCTTACTCTTAGTTCTAGGGAAGTTCCAAGTTTTGATGAACCCGAGCCTCAACCAAAACTGTTACCTAATCTTCCATCCTTGGATGAAAATTTAGGAATTGAAATAGGTTCCGATCCATCCATCAAACCATATAGTCCGGGTAGTCTTAGGACAAAGGTAGTGGACTCTAAGCCTTGTAGAGAGGAAGCCAATATAGGAGTTGAAAATGACCTTACATGCGTACATCACCCATTTATGATTGATCACAAGAAACATTATGGGTTTAAACCGGGTTTATTAGGTCAAGATGGATCCCCAACTAGGAGTCTTTCGAAGTTGATAGAAAATGATCCTTTTCTAGGAGAAAATCTTAATCCACCCATTAACCCGATTGAATTAGGTAAGGTTGTGATGATAGGAGCACAGCCCTTTGAGCATATAATTCATCCACCACTCTTTCCTCACGTGGCATACTTCCACCGAGATGGTGTGTATCGCTACTATCACCTGCACTTAATCCTAAGTGTAGGGAAAACCTCACCTTTATCCGTGAAATAAGGGTAGAGTCAGGCTCGTGACTCGAACAAAAACAAGCGCTTAATGGGAGGCAACCCAAGCTTGATTTTTTGATTGTTATTTGCTTCCGTATGCATGCTTTATTTTTATTGTTGGTAGATCATGTTTCAAACTAAATTGTGAAAATGCTTTATTTTGTCGTTTAACTTCGTCTTAACTTCATATAAAGGTATTTTGCAAAAGCTAAGTGTAAGGGAAACCCCAAATTTGTTTATAAGAACGAAAATGATCTTGATTCGCCACAATATTAAATGAACATGTGTATTAGTATTTGTTAGAGTCAAATGCTTGTATCGAGTCATAATGATGTTTTGCAGGATTTTTCGGGAAGTAGGACATAAGTTTTTCCAGAAATTTTCCGGAAACTTAACATAAAAATTTCTGCAGGTCACTTATGACGGCGTCAGTGTTTCACTCCTGACGGCGTCACATGTAAAATTCTGGAAATTTTGCGAGTTTTGTTTTTCTAACGAAGTCTTAAAGTTTTTGTTAATTCTTTAGTTTTATAAACTCCAGGAAATCTGCAAACATTCATTCCACAAGCATTATATCTTAAATTGTTTTCTAGGACTTGTTAGTATATATAGATTGCCACCGATTTTACGCGAGGTTGCCTTGTTTGTTTTCTCAGGTTTAACAGGTTTGAGGAGGCGAAAAATGAACCACTTTTAGAGGGTCATTTAAGCCCGAAATTGAATTTATTTGATCAAATATTGCCCTAAATCGTTCCTTTTGTGATTTTAGGTACTTTGGGAGTGAAATCTGGAAAAGGAAGCAATTCGGACGTTTTTGGAGCATAAAAGTGAAGAAAACACCAAAGACTTAATTTTCCTTGCTGGGAACAGTAGGTGACGGCGTCAAGAGTATCATCCTGACGGCGCCAAGAGTAAATTGCATGACGGCCCAGTGCAAACATGAAGGCGTCACAAGTAGAGCGTCAAGAGTAAAACACGTGACGGCCTAGAAGACCCTAACACATGACGGCGTCAGATGTAGATCAAGGCAGTCCGAGAAGTATTTTGGCGGCGAGATGACGGCGTCACCTATTTGGTCTTGACGCCGTCAGCCTCAATTTCCAATATATAGTTTTCTAATTTTCATTCATAAAAAAAATAGAAGTTTTGGATAAACCCTAAGGCCGAACCTATTACGAATTTTACAGGTTTTTCAAGGGTTTTCAGCCCTTGAACCCTTTCATGTGTAATTGAGATAAGTGTTCTTCTAATTCAATCAATATGTCTATGTGTTGGTTGTCTATATCTTGTTCTTGTCTTAATTCCATCATGCTAGGCTAGATCTATCTTGTGTTTGCTTAGATCTAATGAAACCTAGATGTTAATTATGTGTTGATTACTTGTTTATGGTTGTATTGGATGAATGATTTCGATGTTAGGCTTAAGAAAACTGGCAGATCTCTAAATGGTAACATGCTTGAACGTATTAGGAAACATGAACTGACGTGCACTAGGTTTTATTGGTTGTATTTAATACATGAGTAAATTCTAATGATCCCATGTTAGGAGCTTCTTAGCCGGCTCGACATAGGAGTGAAGTAGGCACTCATAGGATTGGGGGATTAAGTGCGCCAACCCATGAATAGTATTAAGGAATACAATCCGTCATCCACGCAACTATAACAAGTAATTAACGTGTAAAAGATATCTAGGGAGTAGTGAAATCTAAGTAAACACAATTTTTCCACTTATTGCTCACAACCTTAGTTTAATTTAGTTTTATTTTCATTTCTAGTATTTTATTTTGATTGCATCTTCAGTATTGGGTTAGTTGACTAGCAACTAATTCCACCCAAATCCTTCAAACCCGAGATTTTTACTTGCTTTCTAAAAAATATAAAAATACAAAAATAATCATCCCTCATCTCTAGAACTAGTATTTAGGTTTTTTAATCCTAGCGACACTATTCCTAGCTGAACGATCAATCCCCCGGTACTTGTCACTATACTATACTACAACGATCAGGTACACTGCCTGGTGGGGGTTGTAAGCTTCTCAAGATCCCTTGAGAGGTAAAGCCTGGTGCAATCCCTACGCATCAAGTTTTTGGCGCCGCAGCCCGGGGAATAGTTATTGTCTAGGTTAGAATCTCTTTTTATTAGGTCTACTTGCTAGATTCCTTTCTAGTAAGATTTTATTTTTATTTTTTAGGTTTTCTTTTGTCTATCTTTTTCTTTGTGCCTTTATTAGTAAATTAAGTTCATTGACTATTCCGTTTGCCATTATGGAAAACGCGAATCCACCAAGTCCGACACTAGAGTTTTACCAGAAAAAATATAATTACACTAGTTTGGATATTACAAGATGGAGGAACGAAATGAGGAGGACAGGATCTTATATTGATTTTATTGAGTACCTTGAGAAAAGAGGCCAAGTGCATAATGCTTTTAAAGAATTCACCTTAGGAGCTCCATCAACCCCTCAAAATGCCTCACTTAGTGAAACCTATGCACCATATGATCCTTCACCTAGGATAGTTTCGTATGAGCCACCTAGCTGCATGTCATGGTTAGGCACTACCATAATACGGGATGAACCCATAGGTGACCTTTATGTGATAGAGGATGTAGCCGAACATGATCACATTGATAAAAAAGACCTAGGTTTTATGATCGATGATGATGAATCTCAAGAAACACATGATGAATCTTTTGGGCAATTTGTATATAGCAGTCAGAATATTGAGGATGATCCGTATGATTCGGATATAGAAGTTGAGATGCCTAGAGAAGTACGTGAGATACTTGGGAAAATGTTAGGGTTAGATTATAATGAAACACATGTTGAGGATATAGGTGATCTTGACACAAGGAAGGATGAGGTAAATAACACAAACCTACAAAGTACCCCACAACTCCCATCATCACTTGAGGCACACACACCGCCCGTGACTTACCCGAAAGAAGTAGAAGAGACTATAGGAGCCCCGATAGAGGTAGAACCTTTGAACCAAACAAAACTAGATGATATACGTTTGAATACTTATAGTGATAACCTTACTCCTAGTTCTAGGGAATTTCCTAATGTTGATGAACCGGAACCTCAACCTTTACACAACTTTCCATCCTTAGATATACATCTAGGAGACAAAAGAGGAACCGACCCACCCATCAACCAATATTATCCGGGTAGTTTTAGGATGACGGAAGCCATTCACTCACCCCCTTCACCTCACGTGGCATATTCACACCCTAAGGGTGTGTATTGCTACTTTCACCCATACTTAATCCTAAGTGTAGGGAAAACCTCCCCTATTTCCGTTAAATAAGGGTAGAGTCAGGCTCGTGACTCGAACAAAAACAAGCGCTTCTTGGGAGGAAACCCATGTTTTGTGTGTTTTTATTTGTTTGTTTGTTTGTTTGATTTTATTTGTTTCCGTATGCATGCTTTATTTTTATTGTTTGTGGTTCATGTTTCAAAGTAAATTGTGAAAATGCTTTATTTTGTTTTTAACTTCGTCTTAATTACATATAAAGGTATTTTGCAAAAGCTAAGTGTAAGGGGAGACCCAAATTTGTTTATAAGAATGAAATTGAGCATGATCCACAACAATATTAAATGAACATGTATATTAGTAATTGTTAGAGTCAAATGCTTGTATCGAGTCATAATGATATTTTGTAGGATTTTCCAGGAAGTAGGACCAAGTTTTTCCAGAAATTTTCCGGAAACTTAACATAAGAATTTCTGCAGATCACTTCTGACGGCGTCACGAGATTACTCTTGACGGCGTCACGTGTAAAAATCTGGAAATTTTACCGGTTTTGTTTTTCTAACGGAGTTTTAAGGTTTTTGTTGAATTATTAAGTTTTATAATCTCTAGGAAATCTGCAAACTTCATTCCACAAACATTATATCTTATTTTGTTTTCTAGGATTTAGTAACTTATATAGATTGCCGCCGATTTTATGCGAGGTTGCTTTGTTTGTTTTCTCAGGATTTACAGGCTATGTATGACAAGAAGATGATTTATATTCTGGAAGGGAAGCTTTGATTGTTCATTTTCTTGGAGGAAGATTTAACCTGGCCACCCTATTATCCATACCGAGCGAATCAGGGGAGTATTTGATTTCATTTGTTTTACTTATTTAACTTTTACATTCTTTACTTGAACATTGGGGTCAATGTTCATCTTAAGTGTAAGGGGAGGGTAAAATGATGATACCTTAAAGATACACTTTCGCTTGAGTTTGTTTGTTTGATGGTAGATGTGTAATAAAACTATGAGAAATACTTGTTAGTGCAATTTTAGCGCCAAATTTAAATTTTTTTACAACATTTAGGAGTGAAACTTTAGCCATAGCAAGCGTCTCATGGATAGGAGATTGTATGACTAGCACATAACCGTACTTTCAGAAAAATTTTCCACCCAAATATGTGAGGTTCGCCTTTAGATTTGATAGGAAAAGCATTTACTATTAGTGCTTATGAGTGTACCGGTAGCATTTAGATTCTAGAACTTGCGTTAGTGATGCATCCCGAGACCGCTAGTGAGACTACATTCGTGTAGTAGGATTTACTACATGATAAGAGGCATTAGGATCACCCTTGTGTTAAACCCGTATCATAATAACTTGACCATTTATGTCATATTACTTGGCTAGTTAAGTCAACTAATTTTTCCCACACCCTTAGCGTTGTACTCATTTTTAGTACACGAAACCCCTAGTACACCCCTCCGAGCCTATCTTTTCGTTTCTAACTTTAAGCATTTTACTTAAAGGAAGAATTTGTTACACCCCACTTAAATCTACACCCAAATCACCTTAGCCTTCCGTGTATGCACTCATTTTTAGTGCATTATTGTTATTTGTTAATCCCTAAGTTAACTATCTAATTGATTACATGGTTGCTAAGTCGAGTCATATCCTTGTACATATTGTTTTGGGACGATTGGGACTCATGGGTAAAGTACTTATTTTATGGAGTAATGGGGAAGAACATCATTTATTACCACCATATGTACGTTAATCTTAAAAGTACTCCAAGTGTTTTGATTTTCTTAATTCGAGTCATTAGATTAGTTTATTGTAAAGTATGTAAAAATTCAAGTGTAAGGGGAATTTCCATTCCCTATGATGTATTATTTTGGATGGTAGGGTAAGAGTGTATGCAAAAAAAAAAAAAAAAAAAAAAAAAAATCGAAAAAAATAGAAAAAAAAAGAAAAGAGAAAAAACATACGGACTACCATCCCTTTTAATTCTATGTTCATTTTATGTTTTTGTTATTTTTCATTTATTAGCTTAAGTCGAGTCTAGTCTTGGCTTAGCAATGCCATATTGTACATGTAATTAACCAAGATTGTTAACTCGCCACCAGTAAAGACTGCCTTTATCCAACAAAACCGTGTATTTCATATCCCTACACCTAACGTTACAACCCTTTAAAAGACCTCTTTGATAGTTTATCCTAGGTGCTTACGCCATGTGGTGGAGGTTTGATCCTTTCCCAAGCCTATGGTAATCAATTTTGCTATGACAGGTAGTGAGAGATATCTTCCGTTTCCATATTGTAATTTATACTTTATTACACCCGAGAGATGTGAGTTTCTAAACACTATTTGTGAGGTGCTTGTGTATGACCTCCGTGCTTGTCTTTGGTCTTTAGTGGAACGATTATTTGTTGTAATTACTTTTATATTAGTGTTAAATGACCCCTAACTTGTATTTTGATTAGAATAAAAGCGCATTTGCTTGAGGTAAGCAAATCTCAAGTGTAAGGGTATATGATGAGACGAAAAATGAACCACTTTTAGGGGGTCATTTAAGCCCGAAATTGAATTTATTTGATCAAATATTGCCCTAAATCGTTCCTTTTGTGATTTTAGGTACTTTGGGAGTGAAATCTGGAAAAGGAAGTAATTCAGACGTTTTTGGAGCATAAAAGTGAAGAAAACGACAAAGACTTAATTTTCCTTGCTGGGAATAGTAGGTGACGGCGTCAAGAGTATCATCCTGACGGCGTCAAGAGTAAATTGCATGACGGCCCAGTGCAAACATGAAGGCGTCACAAGTAGAGCGTCAAGAGTAAAACACGTGACGACCTAGAAGACCCTAACATATGACGGCGTCAGATGTAGATCAAGGCAGTCCGAGAAGTATTTTGGCGGCGAGATGACGGCGTCACCTATTTGGTCTTGACGCCGTCAGCCTCAATTTCCTATATATAGTTTTCTAATTTTCATTCATAAAAAAAAGAGAAGTTTTGGAGAAACCCTAAGGCCGAACCTATTACGAATTTTACAGGTTTTTCAAGGGTTTTTAGCCCTTGAACCCTTTCATGTGTAATTGAGATAAGTGTTCTTCTAATTCAATCAATATGTCTATGTGTTGGTTGTCTATATCTTGTTCTTGTCTTAATTCCATCATGCTAGGCTAGATCTATCTTGTGTTTGCTTAGATCTAATGAAACCTAGATGTTAATTATGTGTTGATTACTTGTTTATGGTTGTATTGGATGAATGATTTCGATGTTAGGCTTAAGAAAACTGGCAGATCTCCAAATGGTAACATGCTTGAACGTCTTAGGAAACATGAACTGACGTGCACTAGGTTTTATTGGTTGTATTTAATGCATGAGTAAATTCTAATGATCCCATGTTAGGAGCTTCTTAGCCGGCTCGATATAGGAGTGAAGTAGGCACTCATAGGATTGGGGGATTAAGTGCGCCACCCCATGAATGGTATTAAGGAATACAATCCGTCATCCACGCAACTATAACAAGTAATTAACGTGTAAAAGATATCTAGGGAGTAGTGAAATCTAAGTAAACACAATTTCTCCACTTATTGCTCACAACCTTAGTTTAATTTAGTTTTGTTTTCATTTCTAGTATTTTATTTTGATTGCATCTTTAGTATTGGGTTAGATGACTAGCAACTAATTCCGCCCAAATCCTTCAAACCCGAGATTTTTACTTGCTTTCTAAAAAATATAAAAATACAAAAATAATCATCCCTCATCTCTAGAACTAGTATTTAGGTTTTTTAATCCTAGCGACACTATTCCTAGTTGAACGATCAATCCCCCGGTACTTGTCACTATACTATACTACAACGATCAGGTACACTGCCTGGTGGGGGTTGTAAGCTTCTCAAGATCCCTTGTGTTAAACCCGTATCATAATTACTTGACCATTTAAGTCATATTACTTGACTAGTAAATCAATTAATTTTTCCCACACCTTAGCGTTGAACTCAATTTTAGTACACGAAACCCCTAGTACACCACTCCGAGCCTATCTTTTCGTTTCTAACTTTAAGCATCTTACTTAAAGGAAGAATTTGTTACAACCCACCCAAATGTGCAACCAAATCGCCTTAGCCTTCCGTGTATGCACTCATCTTTAGTGCATTATTGTTATTTGTTTAAACCCTTAGTTAATTATCTAATTGATTACATGGTTGCTAAGTCGAGTCATATCTTGTACATATTGTTTTGGGATGATTGGAACTCATGGGTAAAGTACTTGTGTTATGGAGTAATGGGGAAGAACATCATATATTACCCCCATATGTGCGTTAATCTTAAAAAGTACTCCAAGTGTTTTGATTATGTTGATTCGAGTCTGATGCGTGGGAATTGCACCAGGCTTTACCTCTCGAGGGATCTCGAGAAGCTTACAACCCCCACCAGGCAGTGTACCTGATCGTTGTAGTATAGTATAGTGACAAGTTCCGGGGGATTGATCGTTCAGCAAGGAATAGTGTCGCTAGGATTAGAAAACCTAAATACTAGTTCTAAAGATGAAAGATGATTATTTTTGTATTTTTTAGTTTTCTAGAAAGCAAGTAAAATCTCGGGTTTGAAGGATAAGGGCGGAATTAGTTGCTAGTCAACTAACCCAAAACTAAATATGCAATTAAAAATAAAATACTAAAAACTAATTATACTAAGGTTGTGAGCAAGAAGTGGAGAAAATGTGTTTACTTAGATTTCCTTACTCCCTAGATATCTTTTACATGTTAATTACTTGATATAGTTGCATGGATGACGGGTTGTATTCCTTAATACCATTCATGGGGTGATGCACGTAACTCCCCAGTTCTATGAGCTCTTATCTACTCCTATGCCATGCACAACACAACCATAGGGATCCGAAACAGTGGCTCATGCATTAAATACCACCAATAAAGACCTAGTGCATATCGGTTCATGTTTCCTAAGACGTTCAAGCATGTTACCATTTGGAGATCTGCCAGTTTTCTTAAGCCTAACATAAAATCATTCATCCAAAACAACTACAAACAAGTAATCAACACATAATTAACATCTAGGTTTCATTAGATCTAAGCAAACACAAGATAAGTTTAGCCTAACATAGTAGAACCAAGACAAGAACAAGATATAAACAACCAACACATAGACATATTGATTGAATTAAAAGAGTACTTATCTTAATTAAACTTGAAAGGTATCAAGGGTTTAAAACCCTTGAAAAACCTGTAAAATTCGTCCCCAAACGGAATTAGGGTTTCTTAATACTTCCTCCAAAACTCTCCCTCTAAATGTGAAAAACTAGAAAAGTATATATAGGAAAATCGGCCTGAAGGCGTCAAGAACAAAAGTGTGACGCCGTCAGATCGCCGCCAAACACTTCCTCGGACGGTCTTGATCTACTTTTGACGCCGTCAACCCCTAGGCCGTCATGCAAATTACTCTTGACGCCCTGTGTGTGACGCCATCACCATCTCTCGGTAAATTAATTCAAGATCTCTGACGCCGTCATGAAGGTCTTCTTGACGCCGTCATGAAGGTCTTCTTGACGCCGTCATGAACTCTCGGTAAAAATTAGTGTATAAGCATCTGACGCCGTCAGGTTGTGACTCTTGACGCCGTCAGGAACAGTCCCAAGCATGGAAAATAGAGACTTAACCGTTTTCTTCACTTTTATGCTCCAAAAACGTCCAAAATAGTTTTTTTTCCAGAATTCACTCTCCAAGTACCTAAAATCACAAAAGGAACGATTTAGGGCAATATTTGATCAAATAAATTCGATTCCGGGCTTAAATGACCCCCTAAAAGTGGTTCATTTTTTGCCTTATCATATACCCTTACACTTGAGATTTGCTTGTCCTCAAGCAAATGTGCTTTTATTCTAATCAAAAGACAAGTTAGAGGTCATTTAACACTAATATAAAAGTAATTACAACAAATAATCGTTCCACTAAAGACCAAAGACAAGCACGGAGGTCATACACTAACACCTCACAAATAGTGTTTAGATACTCACATCTCTCGGGTGTAATAAAGTAATATAACATTATGGAAATGGAAGATATCTCTCAGTACCTGTCATAGCAACATAGATTACCATAGGCTTGGGAAAGGATCAAACCTCCACCACATGGCGTAAGCACCTAGGATAAACTATCAAAGAGGTCTTTTAAAGGGTTGTAACGTTAGGTATAGGGATATGAATTACACGGTTTTGTTGGATAAAGGAAGTTTTTCTGGTGGCGAGCTAACAATCTTGGTTAATTACATGTACAATACGGCGTTGCTAAGCCAAGACTAGACTCGACTTAAGCTAATAAATGAAAAATAACAAAAACATAAAATGAACATAGAATGAAACGGGATGGTAGTCCGTATGTTTTTCTCTTTTCTTTTTCTATTTTTTTCTTTTCTTTTCTTGTTTCTCTTTTTTTTTTTCAATTTTTTTTTTTTTTTTTTTTTTTTTTTTTTTTTTTTTTTTTTTGCATACACTCTTACCCTACCATCCAAAATAATACATCATAGGGAATGAACATTCCCCTTACACTTGAATCTTTACATACTTTACAATAAACTAATCTAATGACTCGAATTAAGAAAATCAAAACACTTGGAGCACTTTTAAGATTAACGTACATATGGGGGTAATAATATGATGTTCTTCCCCATTACTCCATAAAATAAGTACTTTCCCATGAGTCCCAATTGTCCCAAAACAATATGTACAAGGATATGACTCGATTTAGCAACCATGTAATCAATTAGAAAGTTAACTTAGGGTTTAACAAATAACAATAATGCACTAAAGATGAGTGCATACACGGAAGGCTAAGGCGATTTGGGTGTACATTTAAGTGGGGTGTAACAAATTCTTCCTTTAAGTAAGATGCTTAAAGTTAGAAACGAAAAGATAGGCTCGGAGGGGTGTACTAGGGGTTTCGTGTACTAAAAATGAGTACAACGCTAAGGGTGTGGGAAAATTAGTTGACTTAACTAGCCAAGTAATATGACTTAAATGGTCAAGAAATTATGATACGGGTTTAACACAAGGGTGATCCTAATGCCTCTTATCGTGTAGTAAATCCTACCACACGAATGTAGTCTTACTAGCGGTCTTGGGATGCATCACTAACGCAAGTTCTAGAATCTAAATGCTACCGGTACACTCATAAGCACTAATAGTAAATGCTTTTCCTATCAAATCTAAAGGCGAACCTCACGTATTTGGGTGGAAAATTTTTCTGAATATACGGTTAAGTGCTAGTCATACAATCTCCTATCCATGAGACGCTTGCTATGGCTAAAGCTTCACTCCTAAATGTTGTAAAAAATTTTAAATTTGGCGCTAAAATTACACTAACAAGTATTTCTCATAGTTTTATTACACATCTACAATTAAACATAACAAACTCAAGCGAAAGTGTATTGTAAGGTATCATCAATTTACCCTCCCCTTACACTTAAGATGAACATTGTCCCCAATGTTCAAGTAAAGAATGTAAAAGTAAAATAAGTAAAAAGAATGAAATCAAATACTCCCCTGATTCGCTCGGTATGGATTATAGGTGGCCAGGTTACATCTTCCTCCAAGAAAATGAACAATCAAAGCTTCCCATCCAGAATATAAATCATCTTCTTGTCAACCATAACCTGTAAATCCTGAGAAAATAGACAAGACAACCTCGCGTAAAATCGGCGGCATCCTATATAAGTTACTAAATCCTAGAAAACAAAGTAAGATATAATGCTTGTAAATGAAGTTTGCAGATTTCCTGGAGATTATAAAACTTAATAATTCACAAAAACCATAAGACTCCGTTAGAAAAACAAAACTGGTAAAATTTCCAGACTTTCACACGTGACGTCGTCAAGAGTAACCTCTTGACGCCGTCAGGATTGACCTGCAGAAATTCTTATGTTAAGTTTCCGGAAAATTTCTGGAAAAACTTGGTTCTACTTCCTGGAAAATCCTGCAAAACTTCATTATGACTCAATACAAGCATTTGACTCTAACAAATACTAATATACATGCTCACTTAAAATTGTGGAGAATCATGATCGTGTGTTTCTTAAAAACATATTTGGGGTTTCCCCTTACACTTATCTTTTGCAAAAGTACTTTTAGGTTGGAGTTAAGACTAAGCCAAACAACATAGTAAAGTATTTCCACTTTTTAGTTTAGAAACATGATCTACCAACAATAAAAATGAAGCATGCATACGGAAGCAAATAACAAACAATCAAACAAAATAAAAATCACACAAAGCATGGGTTGCCTCCCAAGAAGCGCTTTTCTTTATTTACGAGTCTTGTAGCTAGACTCAAGGCCATGGGTTAACGTGTATCGCTTATGCTCACATATCCAAGGGTGAGCCATCTAATAGTCGCCTCATCTTTCTTGTGATCATCACTTAGCTCTAAACATCTACGATAATACCTTTTGTTCTTTTCATGTGGATATTTAAGCCCTTTTCTCTTATCGTTCTCACTTAGTATTTCTATGGGCGGGTATCTACTACATTTTTCCATAGAAAAATCCTTGAACCTAGGGTGTGTTCGGGGCATTTGGTAGACAAAATCCTCACCCCCATCTGAGAATGTAATTAACCCTTCCATAAGTTTTTCATCAAGGTTGGTCAACTTTTTGAAAGGTTTCCCAAACACAACTTGGGTTAAATTACAATCAATAAGTTCTCCTAGATTCTCCATAACCATGAACTCAACCAAATAAACAAAGCTCCCTACAAACACATGTAATGAAATTGCCCTAGCAACAATATTATCTCCTTTATGTTCTAACTCATCTACCATGATTTTATTGTATTCACTACGCGAAATTATGTTCATTGGTAGAGATGAGTTAAGATAAGCATCAAAGCTCCTAAATCCGATCTTACAAGGAAATTGCATGTTAAATGAGCTATTACTCTCAATCCTTGTTCTAGGGTCGACATACCTAAGTGGATTCACTTCCTCTTCCATTCTACCCTCATTGATCACATCACCATTATCAAGATCCTCATCGGAGTCTGAATAATAAAAAGGACTAGCCCTATGGTCATCATCATGGTCAGACTCCTCCATTTCAGAATTATAGTCAAAGTGGTGGTTGGGTGAGATGTTAGGTGGGTTCTCATTCTCAACTAAAGGAAGTGGGGCGGGTATTTGAAAAATCCTACGACGAAAAACACGAATAGCAGGGATCAAACGATCAATGTTATTGTTATCCATCGAGATAATTTACGAACAAAGGAAACAAAGAAATAAGATAGACTAAAGAAGACCTACAAATAAAAATAAAATCTTACTAGAAAGGAATCTAGCAAGTAGACCTAATAAAAAGATAAACTAACCTAGACAATAACTATTCCCCAGGCTACGGAGCCAAAAACTTGATGCGTGGGAATTGCACCAGGCTTTACCTCTCGAGGGATCTCGAGAAGCTTACAACCCCCACCAGGCAGTGTACCTGATCGTTGTAGTATAGTATAGTGACAAGGACCAGGGGATTGATCGTTCAGCAAGGAATAGTGTCGCTAGGATTAGAAAACCTAAATACTAGTTCTAAAGATGAAAGATGATTATTTTTGTATTTTTTAGTTTTCTAGAAAGCAAGTAAAATCTCGGGTTTGAAGGATAAGGGCGGAATTAGTTGCTAGTCAACTAACCCAAAACTAAATATGCAATTAAAAATAAAATACTAAAAACTAATTATACTAAGGTTGTTAGCAAGAAGTGGAGAAAATGTGTTTACTTAGATTTCCTTACTCCCTAGATATCTTTTACATGTTAATTACTTGATATAGTTGCATGGATGACGGGTTGTATTCCTTAATACCATTCATGGGGTGATGCACGTAACTCCCCAGTTCTATGAGCTCTTATCTACTCCTGATAAGGCGAAAAATGAACCACTTTTAAGGGGTCATTTAAGCCCGGAATCGAATTTATTTGATCAAATATTGCCCTAAATCGTTCCTTTTGTGATTTTAGGTACTTGGAGAGTGAATTCTGGAAAAGAAGCTATTTTGGACGTTTTTGGAGCATAAAAGTGAAGAAAACGGCTAAGTCTCTATTTTCCATGCTGGGAACAGTTCCTGACGGCGTCAAGAGTCACCACCTGATGGCGTCAGACGTATCTACAATTAATTTTACCGAGAGTTCATGACGGCGTCAAGAGTCACAGGCTGACGGCGTCAGATTTCATGGATTGATTTACCGAGAGATGGTGACGGCGTCACACACAGGGCGTCAAGAGTAATTTGCATGACGGCCTAGGGGTTGACGGCGTCAAAAGTAGATCAAGACCGTCCGAGGAAGAATTTGGCGGCGGTCTGACGGCGTCACACGTTTGTTCTTGACGCCGTCAGGTCGATTTTCCTATATATACTTTTCTAGTTTTTCACATTTAGAGAGAGAAGTTTTGGGAGAAACCCTAGGTACGATTTTGGTGTAACTTTACAGGTTTTTCAAGGGTTCTAACCCCTTGATACCTTGCATGATTAATCAAGATAAGTGTTCTTCTAATTCAATCAATATGTCTATGTGTTGGTTGTCTATATCTTGTTCTTGTCTTAATTCTACTATGCTAGGCTAAATCTATCTTGTGTTTGCTTAGATCTAATGAAACCTAGATATTGATTATGTGTTGATTACTTGTTTATTCTTGTCTTGGATGAATGATTTATATGTTAGGCTTAAGAAAACTGGCAGATCTCCAATTGGTAACATGCTTGAACGTCTTAAGAAACATGAACCGAGGCGTACTAGGTCTTTATTGGTTGTATTTAATGCATGAGCCACTGTTTATAATCCCTATAGTTGTGCTGGGCATGGTGTAGGAGGAGATAAGAGCTCATAGAATTGGGGAGTTATGTATGCCACCCCACGAATGGTATTAAGGAATACGATCCGTCATCCATGCAATTATAACAAGTAATTAACGTGTAAAAGATATCTAGGGAGTAGTGAAATCTAAGTAACACATTTTCTCCTTTTATTGATCTCAACCTTAGTATAATTTAGTTTTTAGTATTTTATTTTGATTGCATCTTAGTTTTGGGTTAGTTGAATAACAACTAATTCCGCCCACTCTTTCAAAACCCGAGATTTTACTTGCTTTCATAAAAATATAAAAATACAAAAAAATAATCTTCTTTCATCTTTAGAACTAGTATTTAGGTTTTCTAATCCTAGCGACACTATTCCTTGCTGAACGATCAATCCCCCGGTACCTGCCACTATACTATACTACAACAATCTGGTACACTGCCTGGTGGGGGTTGTAAGCTTCTCGAGATCCCTTGAGAGGTAAAGCCTGGTGCAATTCCCACGCATCAAGTTTTTGGCGCCGCAGCCTGGGGAATAGTTATTGTCTAGGTTAGTTTATCTTTTTATTAGGTCTACTTGCTAGATTCCTTTCTAGTAAGATTTTATTTTTATTTTTTTAGGTTTTCTTTAGTCTATCTTATTTCTCCGTGTGTCTGTTCGTGCTTTTCCACCATCCACCATTATGGCAACCAACTAATTCTCCAACTTAAGGATCACCAGGAGTCGTAGTACCACTAGAGACCTTGTCTTGCCTTATGCAGAACCCGAAAGAGAAATGTCTAGGTTAAGACGATCTCACTCAACTCCTGAACCATCTTGCATTGCTATCGATTTTGATGCACCTCTTTCTGAGGAAAATTCAGAAAATCACGTTACAACCCCTAGCTCCCAACCCAACAACGAGATGAGTACCCCTCCTACTCCTATTCCTATTCCTAAGCGCCTTAAGGACTACTCCTCCCCAACCCCTCGTGGCTTCGCAAATGCTATTGTCTACCCAAACGAACACACCAGTGAGGTCTTGCATGCGCCCGATGTTTGGCTTGTCCAAAGTGTGTGTAAGTTTTGTGGATTAGATGAGGAAGATCCTATTCAACACATCAAGGACTTCTTGAAAATAGTAGACACCCTCCATACAGATGGGGCTACTAGAGACACGTCCTGATTACGATTCTTTCCTTTCACTCTATATGAAAAAGCCCAAGAATGGTATGATAAACTCCCTTCTGAATCTATTTTCACATGGGAGCAACTCATAACCAAGTTCTATAAGAAGTTCTTTCCACCTGGAAAAACTTCAGCATATAGAGATAGGATCTTCCGTTTCCGAAAAGGGAAGGACGAACCCTTCCATAAATCATGGACTAGATTTAAGGATTTAATAAGACAAGTTCCCCATCATGGCATCGAGCTTTGGCTTTTGATCCAAATCTTTTACGACAATATCTCCTTTAGTGATCGGAACAGGATCAATCAATCTAGAAAAGGGAGATTAGCCAATCTTAGTGCCGAAGAAGGATGGGATAGAATCGAAGAATATGCCCATGACCAGGATGACACTTGGGATGAACCCGAGTCGACCGTCAGCATTTCTGAAATCACTTCAGAAAGGTTGAGAAAGGTTCACAAAAGAGTGGAGTACCTAGCTGGGGCACAGCTACCTAAACAGCTTTCAAATCCTTACTTGATCTGCGACTACTGTGGGGGCCCACATGAGGCGGAGGAATGCGGAATAGAAACCACGACTGAACATGTGTGCTTGTCAGGTGGTGACATATATGCTGACCCCTCCCTTCTACCTTTTTACCAAAATGACGATTACACCCTTTGGGGGAATCTGGTGAAAAGAGAAGAAGGAGAGGAAGGCCCTGAATTTAAGGTCAGGAGCACTTTTGAAGATGACCTTGGTCACTTCACTCAAGAAAATGGTCTACAATTAAAGGGGCTTAATGAACTCGTTGATGAGCAATAGAATGACATTAGAGAATGGTCCAACAAGCTTAACGCAGCCCTTGATAACCTTGAAATTCCATCAGTAAGCAAAAAAGGTCCCATGCTCGGGATAACCACTCGATCTGGAACAACAACCAAGGACCCACCTCACCCAAGCTCGTCTCCCATCGCCCCAGATCCAAACAAACCTCGCGACGAAGAGGAGGATGTGGGTATCGAGACTCCTAACCAACCCCCCTTGACAACCCCATCCCAATCAACCCCACCTAACCAACCTGTAAGAATTCCATTCCCGTCCCGATTGAAAAACTAGAAAACTGAGAATGATAATAAAAGATTTTTGTCATACCTAAAAGACTCAGTAGTCACCATCCCCCTCCTTGATGCTTGCTATCACATGCCGAAGTATAGCGCATACTTTAAAAAACTACTCGCTAACCGAAAACAACTTGAGGGCCTTGTCACCCTGCCTTGCTCCATAGGACCTCTATCAATCAAGAATGCTCTTGCTGATTTAGGAGCGAGCATTAATCTCATGCCTCATTCTATGTTCCGTAGACTAGGATACTCTGGATTGAAGCCTACCCGTATGAACATCCAACTTGCCGATAGATCGGTCAAGTACCCCATAGGGATATGCGAGAATGTGCTAGTAAAAGTTGGGAAATTCAAATTCCCGGTTGACTTCGTAATCCTGGACATGGAGGAGGATGACTTGGTACCTATCATCTTAGGTAGACCATTTCTTGCTACCGCTCGTGCAGTCATCGATGTCTACGATGGCAAATTAACATTAAGAGTGGGAGACGATAGCACAACCTTCGACATTAAGGATTCTATGAACCTCTCCCTCGAAGCAGCCAACCAGCTCTATTTTATCGGGGAAGTAGATGAACTCACAGATGTCATTGATAGTTGTGTCGATGAACAGATCGAGGAGGGCTGGCTACGAGATGAAAGTTTTCTGCCTTTGTTAGAGGAGGAAAAGAGGGAGGATGTTAATGCAGTCTCCTTCTACCCCAGACAAGAGGCCACGGAGCATCTCGAGCTCCGGAAGCCCGAAAACAAGCTTAAGCCTTCTATTATCGAACCTCCTGAACTAGATCTTAAGGAGCTCCCTAACCACCTAGAGTATGCCTTCCTTCAGGGAGAGGACCAATTACCAGTAATCATAAACTCTTCCCTCGAGCATGAACAAAAAGGTAAACTTTTAGAGGTCCTCAAGAAATATAAGGGAGTGCTTGCATGGAGTGTAGCCGACATTAAGGGGATTGACTCAACTTTTTGCACACATAAGATCCTCATGGAAGAAGATTATAAACCTACCGTACAACCCCAAAGGCGGGTGAACCCCAATATTAAGGAAGTGGTGAAGAAAGAAGTCATCAAACTTTTGGATGCAGGATTGATTTACCCCATCTCGGATAGCCCATGGGTCAGTCCTGTGCAGGTTGTACCAAAGAAGGGAGGAATGATCGTTGTTAAGAATGACAAGGGTGAGATGGTGCCCCAGAGAACGGTCACTGGATGGTGGGTATGCATCGACTATCGAAAGCTCAATGATGCCACGAGGAAAGATCACTTTCCCTTACCATTCATCGATCAGATGTTAGAGAGATTATCTGGACACGAGTACTATTGCTTCTTGGATGGATTTTATGGATATTTTCAGATTCCCATAGCACCTGAGGACCAAGAAAAGACCATGTTTACTTGCCCTTATGGAACGTTCGCCTACAAAAGGATGCCTTTTGGGCTATGTAATGCCCCCGCAACTTTCCAGCGATGCATGACCGCAATCTTTCACGAACTCATGGAAGACAGCATGGAAGTGTTCATGGATGACTTTTCAGTCTTCGGGAACTCCTTCGACCGCTGTCTTGCTAATCTTGAAAAGATGCTTAAACGGTGTGAGGAAACCAACTTGGTGCTAAATTGGGAAAAATGTCATTTCATGGTAAAGGAAGGGATTGTGTTAGGGCATAAGATCTCAGGAAACGGAATAGAGGTAGACCAAGCTAAGGTTGAAGCTATATCTAAGTTACCATACCCCACGACTGTCAAAGCAATACGCAGCTTTTTGGGGCATGCCGGATTTTATCGGAGATTCATCAAAGATTTCTCCAAAATCGCTCGGCCAATGACTCAATTACTTGTGAAGGATGCTCCGTTCAATTTTTCCCAAGAATGCAAGGATGCATTAGATCTCTTAAAAATGGAACTCACTCAAGCTCCAATCATGATCACACCCAACTGGGAGTTACCATTCGAAATCATGTGTGACGCTAGCGACTTCGCTGTCGGGGCTATATTAGGTCAACGACGTGACAAGCTTTTCCAACCTATTTACTACGCTAGCAAAACCATGAATCCCGCTCAAGAGAACTACTCCACCACTGAGAAAGAACTATTGGCCGTAGTGTTTGCATTTGACAAATTCCGACAATATCTTGTCCTCTCAAAAACAGTCGTCTTCACTGATCACTCGGCTCTTAGATATCTCTTCGCGAAGCAGGATGCTAAGCCACGACTAATTCGGTAGATCTTGTTGCTACAAGAATTCGATGTTGAGATTCGTGATAAGAGGGGAGCAGAAAATCTGGCCGCAGATCATCTATCTCGTCTCGAAAACCCCTCAAATGAGCACGATAGAAGTGAGATTAGAGATTCATTTCCTGACGAGCAACTCATGTTAGTGAGTGTCTCGGAGCCATGGTACACCGATTTTGCTAATTACTTCGCAAGTAGATGTAGACTTGTTCCTGAACACCTGACTAGATACGAAAGGAAAAGGTTCTTTTCCCAGCTAAAATACTACTTTTGGGATGAACCTTTTTTATTCCGAAGGTGTCCTGACCAAATTATAAGGAGTTGTGTTTCGGAAAATGAGGCGGTAAAGATTATGAGGGAATGTCACTCCGGTCCTTCTGGCGGGCATCATGGGATAAACATCACCGCCCGAAAGATTCTAGATGCGGGATTTTATTGGCCCACAATTTTCCGTGATGTAAAAGAAATGGTGCAGGCGTGCGATGCATGTCAACGAACAGGGAACATATCGCGCAGGGATGAAGCACCTCAGAACTTTATACAAGTCTGTGAGGTCTTCGATGTTTGGGGAATCGACTTCATGGGACCATTTCCATCTTCAGGAGGAAACGAGTATATATTAGTCGCCATTGACTATGTTTCAAAATGGGTTGAGGCACAAGCCCTTAGGACCAATGATGCCAGGGTAGTTATTCATTTCCTGAAAAGGCTTTTTGCTAGATTCGAAATTCCTAAAGCTCTCATCAGTGATAGGGGAACCCATTTTTGCAATGCACAAATGGAAAAGGTCATGAAGAGGTATGGAGTACCCCATCGATTCTCCACCGCCTATCATCCACAAACCAATGGTCAAGTCGAAAACACCAATAGAGCTATTAAAAGAATACTTGAAAAAACGGTTAGTCAAAACAGAAAGGACTGGTCATTTAAACTCGACGAAGCCTTATGGGCATTCCGAACCGCCTACAAAACACCTATTGGAACGACCCCATTCCGCATGGTGTATGGTAAGGCATGTCACTTACCGGTAGAATTAGAACACAAGGCTTATTGGGCGCTTAAGACATGTAACTTAGATTATGCAACTGCGGGAAATAATAGGTTTTTGCAATTACACGAGCTTGATGGGCTCAGACTAGAAGCCTACGAGTCCTCCATCACATATAAAGAAAGAGCTAAAAGATGGCATGACCAGAGAATTAAGAAACCCAAAGAATTCTCAGAGGGAGACAAGGTCTTATTATACAATTCTCGGTTGAGATTATTTCCGGGGAAACTTAAGTCTAGATGGTATGGACCGTTCACGGTAAAGAGTTCTTCTAAATTTGGAGCGGTAGTATTAATAGATGATGAAGGTAGGGAGTTCACTGTTAACATACAACGTGTAAAACACTACCAAGAGAATAACAATGAAATGATTAGTGAGGAGGATGTGACGTTTGATGATGAAGTCACGTAGTAACCCATGGCCTTGAGTCTAGCTACAAGACTCGTAAATAAAGAAAAGCGCTTCTTGGGAGGCAACCCATGCTTTGTGTGATTTTTATTTTGTTTGTTTGTTTGTTATTTGCTTCCGTATGCATGCTTCATTTTTATTGTTGGTAGATCATGTTTCAAAACTAAAAAGTGGAAATACTTTACTATGTTGTTTAGCTTTGTCTTAACTCCAACCTAAAAGTACTTTTGCAAAAAAATAAGTGTAAGGGGAAACCCCAAATATGTTTTTAAGAAACACATGATCATGATTTTCCACAATTTTAAGTGAGCATGTATATTCGTATTTGTTAGAGTCAAATGCTTGTATTGAGTCATAATGAAGTTTTGCAGGATTTTCCAGGAAGTAGAATCAAGTTTTTCCAGAAATTTTCCGGAAACTTAACATAAGAATTTCTGCAGGTCAATCCTGACGGCGTCAAGAGGTTCCTCTTGACGGCGTCACGTGTGAAAATCTGGAAATTTTACCAGTTTTGTTTTTCTAACGGAGTCTTATGGTTTTTGTGAATTATTAAGTTTTATAATCTCCAGGAAATCTGCAAACTTCATTTACAAGCATTATATCTTACTTTGCTTTCTAGGACTTAGTAACTTATATAGGATGCCGCCGATTTTACGCGAGGTTGTCTTGTCTATTTTCTCAGGATTTACAGGTTATGTTTGACAAGAAGATGATTTATATTCTGGAAGGGAAGCTTTGATTGTTCATTTTCTTGGAGGAAGATCTAACCTGGCCACCTATAATCCATACCGAGCGAATCAGGGGAGTATTTGATTTCATTCTCTTTACTTGTTTACTTTTACATTCTTTACTTGAACATTGGGGACAATGTTCATCTTAAGTGTAAGGGGAGGGTAAATTGATGATACCTTACAATACACTTTCGCTTGAGTTTGTTTTGTTTGATGGTAGATGTGTAATAAAACTATGAGAAATACTTTTTAGTGTAATTTTAGCGCCAAATTTAAATTTTTTTACAACATTTAGGAGTGAAACTTTAGCCATAGCAAGCGTCTCATGGATAGGAGATTGTATAACTAGCACACAACCGTATATTCAGAAAAATTTTCCACCCAAATACGTGAGGTTCGCCTTTAGTTTTGATAGGAAAAGCATTTACTATTAGTGCTTATGAGTGTACCGGTAGCATTTAGATTCTAGAACTTGCGTTAGTGATGCATCCCAAGACCGCTAGTGAGACTACATTCGTGTAGTAGGATTTACTACATGATAAGAGGCATTAGGATCACCCTTGTGTTAAACCCGTATCATAATTACTTGACCATTTAAGTCATATTACTTGGCTAGTTAAGTCAACTAATTTTTCCCACACCCTTAGCGTTGTACTCATTTTTAGTACACGAAACCCCTAGTACACCCCTCCGAGCCTATCTTTTCGTTTCTAACTTTAAGCATCTTACTTAAAGGAAGAATTTGTTACACCCCACTTAAATGTACACCCAAATCGCCTTAGCCTTCCGTGTATGCGCTCATTTTTAGTGCATTATTGTTATTTGTTTAAACCCTAAGTTAACTTTCTAATTGATTACATGGTTGCTAAGTCGAGTCATATCCTTGTACATATTGTTTTGGGACGATTGGGACTCATGGGTAAGTACTTATTTTATGGAGTAATGGGGAAGAACATCATTTTATTACCCCCATATGTACGTTAATCTTAAAAGTGCTCCAAGTGTTTTGATTTTCTTAATTCGAATCATTAGATTAGTTTATTGTAAAGTATGTAAAGATTCAAGTGTAAGGGGAATGTTCATTCCCTATGATGTATTATTTTGGATGGTAGGGTAAAAGTGTATGCAAAAAAAAAAAAAAAAAAAAAAAAAAAAAAAAAAAAAAAAAATTGAAAAAAGAGAAACAAGAAAAGAAAAGAAAAAAAAAAAATAGAAAAAGAAAAGAGAAAAAACATACGGACTACCATCCCGTTTCATTCTATGTTTGTTTTATGTTTTTGTTATTTTTGATTTATTAGCTTAAGTCGTGTCTAGTCTTGGCTTAGCAACGCCATATTGTATATGTAATTAACCAAGATGATTAACTCGCCACCAGTAAATATTGCCTTTATCCAACAAAACCGTGTTTTCCATATCCCTACACCTAACGTTATAACCCTTTAAAAAGACCTCTTTGATAATTTATCCTAGGTGCTTACGCCAAGTGGTGGAGGTTTGATCCTTTCCCAAGCCTATGGTAATCTATTTTGCTATGACAGGTAGTGAGAGATGTTTTTTATTTCCTTATTGTGATATATACTTTATTACACCCTAGAGATGTGAGTATCTAAACACTATTTATGAGGTGCTAGTGTATGACCTCCGTGCTTGTCTTTGGTCTTTAGTGGAACGATTATTTGTTGTAATTACTTTTATATTAGTGTTAAATGACCCCTAACTTGTATTTTGATTAGAATAAAAGCGCATTTGCTTGAGGACAAGCAAATCTCAAGTGTAAGGGTATTTGATGAGGCGAAAATTGTACCACTTTTAAGGGGTCATTTAAGCCCGAATTCGAGATTATTTGGTCAAATATTGCCCTAAATCGTTCCATTTGTCATTTTAGGTACTTTTGAGGAAGAATCTGTAAAAGGAAGCATTTTGGACGTTTTTGGAGCGTAAAAGTGAAGAAAACGGCAAAGTCTCAAATTTCCTTGCTGGAACAGTACCTGACGTTGTCAAAGATCTACACATGACGGCGTCAAGAGTTAGAAAAGAGGTGGATGTGGAATTACAACGTAACGACCCAAAGTATTTTCAAGCTTATGGACCTGACGGCGTCACCAAGGCCATCAGGGTCCAATTATTAGTGACGACCCATAGCATTTCTCCACATGACGGCGTCACAAATAGATCTAGGCAATACGATTTTATCATGGCGGCGAGTTGACGGCGTCACAAGCTAATACGTGACGCCGTCAAAGTGTAAAGTCTATATATAGTTTTCCAAATTTCATTCATTAGTGTGAAACTTTGAGGGAATAAACCCTAGTCTGAATTTTATCAGTTTTTCAAGGGTTCCAACCCCTTGATTCTTCCATGTTCAATTGAAGATAAGTATTCATTCAAATCATTCAATATGTCTATGTGTTGTGTGATTATATCTTACGCTTTTCTTCTCTTTAACATGCTAGGCTAGATTTTCATTATGTTTGCTTAGATGTAGTGAAACCTAGATGTTGATTATGGGTTGATTGTTTGTTTATAATTGTTACGGATGATTGTATTCGATGTTAGGCTTAAAAAAACTGGCAGACTTCCATTTGTAACTTGCTTGAACGTCTTAAGAAACATGATCGGAGGTGTACTATGATTTTTGGTTGTATTTAATGCGTAGGAGAATTCTAATGATCCCATGTTAGGAGCTTCTAACGGCTCGACATAGGAGTGAAGTAGGATCCTATAGAGTTAGGGAATATTGTACACGGCCCTACAACTAGTATTAAGGAATATGACCCGTCATCCATGCAATTGTAACAAGCTAATTAACCTGTAAAAGATATCTAGGGAGTAATGAAATCTAAGTAAACACAACTTTCCTCATTATTGTTTCCACCACATTAGTATAATAGTTTCATTTTCATTTTTGTTATTTTATTTTGATTGCATCTTTAGATTAATTGGGTTAGTTGGCTAGCAACTAATTCCGCCCACTCCTTCAAAACCCGAGATTTTTACTTGACTTCATAAAATATAAAAATACAAAAAGAATCATCCCTCACCTCTAGACCTAGTTTAGTAGGCTTTCTAATCCTATTGACACTATTCCTGAGTTGAACGATCAATCCCCTGGTACTTGTCAGTATACTATACTACAACGATCAGGTACACTGCCTGGTGGGGGTTGTAAGCTTCTCGAGATCCCTTGAGAGGTAAAACCTGTTGCGAGGGCGCAATTCCCACGTATCAGGTAAGTTCTAAATCTTCTGCTTGATCTATATGCTAACATGTGTTAGAACCTATGTTTTAGTTGTTTCCTAATCACATCTAATTAGGTGTATATGTTCCAAGTAAAATTAGGAAATTTGAACGGGTTTCGGGAGTCAAAAAATGTCCATTGTTAAGGAGTGTTTGGCACAACTTGAAATTTGAACTATTTGGTAGTTAAATAATGTGTTTGATGGATATATGTACTTGTAGGATTATTTGATTACTTGATACGATGTTATGTACTAACGGATATGCAGGTAGACAACATTTGAGATGTTGTCAAGTTTTCAAGTTTTTGAAACATTTCACTATGTATAGTGAAAAACGCTAGCCCCCTATCAAAGTCTATCAGTAAGAGTGTTTCTATCTTCATTTTTGTCATTCCCTAATCAGATATAGCACTAAATTTATGGTTTAGGAGTTTTTGGAAAATTCGGAAAATGTTACGCCTGCTAAATTACTGTTTTGTAAATTATACAGGTCTGGCAGATCTGGCGGAACCAAATTTAGGGTTTCGCCAGTGTAAATTCTGGGTACTCCCAGTTTTGGCCCACCGGACCAGGCAGAACCAAATTCAGGGTTCTGCCCGTGTATTCGTTTGCTTACGCTAGTCCTGCAGATTCCTTTTTAAAATTTCATTTAAATCCCTCACTTTCATCACTAGGATTCTTCTCACCGATGTTAACTCATCTTAGGATTAGGACATCTCTCTTGCACCTATAAGACAATCATGTATAATAATACTTTCAAATTTCACAAGAATGATCCAAGGTACCTTTCTCCATAAAGGAAGGAATCTGAAAACTTGTTCCTTGCAATCCTCGAACCACTGAGTATTTGTGATCACTACACACACTCACTGCATTCCTTTGTCCTTTACTCATTCATTAGCTTGATTTGTAAATTGACAACTTCCTAACTAATCCAGACTCACTGTGTGCAAAAATATCATAGTACATAAGTTCAACTTATAACTACAGATACTGTTTGTTGGATCGATATACTCTGAACAAACTTAACTATAACTTGTAATGGTCTTAGCAATCTTGAATAACTCAAAACTACTAATAATGAAACGCTGATATAATCTTCTAAAGTATGCGAAATCTACTAACACAAAGCTAAGAAGAACTTTGAATGATTATATTAAAACCAACTTGAACCTGCTTATCTTACACATATTCACTAACATTCCCTAACTCTCTAATATCGTATTCTCTAATCTATTAAATCGTATGCAAATAATCATATGTCAAATACCATCCTAAGGCTCCTTTTATAGGCACAAGGAAAACCTTAAGTCGGTTTACAATACTTGAATGACAAGTAAACTATCTCTAACTAATTCTATAATATTCTAATAATATTACATAACAATCCTTAAATGATATTACATATCAGTCCTTTAACTTAGAAGTACTTTGAATATTCTTCATGCACGAGCAGTACTTTGACCATGAGCAGCACTTTGACACAAGCAGTACTTTGAACATCAGAAGTACTTTGATCTTCATATCCCAACAATCCTCCCCTAATTTGAATTCTACTTACTTGATTTTAAGTTTCTTTGTTATCTTTTTAATCTTCAGCATCTTTATCTTCAAGGAAAATTGTGTCTTTAACTTTTATCTGACTTGTGTGTCAAAGTACTCTTCATCAGCTTCACATGATATCTTCACAGCAACAAATCTTTTCAGCAACTCAGCAATATTTTGACAAAGTGTACATCAAATCTTTAAAGTTTCATACTATTCTCATCACTTCCAGGTGTGTAAACTCCTGTGAGAGGTGAATCATTGAAATTTAATGGATTTTGATGTCTCTTTACCAAAGCCATTAACTCTGGAGTAGCCAATGTTTAGGTTAGAACAACTATGGTACATTGATAACCATATGATTTTTAGCAAATCATCAGTTATCAATAGATTTGTTTAGTCTTTACCAAGAGCCGTTTGCTTTTGGACTAGTTAGTTCTTTTATCACAACCATGGTGAACTAATTACCATATAAATGGATTTTCCATAGCCTTTACCACAAGCCATTTTCTTGTGGGCTAGCCAACTCTTCACTTTTACAGATATGGTGAGTTGAAAACGATACAATTTTTAGTAAATTGTCAACTAGAAACGGATTTGATTATCACATCAGAGTCGTACCCTCATGATGAGTCAAACTCTTTCTTGTCTGTTAAACATGGTGAGTTGATTACCATTTGCTGTGTAGTAAAAGTACTAACACCATGTGTGACTTCTCAAAACCTTTATTGATATCATCTTATGCTTCACAAAGTTTTTCTTTTAAAACTTAATCAATATTAAACGACTTTACTGGTTTTATGCAGCAAGCAGTACTTTGAGAAAGTACTGTTTGTCTTGCAGTACTTTAAATAAAGTACTTTATTATTCAAAAGATATTTATATAATACAAATCATATCAGTATTTTTGCATTATCATCATCTGAAGTAGTCCATTGTATGAACAATTCAATCACCATTAATGCTACTTGATACGTGGGTATTGCACCCTCGCAACAGGTTTTACCTCTCAAGGGATCTTGAAAAGCTTACAACCCCCACCAGGCAGTGTACCTGATCGTTGTAGTATAGTATAGTGACAAGTACCGGGGGATTGATCGTTCAACTCAGGAATAGTGTCTTTACGATTGAAATTAATCTAACTAGGTCTAAAGGTGAAGGATGATTCTTTTTTGTGTTTTTATATTTTATGAAAAGCAGGTAAAAATCTCGGGTATTGGAAGGAGGGGCGGAATTAGTTGCTAATCAACTAACCCAAAAGCTACTAATTAAACTAATGTGCAAGAAAAATAAACTAAGGTTCTACAAGGTAAGTGAAGCATGTCTACCTATGATATGTTACTCCTTGCTAGCTATCCAATTCTACCTATTGAATTGTCACACCTTGTTTTAATTGACGGGTTGTATTCCTTAATACTAGTTGTAGGGCCGTGTACAATATTCCCTAACTCTATAAGATCCTACTTCACTCCTATGTCGAGCCGTTAGAAGCTCCTAACATGGGATCATTAGAATTCTCTTACGCATTAAATACAACCATATAATCGTAGTACACCTCCGATCATGTTTCTTAAGACGTTCAAGCAAGTTACCAATTGGAAGTCTGCCAGTTTTTTTAAGCTTAACATCGATATCATTAAATTAAACAAGAGACAATAGGAAACAAGAATTATAAGCTAAACCAATTAGACCTATCGAAGTGTCACACCCTAATTGATGAAGATAGACACAAACATCAACAAGGAAACAATAAGATCTAATCAATTATATACAAGTTTCACACAATCATAAGTAGACACAAGGTGAATTAGCAAAACATAATCAAAGAAGGACAAACAACAATAATAATGAAAGACATAATTATGATAGAATCAACAAACCATTACAAGATGTTTATGGAGTGATTGAAACCCTCTAAGTTGCTAGAAAAACACCTACCTAAACCCATGAATCGACCTTAGGGTTTAGGGCTTACAAAAAGTGAAGTTATGATGTTATATTTATAGGCTCTTTTCTGTCCGGCCCATCTTGACAGTGTCAGCCCGTAAAGAGTGACGATGTCACGACCATTTTTTCACCAAAACGAATATTTTTTCGTCCCAATCGTTTCCTTTTTTGAATCGCTCAAATCCGAGTTCGTATGCAAAAGTTATGGCCAAAACAGTGTCAGCTACTCCGAGCGTAAGTTATGAATGTCTTGACCAACATGTGACGGTTTTACTAAGGTTTCTTCTTGTGTAAGCCTTCTTTCTGACGTCGTCACTAAATAGCATCTGACGTCGTCATGTATAAACATGTTCTGGGCCGTCACATGTAACTTGCTCTTGACGGCCTTGGTGACGCCGTCATGTGCAAATGCCTTGAAATCTTTCTGGCCCGTCACATATAACTTGAAGTATCCACCTCTTTATCAATGAGTGACGGCGTCACCTTGTAGAGCTTGATGCCGTCAAGTACTGTTTCCAGCATGGATTCTTGATTTTCTCGTTTTCTTCATTCTTGATCATAAAATCATCCAAAAAGCTCCAAAATGCTTTATATTCCAGAACTCACGTCCCAAGTACCTAAAATGACAGAAGGAACGATTTAGGTGAATATTTGATCAAATAATCACGATTTAGGGCTTAAATGACCCCCTAAAAGTGGTACACTTTTTGTCTCATCAAATATCCCTACACTTGGGATTTGCTTGTCCTCAAGCAAATGAGCTTTTCTACCAATAAAAATACAATTTAGGGGTCATTTAACACTAATATTAAAGTAATTACAACAAATGATCGTTCCACCTTAATCAAAACAAGCACGGAAATTATACACTAGCACCTCACATTAAGTATTTGGATACTCTCATCTTTCAGGTGTTGTAAATTTATATTTCATAATTGGAAATGGAGAAATATCACTCCCTACCTGTCATAGCAAATAGATTACCATAGGCTTGGGAAAGGATCAAACCTCCACCACTTGGCGTAAGCACCTAGGATAAACTATCAAAGAGGTCTTTTAAAGGGTTATAACGTTAGGTCTAGGGGATATGGAAAACATGGTTTTGTTGGATAAAAAGATATTTTACTGGTGGCAAGTCAATTGTCTTAGTTAACTACATGTACAATGAGACGTTACTAAGCCAAGACTCGACTCAACTTGAACTAACTACGACTCTTTTTGAATTTTTTTTCAAGACACTATTTGACTTAAACATAAATAAAAGAAACGGATGGTAGCCTGTTTCTGATTTTTTTCTCTTTTTTTTTCTCTCTCTCTCTCTCTCTCTATATATATATATATATATATATATATATATATATATATATATATATATATATATATATATATATATATATATATATATTTGCATACACTTTTACTCTACCATCCAAAATAATACATCAAAGGGAGCTCGTTTCCTCCCTACACTTGAGCTTTTACATACTTTACAATCACTATTCTAATGACTCGAATCAAGATAATCAAAACACATGGAGTACTTTTAAATATTAACGCACATATGGGGGTAATAATTGACGTCATCCCCATTAATCCATTACAATAGTACCTTACCCATGAGTCCCAATCGTCCCAAAACAATATGTACAAGATATGACTCGACTTAGCAACCATGTAATCAATTAGGCAACTAACTAAGGGTTTAAACAAATAACAATAATGCACTAAAGATGAGTGCATACAAGGAAGGCTAAGGCGATTTGGGTGTACATTTGGGGGTGGATTGTAAACAAATTATATCTTTAAGTAAGATGCTTAAAGTTAGAAACGAAAAAGATAGGCTCGGAGGGGTGTACTAGGGGTATCGTGTACTAAAAATGAGTACAACGCAAAGGTGTGGGAGAATTACTTGACTAATGAGGTCAATGTAATTATATAAAACACAGGTGTAAAAACATGGGTTATCCTAAGGCCTCTTATCATGTAGTAAATCCTAACTACACGAATGTAGTCTCACTAGCGGTCTCGGGATGCATCGCTATCACAAGTTCTAGAATCTAAATACTACCGGTACACTCACAAGCATTAAGAATGAATGCTTTTTCCTAAAGATCTAAAGGCGAACCTCACATTTTTGGGGTGGAAATTTTTGAGTGGTATGGTTTTTGTGCTATTCATACAATTCCTATCCATGAGACGCTTGTTAAGGCTAAAGTTTCACTCCTAAATGTTGTAAAAAATTTCAATTTGGTGCTAAAATTGCCCTAACAAATATTTCTCTCAGTTTTATTACATATTCACTATCAAACAAAACAAAAATCAAGTGGAGTTATAGTTTCTAATATACCCTCCCTACACTTAAACCGAACATTGTCCCCAATGTTTTAGATAAAAGATGTAAAAGTAAAAATAAATAAGAATGAAAGAAACTAATACTCCCCTGATTCGCTCGGTGTGGATAATGTGACAACATGGTTAAATCTTCCTCCAAGAAAATGAACGTTGAAAGCTTCCCTCTAGAAATGTAATCATCTTCTTGTCCTGTAATCAACAAACATAAAAACCAAAGCATCAAACCGAACAAAGAAAAACCACAATTAGATGTAATTCCAGACTAAGAAATAAAAACAAAACAAAACAATAAAAGGGTAGGATACTTATGGAATGAATTACAAATAGGAACTCATAAAACATATCCACAAGTATTGACACATAAACAAATAAATTAAAAACATCAAACAATTAAAAACATGGGTTGCCTCCCAAGAAGCGCTTGTTTTTGTTCGAGTCACGAGCCTGACTCTTCCCTTATTTAATGGAAATAGGGGAGGTTTTCCCTACACTTAGGATTAAGTGCGGTTGAAAGTAGCGATACACACCCTTAGGGTGGAAATATGCCACGTGAGGTGAAGGGGGTGAGTGAATGGCTTCCTTCATCCTAAAGCTACCCGGATAATATTGGTTGATGGGTGGGTCGGTCCTCTTTTGTCTCCTAGATGTAAATCTAAGGATGGGAAGTTATGTAAAGATTGAGGTTTCGGTTCATCAACACTAGGAAATTCCCTAGAACTAGGAGTAAGGTTATCCTTACAAGTATACAAACCTATATCCTCTAGTGGTGCTTGGTCCAAGGGTTCTACCGCAATTGGGGTTCCTATAGTCTCTTCTACTTCTTCCGGGTAAGTCACGGGCGGTGTATGTGCCTCAAATGATGGTAGGACTTGTGGGGTACTTTGTGGGCTTGGATTGTCCACCTCATCCTCCATTGTGTCTAGATTAACTATGTGTTTGTTTTGTACTATGATATTAGGCGCCATCCACTTAGGTATCTCAACATGAGCATATTCATCCCCCAACAAACTTGTTTCATGATCCTTCAAATTTGTTGTCAATTGATTTGTTATGTTGTTTGTCGGGTTGTCTACTCTATAATAATATTGGGCACAATCTTCTGTGGCATCCCATGCTTCTTCAGCATTTAATTCCCTAAGGTCCCCGTTGGCAAAATCATCAATGTACCTTTGGTAATACGGGTGGACACTATAGTAAAAGATTTGAGTTAGGTACCATAGATCGAAACCATGATGAGGGACTATTCGGAGTAAAATTTTAAAACCAGTCCATGCATGATAGATGGGTTCATCTCGATATTGGTTGAACATCAAGATGTCATTAGGAGTGAATGGGTTTCGTGGTCGGTAGTATGGTGGATTCGCGTTCTCCATAATGGTGAACGGAAGAGTTATTGGAAAGGTTTCTACGAACAAATACACAAAGAAAAGATAGACTACGAGAAAGCTAACAAAAAGAAAATAAAAATCTCACTAAAAAGGAATCTAATGAGTAGACCTAATCAAAATAAATTTCAACCTAAACAATAACTATTCCCCGGGCTGCGGCGCCAAAAACTTGATACGTGGGAATTGCGCCCTCGCAACAGGTTTTACATCTCAAGGGATCTTGAGAAGCTTACAACCCCCACCAGGCAGTGTACCTGATCGTTGTAGTATAGTATAGTGACAAGTACCGGGGGATTGATCGTTCAACTCAGGAATAGTGTCGTTAGGATTGAAATTAATCTAACTAGGTCTAAAGGTGAAGGATGATTCTTTTTTGTGTTTTTATATTTTATGAAAAGCATGTAAAAATCTCGGGTATTGGAAGGAGGGGCGGAATTAGTTTCTAATCAACTAACCCAAAAGCTACTAATTAAACTAATGCGCAAGAAAAATAAACTAAGGTTATACAAGGTAAGTGAAGCATGTCTACCTATGATATGTTACTCCTTGCTAGCTATCCAATTCTACTATTGAATTGCCACACCTTGTTTTAATTGATGGGTTGTATTCCTTAATACTAGTAGTAGGGCCGTGTACAATATTCCCTAACTCTATAAGATCCTACTTCACTCCTATGTAGAGCCGTTAGAAGCTCCTAACATGGGATCATTAGAATTATCTTACGCATTAAATACAACCATATAATCGTAGTACACCTCCGATCATGTTTCTTAAGACGTTCAAGCAAGTTACCAATTGGAAGTCTGCCGGTTTTCTTAAGCCTAACATCGATATCATTCAATTAAATAAGAGACAATAGGAAACAAGAATTATAAGCTAAACTAATTAGACCTATCGAAGTGTCACACCCGAATTGATGAAGATAGACACAAACATCAACAAGGAATCAATAAGATCTAATCAATTATATACAAGTTTCACACAATCATAAGTAGACACAAGGTGAATTTGCAAAACATAATCAAAGAAGGACAAGCAACAATAATAATGAAAGACATAATTATGATAGAATCAACAAACCATTACAAGATGTTTATGGAGTGATTGAAACCCTCTAAGTTGCTGGAAAAACACCTACCTAAACCCAGGAATCGACCTTAGGGTTTAGGGCTTACAAAAAGTGAAGTTATGATGTTATATTTATAGGCTCTTTTCTGCCCGGCCCATCTTAACGGCGTCAGCCCATAAAGAATGATGGCGTCATGACCATTCTTTCACCAAAACGAAGATTTTTTCGTCTCGATCGTTGCCTTTTTTGAATCGCTCAAATCCGAGTTCGTATGCAAAAGTTATGGCCAAAACAGTGTCAGCTACTCCGAGCGTAAGTTATGATTGTCTTGACCAACATGTGACGGTTTTACTAAGGTTTCTTCTTGTGTAAGCCTTCTTTCTAACGTCGTCACTCAATAGCATCTGACGTCATCAGGTTAATCCTGACGCCGTCATGCATAAACATGTTCTGGGCCGTCACATGTAACTTGCTCTTGACGGCCTTGGTGACGCCGTCATGTACAAATGCCTTGAAATCTTTCTGGCCCGTCACATATAACTTGAATTATCCACCTCTTTATCAGTGAGTGATAGCGTCACCTTGTAGAGCTTGACGCCGTCAAGTACTGTTTCCAGCATGGATTCTTGATTTTCTCGTTTTCTTCATTCTTGAGCATAAAATCGTCCAAAAAGCTCCAAAATGCTTCATATTACAGAAATCACGTCCCAAGTACCTAAAATTACAAAAGGAACGATTTAGGGCAATATTTGATCAAATAATCATGATTTAGGGCTTAAATGACCCCCTAAAAGCGGTACACTTTTCGTCTCATCACTACTTCAGTCTCATTCTCAACTTCCATACCATGATCCAACATTCTGACCATAAATTCCCTTATCAGAGGATATATTCTCTCTGCAAACATATGGATCATGGCTCCATCTTCTATTTCAAGTGAGTGTACCCCTGATGACTCAAAGAATCTCCATCTTGTTATTTCCCAATTCTCTTGATCATTCCACAGAGCATCACTACTTGTTTCATTAGTCTCCCAGATGGTTATTAAATCACCCAATAAGATCAATCCCACTCCTGTTGGCTCAATATTCTCAAAGTAATCCTGCACTTGTAGATACAAATAGTATAAATCTTCTCTATCTATCTTGTGCAGTATATCCCATAGCATATTGAATACTGTAAAGCTTTCATCCTCTCTATGAAAAATGAGATAATCTCCATCAGATGATTCTACCACAGAAAATGTAGAAATCTTGGACTTCTTCTCAACATTCTCTGTCTTCTTTGGATTCTCAAAATCTACAACCCTAAGCTAATTCCTCAGCTCATCAATAGTGTCTGATCTCAGTATCTTGAGCCTCTTTGATAACTGATCATCTTGAGTTGCTCACTTCCTCTTTAACTTTCTTTTCTCAACTAGTTCTTTTCTTTCTTCTTCCAGCTTCTTTTCTTTCTCAGAATCTATAGGCACAAAACTATCTAACTCTCTTTTGATTGACTCTTGAACACTATCATATAGTTCTTTCACCTGTGGATGTCTTAACCTTTGTAGATTCTTAAATCCTCTGCCTCTCAGAAAACTTATCATAGAATTTCTTTCTTGAGCTTTAGATGGTGGCCTTCTTGTTTCAATAGCTGGCTTTCTTGTTTCCCTTAAGTATTCAGCATCCAAATCAGCTTGATACTTTCTAGCAGCTTCTTCATTCTTAGCTATCTCGAAAGCTCTTAGCTGTGCCAGAGTAAACTTCTTCTTCTTCTTGGAAACTTTCATAATTCCATTTCCCTTGTCATTAGGATCCAATTCTTCAGATTCAGAAGAAGCTTGTGAGACTTGAGTTTGTTCAACACCAGGAATACTTATCCCTCTTGGTCTTGACATATTAACCATAATCTGAGCAATAGTCTCATCATCACTAGCTGTGTGCTCCTTTATCTCTTCTTGCTGAATGGAAGGACCAGCTTCATCATCAAAAATTCTTGTAGAAGGTCCAGCTTCATCAATATTTAAGGCAACAGTTCCTTGATTACCTTGATCCAAAGTACTTTGCACGCCAGTACTTTGAGGATCAGTACCTTGAATATCTATATGTTGATCAGCACTACTTTGAATATCAGCACCTTCAACATCAGTACTTTGTGCTTTATTCTCTTCTGCAACAATTTGCTCAACTCCATCAAGTTTTCTTTCAGTAGCACTTTGAGCAATATCTACAAAACCCATAGCATAAGCTTCTTCATTTGGATTTTGAGGCACAACATCATCTTCATTCAGATTATCATTCTGATTCCTTCCCAATTTGAATGATGATGACCTCTTCTTGCTCTTCTTAGATTTAGAAGCCTTCTTGGATTTCTGAGCACTTCTCTTCTGTTGCTTGACCCATATTTTGTAATTCTTAACAAGTGGCCAAACAAATCTCTTGAATCTCCTGAACTTATCTCTCAATCTCTTGATCTGATCAGCTTGAGCATTAATCACCTTCTTCATCCTTCTGAATTCCCTAGTCAAGGCATAAGTATCCAGTTGTCCCTCATCTCCCTCATCCCCTCCAGATGTTTGAAGCCCACCTGTGGAAGTATAATCATTAGGAGAATGTGGTTTATCTTGCTCTGAAGTAGTACCTTGCAGAGAAGTACTTTCCTTGGAAATAGGATGTTGAGAAGTACTTTCGAGGAAAAAGTCTTCTCCCTTGAAACATGAACTGGTACTGACAAAGAGGTAGTTCTTTCACTTGAAGCAACTTGCTGAGGTGATGCAAAAGGTGGTGTTGAAGTATGTTCTGATCCAGAATGCTCAGAATGTGCAGAATCACTTGCTTCATTAGCTACATCCATAACTGCCTGTGCTACTTCCAATATGTGAGCTGTCAAAGGTGTGTTGTGGCCAGAAAACTTAACACCCTTGTTAGACATAAAAGTGAACACCTTGGGTGGAAGTACAACAGTAGGTATAAAATCTTGAGGGTTTGGAACACCCTCAAGTGGTTTGTCTAAGAATAACTGAACAAACCTAGGATACATTAAAAATGGTGAACCAGCTTTGATGTGAGCAAGCATACCATCAAGAATCATATAGGAGAAGTTGAATTGTTGATTGGTAGCTAACCTAACTAATGCAGAGGCTATGTTATGACCAAATTGATCCCAATCAGTACTTTTGGGACTTAGACAATGAAGTAAAACATGTATAAGGTACTTAAAATGTGGCTTCATAGCCTATCTCTATGAGTTCATCCCAAATAACTTGTTTGTCAAAAAGAACAGTACCTTCTTCATCATCAAACAATAAGGCTTCCCTTATTGTAGCTTCAGTGATACAAATAGATCTCCCTGCAACTGTAGCTTGAATAATATCTTCCCCCTCTTCCAAACCAGATCTAGCCGTAGCCCAAAACTTTTGAATCCATGGGCCAATGATCTCTGGATTGACCAAAAGATAATAATTGATGGATGACCCAGTAAGAAAATCAATGATTCCATGAAAATCAATATTCTTTTGCGTCTTCTCCAAGTTGGCAATCATGTTGTGTTTGCTAATTGTTGGACAGTTTGCCATTGTTTGTGGTTGTGAAAGAGGATGATGATCGATGATGGATTTGTTAGTGTTTGAATGGATGAACAGTAATGATGATGAGGGTATATAAAGATGGAAGAGATAATCACAAAGAAAGATAATATACAAAAAATCACGGTTAATTAATGAATTTACCGTTATTTTTGGAATTTATCTTCCCCATATCTTTCGGAAAGTTGTTACCCCCTATTTTTGACCGTTGGAACAGTATCTTGACACGTCAGTACTTTCCATGAAGCGCTAAATAGTACTTTGCCATATAATACTGAGCAGTACTTTCATTCAAATATGAAGTAGTACTTTGGCTAAAAGTACTTTCCACCAAAATATCTAACAATATTGACTTTTTGACCAAGCCACTAAAAAATATCTTCTGAAAGTCAACCCGATATAATAAATACGTTCCATATTTACTTCCCAAATCTACCAAAACAAGTAGGAGTTAATATCCTTCATAAATAACCCTTGGGATTGACTTTTCCTATAAAAAGGGCTCGGATCAACACAAATCTTCACCAAAACCTTTTCTTTTTACCATCACAAACCCTATTAACATCATGAGCCATTTTCCACTGATTTACATTTCTTCAGATGATTCTTCTGATTCAGAGATAAGCTATTACTCTGACTCTGAACAGGAATCTTCAGGATGGAATGGCTATTTTCCCCCATGTGCTTCAAGCTCAACAAACCTGGAGCCAAATAAAAAGGTTTCTACCCCTGCTCCTACTCCATCTCTTTCCAAAGTGTTACCACGGGCATTGACACAGGCTCTGGAATCAGCATTGAAAAACATGAAGTGGCCTGCCCCAGAGAAGCCTGCAAGACTACAAAGGCCTCCAAAACAAGTGCTGGGTCTTGCTTGCCCAAGGAAGCAGTCAACCTTTGAGAACAAGAGGAAGAGTGCTCAGAAGGCAAAGCAGGACTACCAGGGAAAGGGTAAGAGGCCTATGGAGTAGCTGATGTAGGGTGTAGGTTGTTAGGAGTTATGTTTTGTTGTTTTGATGATGTGTTTGTCTTGAATGGTGAATGTAACTCTTTTATGAATATGAATAAAGTTACTCTTTTGTTTAATGATTAATGTAAACTCCCCTCAAATAAAGAATAGCTACTAATGCCTCCCCTCAAATGTAGCTTAATTATAGATCATCCCAATACTCACCACTAAATAAGTAAATCTTGAAACATCAAAGCCCTTTGTGAGTAAATCAGCTACATTATCATCTGTGTGAACTTTAACCACATTTATGAGTCTGTGCTCATAACAATCTCTAATAAAGTGATGCCTAATCTGAATATGCTTAGTCTTGGAATGATAGACAGGATTCTTCACAATACATATTGTACTCTCATTATCAATGTTGATAGAAGTATTCTTGAAGTTGAATCCATAGTCCAAAAGTTGATTTTGTAACCAAAGCACTTGGGCACAACAACTTGCAGCAGCCACATATTCTGCTTCTGTGGAACATGTTGCTACAATTGTTTGCTTCTTGCATTGCCATGAAACAAATCTTCTTCAAAGATATTGGCATCCTCCAGTAGTTGATCTTCTGTCATATTTGTCTCCAGCATAATCACTGTCTGAAAAGGCTTCCAAATGAAAAGGAGACTCTCTAGGATACCACAACCCTAGCTTAGGTTGTTGCCTAAGATACCTAAAAATCCTCTTGACTGCATTCAGATGTGAAACTTAGGGATTGACCTGATATCTTGCACATAAACACATAGCAAAACTAATGTCAGGTCTAGATGTAGTCAAATACATTTTTTTTGGGTAAAAGGGTTAATTCACCCCGGTAAAATTCATTACACCAAAAAAACATTGAGGTACATAGGATGAGGGTGATATCCCTCACCTCAGTCCCTTAGGACACTTACAGACTCGATATATAAGAATGAAACACCATTCCTATAACTTACAATGAAATGAACCTACCAATAATGACACAAGTACATAAAACATGATAAAACTATTCAAGACAACACTTGAGCCTTCTAAGTCACTTTTGTGGTTCACCTTAACTTCCATGAAGAATCCAAGAATAAACATCCAAGCGATCTTCAACATACAATCTGATGAAAAAAAGGTTTTGAATAAGACCCTTCCAACTTAACTTCCATATAGAGTACCAATCAACCCATTACATATGAATTCTGCCCAGATTCTAGGGATCAAAAAGTATCCATCAAACATAGTCCTTTCCTCACTTATGGATCATCATATATGAATTAAGGTCCCATAGAGTAGAAAAAAACCATGTACTAGCCACATGTAATCACAAACAGCTCAACCCTTCATAAAATCAAGCATCACACGTTCCTTGAAGCAACTTGAGCCATGTCCAAATTTGACCCCATCTTCCAACAAATGCGAATGAAACACATGAAGACAACAACCAAGGATCAAATCATATGCCACCACAATGATGGGACATGAACAAGCACTATAACAAGAATTGAGTACCACGAACTGCCCAAAATAACCAATATGAATGCAGATCCAAAGGTACCAACCTCTTCCATAGACAAACATAGGGCTGAATAAACCCTAAGATCCAAATCCCTCGTACACCAGAGCAAAAAACAGGAATAATCACATAAACAATAGGTTTGCTGGTAATACGAACCAATATCAACCATAGGGTGATAACGCACCCTAACCCTCCTTGACAACCATCACTTACCCTCTCTCTAACCCACTTCCACGACTGAATATCACAAACTAAAAGAATAACCACGATCAAACAAATCGACAATCCTTAAACAAATGGACAAACGTCCAACTTACACCAAAGAAATAGACGAAACCCTAAAGATTAGGGTTTCGTTACCATCAAAGCATAATCCAAAACACCAGAATCGATCAAGTAAAAACCAAAAAAGGTTTTATAAGCATTCAGCGCAACAAACCCAACAAAACCAATGATCAAAATCATAAAATACGTAACCCTAAGAAAAGGGATCGTTCTTCAAAGAAACCCTAATAATCGACTGATAAATTGAGGTTAGGGATAGATCTTGACCGTCCTGATCGTCCCAAGTGATATAGAAAAAATTTAATGATATTAAACCGACTAATAATTATATGTAGGGACAAGGAAAACGATCAGATGCAAGGAACGATTTTGGAAACCCTAAGATAATACGAATCCCCTAAACCGACTAGAATAGATTTAATGTTTAGATCTGATTTAAAAAGTGTAAACACGAACGTTTAGACATGAATTAAGATCAAATCGTAAACAGAAAACAAGTAGTAGGATCAATTTAGGAAGAAACGATTGATCAGATTAGCATGATAAGGGTTTTGCAAAATCGCCCACACCTAGAGAGAATATTTGTTTGATACTCTTTTGATGTAGTCAAATACATTAGACAACCAATCATAGATCTATAGAGCTTAACATCAACATCTTCTACATCTTCATCTTTTCCCAATGGTTTGTTAGCATCAATGGGTGTGGAGGCTGGCTTGACAGTGGTGAAGTTAAACCTCTTTAGAATGTCTGTAACATACTTATCTTGACTAATGAAAATTCCACTGCTTGATTGTTGAACTTAAAACCCCAAAAAGAATGTTAATTCACCCATGGAACTCATTTGAAACTCTTTTTGCATGAGATCCTCAAACTCTTTCACCATTGACTATTTTGTGGCTCCAAAGATAATGTCATCCTTATACACTTGGACAAGCATAATATCCTTTTTGTCTCTTTTGATAAACAAAGTTTTATCAATGGCACCTCTCCTATAACCATGTTGCAATAGAAAAGTGGAGAGTCTTTCATACCAAGCTCTAGGGGCTTGATGGAGGCCATACAGAGCCTTAATAACCTTGTAGACTTTGTTTGGATGTGCAGGATCTTCAAAACCAGGAGGTTGTTTGACATAGACTTCCTCTGTGATAGTGCCATAGAGAAAAGGATCAAACCTCCATAGGCTTGGGAAAGGATCAAACCTCCACCACTTGGCGTAAGCACCTAGGATAAACTATCAAAGAGGTCTTTTAAAGGGTTATAACGTTAGGTGTAGGGATACGGAATACACGGTTTTGTTGGATAAAGGCATTATTTACTGGTAGCGAGTTAATCATCTTGGTTAATTACATGTACAATATGGCGTTGCAAAGCCAAGACTAGACTCGACTTAAGCTAATGAATCAATAATAACAAAAACATAAAACAAACATAGAATGAAACGGAATGGTAGTCCGTATGTTTTTTTTTTCTCTTTTCTCTTTTTCTATTTTTTTTCTTTTTCTTAATTTTTTCGATTTTTTTTATTCATACACTTTTACCCTACCATCCAAAATAATACATCATAGGGAATGTACATTCCCCTTACACTTGAATTTTTACATACTTTACAATAAACTACTCTAATGACTCGAATCAAGATAATCAAAACACTTGGAGTACTTTTTAAGATTAACACACATATGGGGGTAATATATGATGTTCTTCCCCATTATTCCATAACACTTAGGATGAACATTGTCCCCAATGTTCAATTAAAGAATGTAAAAGTGAAATAGGTAAAAGAATGAAAGCAAATACTCCACTGATTCGTTCAGTGTGGATAGTGTGGTAACAAGGTTAGATCTTCCTCCAAGAAAAATGAACATTCAAAGCTTCCCTTCCAGAAAAATAAATCATCTTCTTGTCGTACATAACCTGTTAAACCTGAGAAAACAAACAAGGCAACCTCGCGTAAAATCGGTGGCAATCTATATATACTAAAAAATCCTAGAAAGCAAATTAAGATATAATGCTTGTGGAATGAATGTTGGCAGATTTCCTGGAGTTGATAAAACTAAAGAATTAACAAAAACATTAAGACTCCGTTAGAAAAACAAAACTCGCAAAATTTCCAGAATTTTACAGATGACACCGTCAGGAATTAATTCCTGACGCCCTCAGAAGTGACCTGCAGAAATCTTTATGTTAAGTTTCCGGAAAATTTCTAGAAAAACTTATGTCCTACTTCCTAGAAAATCCTGCAAAACATCATTATGACTCGATACAAGCATTTGACTATAACAAATACTAATACATATGTTCATTTAATATTGTGGAGAATCATGATCAATTTTTGATCTTAAAAACATATTTGGGGTTTCCCCTTACACTTATCTTTTGCAAAATACCTTTATATGAAGTTAAGACGAAGTTAAACAACAAAATAAAGCATTTTTACAATTTTAGTTTTGAAACATGATCTACCAACAATAAAAATAAAGCATGCATACGGAAACAAATAACAATCAAACAATTAAAAATCACACAAACATGGGTTGCCTCCCAAGAAGCGCTTTTCTTTATTTACGAGTCTTGTAGCTAGACTCAAGGTCATGGGCTATTATGTGACCTCATCGTTGGTCTCATTCTCTAGGTCATCTCCAATCTTAGTTTTGTATTCCGAACCTAGTTGCAAGCATTCCTTGTAGAAACCAAGTATTCTATTCATGACATACTCTACTCCTCTACGTCTATCCTCATCATTCCTATAATAAACCGCTTGCTTGTGTTCCTTTTCTATGTTTGATAGAAGGCGGTATTGTTCAATCTTATAGGGCGTTTGGTAAGCGATCTCATCGTTCTCTTCCTTGAATCTAACTATCTATAGGGTCGGGTCATAACTCATCTTAGAGGCTTCAACAAACGGTTTTACGAACACTACTTGACTTAGGCAATCATCTATTACTGGACGAGTATCCTCCACTATCACAAAGTCGGTAATATAAGTGAAGTTTCCTACAAATACATGCAATCCTTTCACTCTTCCTACAAAATTACTTATCAAATTCTTGCTGGGCATCATCCTATAACCAAGTTGTTTCTTCATTACCCAATTATAATAGGTCCTAGTCATGATGTTTATAGGAGACCTAGGATCGATATAAGCTTTCCATACATGCATATGCCCAATGTTGCATGGTATGTTGATGTTAGAGGGATCACCTACTTTAATAAGGGGTGAACCAAGGATATATGGTGTCTCAGGATCATCAAATAAATCCTTGTGATATTCCCGTTCTTCCTTGGAGGGCAACTTATCAAAGTACTCTTCTACGTTTTCTACTTCCTCTAACTTTTCTCCCTTATTAACCTCAACTTCCTTAATCTCATCCCTAGTCTCGGTTTTTATTCCAACTTCATCCTTGTCACTTTCTTCTATATCCTTATCTATTGGCTTAACGGTGACAACATTGACAAAGTGGACGTGTTTGGATGATGAAGGGTCCTTAATTTGGATTCCGCTATTGGTGTCCCTAGTGTCCTTCCTAGGGGTAGTAAGCACTTGGTTGTTGAGGGCTTTCAACAAGTTGTCAATCTTACTGGTCATCTCCGTTTGTTGTTGATTGAATTCGGTTTCAAACTTAGCTATGCGAGCTTCTTGAGATGCCATAAACTTGGACATCAATCCTTCAAGACTGTTGGTACTACCATAGTTGTTGGAAGGATTGTCATTGAAAGTACGGTAAGAGGGTGGACCGTTTGGTTGCTAACGATTAGGTGGATTGGAAGAATTGTTTTGGTTTTGTTTCCACCTAAGGTTCGGGTGATTTTTCCAAGAAGGGTTGTAGGAATTACCATAAGGGTTTGGCTCAGGTTTGAAAGTGTACCACTTGTCTTCTGCTTCGTCGGTACGCGAGGATGCGTAGTCCGCAAAAGCTTGTCCGGGGAGTTCCACGCAATCACGAGTGTCATGGGGACCACTACATAATTCGCATGAAGAAGTGATTTTGTTCACTTGGCTTGAAGGCTTGGGAGCTTCGTAAGATTTCATGATAAACTTGACTTGGTCTTCAAGTTCCATTATCCTACGGTCGGGAGTTATAGAATTGTTCGAAGGCAAAGATATTGCCTTGAACGTTTTGTTCAAATCACGGGGATCATTCCAACTTTCGTTGTCATAGAGAGCAAGATCTTCTATGAGTTCCCATGATTCTTCCGCACTTAGATCACGTAGCTTGCCACCGGCCGATTGATCAATGGTTCACCTTGTGGAGAGATCGATATGGTCATAGAAGATTTGGACTTGGAGCCAAAGATCTATGCCATGATGAGGACTTTTTAGAGTAAGTCCTTGAAACGAGTCCATGCTTCATATAGAGTTTCACCTTGACGTTGTTGGAACATCAAGATATCATTTCTAAGCTTGGTAGTTCTCCCCGGTGGGAAAAATTGAGCAAGGAAACGAGTGGTGAGATCATCCCATGAGGTGATGGATCCCACTGGTAAACGTTCAAGCCATTGACTAGCTTGATCACGTAGAGAGAATTGGAATAGGCGTAATCGGGTCGACTCTCTAGTTGTAACATCAAGGTCTATAGAATCTACGATTTTAAGGAAATCCTTGAGATGTTGGTTAGGATCTTCGGAACGAAGTCCATGGAATGCACATCCGCTTTGCACCAACCGGATGGTGTCGGATCGTAAGGGGGACACATTGGCTCCTTGAGTGAGCTCAATAGTGTTTCGATAGCCTTGGTGGCTAGGACAGGAATACTCTCCTAAGGTTCGGGGCCTAAGAGGTTGGTTTGCTAGTGGTGGGTTTTGTGGGTGGTTTTGTTATGGTGGGTTGATGGGTTCAAAGATGTTACCACCTTCCATGATGTCAGATGGTAAAGGTTACGAACAAAGACACTAAGAAATAAGATAGACTAAAGAAAACCTAGAAAATAAAAATAAAATCTTGCTAGAAAGGAATCTAGCAAGTAGACCTAATAAAAAGAAATCCTAATCTAGACAATAACTATTCCTCGGGCTGCGGCGCCAAAAACTTGATACACGGGAATCGCACCAGGTTTTACCTCTCGAGGGATCTCGAGAAGCTTACAACCCCCACCAGGCAGTGTACCTGATCCTTGTAGTATAGCATAGTGACAAGTACCGGGGGATTGATCGTTCAACTCAGGAATAGTGTCGCTAGGATTAGAAAGCCTAAAAACTAGGTCTAAAGGTGAGGGTTGATTCTTTTTGTATTTTTATATTTTTTAAAAGCAACTAAAAATCTCGATTTTTGGAAGAGTGGGCGGAATTAGTTGCTAATCAACTAACCCAAATAACTAAAGATGCAATCAAAATAAAATGACAGAAATGAAAATAAATCTAATTAAACTAGTGGTGTAAACAATGATGGGGAAAATTGTGTTTACTTAGGTTTCATTACTCCCTAGATATCTTTTACAAGTTGATAGTTTGTTACAATTGCATGGATGACGGGTCGTATTCCTTAATACTAGTCGTAGGGCAGTGTACAATATTCCCTAACTCTATAGGATCCTACTTCACTCCTATGTCGAGCCGTTAAAAGCTCCTAACATGGGATCATTAGAATTCTCCTACGTATTAAATACAACCAAAAATAATAGTACACCTCTGATCATGTTTCTTAAGACGTTCAAGCATGTTACCAATGGAAGTCTGCCAGTTTTCTTAAGCCTAACATCGAATACAATCCTCCGTAACAACTCTAAACAAACAATCAACCCATAATTAACATCTAGGTTTCACTACATATAAGCAAACACAAAAGAGATCTAGCCAAGCATGTTAAATTGAAGACAAGTGTAAGATATATTCAAGCAACACATAAACATTTTGATTGAATTGAAAGAGTACTTATCTCAATTGAACATAAGAGGTTTCAAAGGGTAAAAACCCTTGAAAAATCTGTGAAAATCGTATTAGGGTTTTTCCCTCAAAGTTGCACACTAATGAATGAAAATTGCAAAACTATATATAGATTTTACAGGGTGACGGCGTCAAGAAAAAAATTCTGACGCCGTCAACTCGCCGCCCATAATGAAATTGGATTGCCTAGATCCAGTTTTGACGCCGTCATGTGTAATTTTTTCTGGGCCGTCACTAACATTTGCACCATGACGGCCTTGGGTGATGCCGTCATGTCCCCAATATAAAACTTTCTGGATCGTCATGTGCACCATTCACTTCCACCTCTTGTATTACTCTTGACGTCGTCATTAAGAAACTCGTGACGCCGTCAGGTACTGTTCCTAGCAAGGAAAATTAAGACTTTGCCGTTTTCTTCACTTTTATGCTCCAAAAAACGTCCAAAATGCTTCCTTTTCCATATTTTACTCCAAAAGTACCTAAAATGACAAAATGAACGATTTAGGGCAATATTTGATCAAATAAATTCGAATTCGGGCTTAAATGACCCCCTAAAAACGGTTCATTTTTCGCCTCATCATAAGCACAATTGCTGATCCTTGTGGTTCACCCTATTTTGTTTATAAACAAAGCTAAGTAAAGAAGTATGTTACTGAGAGAGATTCTTAGCTTTTGTTCTTGTGAGCACTCCTGAGGTAGAAGGTCCAATAATCTTACTGACAGGATGATCTTTATGAATTCTCAATGTAGGAGGTTGTGAAACTTCAAGATTATCTTCCAAAATTTTGAAATCAGGGTCTTCATTGGAATATGAGAAAATGCCTTCTTTGTCCAACTCATCATCAGTATCTTCTAAGGTAGGCATGGTTGGATCATTCAAATCATCAGTATTGATCCAATTTGATGTATCTAAGACATTTGAAGTACTTTCAAATAGATCAGCAGTACTTTGATGCAAAGTACTGTCAGTGCCTTTAGCCTTCTTCTTTTCTACTTCATAAGCTCTCCTTAGATCATCTTCATAGGATTTTGCAATAGTTTCTTGAAGAAGCATCCTATTAAGTTCATCTTGGATAGCTTGGTCTTCATCAGTTACTGTGGAGTTTGGTTGAACAGTACTTTGTGGTTCAACAGTATTTGAGGTTCAACAGTACTTTGAGGTTCAAAAGTACTTTTCTTCTTTACAATGGATTCTTCATCAGGAACATCTTCAGATCTCATATTGACTCCATGAACAATGTATTGTAATTCTTCTTCATTGTGAACAACTTGATTTTCTTCTCTAACAGGCACATAATTCATGGATGAGGCCAAAATATCAAGATCAAACATCCAATCAGGACATTTACCTTTTTGATTTTCTTGATCTTCAAGAAACTCAACATGAAGACATTCTTGAACCTTCTTGGTAGCTCTGTTGTACACTCTAAATCCTTTGCTATTTGTACAATAACCCAATAAGTATCCTTCATCTAACTTGCCATCAAACTTTCCCAGAGTATCACTAGGCCAAAAACGACCTATGGTCACACATGGTCGATTTGGAACAAGCCACACATTCAAATATTTGTGTGGCTGAAGGTAGGAAAATTGACAGCATTTACGAATTAGTCACACATGAGCATTTCGAATGTGTGACCATAAGACCTCTATTGCCACACAATCGACCCTTATGTGACTAAACGTAACTGGTGATTTTGTTCCAGATCATTTAGTCACATATGCATCTGGAACGTGTGACAAATACAAGTAACCTTGATGCCATATATGGTCACACTAAACTTATAGTCACATTTGCTTCTAATAGTATGACCAAATGCCATATACGGTCACACAAAACAGTTTGTCACACATTATTTAAGTGTAGCCAAAATCCAGTACATATAGTCACACTAAACAGTTTATCACACATTATTTAAGTGTAGCCAAAACATGATTTGTGTGACTAAATGTTAACAAAGGCCACACAAAAACCAAATTCATGTGGCAAGTGGATGATCAATAGTCACACAAAATACACATTCCTTCACTTTAAATAGCATATGGTCACACTTATTAACACTTTTGGTCACTTGATGGTTAGTTGTATGTGACTAAATACACTCCCAAAAACATGCTTTGTGTGACTAAATGTTAGTAAAGGCCACACAAAAACCAAATTCATGTGGCAAGTGGATGATCAATAGTCACACAAAATACACATTCCTTCACTTTAAATAGCATATGGTCACACTTATTAACACTTTTGGTCACTTGATGGTTAGTTGTATGTGACTAAATACACTCCCAAAAACATGCTTTGTGTGACTAAATGTTACCAAAGGCCACACAAAAATCAAATTCATGTGGCAAGTGGATGATCAATAGTCACACAAACTACACATTCCTTCACTTTAAACAGCATATAGTCACACTTATTAACACTTTTGGTCACTTGATGGTTAGTTGTATGTGACTAAATACACTCCCAAAAACATGCTTTGTGTGACTAAATGTTAGTAAAGGCCACACAAAAACCAAATTAATGTGGAATTTGGATGATCAATAGTCACACAAAATACACATTCTTTCACTTTAAACAGCATATGGTCACACTTATTAACACATTTGGCCACTTTAGGGTTAGTTTTATGTGACTAAATACACTCCCAAAACATGCTTTGTGTGACTAAATGTTACCAAAGGCCACAGAAAAACCAAATTCATGTGGCAATTGGATGATCAATAGTCACACAAAATACACATTCCTTCACTTTAAACAGCATATGGTCTCACTCATTAACACTTTTGGTCACTTGATGTTTAGTTGTATGTGACTAAATTCACTCCCAAAAACATGCTTTGTGTGACTAAATGTTACCAAAGGCCATACAAAAACCAAATTCATGTGGCAAGTGGATGATCAATAGTCACACAAAATACACATTCCTTCGCTTTAAACAGCATATGGTAACAGTTATTAACACTTTTGGTCACTTGATGGTTAGTTGTATGTGACTAAATACACTCCCAAAAACATGCTTTGTGTGACTAAATGTTAGTAAAGGCCACACAAAAACCAAATTAATGTGGCAATTGGATGATCAATAGTCACACAAAATACACATTCCTTCACTTTAAACAGCATATGGTCACACTCATTAACACTTTTGGTCACTTGATGTTTAGTTGTATGTGACTAAATTCACTCCCAAAAATATGCTTTGTGTGACTAAATGTTACCAAAGGCCACACAAAAACCAAATTCATGTGGCAAGTGGATGATCAATAGTCACACAAAATACATATTCCTTCGCTTTAAACAGCATATGGTAACAGTTATTAACACTTTTGGTCACTTGATGGTTAGTTGTATGTGACTAAATACACTCCCAAAAACATGCTTTGTGTGACTAAATGTTAGTAAAGGCCACACAAAAACCAAATTAATGTGGCAATTGGATGATCAATAGTCACACAGAATACACATTCATTAACTTTAAACATCATATGGTCACACTTATTAACACTTTTGGTCACTTTATGGCTAGTTATATGAGAGTAAATACACTCCCAAAACCATGGTTTGTGTGACTAAATGTTACCAAAGGCCACACAAAATACACATTCCTTCACTTTAAACTTCATATGGTCGCACTTATTCACACTTTTGGTCATGTTATGCTTAATTGTATGTGACTAAATATTACAAAAGGCCACACGAACATAAAATTCATGTGGCAATTGGATGAACAAGAGTAACACAAAATACGCATAAATGACAGGTCAATCATTTTTTGTTGTCTTTAAGGTAAATTTATTAAGAAAGTGAGCCATAAAGGCAATGTTACATGAAACAACCCAACAAAACTGAAACAAGATAGGTTAGGATACATCCCTAACATAACACAAACAGCTAAAAACATTGTACAATTCCCAAGCTCTTATTACATAACATGGTTCACTTGGATTTTCGTATAACAAGACCTCCACAGTCGGTTCCTACATCAAATATGCAAAAAGAAGAGATTAATAAGATTTAAATATTGTAGGTGGATGCTTGTATATAGATTCCTACATCAAATATGCAAAAATAAAAGATTAATAAGATCTAGAGATACATATAGAAAACATATTAATCATGTATGTAGCCTAAATAAATGATATAAGATTTATTGTACCAGCATAAGATCGCTGCACCAATGTGCATCCAACTTCACCGTACTAAAAAGTAAGAAACGTAGCAGTTGATATCTCCTGAGCGTTAGGAGACAGACTAGCTGATTGTCTAAGAGTGCCAAGGTAATATTAGCAAATATTAACTCAAGTGGGCAAGGACTCATAGGATAAGGGTTAAAGCTAGCCTATAGAAGTGAGTAAGTAATCCATTTATTAGACTAGTGTACTGAGAGTAGCTAACAAAATGAATCTAGTAAACACGAAAAGAGTAACTAATCACAGAGCTAGGTTGTGAGTGATTTTTTATTCACTACTACAAAAAAGGGCATAGAGCCCGGTTGAAAAGGTGCAAAGAGCCCGGTTTTGCATGAGGGCAGGAAGGGGGAGGGACTCTATTTGAAAGTAAATAGAGCCCGGTTTTGAAAACGGGCTCTATTACCTGTTATAGAGCCCGGTTTTATATCAAAGAACATGGCTCTATGTGAACACAAATAATTAAAAAAAAACTAAAAAATCCTTCCAAACATGAAATCAAATTCCTTTTGGCAAAATGAACATTGTTTTGATTCAGATAAAGGAGATTAACTCATATTACAACTTACTTTCTATTGATACATCGAGGTTAATCTTGTGACTGCTCTTGCAAACAACACATTTGAAAAAGCTACAAGCTAACATAATTGACTACTTGAACGAAAATGAAAGTGAATAATACACCATTACGTTACTGTGAGGTCTTGTTATTATGCATTGCCCTCGAGTAACCTGACCAAAGGATAAGGTATGACGTCTCAGAGGAGATAAGATAAGTTACTGATACTTGCAGCCAACATACTCTTGCAGACCTCATATTTGCAGACCACAATCTGAAATGCATACAGACACACATTCGGTTACAGATACAACTGAGAACATGAACTGAAAACAAAAAAGGAAATAACCTGAACTGAAAACATGACCAACTTGGGTTTTTAATTTTAAAAATTAAAAGCAAAAACAATGATTTTTTATGTTTGTATGAACTACACACACAATTCTTATCTACTCTATAGTTCATTTATGAGTATCTACACTTTCAAAACCAACACTACAATGTATTTGTGAAACTGAAATATTAATTCAATTAAATGGATCATGAACAACTCAAAGTTATCTAAGCAAAGGTATTATATTAGAAACAGATCATGAATTGACTCAAGTATTGATGTACTTAAATGGTTGGCCTATTGGATCTTGTAAGATCAATGAGTCCAACTTTCGGATATACTGATCAGATCGAATCGTATCAACATCAAGACCCGACCCATTGAGAAGCCAAACCCACATTCCCTTAAGTTCTTGCCACATTAATCTTGTAAAGCAATTTGTTATCTAGTTTTTTTCTCACAATCTAGTACGGCAGGATCCAAATTAGTTTCAAAAGAAGAAGAATATACGTTAATACCTTAGTAAGACCGAGAAGTGCAGTCTTCATGATGCCGTATGCCCGTACATAGCCAAGCCAGCTGGAGGATCAAAAGCACTGATTGAAGAAATGAAAACAATTGAGGACCCTTTTGTGTAGTGAGGGGATGCATCCGGTTTAGAAAATGGGGGGAAAAAAGAACACACTACTGAGTCCATTAAGTATATAAACTTGATGCTTTTCAAAGTTTGACTACTATGGTCATGACTTGTGAAAAGAGACGGTCAACAATCATTCCAAAAATTTCTGTCAAAATGGTCAAATTCTAACATACTCTTTTGCAACTGATACTACTAACCATCTAGTCCATTTGAGCAAATGTATTACTTTTCAATTGTGATTAAATGATTCTCACTTCTAGAATATACAAGGGAACATACAGGTCATGATATCATGACACTGTTTGTTTTACATGCAACTAAAACCTCATAGTTAGTCATCCTATTAATAATAGACTTACATACAAAACATAAGTGGTCAATTAAAGATGATTAGAAGTTTAGGTGACATGAATTTACCAATAGGGTTGACATTTCCCCAGTAGCTTTCATCTTGAGGATGCAAAAGCGGATCTCCATAAACCTCTGAAGTTGAAGTCAGCAAAAATCTGCAGGAACAGAAACAACAGTTAAATAAGTTTATTTATTTAAAGAGCATAGATCAAGAAGAAGGTTTCAAACCTTGCTCCAACTCGCTTAGCGAGTCCCAACATGTTCAAAGTCCCAATCACATTTGTCTTTATTGTCTGTTTGAGATTCATGTATTAAAAAATAAGGAGTAATAATTATATTGCACATGAAATCAAATCCACAATGTCATACAGAACAAGATAAAGCATGATGGAAAACATATAAGAGGAAATAAAATTTACTCATAACTAAAACAATAGTAACTGAACTTGGGTCTTGGTTAACTAAGATACCTTGACAGGGTTATATTTGTAGAAAATTGAGGAAGCATGACAAGCAAGATGATATATCTGATGCCCTCAACCAACAACATCTTAGTGACATCGGTGACTCCGAAAGTAACTAACCTTGTAAGACTAACTAACTACCAAACTGGTGCAAGTAGGATGTAAAGACAACATCAGCGTATCATACATAATATGACAAGTTGAAGGAAGGAGGTTAATTATTAAATTTAATTCAAGATCAAAGAAGGAAGCAAACACACATATCTCTGAGAGTATAATAATAGGTGGTTAGAAGGAGGTATACATTTGTTGCTGCGACGATTATTACTAGTAAGTAACAGAGAAAGATTTATTGGTGCTGTTTTCATTGAAGATAGGTAAATACATAAACAATTGAAGATGTTTACAGTAAAATAGGAGAATGAGAAATCAATAATCAAGTTAAGATGGATCGATGGATGGACGAAGGTTTACTTGGATTTTAAGTAACAACAACAATAACAATTTCATACAAGAGGTAGAATAAGTGATTATGAGCAGAGATTGGTATTCAAGTGGGCGACATTCTACATTCATTGATTTATGTACTACTACTCTACTACTACCACGAACCTTCTTCCCCTGCCCCTAAAGAGTTCCGACCTTCTCAATAATAGGACTTAATCATGAAAAAAGTTGTGATATTCAATATATATTTTTTTTAGTACTTACAATCCTTTCGAAACGTGCACTTCTTTTCTTCCTTCTCGGAGGATGGATTATGTAAGTAATTAATCACATTTTCAGAGAAGTTTCATTGGTATGATCATTAGCAGTAGACTCGTTAGGGATAACATTTAATTGTCCTTCCCTAGCATGATACCCACTACCCTTGTTCCAAGCCTTTGCCTCCGCTTAGTCATATCTACATGGAAAAACTTTTCAAGCATAAGGAGATGCGAGATATCATACTTGACAACTTATGAAGTTACGTCATAGCTAAAGAATGTTATAAGGTATGATACGAGGTAGAAAGTTCAACATCAAATCTGTTACGAAAGGTTTCATACAACCAAATAATTAACTAACAAGAGAAGTATACTCTAGTAGCTAGGATGGTATTATGTTTTACAAAAGAACAACGGGCAAGCTTCTATCAATTACAACTTCAAAAGGTGTTATGCTCCTCAATCTTTATAAACAAAGGAATCCTTTAATACATTACTTAGTCTCTCTTTATAAAAACTATATTCTAGGCAATCATATAAGCAATAACACACTTCAAGATATTCAGTCTAGGCCATATTCTTAATACACGAGGAAAAAAGAATGAATTGGGGAAGGTAATTATGTGTGTCCGAGTATATAACAGAGAAACTAATTGAATTAATAAACTTATTAGTCTTATTACCAAACAAAAATTGAGTGTTCATTGTACCCACACAATTTCTGTTATCAATGCCAATTAAAAAAACCCTAGGTTACAAACATGAAGTTAACTAGTTAAATCAGCCTAATCACCTCGAATAGTGAAATCAAACTGAATGATTCATACACCCTAGATTAATAACATGAAATTATTAGGTAATTAACTTAGACAAATTGCCTCAAATTATGAACTATAAGATCGAATGAAGTAGGAACATACCTTTTCCAATGTTTAAATCATCTGTATCTACAAAATTGCAACTTCAACCTTCTGTAGAATGTCGCGGCTTCTCCATGATCCTCACATGTCTAGGGTCGCCAAATAATTTCACAGAAGGCCGCCAATTATTTTAACATAATAGAACTGATGGTCATGGTCAATAACTGTATGTACGTGCTTTTCAGTTCCTTTTTTTATATAAAATTCTTAATTATTTTAACAACAATTTTATTTTAGTATATAATAAAGAAATGATTATTATCATAATTATAGTTGTTATAAAAACTCTTAATTAGAATTTTAATATTTTATACAATACTTGACATAATTAAGATTGGGAGGAATGAGATAGCTCGATTTTGTCATGTAAAAAAGTTGAGCCATTTGATAGGTCAATAAAAAAAATTGGATAATTACCGAAGCAAAGATTGTTGTTGGGGTGTTGAATTATAGAGAGCGGTAGATTTAGTGTGTGTAACCAATTAAGGGGGTGGGGGTGGGTTGGAAATCCAAATAGCTGGTGGTAATTCAAATTTTTTTTGAGGAAATAGTGCGGGAATGTGAAAATAGTTTGGAGGTAAATAAAAGGATGGAGTCCTAATTAAAATTTACTAGTATACAAAATATATTAAAAATATGATGAAAATATGAAGTACGGTATATTGTTAGAAGTATGGTGTTAGCCGGCTTTGGTTTCCTTTGAGTCAGTTCTAGTCATGTAGTCTAAAAAACAAACATGAACCAAATTTTTAAAAAGTTAGGTTGCTCGGGTTTGGTTCTATCCGGGTAGGCCCAGGACGGTCGTCAGCCTGAACATGAGCAAAATGATACACTTTTTTACTAAAATTGTTAGTTTATAAGAATACGGTAAAAAACTATATAGGAGGCTTTATTCGGGTCAACCGGGTTGACCTGAATCTGAATCAGCCAATGATAATAACTCGATATCCAACTCTATTTAGTATTCGGATTAATCAGGCAAACGATCCGAATAAGATTTTTAACCCGATTAACCTAACCCGAGCAGTATAGTCAGGTTCAGGTAAATATATTCCTAACTAATAGATTTTGGTCGAAACTTGTTTCGACTTGTTGGCTACAATGTCAAATCTTGATCGGATCTTTTCTTTTTTTGGTGGATGTGCTTTTTGACTTTTATATCGACAAAACTCTTGGGCATTACCTCACATTTACAAACACTCATAACTCACAACGCTTGAACCTCTCATTTTAATAGGTTGGCACGCCATTTTCGATTTGTTTGTAGCATTGCACGTTTGTTTTCAGCAAGAACTGCTTGAACTTAAGACTTCTCATATTTTATTTTATAACGGTCATAAGTATTTATCGGTTCGGGCCTTTCTGACCATTAATGCAAACTATATGAAATTGTAAGTTATGTTGTACAATTCGAATTACTCGAACAAAGTGTTTACTTAAATGTGTTATATTATTATTCATGTTTTTAGTTTGAAATGTTCTAAAATAAGCGATAAGTAATTTTACATCGATATTCATATGTTTAGACGCCTTACGTATGATATTCATATGTACGTTGTCTAACCGGTAATGCACAAATTAAACCATGTCAAAAATGGCCGAACACGGTCGCAATCGGTCGTATTCTGTCTAAAATGGTCTAAATCCATCGAAATCTGTCAAAAAATGTCAAAATTGGTCAAAAACTAGCAAAATCGGTCAAAATCGATTGAAAACGGTCAAAAGGGACGAAAAACGTTACAAACGGATTAAAATGTAAAAAAACAAAACAAAAAGTATAAAATGTTGTATAGTATTTGTCTTAGTTTACAAAACCCAATGCACATGACCCATGACCCATGTTAATTACCCATTGTCGATCACCAGTCATGTATTGGTCGATAACATGACACTATAAGCCACTACAACTCAATGCACATGACCCATGACCTATGTTAATTACCCATTGTCGATCACCAATCATGTATTGGTCAATAACATGACACTATAAGCCACTACATCCCAATGCACATGACCCATTACCCATGTTAATTACCAATTGTCAATAGCCATGGATGTGTCGTAACATGACACTTTAAGCCACTATAACCCAATGCATATGACTCATATGATGTCAAATACCCATTAATGAATGTGACCAGTGATAACCTAATGCACATGACCATGACCCATGTGAATTAGCCTTTATCACTGGTCATGCATGGGTTGCACCGACTTGGTAGGTGTATAGTTATAGTGCTAAGGTTATATGAATTGTATTTGAAGTTATTAAAGGCGGTCACGCATGGGTTGCACCGGCTTGGTAGGTGTATACCATTTGTCACATACACTAAGAAGCAACTATCCAACGACCTCTCGATCATGTTATCCGGGATCGAGAAAGTTTGAACTCGGCTTGAGCTTGACTCGAAAAACTCGATTTATTTGTAATGATGTGTTTTTTTACACAAATTAAAATTAAAATATAATCTAAGAAACGAATTCGGTTCGACTTCAGCTCGAAAAGCTCGATACATTCATAAATAAGTATTTACACTTGGTGCACTACATACAAAATATATAAAAAACATATGCTATATTATATAACTTACTAAAGTTATATTTCCCTCTCCACATTTTCACTACTACCGCCCCAAACATTTCCCCAAAATCAAATTGTCCCGCTATACATTTTTCACAGATCTCAAAATTCATTTTCATTTTCCAATAACTCATAGTCCATACAACCTGCTCCCTCTCTTCCGTTCACTACATGAAACCAAAAACCCCTAAAGACCCACATAGATATGTCCTAAACCACTAACTATCCCCATTTGAAGTCAGTTTCTTCACAAATCAGGTACTTTATTGTATTTTACCTTTGATTTGATTATCAATATGATGTGTAAACGGGTTAATTTTATGTTTTGATGATTTTCAAATTAGGGTTTATGAACTTGGGATGACGGTTATGGAACTCAAACAATGAGGGATTGTACCAAAACAATGGAAATGGGTTTGAGTTAGAGTGATGGAGGACCTCCTCGGTGGTTTTGCCCTATTGCCCTGTTGGTGTACCTAATAAGCTTTCTATGCTTATAATTATGCCATGGGTCCAATTTTGGTTATTAAGGTATGCGTCATCTAGCTTTCTATGCTTATAGTTATGCCGACTGCTGATAGCTTCACGTTTTTGAATGCGCGTCCTTCTATTTCTGCCTTTGCGCCTTTGTTTTCAATGACGAGTACTGCGTTTGCAACGTCTGCTACATCTACTGGTGTGTCGTTAGGTAATTCATTGCCGACTGCTAATAGCTTCACGTTTCCGAATCCGAGTCCTTCTACTGGTGTAACTACTGCTGCTGTCAAGAGTGGTTTGGCTTCTGCGTCTGCTAGTAAGGGTATATCGTTTCCTGCATTTGGGCCTAAAATTGTTATATGATTAGTCTGTCATGAATGACTGTATCTAGGATTGAGATTTTATGAAATGCTATTATAATTAGTTTTAGAGTGTATTTAAGTCACACTAGGTAGAAATGACATGCTACCTGATAAGTTCCATAGAATGATACACGCTTAACAACAGTGTTATATATCTATATAATACATTTAGGCATATAATGAGTCCTTTTTTTTAAGAGGACGTGCTTGTTCTTACTGGTTCAACCACAAATTTAGAAGTCAAAAAATTAAATGTCATATCCTACGTAATTTTCAAGAACCAAATTAGAATGTATTAAAATAAGTTTAAGATACATATTACAATTAGGCTTTTGATATTGTCTTTGTAGAGTGGTGCACTTTGTGGGAGCTTGAAAGAAATAGGTACCCTGTATATTTGATTCTTGGTGACTTGATGATGCACAGCTGTACTTCCTAGCTTGAAGAAATTGGTGCCGCGTATTGTATATTCGAGGCTTGATTAAAAACAGTTTTTGTTGCTCACTTCCTTCACTTCGTAAGAGCTTGAACAATTTGTTTTACTTTTTAGGTTTGAAAGGTTAACTATCAATTACTCTAACTGTTTTTCTTTTTAGGTTTCCAGTTGTGTTGTAGCCATGAGCCAGTGAAGAGAATTATTATGTTAAAGAACAAACCAAATTGACCCATGTTCAAGTAAGTTTGTTAAATTGCTACTTGTAAGTGCCATATTCAAGTAGCTGACGTGTTAGAATATACTTGTTGCTTTTCTCGTTTTCATTCTTGAACCAAGTTTTTATGTTTACTTAATCAATTAACTCAATTTTTCTAAAGTTGTGCCCCATTTAATAGTTGTAGGTGTTTCATATATTATTTAGTTGGAAGCTCTTTTATTCAGATGGAGATTTAGACCTTTGATCTTTTGTTGGATATTCTTTCATAGGTTTTGGAGAACATTGTAGAAAATGATAGCAGTATGCCCATCAGAATAACTCAAAGGTAACAAAATTCTTGATAGAGCTTTGGTGAGCAGTCACGATCACTTTGTTGAGAAAAAACATGGATTCAATAAATATATTAGTAGAATAGGTCATAATATATGGGTTTTTGTCGTTGATAAATTATTAAGCCTTGCTTTTGGTTTATGTTGCTTGAAGCATACGCAATTCATTATCCTCTTTGCTCATTCCTTGTTGAAGGTACCCGAACATTAGCAGCCAGAGTGGAGCTATTTGCTTGGACATTTTGAAGGATCAGTGGAGTCCAGCAAGTACTATAAAGACAACACTTTTGTCTATCCAGGCGTTGCTCTCAGACCTTACAATCGATGATCCACAAGATGCAGTGGTGGCACAACAGGTATAATGTTTAACAGTTGTCTTGTTTGTATTGAGTAGCATATATTTTTATCTTTCTTAGATTAAAGAAGTATTACAGGTCTGATATGGATACATTCAACCTATTTTTTACTCAAGATTCTTGCTTATCTCGTAAAGTTTGTTTTCACCTTTTGTTTGTTTGTTTTATTTGAGTATCTTAAGGACTATCAGACTTTTGCAAACACAGCTCGTTACTGGACTAAATCTTTTGCAAAGACATCTTTTGCAGGGGTTGAAGAAAAGGTACGTATGATATAAATAGTCTTGTGAGTCGTGGCTAAGCATAAACATAGTTTTAGGCTGTCCAAAAGTAGATGTTAGCGATGACAAAATGGGTTGGTCGGTTCAGGTTGACCATGAACACTTTTTCTCTCCTATTTTCGGCAATACTAGTTTATAGAGATGAATACTTATAATTATATATGATAAAAAAACAATGTTATTATGATTATGCATTAATCATATGCCAACAACATTTAACCCGTTTAACCCGTTACATTTTAGCTGAATATTTATCTTGTTTTACGCATTTTTCATGAATATTAAAATGTAACATACGCCAACCCATTTTATAATGAAATGGTCGAAAGTCGCCATCTCTAGTAGATATCATGACAACTTGTTTTTTGTGTTCCCACAGGTTGGAAAGCTTGCTGAGATGGGATTCCCTGAAGCTTTGGTTAGGACTACTCTTGAAGCAGTTGGTGGAGATGAAAATTTGGCTTCGGAGAAACTTCACCTAAATTACAAACGAAGCGCAAAAACGTTTACGTCTCTAGTGATACCATGCAAACGCAAGCTAAGAAGAGTTAGAAGTCATTATATTATTGAGAATTTTATTATGTATGACATTATAATTTTATATTTGGTTCAATTATAAACATTCAAATTTTATTGTATTTGAATTTGTTTTGATATATATTTGAATTTGTTTTGATATATATTGATTTTTTAAATGTGACTAAAAGACGTGTATAGTCACACTTATTAACACTTTTAGTCACTATTTGCTTAATTAGTTGTATGATTAAATATTACAAAAGGCCACACAAAAATAAAATTCATATGGCCATTGGATGATCAAAGTCACACAAAACACACATTTCTTCACTTTAAACACCATATGGTCACACTTATTCACACTTTTGGCCACTTTATGATTTATTGTATGTGACTAAATACCCAAAAGAAAAATGCTTTGTGTGACTAAATGTAACAAAAGGCCACACAAAAAATAAATTCATGTGGCCATTGGATGATCAATAGTCACACAAAACACACATTTCTTCACTTTAAACACCATATAGTCACACTTATTAACACTTTTGGCCACTTTATGATTTATTGTATATGACTAAATACCCAAAAGAAAAATGCTTTGTGTGACTAAATGTAACAAAAGGCCACAAAAAAAAAAAAAAAAAAAAAATCATGTGGGCATTGGATGATCAATAGTCACACAAAACACACATTTCTTCACTTTAAACACCATATGGTCACATTTATTCACACTTTTGGCCACTTTATGATTTATTGTATGTGACTAAATACCCAAAAGAAAATTGCTTTGTGTGACTAAATGTAACAAAAGGCCACACAAAAATAAAATTCATGTGGCCATTGGATGATCAATAGTCACACAAAACACACATTTCTTCACTTTAAACACCATATGGTCACATTTATTCACACTTTTGGCCACTTTATGATTTATTGTATGTGACTAAATACCCAAAAGAAAAAGGCTTTGTGTGACTAAATGTAACAAAAGGCCACACAAAAATAAAATTCATGTGACCATTGGATGATCAATAGTTACACAAAACACACATTTCTTCACTTTAAACACCATATGGTAACACTTATTCACACTTTTGGCCACTTTATGATTTATTGTATGTGACTAAATACCCAAAAGAAAAATGCTTTGTGTGACTAAATGTAACAAAAGGCCACACAAAACTAAAATTCATGTGGCCATTGGATGATCAATAGTCACACAAAACACACATTTCTTCACTTTAAAGAACATATGGTCACACTTATTCACATTTTTGGCCACTTTATGTTTAATTGTATGTGACTAAATACCCAAAAGAAACATGATTTGTGTGACTAAATGGTACAAAAGGCCACACGAAAACCAAATTTATGTGGCAATTGGTTGATCTATAGTCACACAAACCATACATTTCTTCACTTTCAACACCATATGGTCACACTTATTAACACTTTTGGCCACTTTATGGTTAATTTTATGTGACTAAATATACAAAAAGAAAATGCTTCTTGTGACTATAAGAGTTTTTGGTCACACAAAACTGATTAATCCAACTAAAATTGTACCTATTTAGTCACACATTTTAATGTTTTCGTTACTCTTTTTCAAGTGAGACTAAAAAGAACCAAAACATGTGACCGTAGGTACCCTATGGTCACACCACCTTTAGTCACACATACGAAAAAAACCATGTGTGACTATATGTATATCGTCACACATATTTGGTGTAACCAATTCCAGTTTTTGGCCTAGTGTATCAACAGTATTCAAAATAGTCAGGGGACATCCAAATGGTTTCATAAACTTAATGTTTGGTTTCTTTCCCATAAGTAACTCATAGGGTGTCTTCATCTGAGGTTTTGTCACTGATACTCTATTCAACACATAACAAGCAGCACTTACAGCTTCAGCCCAAAATGGAACAGGTAATTGAGAATCTGCAAGCATTTTCTATTCTTCCTTTCTGCAACTCCATTCTGCTAAGGAGTTCTTGCATTACTAAACTCTCTCTTAATTCATTTCTTGGCACAAAACCCATCCATAAGCTTATTCTTGAATTCAGTCCCATTATCACATCTAATAGATCTAACTTTAAGTCTCAACTGATTTTCAAGTTCTATTATGAGATCATGAATAGCATCAAAGGTTTCATCTTTAAATCCCAAGAAAAAGACCCAACTAAATCTGCTACAATCATCTGTGATAACCAAGCAGTACTTCTTCTTGTTCAAACGTGAAACAGAAACAGGTCCAAACAGATCCATATGCAACAATTCCAAAGGCTCTCTAATAGTTCTTTCTTCAATCTTTCTACATGAAGCCTTGTGTTGTTTACCCTTCTTGCAAGCCAGACATGAGTGATCATTCTTGTATGTTTTAGAAGGTAAACCTCTAACTAAATTGCCTTTGACCAACTTGTTGATGTTTTTGAAATTCACCTGCCCTAATCTTCTGTGCCATAGATGTGCTTCTTCCATTATTGCCCTGGCTACCAAACATGTCACAACTCGTAATTTCCGGTCATTTTCCAAACCTTGACAATTTACTATTCACAAGTTACTATTCACCATTTACTATTCATCGATCACTATTCATCGTTTTTGAGGTCAATTTGATATTTCGAGAAACATTCGGAAATTTTACTATTCACTTGACACTATTCATTTCCGAGAGAAAACCACTATTCACGTGCATTACTCATTTCATCGTAAACTTAGTTTACGGGTATTCAAAATTCGCGTAACCGTATTGGTTCAGGAGCGAATTCATGCATTATCATTGGGACATCTCATACGGACTAGAAATAGTCTTCATATCATCATTGAGGCACTTGCATACTATTCCACTCGTAGGGTATTCAAATTATATTTTTAATATAATTAACGAATTACGTATGTTTATTTTAAATAAACACTAATACGCGAACTATAAATGAGAATAACACGTCCGACACTCCCGACTATGATCCCAATATATTTTTATACTCATTCTTATAATATAAAAATTATATTATTAATTTACCCGGTGTTTTGAGATCGATTACTATATTTCACGGTCGGAGCTTATTACTCAGTCGGTTTGCAATATTTCAACCCGATAATTATTCTAATACTCGTTTCTCACCAGGAATAATATTTTACAACTTTTACAACTTCGTCGTATTTTATTTTACCTCGTCACGATTTATTTTTAGTTAACACGGTACCCGATAACACCAATGCACCAAATAAACTAACTAATACTTATGCAAGGGGACAAGAGCATTAAGTAGCCATCAACACAACCCATCCCTCCCCTTGTTTCACGTCAGCCCCCCTCCCTTTTGTCATAAAATCTAATCATTTACTTGACCAAAATCTTTCACATTATACTTAATAGATATTTTACCACACAAGTCTCATTTTCACTAGATATCAAAGCTCTCATTCTCCCTTTCTCTCTACCATATGCACGGCAAGAAAACACCAAGGAGCAAGAACAAAATTTTTTTCAAGATCAAGTTGTTAACAAGTTCATTTAGTCATTCTTGTAAGGGTTTTGCAATATAAACTTAAGAATCCTAAGGTTTTGATCATCTAATCACACCACCTTTCAAAGTAAGTTACCAAGTTATTTTTCATGTTTTCATCTAATATATACTAGTATCACATGATTTCCATACTTTATTTCATGCATATACTAGTTTTTACCACTTTATTTTATAAACTTTTTGAACATACAACCCTAGAAGTAGATTATAGTTAGATCCTTGTTAGATCCACTTGGTTTATGATGTTTAGGAACCCATGACACCCTAAGAAGGTGTATGGTAGGATTAGACTAGTTTTGTGGTGATTGAAAGTGGTTTGATTGGTTTTGGGACAAGTTACAAACTAGAAAACTCATTTTTGGCACTAATAGAAAAGTGGCTGTCCTTATTTTGAAAACGTGGCCAACTCAGTAGGTTGTGGGTAATATTTGACCAAAGATTTAGAAAATACATTCCGAGACGAAACTATGGCCGAAAACGGGGATAAAAACGAGTTAATAACGAAGGAGATATGATTTTCCGAATATTAAGAACGAAAAATACTTTCAAATATAGGTTCTGTCCCAAATCGCCAATTTCAGAAAACTCAGGGGTTTCCGGGTAACATTGGGTTAGATATTCAGAAAATACTTTCAAAAACGAAACCGTGGCCGCTTGAATCACTAAAATCCGAGTTACGACGAAAAAGATATACTATTTTCTATTTTAACGACGAAAACTATTTACTGAAAAATACCTTGCTGTCCCACGATTTTCATGGACTGTTTCGAGGCTTAAAATTTGATTTAGCCGTCCCGATTTATCAAAAATATATTAGTATGCCATCCCACGATTCCGGGGATATAAAGAGCGTAGAAAACGAGCTTATAACGAAAAAGATACAAGCGTTTGAACTTAGACGATTTTTACAAATTTCCATCAGCTTTTCTATTATTATTTTGCCGTAAAACTGTCTTTGCGAAACACCACTTTCTCGGCTGTTTTTCTTTATGATCGGATCAGTTTGAGTCCGAGCCGTAGTTTTATGAAATCAAGACCTTCCAGCAAGCTTTTCAAATCAATTGGCCGTTCGTCGAATAGACTTATAACGAATAAACTACGACCTCATCTATATACCCGATAAACTATATATTTTTGACAGCTTTTACTATAATGAAATTTTCTAAGTGTTGAACATAATACTTTCAAGTAACAACAATAAGAGTCAATTTTCTCATCGATCGAGACCCGTATCGCCAAAGGTTAAATGACGCGACTTCTAGATATTGTTACAAGGTTTTCAAAAACGAGGAATATAACACTAACATTTTTATACGATATACTACGACAAGTTTTTATAACTCCTATTGGACTTATTTTTCCTAAGTATGGAAACTATTTTACTTTGACAATAACTAGTGTTTCCAAGTTACGAGTGGTATAGGCATCATGTGCACGTGCATTCATTTCATTATGTCGTGATCTAAGGTAGATCGTTATTACTCATATTAGGTTGCGGTTAGAGATCGTGCCTCATTTCAGTGTATCCATTCTTGTCATCGTAGCTATCGCTCCAGGTGAGTCATAGCCCCTACTATTTTGATTGTTTTGCAAACTCTTTGGGGGAGAATACATGCTCGTTTTACTTAAAACGCATTACTTGTTTTACCTGGTTGATTTCTCAAATATTCCCAGCTTTATCTAAATATATATTTGATCACCTGCACTTCATTAGTATGCTTGACTACCGGTATTTCTTTGGTATATTTAACCACCTGCATTCATTGGTATGTTTGATTTTCTTGTATTTCATGGGATTGATTATCCTTGTTTACATGACCACATTGTCATAAATTGTTTATCTGGCGACATTGTCAGTATTATTTATCTGGCGACATTGTCAGTATTATTTTATCTGGCGACATTGTCAGCGTTATTTATCTGGCGACATTGTCAGTATTGTTTGGATAACCTCATTGACTGAATCATTTTATTTATATAGCCGTTTTGCTATATTTATCTGGGAATTTGGATACCATTATTACTTTTGTTCACGTAGACTTTAATACTTTTGGCAGTGGGTTGTAAACACACAGGTTACAAGTCTCTTATGGCGGGACTTGCGACTGAGTGGATTTACGATGCCTTTGCTGGGCGATCATTTCTCTATAGGCATTATTTGTTAAACAAACTCTATGAACTCACCAACCTCGTGTTGACACTTTAGCATGTATTTTCAGGTTTTAAGCTTATGGCACGCTACAGGAGGTTTTGGCAGGGCATGGCATGGTCACAGAAGACTCTGATTATTTATATGGGGACCGTTTTAAACTATTTTAAAGGCCTACTTCCGCACTACTTTTAACGATGTAAATTCAACATTTTTAATTAAACGATTTTATTCTAAATGATTAAAGTGAAAACCATTTTTGAACTTGTGTTGTAATACCAATTGAGTTACACCCCAGCTACACGTATGCTTCCGCTGGACCCGATTTTGGGGGTGTGACAAAACATGTTGCTCTTTTAGTAGGATTGATATTCTTCAAATCTAAACTGTACACATCATTGGTTCTTGGTGCTCTTAGCATTACCTAGTTTTCATCTTCTAACTTAAACTCAGGGGAGAGAATAAGACATTCTATGTCAAGGAATAACACAGGATATTTCTTGTTACAGATCTAAGATACTGACAAAAGATTGAATTTAAGCTCCTTCACATATCTAACATTCTCAAAATCAATGGATCTAGTCTTGATGGTTCCTTTGCCAGTGATTCTTCCTCCATCAGGATCATTCCCAAATGCAACAAATAAGCCTTAAAATCTGACAAGAGCTCCTTTTCTCCTGTCATGCTTCCAGAGCAACCACTATCAATGATAAGATGATCTTTAAGCTCCTCTTCTGGGTTGCCCTGCATAAAGATGAAAAGGGTTAGTTTCTTTTAGGAACCCAAGACATTACTGACTTGTGTTCCCCTTGTGAAGTGACATACTCAAATTCTTTGAGTATGTAATCACCACTATTTTTGAAAGCACTATCAAGAATTAATGTTTTTGATTCCAAAACTTGTGTTGGATTTTCATCAACACGCCCTTTTTCACCCTTATTATCTGAAAGTACTGTTTCTTCCCCATCAGTACTTTCTTTCTTAACCCATTTAGTTTTAACAGTTGGTATTGGGTTCTTTGATCTAGGTACTCTTTTTGAGGTGTAAGGCCTTCTAGGTTTGTAAGAATTGAACTTCCTTGGTCTTACTTTTGAAGAAGTGCTAGCAGTACCTTGGTTGGGTGAATTCCTAACAGTACTTTGAGAAGGTACTGTTTTACCAGTACTTTGAAAAATATCTCTTGAAGGTACTGGGGGTTTGGAGAATGGTCTTTTTTGGTGAGGGTACCTATAGTCTTTTGAGAAATTACTATGGTTAACCCTATGTGAATGATTCCAAACAGGTTTATTCTCCCTGTGCTTATGGTTTGCAGGTGTAGTCTTTGGAAATTTGCTTAAGTATTTTGAGTGATAGTCACAGTCCTTAATCAAATGGTGAGGAATATAGCATACATAACATAACTTTGGAACCATATTCCCAAATCCTCTTCCAAAAGGTTTTCTAAAATTAGCAGTATTTTGAAAAGATTGTCTTGAAGGTACTGCTGAATGATCAACTGTACTTTGAGAAGTTTTTGGAAGTACTGCATGTTTTGAAAAGACTTTATCATTCCATGAACCCTTGTTATTATCCCTAGGTTTCTCAACAGTTTCCTTTAAGGACTCTGAACTAGATTGACTTGAATTAGATTGACCTTTAAGCTTTTTCCTAAACTCTAAATTGTCTACTCCAAGACAAGAAACATCTGTCCTAGGTGGTTGGAAACTACCTGTGGGTGGTGTAACCTCTCGTAAAATTCCCTTACGATTAGTAAATGCATACGAATAAATAAAACGATGTTACGATAAATTAACACCATTTTACGGGTAACAAATTTTTTTTTATGATATGGCTTGATATTTAACCACTACGATAACTGTGATTGACCGTTTACCCAGGAACGATGCTTACACACGACCTAGATAACCTATGATTATTGCGAACGATAAATATATATAAAACATTTATATTTATAAAAATACGTTTCGTCTAAATACCGTATATTATTTTTATATTCCCCGAACCTACGAAACTTCCCGAGAACGCTCACTAATATTTTTGAACTTCGACACGATAACCGAGACACACCATGTGGGCCCCCAACACTCAATGGGCCACGGTTACAATTACTAAACCAAACGGACTTCTTTTATTTTCTTTCTTTTGATTTGGGCCGACACAACCAGCAGCCCACAGGCCACAAGCCCAAACGCACCCTTATTTTTTTTTGTTTTCTTTTCTTTGTTCCCAGTCGCGACACACCCAAAACCACCCTTCTATCTTACGATTTCTACACACAACCTACAAATATTTTTGCTTGTCTTGTCTCCCCTAGTACCAAAGAAACAGAAATGATATATGTTACACCTTTTCTTGCTCGTTTACTACCCTAGAAAACACCCAAGTGAATCACCAAACTCACCATTTGAAAGATAAGTCTAAACGTGTCCCAACATTCCTTGTTGCCTCCCTTGCTCACCAATCACATCTAAACTAACAATATGCATAACATGAAGCGTCAAGAATGAATAGGAATGATATCTCACAAGATCTAGCTTTGTAAACACTCGATTGGGCATTGGTTGTGGTGCTACTATTCGCCTCACATGCACCCTCCCCTCTTGTGAGCCTATCTTGTTTCTACCCTTCAAAATACTGCCTATATAAGCCTCCTATGCAAACCTAAATCACTACATGCACTTAAACGAACCATATCACTAAAATTAGTAACGAAAAGAAGCTGTGGAGGGATAAACGAATTACCATGCGTACCACGTATCAAAGTGAACCTAGGAAGCCAAGGATTGGAGCCTTTTGAACCTTGGTGGAACGTGAAGTGAACCACGAAGCATTTGTACCATTAAACGATCCCCACACTTGTTTTTACGCCACCTTTTATAGGTTTGGTGAGACCACGAACCTTTATTTCTATATATATACATACGTATGTTCAGGTTTATGCACAATCACTTGAGGTCTATAATTCGTAAAACATAAAAACAACGTATACGTTTTATGTGTAATACTATTTTTTAACCATGCTATAAACAAGAACCTATAAAAGGTTCGAACATATATTCACGTATACACTCTAAAAATCACACGTTTCTAAGTTAAGTGGACCTATACGACATATACTAAAGGACTTAGTTTATTTTCAAGTTTTATAAAGTTATACGCGTTGAGTTTTTAGCTACACTTTGGCCTCGCCATTTCTAAATTCGACACACGACCCCCCTAATATTTTTGCACGAACTAATTGTTTACTTGGAACACTAACAAGAATGATAAATAATATGACTTGACAACTTCGTTTGACCACTTGAACGAGGCTAAAGTTGAACGAGTTTTCGTTAGAATTTTCAGAAACTTAAAAACCTTACGTGGGCCGAAAAGCCCAAAAAGCTAATTTTAGCTTATCACGATAAGCTAAGCGTATAAGCTCTTTTGAAATGTTATTGTAACTTAAAATGATGGATTTCGACAAACCCAATGTTCCCCCAAACCCTTTGGATCGAAAAACGTTAACGGGCCTTAAGTTTTGGCTCGTTAGGCCCATTTTTGTGAAAAAGAAGAAAATAAGCTAATAAGCTGTTGGAATAAGCTAGTGTACACTTCCTGAGCTTATTGAATTAATAAAAATGATAAGTTTTAAATTTGGTAATGTTTGGACTAAGTTTGCAAATTTTCGAGAGATAGGGACTAAAAGTGTCAAGTTTGTAAAATTTGGGTAAAAAGTGTTAAAAACAGTTTTCTAAGGGTATAAACTGTTAATATTGAAAATTGGGATTGATAAATGTAAATATTGATATACTTGGACTAAAAACGTAAATATATAAAATTTTGGACTAACGACGTAAATGTTTTCCGTTAAGGGTAAAATGTGTAAATTGGAGAAACTTAAAGGATTAAATAATAATATTGATTTTAAATAATAAATTGTGTATATATATATATATATATATATATATATATATATATATATATATATATATATATATATATATATATATATATATATATATATATATATAAAGTTACGTTTATTATTTCTATTATTTCAATTTATAAATTGTGTATATATATATATATATATATATATATATATATATATATATATATATAAATTGAAATAATAGAAATAATAAACGTAACTTTATATATATATATATATATATATATATATATATATACGTATAAAATTTAACGATAATTAAATTTAGACGAATAAAACAATACGTAACTATTATCTATTTTATATACTACGTAACACATCGCCTATGCACTTTATGGATTATTCGTAATTAATAATAAACGTTCGCAATAAAACAAGACTTAAGAACTAAAACGTGCCATATCTTATAGGTTGTGTGTGAAGCCGTTGCCTTGCATCGTTGAGATTACATTTGTTCTACTGTCCTACTAAGTTGAGTTCATAGCCCACATTTAACTTATTTTTGTGGGGGGGATACATGCTCAAAAACCGAACACAAGTCTTTTCCTGATATTATTATTGCTTAAGTAGCTATTGCCAAAAGTCCCTCGATCATGAACCTTAATCACTTGAAGGGTGAACGTAAATAATTGTGAATAGATCTATTAGGGATTGACAATCCCCATTTGGTTGCTAGAGGAAAGTCACCAAATGCACTTTATTTAAATATCATAGGTTACTGGCAAATACCTATCTTGGGGGCTATATATTTTACATCATTATTACGGATAATTTTGATGTCTTTTGAATCGTTGAGTGTCATGAGCTTAACGCAATAATGAATGCGACTTTCTAACTTGTTTATTTGTATTTATATACAATAAGCACCTATCTCTTGTGTTCAAACTCTTAATTATAAACCTATGAATTTCACTCAACTTTTTGTTGACTTTTAACATGTTTATCTCAGGTAACTAAATGGAATGGATGGCAAAGGCACGAAGTGGGCAAATAAAGAAACGTTTATTTATCTTTGAATAAAAACTTGTTGTTGAATAATGAATCCTCTTGGAATTATGAATATTTGGTATTTTAAATAAAACTTAAAACGATCACTTGAATCGTTTTCTATAATTGTGACAAAGATCCACGATATAATACCCCAAAAGTCTTCCGCTGACATTTTAAGTCTTCCGCTGTATTGATCGATTTTGGGGATGTTATAGATTGGCATCAGAGCTACGGTTATAGTGAACCATGTGTTTTTGGAACATTGGACTATAACTACACTTTAAACGGGACAAAATTTTCATAAAATACCATCCTACGCCCTTCGTGCCTGAGCATTCCAATAATTGGTAAAAAGTATTAATTACTTTATAACATTCTAAATTGATTATAATTATGCTTACATCTACTAATCGGGAAATTTATTACAGTGTCATGTCTTCGAACACCCACCCTATCAGCTTGTCCTCAAACTCAGGAACTGAAGATGTTACTTCAGCCTATGCTACCTCACCTATGCCTATGTCTCCTGCTACCGACAGATACATGCAAAGCCAGCAAATTCTGCCAGCATCTGACACAGAGGCTTCTCCTCTGGCAACATCTGGTCCGATTCGCCGATCTAGGCAAATTAGACAACTTCATCCGTATGAAGCAAGTACTGTTGTACCAGCACCAGCTCTTGTCATACCACCTGAATCAGTTGTGCCATCACCACCTGCACCACCAATGATACCACCACTACCAACTATCTTCTACGGCCAAACTACTACTGTGCCACTAATACCATCACCCATAGCATCACCTCCACTAGCATCACCACCTGCACCTTACCGAAGTGTCCCAATATCGCCTCACCAAAGGACTTACCCGATCCGCCCAACCACCTTAGAATCTTGTGTTCAACGCAGACGCCGAAGGACCCACAAACAAGTGGATGCTCGTAGATGGTCTTTCTTGTTGAGCATTATGCGATATTGGAGATCTCAAGAAGGAACACCAACAACAAGGGAACTTGGGGAAAGTTCTTACTCTACCTCCCGAATTATGCCAGTCACTGGGGAACCCATACATCACACCATACCATTGTTAGCTGCAAGAATGGTTCGCCACAAAGACCGACTTGATTCCATCGCTAGTATACTCAACAAGATTCCACATGAACTTCTAGAAACCTTTGAAGATGATATGAGCAGTCTCATAATTGGTCATCTTGCAATAGAAGACAAGGTCGAAAAGTTGGATTCTCTATTTTGGGAATCAATGAAATTCATAGGAGCACTATGTGGGGCTAACACTTCAACAGAAATAACATTGGGAACTTTAGACCGATAAATTGAGAGGATCAACACTGAAAACCTACGCCTTAGGCAAGCCCTGCTAGAATCTCGGGAAAGGGAAAGGACTCGAGATCAAACCATGGAAACCATGTCCACTGCCATTCAAGAACTCCAAAACCGCCTAGACAAAGCCTTAGGAAAACCATGAGACCATCACCTTGTTAAGTAAAAATCAATGTCCTACAAATAAGAGTATCTTGTCGTGTTTTGTAAACATTTGCACAAGTATCAATAAGTGTTGTAACACCTTGACATTGATTTATGGAAGTTTATTTTATCTTTATTTACGTTGCAAACTTTATACATTATATCGTAATATATTGGTTCATACATGTCAAACTTATTCGTAATTCCTATGTGTGTCATTCCAACATACGACAATTACGATTTAAACCTTTTCAATGATCAAATCATTGTAACTACGACCTATATTTAACTATTTATTACTCGATATGTATTTTCGATGTGATAGGATTATTATAAATGTTCTAATAATATACCTTCTTTTATAATAGCAACATGGCTAGAACTAGGAGAACAACCACGAACGCTGCACCAGCAAACCCCGAAGTTATGACCCCGGCAGCGATCCAGCAAGCAATTGCTGATGGCGTTAATGCCGTTTTAGCCGGACAAGCCCGTAATAGAGATGGAAATGCACCTGCACCCCGCTACTGCACGTACAAGGACTTCATAGCATGTCAACCAACGTATTTCAAAGGAACTGAAGGAGTGTCGGAATTAGCTCAATGGTTTGAAAGAAGTGAAACTGTTTTCCAAAGAAGTGGATACTCGGAAAACAACAAGGTAAGCTTCGCAACGGGAACACTGATGCAAGACGCTCTATCCTGGTGGAACTCTACCGTTCAAACACTAGGAGCAGAGGCAGCACATCAGCTTACTTGGATTGAATTCAAGGCTAAAATATGTTAGCATTAAAAATATGTATTGAGAAGTGATGGTCATTTTCATTTATTGTAACGTTGTAATGTGTCGTAGTTTATGTTATTAGAATAGTCAAATGGGCCTTGGTCTTGGTAAGCTAATATGTCATAGGTTAAGTTGTATAAGCCTTTTTAGTAAAAGATAACCAAGCCCAAGCCCAAGCCCAAGCCCATCAAAGCCTATGTATGGAACTATATAAGGCACCTTACCTCTCATTTGTAAGGTGTGCTTGTGTGTGTATTGTGTGTGTTTTTAATAAAAAGCTCTCTTCATCTTTATACTCTTTTTCATATAATCTAACGCCACACATATTCATCAAGTCACCATCTTTACTTCATCTAGTGCTTATATTGTTATTAAAGTTGATATATCTAAGGTCCTACAAGTGGTATCAATCGCCTAACAATGATTTAGGAGTGTGTGGAAATCGTGTGTATCAAGTTTTTTGTGTCTAAAGTTGCGTTTTTCATATTTAACGTGTACTTTTCTTGCAAAAAGTCTTGATCTTTAAGTGTTTTAGTGTTAAAGTTGTTGTTTTTCTTGAAGTTTTAGTGATTCTAAGTGTTTTGGGAAAGATTTGATCATTAGAAACAAGTGAAAAAGGAGTTTTTGGGTGAAAAAATCGTATTTTTGAAGTTTTCTGGTCATCCTACGCGTAACTTTTGGGCATAGTACGAATCTACAGCTGTGAACAGTACTTTCTGTCCTTTTTACGCATAAGATTTGGTCAAAACCCTTTTCCTACGCGTAACTTTAGTCAAAACCCTCTTTTTACGCTTAAATTGCAATTCCTACGCGTAAGTCCACTATCTTACGAGTAAGTTTCTACGAGTAACTTTCTACGCGTAAGTTTCAGAAATCTACGCTTAAGTTTCTTCAAAGGTTCTCTCTTCGTGCTACGGTGACTCAGTACTTCCCTGACTTGGATAAGTTTGTGGAATACTTCGACACGGGATATCTTTCAAGCTTGGACAAGTTTGAGAGATCAAATTGGTTGAAAAAACCTTACGCGTAACTTTTCTTACGCATAAACTCAAAGTTTACGCGTAAAAAATCAAAGCTTACGCATAAACATTTTGTTTACGCATAACCTTAATTTTTACGCATAACCTGAAAGTTTACGCATAATTTTTCTTACGCGTAAGATTTGAAGTTAACCATAAGATTTGAAGTTAAGCGTAAGAATCACTGTTTACGCATAAGTTCAGGGTTTACGCGTAAGTTTCTTGACTTTTTGACAACCAAACTTCAAACGGCCATAACTTTTGAACCGTAACTCCGTTTTCGACGAATCAGCTGTCAAAACGACCGTGAGACAGAGGAGAACAGCACGCTAAATGATTTATCTATTTAGGCGAAGTTTCGAGGCCTAAAAACGCTCCGGGAAGAAGTTATTGAGGTTTTAAGGTTTCAGATCAAATTTTTCACCATAAAAACTTGCACAACTTACACTAAACACAACTCCTACTTCGTTGAAACGATCCGAGAATCAACTTTATCAATCTACACTTCATCAATGGCTACTCAGCAAGATATTCATGCTGCCGGTGCCGAAAACCGACCTCCCATGCTGTCAAAGGGTGGATACTCACAGTGGGCTAGTCGTATGATGCGTTATCTTAAGAGCAAAACAAATGGAAGTCTTCTCATCAAATCCATTGTGGATGGACCCTTCAAACCATCACAAGTACTAGACCCTGGTGATCCAAATGGTACCCCCCAGTACAACCATACTACAGAGAACAGAATGAGACTGAATACACTGTGGAAGACAGAAAACAGATTGAAGCTGATGATCAGGCATTTCATTACGTCGTTCTTGGTTTACCTGAAACCATCTATGCTACTGTTGACAGTGAAGTAAGTGCTCATGCAGTCTGGGAAAGAGTCAAGAGGTTAATGTATGGGACCGACATCGGGAAACAGGAAATGGAAACACAATTGCTTAAGGAACTTCGCAAGTTTACTTCAATTCCTGGTGAATCCATAGAGACGTACTACCACAGATTCTGTAAGATCATGAATGATTTATCGAGACACAACCTCAGTCAGACAAATATTGCTAACAACACCATTTTTCTGAATGAGTTACAACCAGAATGGGGAAGATATGTCACTATTGTTTATCAGACAAAGAATTTGCATGAAGTGACTTATGATCAGGTGTATGATTTCTTGAAGCAAAATCAGGATGAAGCTAATGAAGTAAGAGCTGAATTACTAGCTAACAAGCATGATCCTCTAGCATTAATGGCTGAAACACCAACACCTATACCAGTGAACACACAACAACAACCATCATCATCTTCCACTCACAACTACATGCAACCATCCTACATTCAACAACCAACACCGATCTACCAACAACAATTCTACCCACAACAACAACATGTTATTCCACAACAGCAATACCCACATTACCAAGAACCAGAATTCACTGACAATGATGAAGCTACTGCAGCATTGACACAAGCATTTGCTTTTCTGACTAAAGCATTCCAAGGACGCTATTCTACACCAACAAACAACAACCAAAGGATTTCATCGAATACTTGCAACAGGCAGATCGCTCAGCCGAGTTTCAATATGGGCAATGGAGGCCAAATGGTTGGAGTTTATGGGAAGCAGCAAGGATATGCTTCTGGAATTAACATGGGAAATCAGAATATGCAGAATGCAGGTCAGTATGCAGGGAATCCGTATGGTCAGTATGCAGGGAATCAGATGGGTCAGCAGGTTGGAAATCAGAGGGGTCAGAATGTTGGTAATCAGGCAATGGGTAATCAGAATAGGAATGTGGCAGCTCCAGTTGTTGGGAATTATGGAAATGTGAATCAGGGTAATCCGGTAAAGTGTTTCAACTGCCAAGGAGTAGGTCATATGGCAAGGAACTGTCCTACTAAGCCGAAAAAGAAAGATCTAGAGTATTTGCAGAAAGCAGTACTGTTGGCACAAAAAGAAAAGGCAGGGTTTCAGTTGAACGCAGAGGAGAATGATTTTATGGCTCTTATGGATGACATGGAAGACAGAGAGGATATCGATGCGAACTGCATTTTCATGGCGAATCTTCAGGAAGCTAATTATGACACGGATTCTGACACACTTCCTGTTTATGACACCAGTGCACCATCTGAGGTATCAAACTTCAACACATGTCATAATAATGATATATTTGATATGTCTCCTCATGAGGAACAACATTCTGAGAAGCAAGCACCCACTTATGATACATACCTGGACACGCCAAGTAGTAGCACTACTTCTTCAGCAACTCCAGATGTGAATCATAATGGAGGCTTCGTTTCATAGCATGCTGAGAATGATGAGGAAACACGTGCTTTATTTGAATCATTATTAAATAATTGTGGTATTGAAATTGAGAAAGTGAAAAAGGTCAATCGCGATGTTAAGGCCGCGAATGAGAAATTGACCACTGAGCTTGAGAGATACAAGGAAAATGCAAAAAGTTTTCAAATTCACAAAGAACGCGAGTCAGAATTTGAAATTGGTTATAAGAAGTTACTTGTTAAAGATAGGGAATGGAAAACCAAGTTTGCTAATCTTGAAATAAGTTCAACAAAAACCATTAACTCTTTAAAACAAGAAATTTCTGAATTAACAAACCAACTTTCAAAACAAGAAACAGCTTACACCAATCTTGAAAAAGAAAGGGATGAGTTGAAAAAGGACTTTGCAAAGAAAGAAGATAAACTTTTGGAAGAAATCGTAGAGTCAGAACATAAGATTGCACATCTAGAAGAATTAGTGGTTAAGTCGGGTCAGTCAAGTCAAACTATGAAAATGATTTCAAATCAAACTAATCCGATTTACCATACGAAACACAAAATGGCTCTTGGTAACAACAATCCTTGTAATCTCAAGAAAGCTCAGGAAGAACAGAACGTCTTGTATAATGGTAGTGTTTTTTACACCAAACATGATCCTCCCGTCGTACGGGATTCTGTGCAAACGATAGAACATGTCGAAGAGAGCATTTCTAAAATGAAACAAAAGGATTTGAAACCCATCGATTACAACAAATTGAACAAACTTTCGGGTATTACTTTTGTTCCACAAAAAGAACCATCTGTGTTTTCCATAAAACGACCATTCTCGAAAATGTTTTCTAAAAAAGTAGTTGCTTCCAAATCGATTTCTAACATGGAACAGATTTCCTCAAACAACACTTTTAACACAAGTGCTGCACGGGGATATCTTGATGATCTTAAAACCAGAATTGGGCAACTTAAAACGACTTTAGAATCTAAAACGAGACTTAATGAGATCACCTGGAATTCCACGGTTCATTTACAGCTTAAAAAGATTCTTGAAAATGAATTTGCTCCTCAAATTAATAACATCCATGCTCGTGTAATTCATTTCGAACAAGCATTTTTGAACGAAACAGCTGACTTCGTCACGGATCACAAATCCCTGATAAAGAAGGCTAATGAATCTTTTGAGCAAATCAATGTTTTGGAAAACCTAAATGATTCTCTCTTCGAAGCAGTTCTGTCTACTGATATTATGTCCATCATTTTACAAACATATTCTGTTCATGACGATGAAAGACTGAGAGCTGAGACCTCCGAAATTGTTTCAAAATATGAAAATGCTCTTATAAAGCTTGAAAAAGAAAATGTGTCATATTTTAAACAACTTGATCGAAAAAAGGAAGAATGCAAGTATGACAAATTGTCGTATGAGTGTGACTTAAAGAAAATGAAAGAGCAAAATGATCTTTTGAGGACTCAGCTTGAAAATCAAAAAGGAAAGGGTGAGGAAACTAAGTTTGCAAAACCATTGACTTTGGAGAAACCAAAATTTTCAAACACGGTTCAAAAACCAAAAATGTCAATTTCACGGTTTGCTCCAAAAGTCGATGAGAAAAAGGATTTGACAAAACCAGTCACTCCAACACCCTTGCCCAAGAAAAGTGAAAATGAAAAGATTGTTGATAAAGGAAAAGCGGTTGTCGAAACACCAAAAGTGATAGCACCTGGCCTTTTTAGGATTAGTCCCACTAGTGCGTCTGCCTCCACATCTAAGACAAATGCGTGCAAAAAGGATAATTCTAAAGAATCTAGGGATGCTAAAAAGGACAACAATATAAATCCTAATGTGTGTGCCTTACCTTCTACAGGATTAGAAAGCACCTCTAGGAGTAGCAGACTAAAGCCTAGGAGCAATACAAGGAACAATAGAGTCTCGCCTGTCTCCACAAGTAGTAGCAAGAATAAAGTTGAAGAAATAGAAGAACACCCTAGGAATTTATCGCTTTGTAATAAGAAACATGATTCATCTGAATGTAATGTCGAAAGTATTGGTTCTAATGCATGTAATGACTCTGTTTGTTTGATATGCAAGAAATGTTTAATTAATGATGTTCATGATGAATGTGTTTCTAAGAATGTGAATGTTACGCCTAAACAGAAGAATGTTCCAAAGGGAACTAGTGCCAGATCTAGATCTATAGAAAGATTAGTTTCACGCTTTAGGTCTACCACTAGTAGTCGAATGCCTAGGAACTACCTTAAGTTTTGTATGTGGAAACCTACGGGTAGAGAATTCATTCTTCAGGATGGAAAATTGAAAGTTGTTCAAAATGGACAAGTAGATACCTTCTATGAATGTAATTCAGATTTTACCCCTAACCCCATGGAACCAAATTCAAAACGGTTTCCAAATACAAACTCTTCTGTTTTTGGCAGGTTATCGAAATATGTCTTTGGATCGTCGACTCGGGTTGCTCCAAGCACATGACCGGGAACCTAAAGCTGCTGATCAATTTCATATGGAAATTCATGGGAACTGTACGCTTTGGAAATGATCATGTAGCAGCTATCCTGGGTTTTGGAGATCTTCAGTTTGGGAATTTTTTGATCACTCGAGTTTACTACGTCGAAGGATTGGGACACAACTTGTTTTCAGTCGGGCAGTTTTGTGATGCAGATTTAGAAGTTGCATTCAGGAGAAACACGGTTTTTATAAGAAATTTGGTTGGTGATGATCTCTTAACTGGTAATCGTGGTACAAACTTGTATGCCATCAACATCAACCAAATGGCTTCTACATCACCAATTTGTCTTATGACAAGGGCAACCGAAACTAAGTCCTGGCTGTGGCATAGACGTTTATCCCATCTCAATTTCGACACCATCAACAAGTTAGCCAAAGACAACATCGTCACCGGACTTCCAAAGTTCAAATACACCAAGGAACACCTATGTCCATCATGCGAACAAGGAAAAAGTAAAAGAGCATCATATAAACCCAAAACCGTTCCTAGTTCGGAAGCAAGGTTACATATGTTGCACATGGACTTATGTGGCCCAATGAGAGTTGAAAGCATTAATGGGAAGAAGTATATTCTTGTTATTGTTGATGATTATTCAAGATATACTTGGGTAAAGTTTTTGAGGTCAAAAGACGAAGCACCAGGCATCATCATCACCTTTCTGAAGCGTATTCAAGTTCTACTTCAAGCTCCAGTAAGGATTGTAAGAACAGATAATGGCACAGAATTCACAAATCAGGAGTTAAGAACCTACTTTGAAGATGTGGGAATCACTCACCAAACATCAGTTGTTAGAACTCCACAACAGAATGGGGTAGTTGAAAAAAGAAATAGAACTCTTGTGGAAGCTGCTCGCACAATGCTGATTTTTTCTAGTGCACCACTATTCTTATGGGCAGATGCTGTAGCCACTGCTTGTTTTACTCAAAACCGATCCCTAGTCCATCCGAGATTCAATAAAACCCCATATGAGCTAGTGAACAACCGTAAACCTGACATCTCTTACCTTCACGTGTTTGGCGCTTTGTGCTATCCGACGAATGACAGAGAAGATCTAGGGAAGTTAAAAGCTAAGGGTGATATTGGAATCTTCATTGGATATTCAGAAAACTCGAGGGCATTCAGGGTGTATAATAGAAGAACGAAAAAGATAATGGAGACGATGAATGTGAAGTTTGATGAGATTTCACAAATGGCTTCTGAGAGATACGCTCTAGAACCCGCGCTTAATCCAATGGCTTCTGAGAGATACGCTCTAGAACCCGCGCTTAATCCAATGGCTTCTGAGAGATACGCTCTAGAACCCGCGCTTAATCCAATGGCTTCTAATCAAACCAGATTAGGACCCGCACCAAATAGTCAGACTTCTGGACACATCAGTTCAAGACTCGTGCCTCAAGGAGCTCAGTCAACAAACACGGACAAACCTTCAGAACAAGAACTGGAAAATTTATTCGAGTTAATGTTTGATGAATATTATGGTGGAACTTCGACAAATGCATCTCAACAACATTCCGCTGCACCCGCTCAAAATCAACCACCACCACCACCACTGGATGCATCTACAACAATCGAAGCTGAAGATCCAACTACCTCAACATCATCTACATCTACTCAAGCCACTCCAGTACTTGAAACTGAACTACCAAGAGTTGATGAGCAAAATCAAAACACAAATTCTCAAGAAGAACCAACAAATAATTCAAACGATGTTGCGTTAGAAGAAGGAGAAGAAGTATTTGAAAACCCGTTTGCAACAGACTCTGCTGAATCTTCTTCAAGGTTACAAGAACCATCTAACACACATACGTTAAACCCAAGGTACCCTTCTACGTTTCAATGGACAAAAGACCATCCAATAGAACATGTTATTGGTGAACCTTCAAAGCCAGTTCAGACAAGGAGACAACTTGCCACCGATCTCGAATTGTGCATTTACGTTTGCTCAATCAGCCTCAAAGAACCAAAGAACATTCGGGAAGCAATGGCAGAAAACCCTTGGATTGAAGCGATGCAGGAGGAATTTCTTCAATACCTGTTACATGATAGTTGGGAACTTGTTGAACGACCACTTGATAAACGTGTTCTTGACCTCAAGTGGTTGTGGAAGAACAAACTAGATGAGGAAATGACTGTTATTCGCAACAAAGCTCGTCTCGTGGCTAAAGGTTATCCACAAGAAGAAGGAATAGATTTCGAGGAATCATTCGCGCCTGTAGCTAGACTTGAAGCAGTCCGGATTTTCTTAGCCTATGCAGCTCACAAAAACATCACAGTCTATCAGATGGATATTAAGACTGCTTTCTTGAATGGAACTCTGAAAGAAGAAGTGTATGTGAGTCAGCCAGAGGGATTCATCGACAAAGATCATCCAGACTACGTCTACAAGCTTAAGAAAGCCATCTATGGTTTAAAACAAGCTCCAAGAGCGTGGTATGACGAACTATCATCTTTCTTGCTCAAAAACAATTTCACAAAAGGAACGGTTGACGACACCTTGTTTATCAAAAGGTTCAAAGATGACATTTTGATCGTTCAAATCTACGTGGACGACATAATTTTTGGATCAACCAATCCTAACCATTCAAAACATTTTGAAAATCTCATGAAAAGCAAATTTGAAATGTCCATGATGGGGGAACTAAAATTCTTTCTTGGTTTACAAATACATCAATCCCCACGTGGTATTTTTATCAATCAAGCTAAATATACAATAGAGATTTTGAAAAAACATGGAATGGAAAACTGTGATTCTGTTGGTACACCAATGGTCACTTCACCAAAAATAGGTGCTGATTTATTTGGGAAACCCATCGATCCGAAAAAATATCAGAGCATGATCGGTTCTCTCATGTACCTAACTGCTAGCAGACCCGATATCCAATTTGCTGTTTGTTTGTTAGCACGGTTTCAGGCAAAGCCTACCGAACTTCACCTCAAAGAGGTTAAACGGATCTTTCGGTACCTATGAAGCACCATTAACATGGGACTTTGGTATCCGAAGGATTTGGGGTTTAATCTAACAGCATTTTCAGATGCAGACCATGCTGGTGATCAAGTTACAGCAAAGAGTACATCAGGTGGAGCACAATTTTTGGGTGAAAAGCTTGTAAGCTGGTCTTCAAAGAAACAGGATTGTACTGCGCTATCAACCGCCGAAGCCGAGTATGTGTCTCTATCTGCGTGTTGTGCCCAAGTTCTTTGGATGCGGACACAGCTCACAGATTATGGCTTTACTTTTGACCGAATACCTATGTATTGCGACTCAAAAAGTGCCATAGCCATCTCGTGCAATCCCGTACATCACTCTAAGACGAAGCATATCAAAGTCCGCTACCATTTCATCAAAGAACACGTGGAAGAGGGTACTGTTGAATTATTTTTCGTTAAGACTGATTATCAACTCGCCGATCTATTTACTAAAGCCCTTCCAAAAGAAAGGTTTGACTATTTAGTTCGACGAATTGGCATGCGAAGCCTAACTCCTGAGGAGCTAGAACGTCTTCTCGAATCTTCTTGAAAAATGTTTTCAAAATCGCTTCGCTGTAAATATTTTTGAAAAAACAAAATACAAAATTTGAAAAACCAACAAAAACAAAATACAAAAATATAAAATTTCAAAAAATACAAAAACAATATAAAATCAAAAAATCCAAAAATATTCTTCTCACGACATGTCTCTCGTATAAATCAATATTCTGTACGTTTCTAGAAATGTCATTCAACAATGATACGGATATGTACAGATGCTTGAGCGGGAGTTCTTTTTTTAATGTTTTTCTAAAAACATGTCGTTTCTCAAAATTTTCTTCACTACGGCTTTCGTATACTTCAGTACGAAACCCGTACGTTCAATGATGACTTCTGATTATTTCAAATCAAGGACTCGTACGTTCAATGACGAAATCTTTTTCAAAAAGTTCGAGTCTATACAAACGAATAAGATTTCAAGCATAAACTCGTTTTCAAACAAAATTCTTGAGCACTTTTTCAAGATTGTTCAAAAAGATTTCTCAAAATCTCTCAAAATTTGTGCTTAAGAAAACTCCCTCTAAACGCTTAAGAAATTTTAAATATGCTATCATTAAGGGGGAGTATAAATACAAAAATGTTCCAAATTCATGCGAAATCTGTCTTTCTCTCCAAAAGCTTTTTTCTTAATCAGTTGATATCAAAAATATCACGATATGCTATTTTTGAGGGGGAGAAGACATGATTAAAATGTGATCAAAGATGTTTAAAGATTGTGGCTGAATCTCAAAAGAGCTCGACTCAGATATTACCAATGAATTGACGAAGCTTAAATGTCATTAATCGAAAAGACTTGTCCTGGACGGGTAATAATTTCAAGCTAGTCTAACTAGTGATGTAAGCGTGTCTCGAATAGGACTTGTCTGAGTAGAATGTACCGTATCGAGAGACTTTCTTTGGACTTGACCAGGACGGGTAATAACTTCAAGCTAGTCTAACTAGTGATGTAAGCGTGTCTCGAATCGGTCATGTTCACTGAAAGTGGATCAATTCAAAAAGTGCAAACTCCTCCGCATGTGCAAATTTCTTAAAAAATACATGAGCACATGTGAAGGGGGAGTCCTTCAAAAGAAATGCAAAACTCTCGAAGTGTCAACAAAATGTGTTTTATTATCATAAACACTTTGAGAGATTTTCACAAAAGGTTTTATGGCATGTGATCAATGATAGGATAGTCATGGAGTTATAAGGTGACTAAGGTTAGGAAAAACCGTCCTATGATCCGCCAGAGCCGGAGGGATCTACCCAAGGACAATTCCAATAGAGTAGAATTAGAAGTCCTTAGGTATGATTGAAAAAAGGAGAAAATGAGAAAGGAGAAAGAAGGGGTTGAAGAATTAAAAAGAAAAGTTATGAAAAAAGGTGAAAAGAAATAGCCCTCCAAATGTTCAACCTTAGGGCAGACACCGGGTACAATTCGTATGCTACTGGTTGTTACTAAGGTGACACCGGTATTGAAGACAAAGACGTCATGGACCCAGTGACGCACTGCACTAAACCTTCTTAACCACTCAAGTTCTCTTAAAAGAGCTTGTTTCATTCTCACGGGGAACCGGTGTAATCTATCGACCTGTCTCTTAGAGATGGTTGATATTGAAGCAGGAGACCTCTCCCTAATCTCCGCATAGGAAACCAAATGTGCACTTATCGAGTCTAGAGCCCCGAGATTCATCAAAAGATCTCATAGGAACACATGATATTTCTACACTGGTTGTTCAACATTAAGGACGCCAGATGTAAACTTAAGAGTCCTACGCAGATCTTAGCAATCTGCCAGAACATTTATGAGAGGATTCACTTTTGTGATTCTCAATGATTGAATGGAAATTCCTGCCAGGGTCAACATCAAGCAACCCTGACAGCAGGTCACTTCGGTAATTCCTTATGGGTTACGCTTAGTGTTCGCGGTGGTTTCAAACGGTCTACAGTCGTGGAGTGATCCCCAGCGACTCACCCAGTCATTGAGCTACTTAGTAGGTCTCGTAAGCTCTCTCGAGAGTATCTGACATGGGAACGGCCTTGGTAAGGGTTAGAAGGAGTCTTCACACTATGCTGTTGACGATCTATAATTCTTATCTGTAAGTACCGGATGTTTTATTGCTAACTGTTTATATGCAGGGACACTTCATCTCCATGGCGACAGATTCCACGTGCTCATACATACATCTGGAAGTTAAAGAAAGCTCCCTCAAAGATCTATACAACACAAAGTTCAAAGAAAGATTCTACGCCAAAAAGAAGAATCTACAAAGTATAAAGGCTAAAGATCAAAGTGAAAGAAAGGGAACTACGTGCATATGAATATCAAAGTCCAAAGATGTATGAGCATGTTGGAATGGCAAACAACCACCACAGACGCAGAAGTGACGAAAGGCAGATAACTCCACATCACAAAAGAACAAAGAACGATGAAAAGTCAGTCATCAAAGATCACAAAGCATGAAGGAACAAAGACTTAAGACTATTCTACTACGACACACAATGGTCAACAACAAAGAACAAAGAAGACCTAATCACGTGGAGAATCATTCGAATGACCACCCCTTAGGGGGAGATTGTTAGCATTAAAAATATGTATTGAGAAGTGATGGTCATTCTCATTTATTGTAACGTTGTAATGTGTCGTAGTTTATGTTATTAGAATAGTCAAATGGGCCTTGGTCTTGGTAAGCTAATATGTCATAGGTTAAGTTGTATAAGCCTTTTTAGTAAAAGATAACCAAGCCCAAGCCCAAGCCCAAGCCCATCAAAGCCTATGTATGGAACTATATAAGGCACCTTACCTCTCATTTGTAAGGTGTGCTTGTGTATGTATTGTGTGTGTTTTTAATAAAAAGCTCTCTTCATCTTTATACTCTTTTTCATATAATCTAACGCCACACATATTCATCAAGTCACCATCTTTACTTCATCTAGTGCTTATATTGTTATTAAAGTTGATATATCTAAGGTCCTACAAAATACTAAAGAAGTATTGTCCCCATTCCGAACTACGAAAACTCGAGGATGAGTTCCATGCCTTAATAGTGAAAGGAGTTGACTTGAGAAGTTACAACCGGGGATTCCAAGAACTCAGGATACTATGCCCTACCATGGTCCCGATCATGAGAAGACATTAGAGAAATATGTCGAAGGACTCCCTAGGAGTATTGAAGGAAATGTCACCTCAGCAAACCCACCAACCTTGGAAGCAGCAATGGAACTTGCTCAGAAACTTCTAGACCGAGAAGTGAAATGCAATGAGCTAAAAAGGAAATTGGACGATAAGAGAACCACCCACCATCACAACAACAACCAACAAAGCTACAACAGTCATCATCGCAACAACAACCACCGCAACAATAATCGGAACCACCAACAATATCACAACACTCGAAGCACTCAACAGCAGAATCAAAGACAAGAAAAACCCCGAGTCTACGCCGCCACGGAAGGTGTAGGGTACAACAGACAGAAACCCCAATGCCAGCGATGCAAACTTCATCACGAGGGTCGTTGTACCGTCCGATGTGACAAATGTCGTAAGATCGGTCATCAAACTAGAAACTATAGGATTCCGGCTACAGGAAGCAACACACAGGTTATATCACCCACTTGTTACGGATGCGGAGAAGTAGGACACATCCGGAGGAACTGCCCAAAAGGAAATGAACCAGTCAACGCCCAAGCTAGGGTATACCTACTCGGAGATGGAAATGGACCCGATGTAGTCACCGGTACGTTTCTACTAAACCATCATAATGCTAGAGTATTGTTTGATTCGGGCACCGATAAGAGTTTTATATCAGATACGTTTGCCCCTTTACTTAATGTCACCCCCTCTACGCTAAACACCACCTACGAAGTCGAAATGGCTGACGGGAATTTAATAGATACCAATACTATCATGAAAGATTGCACCCTAACCTTATCCGAAAAACCTTTTGCCATTGATCTTATGCCGGTTCAACTTGGTAGTTTCGACGCTATCGTCGGCATGGATTGGCTATCCCACCATCGTGCTAGGATTCACTGTGACGAAAAGGCCGTCCATATACCACTCAAGGATGAAACACTCATTGTCCAGGGCGACAAAAGCAAACCTCAATATGGAATTATCTCATGTATGCGAGTGATAAAATACATGAAGGAAGGATGTCAAGTATTCATGGCTCAAGTTACGGAAAATAAGACATCCGAAAAGCAGCTTAATGACGTTCCTATCGTTAGGGATTTTCCTGAAGTATTCCTTGAAGAATTACCTGGTATTCCACCCGTACGTCAAGTAGAATTTCAGATTGAACTAGTGCCTGGAGCGGCACCAGTGGCTAAAGCACCTTATAGGCTAGCGCCGTCTGAAATGGAAGAGTTGTCAGAACAACTAAAGGAATTGTCGGACAAAGGATTTATTCGACCAAGCTCATCACCTTGGGGAGCTCCAATTTTATTTGTTAAGAAGAAGGATGGATCCTTTCGAATGTGCATCGATTACCGGGAGTTGAATAAACTTACGGTAAAGAATCGATACCCATTGCCTCGAATTGATGATCTGTTTTATCAATTGCAAGGATCGAGTGTGTACTCAAAAATTGATCTGAGGTCAGGATATCATCAGCTAAGAGTTCAAGAAGAGGATATCCCGAAAACTGCATTCAGAACGCGCTATGGTCACTACGAATTTCAAGTAATGCCGTTCGGTCTGACCAATGCACCAGCAGTTTTCATGGATTTAATGAATCGAGTATGCAAACCTTACTTGGATAAGTTTGTAATAGTATTCATTGATGATATTTTGATCTACTCTCGCAACGAAGAAGAACACGCAGAACATTTTTGAATTATTCTAGAACTGCTCAAGAAAGAAGAACTGTACGCTAAGTTCTCCAAATGAAACTTTTGGATTCGCACCGTACAATTTTTAGGACACATCATCGATAATCAAGGCATTCACGTATACCCTGCAAAGATTGAGGCTGTAAAAGGTTGGTCATCTCCTACAAACCCCACGGAGATACGTCAATTTTTAGGTCTCGCAGGTTACTACCGAAGATTTATAGAAGGATTCTCCATGATTGCAAAACCTTTGACTAAGCTAACCCAAAAGAATGAGAAGTACATCTGGGAAGAAAAGGAAGAAGCAGCCTTCCAGTTGTTAAAACGAAAGCTTTGTGAAGCTCCAATATTAGCCCTCCCGGAAGGAAATGAGGACTTTATAGTATATTGCGACGCATCTTATCATGGACTAGGAGCAGTTTTGATGAAAAGAAGCAAAGTAATAGCTTATGCATCCCGGCAACTGAAGAAACATGAGGAAAACTACACGACTCATGACTTGGAGTTAGGAGCTGTAGTGTTTGCGCTCAAGTTATGGAGGCATTACTTATATGGCACCAAATGTACCGTGTACACAGACCACAAGAGTCTTCAACATATTTTGGATCAAAAGGATTTGAATATGAGGGAACGTCGCTGGCTAGAGCTGCTCAGTGATTATGATTGTGAGATCCGTTACCACCCAGGAAAGGCTAATGTAGTAGCAGATGCGTAAAGCCGAAAAGAACGATTGAAACCCCTTCGAGTTAGATCACTAGGGATGACTATTCACTCACCCCTTCCATCCCAAATCCTTACCGCACAGAACGAAGCACTTAAAGAAGAAAACCGACCCACGGAAAAGATTTACGGTATGCCCGAGAATAAGAATGGTTTCGTAAAGAAATCCGATGGAACACTGTGTTTCAAGGACAGAAGTTGGATCCCTATGGTTGGAGGTATTCGTGAGCTCATCATGTATGAGTCCCAAAAGTCAAAATACTCCATTCATCCAGGTTCCGACAAGATGTATCAGGATTTAAAGAAACTATATTGGTGGCCAAACATGAAGGCTGATATCGCAGAATATGTCGGTAAATGTTTGACGTGTTCAAGAGTAAAAGCAGAACATCAGAAACCTTCAGGTCTACTTGTACAACCAGAACTTCCTATGTGGAAATGGGAACGAATCACTATGGACTTCATCACCAAACTCCCAAGAACCTCATCCGGATACGACACAATATGGGTTATTGTGGATCGTCTCACAAAATCCGCTCATTTTCTACCTATCAAAGAAACCAATGAGATGAATACACTAGCTCAGCTGTATGTGAAGGAAATTGTCACTCGACATGGAGTACCAATTTCAATTATCTCGGATCGAGATAGTCGTTTCGCCTCTCACTTTTGGAAATCGTTACAGAAAGCCTTAGGAACTAAACTAGATATGAGCACCGCATACCACCCTCAAACTGATGGTCAAAATGAAAGAACTATCCAAACCTTGGAAGATATGCTCCGAGCATGCGTTATTGATTTTGGAAAAGGTTGGGATAAGCACTTACCATTAGCAGAGTTTTCATACAACAATAGTTACCATGCCAGCATAAAAGCAGCACCCTTTGAAGCACTGTATGGTAGAAAGTGCAGATCGCCCGTTTGTTGGGCAGAAGTCGGAGAAAGACAACTTATAGGACCAGACCTTGTTCGGGAAACAACCGAGAAAATCATTAAGATTAAGCAACGCTTACAAGCAGCCCGAGACCAACAGAAAAGCTACGCAGACCTAAAAAGGAAACCCATGGAATTTCAAATAGGAGACAGAGTCTTATTGAAAGTATCTCCCTGGAAGGGAATGGTACGATTTGGAAAGCATGGAAAGTTGAACCCCAGATACATCGGTCCATTCAAAATCCTGGAAAGGATAGGACCCGTGGCTTATAAACTAGAACTACCCGAAGAACTTAGTCGGATCCACGACACCTTTCATGTGTCAAACCTTAAGAAGTGTTTATCCGATGAATCTCTCGTGATTCCATTGAAAGAAATTCGACTAGATGACAACCTTGTCTTTACAGAGGAACCCATTGAAATCATGGATAGAGAAGTTAAACAACTCAAACAAAACCGTATCCCTATTGTCAAAGTTCATTGGGACTCCAAGCGAGGACCGGAATATACTTGGGAGCGCGAGGATCAGATTCGCTCCAAGTACCCACATCTCTTCACCTAAGACACCCTTGGCAATTATCTTAGACTAGAATTCCGGGACGGAATTCCCTATAAGAGGTAGGTAATGTAACCTCTCGTAAAATTCCCTTACGATTAGTAAATGCATACGAATAAATAAAATGATGTTACGATAAATTAACACCATTTTACGGGTAACAAATTTTTTTTATGATATGGCTTGATGTTGAACCACTACGATAACTGTGATTGACCGTTTACACAGGAACGATGCTTACACACGACCTAGATAACCTATGATTATTGCGAATGATAAATATATATAAAACATTTATATTTATAAAAATACGTTTCGTCTAAATACCGTATATTATTTTTATATTCCCCGAACCTACGAAACTTCCCGAGAACGCTCACTAATATTTTTGAACTTCGACACGATAATCGAGACACACCATGTGGGCCCCCAACACTCAATGGGCCACAGTTACAATTACTAAACCAAACGGACTTCTTTTATTTTCTTTCTTTTGATTTGGGCCGACACAACCAGCAGCCCACAGGCCACAAGCCCAAACGCACCCTTATTTTTTTTTGTTTTCTTTTCTTTGTTCCCAGTCGCGACACACCCAAAACCACCCTTCTATCTTACGATTTCTACACACAACCTACAAATATTTTTGCTTGTCTCGTCTCCCCTAGTATCAAAGAAACAGAAATGATATATGTTACACCTTTTCTTGCTCGTTTACTACCCTAGAAAACACCCAAGTGAATCACCAAACTCACCATTTGAAAGGTAAGTCTAAACGTGTCCCAACATTCCTTGTTGCCTCCCTTGCTCACCAATCACATCTAAACTAACAATATGCATAACATGAAGCGTCAGGAATGAATAGGAATGATATCTCACAAGATCTAGCTTTGTAAACACTCGATTGGGCATTGGTTGTGGTGCTACTATTCGCCGCACATGCACCCTCCCCTCTTGTGAGCCTATCTTGTTTCTACCCTTCAAAATACTGCCTATATAAGCCTCCCATGCAAACCTAAATCACTACATGCACTTAAACGAACCATATCACTAAAATTAGTAACGAAAAGAAGCTGTGGAGGGACAAACGAATCACCAAGCGTACCACGTATCAAAGTAAACCTAGGAAGCCAAGGATTAGAGCCTTTTGAACCTTGGTGGAACGTGAAGTGAACCACGAAGCATTTGTACCATTAAACGATCCCCACACTTGTTTTTACGCCACCTTTTATAGGTGAGGTGAGACCACGAACCTTTATTTCTATATATATACATACGTATGTTCATGTTTATGCACAATCACTTGAGGTCTATAATTCGTAAAACATAAAAACAACGTATACGTTTTATGTGTAATACTATTTCTTAACCATGCTATAAACAAGAACCTATAAAAGGTTCGAACATATATTCACGTATACACTCTAAAAATCACACGTTTCTAAGTGAAGTGGACCTATACGACATATACTAAAAGACTTAGTTTATTTTCAAGTTTTATAAAGTTATACACGTTGAGTTTTTAGCTACACTTTGGCCTCGCCATTTCTAAATTCGACACACGACCCCCCTAATATTTTTACATGAACTAATTGTTTACTTGGAACACTAATAAGAATGATAAATAATACGACTTGACAACTTCGTTTGACCACTTGAACGAGGCTAAAGTTGAACGAGTTTTCGTAAGAATTTTCAGAAACTTAAAAACCTTAGGTGGGCCGAAAAGCCCAAAAAGCTAATTTTAGCTTATCACGATAAGCTAAGCATATAAGCTCTTTTGAAATGTTATTGTAACTTAAAATGATGGATTTCGACAAACCCAATGTTCCCCCAAACCCTTTGGATCGAAAAACGTTAACGGGCCTTAAGTTTTGGCTCGTTAGGCCCATTTTTGTAAAAAAGAAGAAAATAAGCTAATAAGCTATTGGAATAAGCTAGTGTACACTTTCTGAGCTTATTGAATTAATAAAAATGATAAGTTTTAAATTTGGTAATGTTTGGACTAAGTTTGCAAATTTTCGAGAGATAGGGACTAAAAGTGTCAAGTTTGTAAACTTTGGGTAAAAAGTGTTAAAAACAGTTTTCTAAGGGTATAAACTGTTAATATTAAAAATTGGGATTGAAAAATGTAAATATTGATATACTTGGACTAAAAACGTAAATATATAAAATTTTGGACTAACGACGTAAATGTTTTCCGTTAAGGGTAAAATGTGTAAATTGGAGAAACTTAAAGGATTAAATAATAATATTGATTTTAAATAATAAATTGTGTATAAATATATATATATATATATATATATATATATATATATATATATATATATATATATAAATTGAAATAGTAGAAATAATAAACTTAACTTTATATATATATATATATATATATATATATATATATATATATATATATATATATATATATACAAACGTATAAAATTTAACGATAATTAAATTTAGACGAATAAAACAATACGTAACTATTATCTATTTTATATACTACGTAACACATCGCCTATGCACTTTATGGATTATTCGTAATTAATAATAAACGTTCGCAATAAAACGAGACTTAAGAACTAAAACGTGCCATATCTTATAGGTTGTGTGTGAAGCCGTTGCCTTGCATCGTTAAGATTACATTTGTTCTACTATCCTACTAAGGTGAGTTCATAGCCCACATTTAACTTATTTTTGTGGGGGGGGGGGGGGGGGGGGGATTCATGCTCAAAAACCGAACACAAGTCTTTTCCTGATATTATTATTGCTTAAGTAGCTATTGGCAAAAGTCCCTCGATCATGAACCTTAATCACTTGAAGGGTGAACGTAAATAATTGTGAATAGATCTATTAGGGATTGACAATCCCCATTTGGTTGCTAGAGGAAAGTCACCAAATGCACTTTATTTAAATATCATAGGTTACTGGCAAATACCTATCTTGGGGGCTATATATTTTACATCATTATTACGGATAATTTTGATGTCTGTTGAATCATTGAGTGTCATGAGCTTAAGGCAATAATGAATGTGACTTTCTAACTTGTTTATTTGTATTTATATACAATAAGCACCTATCTCTTGTGTTCAAACTCTTAATTATAAACCTATGAATTTCACTCAACTTTTTGTTGACTTTTAGCATGTTTATCTCAGGTAACTAAATGGAATGGATGGCAAAGGTACGAAGTGGGCAAATAAAGAAATGTTTATTTCTCTTTGAATAAAAACTTGTTGTTGAATAATGAATCCTCTTGGAATTATGAATATTTGGTATTTTAAATAAAACTTAAAACGATCACTTGAATCGATTTCTATAATTGTGACAAAGATCCACGATATAATACCCCAAAAGTCTTCCGCTGACATTTTAAGTCTTCCGTTGTATTGATCGATTTTGGGGGTGTTATAGGTGGAGGAAATCCATTGTATCCCTTGTCTTTCTTAAATTCAGGAGGTGTTGAACAAGGTGATTCCTCATCACTAGATGTGTTTTCCTCTAAGCTAATGAATTCTTCATCACTAGTTGAGGTCTCTTCAAAAAGACTTAGTTCCTTGTTCCTAGTTGGGGTTTCTTTTGAACTACTATCATCATAACCTAGGCCAGTTTTAATGTTTGATGTTCTTTGTTTTTCAACAAAACTAACATGTGACAGACCTGATTCTTTCCAAACAGCAAGTTTTGCTAACAACTTATCTCTTTCTTTAGTGATCTTTTCTAGTTCAGAAACCTTACGTCCTAACTTCAATTCACTTAACTTTAATTGATAATCTTGTTGCTCATATTTTTCAGCCCAAGCTACTTCATTATTCTCATGAGTGATTATCTTGGCTTCCATTGACTCTAAAGTCAATTGGTACCCAGCTATCTCAGACCTAGCCCTTCTATAATTATCTCTTTCAGTTTCATATTCTTTAAGCATCTTTTGATAAGAATTACTACATTTAGAACATACATTAGAGATAGTGGATGAACTTGTTGAAGTAGCTACCATAGCAAGCTGAACAGTTTCTTCTTCACTTTCCATGCTCCAATCAAAGCTTCCAAGACCATCTCTTGATTCCAAAGCAGCATATCCTGGTTCCTCATCAAAAGTTGTGCTCCAATCAACCTCTTCCAATGCAACCATAGAGTAGGTTACTGGTTCATCATCAAATTCATTGCTCCAGTCAACCTCTGATAGATTTTCTTGAGTCACCAAAGTTTGTGACTTTGGTTCAGCAATAGGAACCTCCTTTTTGTCAACCTTGGGTTTTTCAATTATTTTGTTTGCCTGATACTTTGCAAACTTGCATTCCCTTGCAAAGTGACCAGTCTTTTGACAATTGAAGCATTCAATCTTAGATTTATCAAATGCTATACCCTGCTTAGCTTTAAAATCAATACCTCTCCCTCTCTTGTTTATGAACTTCTTGATTCTTGCAGTGATCATAACAACCTGCCATCTTATGTCAATTTCTTCTAGAGCATCATCATCAATTTGCAAGACATCTTCTTGATATGTAACAGGTAGAGTGGCTTGTTGAGCAAAGAATGAACATAGAACATCATCTGAATTGGTGTTGTTTGGTGGTGATGAAGTGGTAGTGACCATGGTTGTACAGGGATGCTGTTTCTCTTCAACAGTACTTTGGACAGGGTAAGTAGTACTTTTAGTGGAAGTACTGCCTCTGTTTTCAGAAGACACAAAAGCAATGTTATGAGAACTTGAACCTTTGTTACCCTTCATCTCATGCTCATACACCTCTAAGTTGTTGTAGAGATCATCAAAGTCCATAGTGTCCAACCCAGGTTTTCCTCTAATCATAGTAGCAACCACATGCCATGCAGATGGCAAACTCCTCAAGAACTTCAGGTTTGCATCTTCAACAGATGCCTCTACTCCATATAACTCTAACATACTGAGTAGATTTTGACATCTTTCATAAGTAGAGTCAAGGCTTTCTCTTTCACCAACAGTTAATGTTTCAAATGGTTGCTTCAATAGGTTTCTATGCATCTTATTGGAAGCATCATTACCTCCAAATCTTGTCTTAATAGCAGCCCATAGTTGTTTTGCATCCTTAGCATCATGAAACTTGAATAGGTGACCATCAGGAATAGCAGAAAGTAGTATGTTGAGAGCCTTATCTTGATTTCTTTTAGTAACTGCTGGCAAGGTTGGCTTAGGGGTGTAGGTTGTCCTTCAATGGATACAGGTTTGTGGAAAACTAGAAGGGTGGGTTGAATAGCTTTCCCCTCTTTTTGATTTTATAAAAACTTGGTTTCAAAATGTTGATTCAAATTTATTCAATTGTTTGTTTGAAAAACCTTCAATTAGAGTTTAGTATGAAAACAACATATAATCAATATGATCAATTATATATGTGAGCTTTTGGATTAGTTTTCAAAACTTAGTTTTATGAATGAAGCTTTGGTCGATCTTTATGTGAATACGTTTTCCTTTTAAAATCTTAAAACGTTTTGTATCAAATTATCGATTAAGTTAAACTCAACATGAGAAGTGTTAATAATATATATAAGTCCATTAGACCATATCATACAATTATATATCCTATCACAATATTAACTTGTAACTACACCACAAGCAATCATCATGACAATATAAGCAACAATCAACACATATTTGCAAGCATAGATATAAAGCGATAAATGCAAGAATAAATGTGAAAGACAAGAGACAGAGGATGCAAACTGGACACGATGATTTATAGTGGTTCGGCTACAAGCACACCTTCCTTGCCCTACTCCACTCCCCGAGTCACCTACTCGAGAGTTTTCTTCACTACTCAACAAGCTCCCTTTTGGCGGAGAAAACCTTACACAACTTTTGCTTACACCATTTAACGACACTAAGCTAAATGTTGAGTTCTAATAGTACCTAGAACCAATCTCACAACACGACTTCGATCACTACACAACTTCTACACGACTTCACGACTTCATGACTTCACGACTACTTCACAACTTCTTATATACTCCACTACTTATTCACACACCTACTTCTTCACAACTACATGACTTCTCGACACTACTACTTCTTACTCACTCATTGACTCACTACTAAGTAAGATCATCTTGATCTACTTATTACATAAACATAACTCACAACTTCACATAAACACTAACTAGACTCTAACACATCTTTGGCTTTATGATAGGGAGGATTCTTCTCTTGCACTTTGAGTGATGAGGGATTGAATCACTTGAAACAAAGACTAATAAACTTATGATCAAATGATTTAGAAGTGTGTTTGGAAAGGTTTGGGACTGAGAATTTTCATGCAAAAGGTGGTAAAAATACCAGGTTTGAGGTGATATTTATAGGGAAAAATTTCTGACAGAATTTGACATGGGAGCGTGGCCGGCCCCTTTAATTGTGTGCCGGCCCCCTTAAAATTAAGGGGGCCGCCCAGACGAAAATGGCAGTTTTTCTTGTCTTTTCTGGGGTAGGTTTATCTAGTGAAATTTTAACTGTTTTTGGCTAAAAATTTGAATTCATATATTTATTATGAATTAAACATTTTTCATTACCAAAAGTGTTTTTCTTAAATATATAAAATGTTTATACCATTTTATATAATTTGTAGTGTCTAAATAAAATCCCTTTGATCATAAAATGTATTAGACATTTGTTTGTACATACCTTAAGTGATTGTTGAAGCATACATGAGATGTTGAGATGTCAAGGCTTGTTGACGTATGAATGCATGGATGAATTGTGATCACAAGTAACTTAAGCACTTTATGTTATATGTTGTAACTTACATCTTTGTTATTATCAAAACATGAAGAGGATGTTTAGATTAAATATCGTAATATTCATGCCAACAATCTCCCCCTTTTTGATGATGACAAAATATGTAAACTATAACTCATAGTAAAATGTATAAGTTACTTGTTTACACTTCTTCTCCCCCTTTTGTCAAAGCAAAAAGGTGGACTCTTAGACGAGACTTCTACTACGCTTGAACTCTTGAGATAGAATATATAAGGTGAGCTTGCATCATCGTAAGTGAAGCCTTGATCCTATCAACCTCAATGCTCCCCCTTAGTGTATGCTCAAAACTTGTTTTGGCTACCAAAGAATCGAGCGATGAAGTAATCCTTCAAAAAAAAGTTAGTAGACAAGTCCACATATATATAATGATGATGATAGATATATGCATGACTATAATAGGGGAACAATATATGGACGTATTAGGTATATGCACTAAAAGTATGACACATGCAATTATTGTTTTAAAAACAACAACCTAAATCCAAAAAAAAAAAAAAAAAAAAAAAAAAACCATGACCAATGCTTAAGACATGACAATGATTAGAACCTAATGCAAAGATTCGACCGACATATTTTGGCGAAAGATGCCAAAAAATATATATACTCTAAAAGAGTTAAAGAAAAATGAAGATGAGAATGATACGTTCTTTTAAAAAAAGAACGTAGGAAAATGAGGAGGGATGAGCGTGAATGTAAAGGGAAGGTGATGACAAAGGGTTGACAATTATGGTTTAGATTAATATATCGTTTGACAAGGGTGGATGATAGGGAATCATGGGATTTTTTAGGTGTTTTGTTGGTTGACAACCGAAGGTGGATATGTGAAATGAGGTGGTGATGACTCGACAACACTTGAAGCTTGGATTTCTTCATTGTGTTCTTCACTTGCTGGAAAGTGGAAATGACGCATTTCGTAATGAAATTCACTTGGATGAGGTGGTGATAACTTGACAACACTTGAAGCTTGGATTTCTTCATTGTGTTCTTCACTTGCTAGAAAGTGAAAATGACGCATTTCGTAATGAAATTCACTTGGATGAGGTGGTGATAACTCGACAACACTTGAAGCTTGGATATCTTATTTGTGTTCTTCACTTGCTAGAAAGTGGAATGGACACATTTCATAAAGAAATTCACTTGACTTTCAGGGATTTAAGTTTTGGTGGTGATGACGCGCTTAGTAGAATGTAGGGAATGGTGACATGGTTGAATCTTCTTGTGAAGATGGGAAATGAGGATCAAGTGGAGATGACTAGATGGAAGCAAAAGAGTGATGTTCAAGGAAGGAATTTCTTGGGTAGGAGGTGGTGGTGATACTTTTCGTGGTGGAGACAATTGTGAGTTGATATATTCATTGATGGATGGAGTGGTGTCGACTTCATTAGTAAAGTCAATGAAGAGTTGTTTTGGTGGTATGATGACACGTTTTTTTTGGAGATGGTGGTTCTTGGTGGAGGTGACAAGTGGGTGTTGATATAGTCATTGATTGATGATGATGATGGTATGGAGGAGGTAGAGGTTCCTTGAGTAGATGGTGTTTTGGATGGTGCATTGGGAGTACTAGGAGATGAACATTGAGGTGGTCGTGATGGAGTGTTGGTGTTATCTTTTGTTAAATCAATGAGGAGTGGTTTAGGAGGTATGATATTGATTATTGGTTTCTTTGAGGGCATGGAAATGGTGGATGACTCAAGATTGGTAGTACAAAGGATGACTCGGTTTTGGGTGTGAGGTAGAAGGATATATGTGAGTGAGTGTGATTTCCCTTCCCATTAAATTCATGCTCATCCGGACATAGAGTGTGACACAAATAAAGACAAACCAACACAAAAACGATAATCATGACAATGACACGAAGGATAAAGGATAGCATACAAGGAGGTTTTCCTAAAGGTGGGCGGAAGGTGTTTGACATCTATATAATAATAGAGTCATGACTCAAGAAATAGACATGAACAATGAGTGACATTTTAATTTGCATTTTGCTAATTAAAAATACTTAAACATTTCGGATGAAATATTTAAGTTGTCACATCAACTTAGAGAGGTATTAGATTACAATCTAACTATCTCTTGACAAAGGAGCGGATTGTTTGGAAGGAAACAAGATGATGAATAAGGAAGTAAGTATGCATGGAGACTCTAGGACACTTAAGACAGTTTTGAGACTAATATGACCTATCAGATTGTGACACTAAGGTTCTCATGAAATAGGGTGTAGGATCTAAAGGCAAGAGATATATATCTAGATGAATGAGACATATAGAGTCAATCATGTAAAGGCATGAAATAAAATCACATAGGAGCAAATAAACATCTAGAAACAACATATATGCGATATGCCATAAATCTAGGAATGAAAGAATCTAATGAGAAGCAAAGTTCATAAAAGTAAGCTTAGCATTAGGTATATTTAGGAATAGAAATTTAATCAAGTTGGAGAATGAGTATGAGACTATTACTAGTGGTGCTCAATTAAGGCTAAAAACGACCATTTTTACGGGTTACACACACCCAACTTCTCACATAGAAGCAATTCAACCGTTAGGTTAAATTGAGTTTCTAGACAATAGGTTCTCCAGTAGTCATTCTCTTTTTAGAAGAAATTAAATTCCTAAATTTACCTATCGAAGAGTACCAAATATGAAGTTTGCTTGGTTCACTAATGCTTGGCTTAATGTGACTCAAACGTCATGTTTTTATGAAGGTAAATCTAGATGATATATTTTATTCACGATCCTAATAGAGACGTGTTGAATGTTTAGATAAGAGTAAACAAAAAGTTTTAATCTTTTGTTCATGATTTACCGGTTGTTTGGTTTTGATTGCATATTACTTGATTTAATAAATGTGATAGACTTAAGAGTGCACCTTAGCATCTCTTGTGAAATGAATCTCATTAAGATTACTTATCTTAAATGAGTTTGTGATTCTCAAATGATATCAAAACTAGACATTAATATATTTTTAAACAATTATTATTTTCTATGATTTTTGCCAATGTTATATATCATACTTTAACAAGTATTTAAAAAAAATTACTTGTTTATGGATTGTGACAAGTTATTTTTCAATTCTAATAACTTATATTATTTCAAAAAGGAAAGTGTAGTGCATTATCTTGTAACACAACCATTCATGCTACAAAGAAAATGAAATATATAGAATATATAGTGTGTATTATTCTTAAATATGTATTTTATCTTGAAGTAATGATTTTAAGTAGTGTGAGCAAAGTTTACATATGTTGTTAGTTTGCTCATGTTTGGTTTTTCGGATATGACACATTTATCCATTGCATTGCAATGTAAATTGCTTGAATATTTCGGACGAAACATCCAAGTCGTCAATCCTACTTCATTGTATATTTTATGCATGTGTTAAACATGTTATTCTAATATTTGGAACACATCTATTGGACAAGTAGATTCAATATGGCATTATCAACACAAGTGTGAGTAATGATCCAATGCATATTCTTTTCATCTACAAAGGATGTAAATATTTTCATATCAATCTAGTATGATTGAATATGTAGATTCAAGACTATATCTTTTGTTAAAATTTGATGTAATCTTGAAACTAAACAAATAACAATCCAATTTCTTGTCCACACTAAAAAACATGTCAATTAGATTTGATGAATATATCAACCATAATTTGAATAATGAATTGATATAATATCAAGATCTTTCTTGACCCTCACAAGCACTCATTTAAAATAAATAGGCATTTTAATAGTGTGGTCCATTAATCCTAAGATTATTTATGAGTGAGGTTGGTGAATGATTGAAATTTGACTTATTACTTCATGATTGTTATATGTTTTGTTTATGTGAAAGACTCTTCATTGTTACTTATAATGAACACACTTAGATTTTGAAAATACTTTTTCTTTTATATAACTACTAATGTGTTGGGATCAAAGTTTTACTATTTTATCAAGTCTCGGTCATTTGTAATAATATTAGGTTTCTTAGTTATTATTTACTTTCTTTAACATTTTGTATAAGTTTACTAGGCTTAAGTTATCAACCCATGGGCTTCTAAGCCCACACGAATTGGTAAGAGGAAGGAGAGGGAGTGTTGCCCTAGCTCCTTCCCTATATATAGTAAGCTTAGGCCATTTGTAAACTTGGTTGGTTATTTGATATCTTAAGGAAACTTTTGCTCTCATTATTCTCTTATTCATATAATCACCCAAATCCTTATATCTATCTCATTCTTGTTTGTGTGAAATCAATATGGTGACCTAACAAGTGGTATCATTCGCCATATGAAGGTATAGTTATTGTTTTTTCATTGAAATCGATCCTAAACTTGTTTTTTTATCTCGTTATTTTGTTGAATTTTTTGTAATTTCTTGTTTGTTTCTTGTTTTCTATCACATCTTTGCTTACAAACTTGTGTTACAAAACATAACAAACAAAAAGTTTCAAAATTTCATTCAAAACATACGAATTGGGTTTTTGTACTATTTTTCAAAAACTTTTTCATTTTTGAAAAAATTTATCAAGTTTTCAACTTTCTTCAAGAAATCTTCATTTTATACCTAAAAGTACAAGAATCTTTAAACTAAAACGAGTTTGTGGCTTGCTTTATTTGAAAACTCATTTTCTACCAAATTTCGAAATCGTATTACTGTCCCCATTTCGAGATCTACTCTACTTGCTTCTCCTCGACTTCAGCTTTGTGGACTCAGTCTTTTCTCTCTTGTATAAGAAAGAAAAGTACTTCGACTTTTGGATAACTTTCGAAATTGTATAATTTCGAAAGTGTGTTTGTGAATCTGTGTTCTCGAAAATAATTCATTTTTTCGAAATCACATTTCTTTTCGAAATCAGTCTTAACTTGTATTTTCGAAAAGATACCTAACATTCACTAAGTTTCGCGAAATACTGAAGCAACAAGGTTTCACAATCTCACAATTTCGAGATCCTTCATTTCGCAATCACTTAAGTCACAATTTTCGCAATCACTCAAGTCTAAGTTTTCGCAATCATTACTTGTGCAAGTTTTCGAGATTTGGCCTATACCTTCTACAAGATCCATCTTTTCACACAAGTGTTTCAATATGTCTCAACCACCGTACTACAACTTTAACCATCCTCAGCAACATCAGAATCAACAGTATCATCAGCAACAGCAACATTATCAACAATCACCACAATATTATCAACAACAGGTTTACTCAAAACAACATCTTCTCATGCAACAACATCAGATGGATCCAATACAACAATCCTATCCAATGTCACAACAACAAAGCCAACTCCCATCAAAAGCTACTCACTAGTTTGACAGGATGTGTGAAGTCATTTCAACTCAACAATCCAGACATGAAGCAGGATCTATTGACACCCCACCAATGCTAACACCGGGTAATTATGTTCAGTGGGCAAGTCGATTCTTAAGGTTTATAGAACTCAAGAAACCTAATGGTAAGTACATGAAACAAGTTATCCTTGAAGGACCGTTTCAGTGGCCTGTTAACTACGTTGGCGGTGACCCATCTGCTGATCCCCCAGTAGCTCCAACTGCTGTGCTAGTTCCTGAGTCTCAACTTACTGCTGAACAAAACCATCATCGTGAAGCAGATGAGTATACTATGTCTTACATACTTCAGGGAATACCAAACATCATATTCAGAAGTGTTGATGCTCAGACAACTGCAAAAGCTATGTGGGAACACGTCCATCTACTTATGCAAGGCACACAACTGAACAAGGAAGACATGGAATCTAAACTTTATTTGGAATACACTAATATCATGATCGAACCAGGGGAATCACTTGAATCTTACTTTCATTGTTTCACCAATGTCGTCAATGACTTAGAGAGACATGAAGTACACTTTCCAAGGATCGCTATCAATACAAAATTTGTTAGTAGTCTGGGTTCTGAGTGGCAAAAGTATGTGACATTTGTGAGACAAGCTAAGAATCTTCATAGAGATCCATATGGTTTGTTGTACGACTATCTCAAGCACTATGAGTCTGAAGTTGAAAAAGATAAAGCCGCACGAGAAGGATATACTCCACCATCTACTTCTAATCCCCTAGCACTCATTGCTCAATCTCATGCTGCACATCCTCCGATGTCTAATCATGCTTATGATCAGGAACAAAATTATTTCAGTTACCAGCAACCTCCTACTTCACACGCTTCTACTCAACCTGCTCCATATGATAACCATGATAGCATGTAGTATTCTAATCAGATTGAAGATGATGATGATGATGATGTCAATACGTTGAATCAAGGACTTGCTCTCATTGCTCGTGCTTTTAGAAAATTCTCTAACAAAACCAACAACTGTCTTCGTTCTTCATCAAATACAAGGAATCAAGCTGTCATTCAAGATGGTCGAGTTGAGATTCAGAACCGTAATCCTGGACGTTCAGGCTCAGGAGGGTATTCTGGAAATTCTGGGTATGGACAAAGATTCAACAACAATGGGGGGGGGGGGATTCAGAAACAATTCAGGTGCTCCTCAGAGAAGTAATGAAAATGTGGCAAATAGCAATACAGTATCTGGGAATGCGATATGGTGCTACAACTGCAATGAAAAAGGTCATATTGCAACAGCATGTCCTAAACCGAGAACCCGCGGCAGTCAGTTTCACAAGCAGGCATTACTAATGGCTCTCAAAGATGAAAAGGAAGGAACTTTCAATGAACAAGAGAATAGTTTCTTTGCTAATGCTTACAACGATGATGATATGGAAGATCTTGAAGCCAATGCAGTTGTGATGCTTATGGCCAACATGCAGGAACATCAGTTGAATGACTCAGGCCCAGTGTTCACCACTGATGGTTTGTCTCAGGTAAATGACCTAACCACATGCTCCATAGAATTTAATGCATCACCCTCTGCTTCTGAATCAGATCAGGCGCAAGTTGTTCCATCTGAATCATTTTTATCTTCTCAAGAGGATGAACAATTAGACACAGTTGTTATATTTGATGATGACACTGTCGTTTCATTTGATGATCCTATTGAGCAAGACAAAAATGACAATATTGAACAACATGAACCTTCTTCTGATCCAGATCCTGACTGTACTGTCATGGCAAAACAAATTAATGAACAACTTCTTACTACTCACATAATGGATGAGCAAACTAAAGTTTTGAAAGAAACTAATGTTGATTTGAAAAAGGACATTGAATGTTATAAAATACAACTTTCACATTTTCAAAATGCAGTTCAATGTGAAAAGTGCTTTGAAAAGTCATTTCAGGAATTATATGTCAAAGAACAAAATCTTCTAAAGCAAATATATGACATAATTGAGTCAAACGGTAAATTGGTTTCCAAACTGGAAAATGAAAAACATGATCTTCAAAAACAAGTTGTACAACTTCAAAAGGAACTTTCAAAAACACAAAAAGAGGTGACAACTTGCAAACAGGAATTTTATGAACACAAAGTGCAAAAACGAGAAAAAGAAAATTCTTTAATTGAAGAAAATCTCATTCTAGAACGTCAAATTAAAGCTTTTCAAAATATCGTTTATAAACATGGAGAATCTGTAACGACAATTCAAAAGTTTACTTTAAAACTAAGACACGATAAAGGTTTTGCCATTGGCGATTACAGATCCACTTTTCTTCGCACTGCATTCAAAACAATTCCTAAGCTTTACAGTATGGACCAATTGATAGATAATAATGTTGTGCATGTTATTGTACATAATACTGAGGAAGAATACGAACTTGAAGAAAAGAGTCGATAAAAAATGAGTCAAATTGAATATTGCAAACCATATGATTACTCAAAAACTCCTCACATTTCAAAATCTTTTGTTCCATCAAAAGAAATACATGAGAAATCATGGTATGTAACTGAGTCTTATGTTTCATCTTCCAATGGGGCTCCTGTCAAACTCGTGGCACAAGTAAATGGTCCATTACCATCTTCTGGTACTGTGACACCATTACCAACACGTTGTAAAGTTTTAGACTATTTTCAAACATTCATGAAAGGCATCGACAACTTGGAAAACGTAATTGAACATCATTCAGAAATTAAAATTGCTACTTTTCAATCAGCTTACGAGCGGGAAAAGCGAGACATTTTTCAAAAACAAATTCTGCCTTTAGTTCAAAATTTGCGTTATTGTGCTACTCGTTGGGAACAGGAACTCCAAAAAGAAGTTACTGATATGAAAAACATTTTCGCTCTAAATGAAAATGCAATTTTGGTTCAACAACGCAAAAATCGATTTTTGAAAACGGATTCTGATCGACTCTTGGTAAAACTCCTCACAGTTGATATTCATACTCTCATCATGAATGATCTCTATTATTCCAGCAATGCTACGGTATTTGAAAGTTACTGTGATGATATTGATGTGCTGAAATCAGAAGCTGAAACATTGAAACATAAATATGAAACGTTGCGTCAAAACAGTGATGATGTGAAAAACAAACTTTCAAACGAAATTTGTCAACTCAAACAAAAACTTGATTGGTGTCAAGCTCAAAGTATTGAAACTGAATTGCAACTACGAAGTAAACATGCTTTTCTCAAAAACAAATGTCTTCCATATGAAAACGAAATTGCGGAGTTACAAATTGAAAACGTCGAATGGCAACAAAACCGCGATGACATTCGTTATTGCAATGGTTTACTTGAGTCTGATATTCAGGATAAAAATCACATCATCATTGATTTGAAAGAGAAAATTAAGCTACTTCAAAAAGGAAAGTTTGTTGACACCACAGTGATAGCACCAGGAATGTTTCAAATAGACAGAACAGATAAGGGTAATCATGCTAAGAGTTCTAATGTTAGTTCTTCCACTTCTACAGGACTAGTTCCCCCTAAGAGCGTTAGCAGCCCAAAGCCAAAAAGCGTTAAGAAGACTAAAAAGACTAGGCTCTGGAAACGTAGAAGAGGAACACTAGAAGTGCAAGAAGTAGAAGCTCACCCTAGGAACTTGAATAAAACTCATGTTGCATCTGATTTAGATTCTAATCTGGCAAATTGTAATCAAAATCTTAATGTAACGAATGCTGAACCTTCAAATGTTTTGAATATTAATGCATCTTGTGTGTTTTTTCGTCAAAGTGTGTTATCTGGTGATCATACTAAATGTGTAGCTAATAATCTCTTACATCGTAAAAAGAAACGTAGATCTGGCTTTCCTTCTAGGCCCACTACTGCCTCTAACTCTACCCTAGGAAAAACGCCTACAACCGTTTCGAATAATGTTGTAGTCAACCCAAGAGCTAAAATCAAAAAATCTAGGAACACGCCAAAAGCTAGTGCATTCACTAAAAACAAAGCAAAAACTAGTTGGAACTAGCAACGTTGGTTACAATACAAACCAAATTTTAAATGGATTCCTAAACTGTTAGATACTTGTGTTTCAAACCAACAGGAACCCACTATTTCTTCGGGTTCCACCCTTACTTCTGTTCCATCTCTGTCGTCTACTTGTGCTGCAGGTGGTTCAGATCGTTCTCTGGATTGTTGATAGCGGTTGCACCCGACATATGACATTGACAGTCAATCTAAAACTGTTAACTAACTTTGTCTCAAAGTTTATTGGAACTGACAGATTCGGGAATGATCAATACGCTTTAATCATGGGTTACGGAGACTATGTGAATGGGAATATTGAAATTAGCAGAGTATATTATGTTGAAGGCTTGGGGTCACAACCTCTTTTCAGTCGGTCAATTTTGTGATGGGGATTTAGAAGTAGCATTTCGAGAGAAAACTTGTTTTGTTCGTGATCTACAAGGAAATGACTTGATGTCAGGCTAACATGGCACTAACCTTTACACAATTTCAATGTCTGACATGATCGCTTCATCTCCTATCTGTCTTCTATCCAAAGCTGAAACGACTAAATCCTGGTTATGGCACAAATGCCTTTCTCACTTGAATTTCAAAACGATGACTGATCTTGCTCGTCACAAATTAGTTGAAGGCTTTCCAAGATTCCGCTATGCCAAAGATCACCTATGTCCAGCCTATGAACAAGGAAAAAGTACCCGTGCTCATTTTCCCTCAAAACCTGAACACAGTACTAATCATGTTTTACAAATGCTTCATATGGATTTGTGTGGTCCGATGCGTGTTCAAACGATCAACGGTAAACGCTACATTTTAGTAATTGTTGATGATTACTCTCGCTGGACTTGGGTTTATTTTCTTCGAAGTAAAGATCAAGATCCTCAAATGATCATCACCTTTCTCACCAAAATACAAGTTCAGCTACGCAACACTGTCCGAATTGTTAGAACTGACAATGGCACATAATTTAAGAATCAGACTCTAAGGTCGTATTTTGAGAAAGTGGGAATTGAACATCAAACATCCATTCCACGAACACCCGAACAGAATGGAGTTGTCGAAAGACGCAACAAAACGTTAGTGGAAGCTGCTCGAACGATGTTAATCAATGCTCAATTACCAGATTACTTATGGGTGGAAGCTGTTTCAACTGCTTGCTACACTCAAAACCGTTGTATGATCACAAAACGCCATCACAAAACCCCATATCAGATTGTTCACAAAAGGAAACCGAACATCAGTTACTTTCATGTATTTGGAGCTCTATGTTACCCAGTCAATGATCGTGATGATCTAGGTAAACTTAAAGCAAAGGCTGACATTGGAATATTTATAGGATACTGTGAAAATTCAAAAGGCTTTCGGATATGGAATCATCGTACTCGGGAAATTCAAGAAACTATTCATGCTTATTTCGATGAACTCACTCAAATGGCTTCTGAGCATAACAGCTTAGGACCTGCAACCAACCGTCTAAACTTTCCAGTATCTTCGGTTGAACCATTGTCACTTTCCCGTAAAGAAGTGGAAACCTTGTTTGCTCCATTGTTTGATGATACTCCTGTTAACCGTCCATCTGAGGTCACACCAAATTCCGCTGCACATCTTGATCAACATCAAGTACCTGATACACCTCAACAAACAACAACAACTGTTGGAAGAGACGGTCCTCCAGTCATATCACCTACAACAACAGAACAAACCGGGTCCAACTCACGACAATCAGCTGGAGACACCATACCTTTATCAGTTCCACAAACCGCAGAGCATGATCCAGAACCATTCATTAACCCATTTGCACAGGCTCAACCTGTCCCCGACATTGCTGAGTCATCTACACGCAATCTGGGTCCTGCTCACTTGCGAGATACTTATCAACTTCATCCCTCGACACACCAATGGACTAGAGATCACCCCTTAGTTCAAATTATTGGCCATCCAGATGCACCAATTATGACAAGACAAAACCTTCACACAGACGGTGAAACTTGCATTTATGCACTCACAGTTTGTGAAACCGTGCCTAAAAATGTCAAAAAAGCTATGACTTATGAAAACTGGATTGAGTCTATGCAAGAAGAATTCAAATCCTTTCAAAGATTAGAAGTCTGGGAAATGGTTGAAAAACCAGAAGGTATTATTGTCATTGGATTAAAATGGATCTGGAAAAACAAACTGGATGCAGAAGGCACTGTCATACGCAACAAATCACGCTTGGTAGCAAAAGGATACTCTCAAGAAGAAGGAATCAATTTTGAAGAATCATTTGCTCCAGTAGCTAGACTTGAAGCTGTACGAATATTCTTAGCATTTGCTGCTCATCGGAATATGATTGTTTACCAAATGGACGTGAAAACGGCTTTTCTGAATGGTCAACTCCGTGAAGTGGTTTATGTCAGTCAACCTGAAGGATTCGTTGATCCAGAACGTCCCAATCATGTCTACAAGCTTAAGAAGTCTCTCTACGGTCTCAAGCAAGCCCCAGGGCGTGGTATGACAAGCTTTCTAAATTCCTGTTGGCTAATGATTTTACACTAGGCTCGGTGGATCCAACACTGTTTACAAAAACATACGGGATGGACTTATTAATCGTTCAAATTTATGTCGATGACATTATTTTTGCTTCAACCAACAAAAATTACTCAATGGATTTTGCAAAATTAATGACAGATAATTTTGAAATGTCCATAATGGGTGAACTTACGTTCTTTCTAGGACTACAAGTTCATCAATCACCCCGTAGAATTTTTCTAAATCAGTCCAAATATGCTCTTGAGTTTTTAAAGAAACATGGAATGCAAAGCTGTGATACAATGAATACACCTATGGCCAATTCCACAAAATTAGATGCTGATATACATGGGACTCCTGTTGACCCTACCAAATACCGAAGTATTATTGGGTCCCTCATGTATCTCACATCTAGTAGACCTGACATTGTATTTGCTGTCTATATGTGTTCTCGATATCAGTCTAAACCAACTAAGAAACACCTCAACGAGGCAAAAAGAATCCTTCGATACATAAAGGGAACCATCCATTTGGGGATCTGGTATCCGAAGGATTCTGGTTTTGAACTAATAGCTTTTTGATGAGGCGAAAAATGAACCACTTTTAAGGGGTCATTTAAGCCTGGAATTGAATTTATTTGATCAAATATTGCCCTAAACCGTTCCTTTTGTGATTTTAGGTACTTTGGGAGTGAAATCTGGAAAAGGAAGCAATTCGGACGTTTTTGGAGCATAAAAGTGAAGAAAACGCCAAAGACTTAATTTTCCATGCTGAGAACAGTGTATGACGGCGTCAAGAGGAATTTCATGATGGCGTCAAGAGTAAAAACCATGATGACCCAGAAGAAACATGAAGGCATCACAACAAGAGCGTCAAGAGTTAAAATCATGACGGCCTGCATAAGGTGTACACATGACGGCGTCAGACCCTGATCTAGGCAGTCCGAGGAACTATTTGGCGGCGAGATGACGGCGTCAGACATTTGTTCTTGACGCCGTCACCTTCTAAACTCTATATATAGTTTTCTATTTTTCATTCATTAGAGAGGAACTTGTGTGGAGAAATCCTAGGGCCGAACCTTGTACGTATTTTACAGCTTTTTCAAGGGTTTTCTGCCCTTGAATCCTTTCATGTGCTATTGAGATAAGTCTTCTCTTAATTCAATCAATATGTCTATGTGTTGGTTGTCTATATCTTGTGCTTGTCTTGATTTCAACATGCTAGGCTAGATCTATCTTGTGTTTGCTTAGATCTAATGAAACCTAGATGTTAATTATGTGTTGATTACTTGTTTATGGTTGTATTGGATGAATGATTTCAATGTTAGGCTTAAGAAAACTGGCATATCTCCATTGTGTAACATGCTTGAACGTCTTAGGAAACATGAACCGATGTGTACTAGGTTTTATTGGTTGTATTTAATGCATGAGTAAATTCTAATGATCCCATGTTAGGAGCTTCTTAGCCGGCTCGACATAGGAGTGAAGTAGGCACTCATAGGATTGGGGAAGTAAGTACGCCACCCCATGAATGGTATTAAGGAATACAATCCGTCATCCACGCAACTATAACAAGTAATTAACATGTAAAAGATATCTAGGGAGTATTGAAATCTAAGTAAACACATTTCTCCCACATATTGCTCACAACTTTAGTTTAATATAGTTTATTTTCATTTTTAGTATTTTATTTTGATTGCATCTTAGTATTGGGTTAGTTGACTAGCAACTAATTCCGCCCAAATCCTTCAAAACTCGAGATTTTTATTTGCTTTCCTAAAAATATAAAAATTCAAAAAGAATCATCCCTCATCTCTAGACCTAGTCTTTAGGTTTTCTAATCCTAGCGACACTATTCCTAGCTGAACGATCAATCCCCAGGTACTTGTCATTATACTATACTACATCGATCAAGTACACTGCCTGGTGGGGGTTGTAAGCTTCTCGAGATCCCACGAGAGGTAAAGCCTGGTGCAATCCCCACGCATCAAGTTTTTGACACCACAGCCTGGGGAATAGTTATTGTCTAGGTTAGAATCTCTTTTTATTAGGTCTACTTGCTAGATTCCTTTCTAGTAAGATTTTATTTTTAATTTTTAGGTTCTCTTTAGTCTATCTTATTTCTTTGTTTCCTTTGTTCGTAACTCTTCACCACCCGACATCATGGACGATGGGAACATCTTTGTACCCGTCATCCCACCACTAGAACCTCTTAGGCCCCGAACCTTAGGAGAGTATTTCGGACCTAGCCACCAAGGCTATCGAAACACCATTGAGCTCACCGGAGCCAATGTGACCCCTTGCGATCCGACACCATCCGGTTGGTGCAAAGCGGATGTGCATTCCATGGACTTCGTTCCGAAGATCCAAATCAACATCTCAAGGACTTCCTTAAAATCGTAGATTCCATAGACCTAGATGTTGCAACTAGAGAGACAACCCGATTACGCCTATTCCAATTCTCTCTACGTGATCAAGCTAGTTAATGGCTTGAACGTTTACCCGCGGGATCCATCACCACATGGGATGATCTCACCAATCGCTTCCTTACCTAATTCTTCCCACCGGGGAAGACTGCGATGCTTAGAAATGACATTTTGATGTTTGAACAACATCAGGGTGAAACTTTCTACGAAGCATGGGCTCGTTTTAAGGATCTCCTCCATAAGGTCCCTCATCATGGTATAAACCTTTGGTTATTAGTTCAGATTTTCTACGACCATGTTTACTATCACACTAAACGTACAATCGATAGGGCCGCGGGAGGTAGATTGCGTGATAAGAACGCCGAGGAGTCCTGGGCAATTATTGAAGAGCTTGCCGCCGATAATCAAGAGATGTGGGAGTTTAATCATACTATAAAAGCGGCCATCAACGCAATCTCAACACCTGAAGGGACCACCAAAATCCCCGATGAACTCCTATGCAAACTCGAGGCAAAAGTTGACTATTTTAAGGAAAGGCAAAGGAGACCCCTGAGTCCTAGGCGGGCTACTGCCAATTCTGTCTCGAAAACAATTCCTACACCATTATCAGAGTCACCCTCTAGAGAGAATTTCGAGACTTTTCAAAACTATGCCCCACCTTATTCCCCTCCCGAGAAACTTAGCCCGGAGTTTGAAGCTAGAATGAGAGAATACATGGCAACTCATTCAGTTCGGCTCGCTAGATTCGAGGAAGTAGTTTATAAGCAAAAAGAGGAGATGCAAGAGAAAATGAATGAGATGATGAGCCTGATGGAAGAGTATGTCAACTAGAGAACCCCTGAAAGGATGTTACTAAGGAAAGAAAGCGTCGTCCCCACTACCCGATTTGTTAATTCCATCACAATTGTCCATAAGGATAATGAGAAGGTAGAAACCCCTACTGAACAAACTTTAGAAGAGCCACCTAAATCTCAGTCTCTAAGTTACTACTTGAAACATGATATAAACAAAAACACTATAACAAATTGGATAAAGGGTGACGGGCGTAACCAATCTTCCAAACCGGGTTCTGAGAAGGAGGAAGAGGGAAAAGATGAGTATGATACATTACCTGGGGGGCCAATATTCGAGAAACTATTGGTACAAAAAATGGCTACTAAGCAGATGGCGTGTGGGAACTTTGAGATACCAGCTAGCATAGGGGATTTGAAATATCTTAGTGCTTTCGCCGACCAAGGATCGGAAGTAAATCTTATGCCCCTAACTATTTACATCCAACTAACGTAAAAAATGCCAGCTCCCACTAGAGTTAGGTTATCACTAGCTGGACACTCTTACGTATACCCCCTAGGAATCGCAGAAGATGTGTTAGTTAATGTCGCAGGATTCATGTACCCTGTTGATTTTATGATCATCGATGATAAGGGAGATGGGTGCATGCCAATAATCCTTGGGGCACCATTCCTCACCACCGCTAGGGCTGTCATTAAGTATGAAGGTAGGAAAATTGAGCTTAAATCAGGAAAAAGAAAGATTAGCTTCCCCATGACCCTGCTATGTGGGCATGAGAGTTTGAGTTGGAGAAAGCTCAAAAACAACATTGACACGTCACCTATTCGTGTTCAAGAGAAAATACTTACATGGGAGGCAAGAATCAAAAGCTACAAGAGGCTAAACATGAAAGAAGCAAAAGCAATGAAGTTCATGTCGAATTCAAACACAATCGACCAGAAAGAAGCCATGTACCATTCGAGGAAGGGAACTTAGTACTCTTAAGACACTTGGAAATAACGATACCACCCGATAAACCGAGTCCTTGGTGGTATGGGCCTTTCACAATTGAGAGCATGAGCCAAGATGGGATGGCTAACCTAAGAAGTAAAGTAGGAGGAGAAGTGATTGCAAGTATCGACAGACTGAGGCACTACCACCACAATAGTAATGATCACAACTACATGGGGTACATCATCTCAAGGGATGAGGTCACGTAGTAACCCATGACCTTGAGTCTAGCTACAAGACTCGTAAATAAAGAAAAGCGCTTCTTGGGAGGCAACCCATGTTTTGTGTGATTTTTATTTCTGTTTGTTTGTTATTTGCTTCCGTATGCATGCTTTATTTTTATTGTTGGTAGATCATGTTTCAAAACTAAATAGTGGAAATACTTTACTTTGTTGTTTGGCTTAGTCTTAACTTCACCTCAAGGTATTTTTGCAAAAGATAAGTGTTAATACAAATATCGTCTCAAAACGTTATTTATATTTTACGATCTTCGCTATGTTTTGTTAACGACAAAATGTAAACTTTAGTTTTAAGCAAAACATATTCTTAGTTTTTAAGACTTGCATAAACTAGACTTTTGCTACATTTTATATTTCATAAAACATAACACAAGTTTATTTCTTAAATTAGAAATAGTCACATCACATTTATGGCAAGTTTTGTCATTATGTATTTATGGCAAGTTATGTGTTTGACTTGCTTTGATGTTGCTTACAAGTTTCATGTTTGACTTACTTTAAGTGATGTGACATTGTTTGGTTGCTAGGAGTTATGAGACAAAACCTTGTTTGGTTTGAAGAGTAATTGCAAAAACCTACTGCAGACCCGGCGGTACCCTGGGGGTACACGGGCGGAACCCATTTGAGGGTTCCGCCTGATCCGCCGAGCACACAGTTTGTTGTGCTATAAATACCAAGCCATAACTTGATTTTTGGTCAACCTCTTGAGCTCATATTTTACACACACACTCATCCTTTCTTCTAACCCTTTAACATTGTAAATGTGAAGTTTCCTTTTGTAGCAAAGAAGCTCACAAGGTCATCTAAAGTTACAAGTTTCCAACACAACGTTGCAAGACTTGGTAGCTTAGTATTGTGTAAACTCGTGTTGTTTACGCGTCATTTGTTTGTGTATATTCTGAAGTGAGTGGTTAGTATTTTAGTCCTCAAAATACAAAGAGTGTTGGGAGTTGTTGTACCCTAGTAAAAGAACTAAACGGGAGTGGTTGTGCCCTTGTAAAAGAACTCGACATCTAGCTTTGTGTCGGTAAAAGTATAAGCGACGTGTAAGGTTTTCTCCGCCGGTGAAAGGAGCTTGTTGACTAGTGAAAGAAACTCTCGAGTTGGATACTCGGGGCGTGGACGTAGGGCAAGGAAAAAGAGTCCTTGTAGCCGAACCACGATAAATACTCGTGTTGTGGTTTGATCGTTTCTTTCCTTTACTTGCATGTTATATATTGTGTTTGTGCATATATCTTTGATCAAACGGAAAGTTTCAAAGCTAACTAAACAAGATAAAAAGATTTTAAAACGCTAAACTATTCAACCCCCCTTCTAGTTTTCCACAATTGGCATCAAGAGCTACGTTACTCAAGCTTTTAAAATATATTGTGTTTTAAAACTTGAAACGATCCATGGATTTTGAAAATTACAAAGAAGGGCAATCTATGCAAAGACCACCACTCTTTGAAGCAAATGGTTTTATATATTGGAAAAACCGTTTTGAAACTTACGTGAAATCTAAAGATATAGATTTATGGTATATAATTGTTGATGGTGATAACATAGTTACTAACATTAAAGATGATGATCAAAAGAAATTGATCGGTAAAAATAATGAAGCTAAAATGATGCTTTACAACGCTTTGCCTAAGAAAGAATATGAAAGAGTCTTTTTATGTAAAACCGCCAAAGATATTTGGCAATCTTTAATTGTCACTCATCAAGGAAACTCACAAGTCAAAGATAACAAAATTGATCTTCTTGTTCAACAATACGAACAATTTGTTATTTCCAAAGATGAGATTATTGATAATGCTTTTGCTAGGTTTAACACTATTATTACTTCACTTAAAGCACTTGATGAATCTTTTTGTAGTAAGAACTTTGTCAGGAAATTTCTTAGAGCACTCCATCCGAAGTGGAGAGCAAAAGTGACGGCAATTGAAGAATCTAAAGATCTTTTAAGCATGTCACTTGATGAGCTTATTGGAAACCTCAAAGTTCATGAAATGGTAATGGAAAAAGATTCGGAACTAGTTAGAGGCAAGAAAGAAAAAGTTAAGTCCATTGCCTTGAAAGCTAGAGTCCAATCAAGTGATGATGAAGAATCTAGTTCGGATAGTGATGATGAGGAATATGCTATGGCCGTGAGAGACTTCAAGAAGTTCTTTCGTAGTCGAGGGAAGTTTGTTAGGCAACCTAAAGATGACAAGAAAACCTTCCGGAAAGATCGTGATGATCGAAAAGGAAAAGGTGAAAGAAAATGTTATAGATGTGGAGACACAAGTCATCTTATAGGAGAATGTCCAAAACCACCCAAGAGCAAACCTCAACAAGCTATTGTGGGCGGTGCTTGGAGTGACTATGAAGGAGATGATGATGAGCCAAAGAATGATGATATTGCTCTCATGGCTCACAACTCAAATGAGGTACTCTCCGACTCATCTTACTCCTCTATAGATGATGATACTTTACAAAATGAATATAACAAACTTTGTGAATTAAGCTTAAAAATCATAAACAAAAACAAATTTTTGAAAACTAAAAAGGAGTTTTTAGAAAATGAAGTTTATGAATTAAAAGAAAAAGCTAAGAGATTAGAAAAGAGTAAAGGTATTGACACCGCCTGCAAATCATGTGAAGAACTTAAACTTGAAGTTGAAAAACTTAAAATTACTCAAAATGATCTAATCAAACAAACCACAAAGTTCAAAAAGTTCGATAAGAGCATTTCATGTGCGGATGAAATAATGAAACTTCAAAAGTCACCGTTTGATAAAACAGGTCTAGGTTTCAGGAAAGTAGAAACCGTTAAGGGTCAAACGAAACAAGAAAAGAACACACATGAAACAAACAAAACTGCTACAGCAGCCCGCGGACCAGACGGAACCCAGATGAGGGTTCCGCCCGTTGGCCCCGAGGGTTCCGCCAGGTCTGCTGCAGCAGTAACTCCATCCACATCGGATCGTTCTAAATTTGTTAAAGTTACATATAAAAATGGAACCAAGCCTGCTTTTAAAACTGGAGTAGGACTTAGTAAAAATGAATTTAGAGCTAAGACTACTCAATCAAGACCTAAGACTCCAATTCCCAAACGCCCCTTTCCAAAGAGCAACTTCAATGCTCGACCAAACTACCAACATGTTTGGAACCAAAACATTCCTGGACATTACCAAACCTCAAATTACATGCCATGGAACCCTTATGCTCTATTTTCATATTTGGGACAAATTAATGGTATGCTTAACCAAAATGGACCCATGAGAAATTGGGGACCAAATGTTTGAGTGTTTTTCATAAAATAGGTGTGCCTCAAAGTTTGTTTAGATCCGGATGAATGGATCAAGGATAGCGGTTGTTCAAGGCACATGACGGGTAATAAAAGCCTCTTCTCAACATATCACAAATGTGATGGAGGTAATGTTACATTTGGTAGTAATGCTAAGAGCAAAATCATCGGAAAAGGTACAATCTCTCATGACTCCCTTTCTATAGATGATGTTGCTCATGTTGATAACTTAGGATTTAATCTTCTTAGTATTAGTCAACTTTGTCGTAATAAGTATAATGTCCTCTTTAGTGAAAACGGTAGTAAAATACTTAAAGATGGTATAACCATAGCCAAAGGTGTCCTTAAGAACAACGTATACGTCATGAAGTTGGATTCAACATCTAGAGACAAACTTTGTCTTACCTCATTAGATGAATCTTCAACTTTATGGCATAGACGTTTAGGACACGCTAACATAAGACTAATCCAAAACCTCTCCTCCAAAGACTTAGTTCGAAACCTACCCAAGTTGAAATATGACCAACACTTTTGTGATGCTTGCAAAGTCGGTAAACAAGTCCATAGTAGCCATAAGACTAAAAACTTGGTGTCTACATCTAGGTGTCTAGAACTTTTACATATGGATTTATTTGGTCCATCCGCTATACAAAGTTATGGAGGTAACTTCTATACTTTGGTCATAGTTGATGATTACTCACGTTATACTTGGACTAAGTTTTTGAAAAGTAAAAATGAAGCTTTTGATAAATTTGAGATTCTAAGTAAGAAAATTCAAAATCAAGTAGGATCTAATATTGTGTCTATTAGAACAGATCACGGTCGTGAATTTGATAATGAATTTCAATTTGGAAAATTTTGTGATAATAATGGAATTGCTCATAACTTTTCGGCTCCACGTACTCCTCAATCTAATGGTGTAGTAGAACGTAAAAAACGGACATTACAAGAGATGAGTAGAACAATGCTTAATGAACAATCTATTCCACAAAAGTTTTGGTGTAATGTCGTTGACACATCAACGTACATTTTAAATCGAGTCCTAATTAGACGATTTTTGAATAAAACACCTTATGAACTTTATAGAGGTAAAAAGCCTACATTAGGATACTTTAGAGTGTTTGGGAGTAAATGCTTCATTCTTAACACCAAGGATTATCTCACCAAATTTGACCCAAAGTCTTATGAAGGTGTATTTCTTGGATATTCACAAAATAGTAAAGCTTACATTGTTTTAAACAAAGAAACCTTAAGAGTCGAGGAATCGTTGAACGTAACATTTGACGAAAGTCCACCTCCCTCTAAGACATCACCTTTGGTAGATGATGACTTAGTTGAAAGCCAAGCAATTGAAAGTCAAGAAATCTTAGATAAAGACAAGGAAGATGAACTATTAAACAAAGAACTTGTTAATGTCAAAGAATCTAAAAGTCATCCATTAGATAGTGTCACAGGCAACATCAACGAAAGAACACTTAGATTAAAAGTCCAAAATGAGAGCAACTACTTTTGTTTCGTGTCAACCATTGAACCTAAAAACGTTAATGAAACCATTAAAGATGAATCTTGGGTAATTGCAATGCAAGAAGAATTAAACCAATTTGTTAGGAATGATGTATGGACATTAGTTCCTCAACCAAAGAGTCAAACAATAATTGGAACGAAATGGGTCTTTCGTAATAAAATGGATGAAAATGGAATTGTGTCTAGAAACAAAGCTAGGCTAGTAGCACAAGGATATAATCAACAAGAAGGCATTGACTACGATGAAACTTTTGCTCCGGTAGCTAGGCTCGAGTCAATTAGGATATTACTTGCTTATGCGTGTGCACATAATTTTAAACTTTTTCAAATGGACGTCAAAAGTGCATTTCTAAACGGAGTCATTAATGAAGAAGTATATGTTGCTCAACCACCGGGCTTCATCGATTTTGAAAAACCTAATTATGTTTAAAAACTTAAAAAGGCTCTTTACGGACTTAAGCAAGCTCCAAAAGCATGGTATGATCGACTTAAAACCTTCTTAGTTGACCATAAGTACACCATGGGCTTAGTTGATAATACTCTCTTCACTAAGAAGAAAGATTCACATATTATCATAGTCCAAATCTATGTTGATGACATTATATTCGGATCAACTTGTCAAGAATTATGTGTGGATTTCTCAAAAATCATGCATGACGAGTTTGAAATGAGTATGATGGGAGAACTCAACTTTTTCTTAGGACTCCAAATTAAACAACTTGAAGATGGTATCTTCTTTAACCAATCTAAATACATTAAGGACATGCTTAAGAAATTTGGATTAGAAGATTTGAAACCTATCAAAACTCCCATGTCCACGGAAACTAAACTCACCAAGGATGAGGAAAGTGAATCCGTAGATAGCACTAAATATAGAGGTATGATTGGTAGTCTACTTTACCTTACGGCTAGTAGACCCGACATTATGTTTAGTGTTTGTCTATGTGCTCATTTTCAAGAAGATCCTAAAACTACCCATCTTGAAGCCGTTAAAAGGATATTTAGGTATATTAAGGGCACTACACATTTAGGTTTATGGTACCCCAAAGGAACGGGAATAGACACCATAGTGTATGCCGACTCGGATCATGCCGGTGACTATGTCGATAGAAAAAGCACAAGTGGTATTTGTACTTTTGTTGGACATTGTCTCACCTCATGGTTCTCTAAGAAGCAAACGGCTCTTGCTATCTCAACAACGGAAGCCGAGTACGTTTCGGCCGGAAAGGCATGTCAACAAGCTCTTTGGATGAAGCAAGCTCTTGTCGACTACGGAATTCTACTCAACGACATCACAATTCTTTGTGACAACAAAGGTGCCATTGATCTCAACAAAAACCCGGTTCAACATGCTCGTACCAAACATATTGAAATCCGTCATCATTTCCATCGTGACAACGTTCAAAAAGGAAATATCTCAATTGAGAAAGTTTCTTCCGAAGATAACATAGCCGACATCCTCACCAAACCTCTTAAACGTGAACCTTTTAACCTTCTTAGGCTAGGCTTAGGACTCATGGAACCTACACTGTAGTTCTGGACATTAGACAAAAATCACAAAAATCAAAACAAATCCATAACCATTTTTCTCAGCAGGGTCGGCGGAACCCTGAGACATAACGGACGGAACCCAAATTTGGGATCCGCCGTGTCCGCCGACCTGCAGAACCTATACATTTGTTTATATTAAACCAAACACCCATTATCTCATACCACAACTTCCAAAACTGTTACTATTCACCATTCCTCTCATCCACACCCACGAAATTTTGGTCTTCCATTCAATCACATTACTAATCCATCATCATTGTAAGTATTCTAAACTTGATTACAATCCTGATCTGAGTCTAGGAATTCTACTTTTGCACAAAAACAAAAACTTGGGGTTATACGTTAAACTTAACAAACTCATGCATAAAAATTAGGTGTTTAACAAAACTAATCATGTTTCCCATAGTTAGGAAATGCATTCTTACTTAGTACAAACATGCTTGCTAAACCACCCCATGTCAAATTTTTGCAAAAATTTCTCACAATTAGGACAAATATTTTTTCGTCTCACATTGAGAATACAAAATCAAAAACGTTATGTTCAAAACATCACTTGCATAATGTCTCTTGAATGCTAAAGGGAATACATAATCAATATGTATTTTCGGGTACATTCAAACGAAGCTACATTGAACTAGGAGTGTTTGGGTTATCTTTTGTTTTATAACAAAACTTGCATTATTAAACGCTTTTGATGCATCAAAATGAGTCAAGATAACCGCACCTCCACATAGTTTTCATATAGGCACACACTAGAACATTCACATTATAATAAGTAGTTTACTTAAACTAAAATGTGAAATTTTTGTTGCTCTAGGTATCATCATGCCTCCTCTAACCCACTACGACCATAAGGACACAATCAAGTACCTACCAAAACACCACAAAACCAAAGGCCTTACCCCAAACCAAGTCAACATTTTCAAAGCCATAGAAAAACACTATGTCCATGAGGGTAGAACCATTGACCCGTCTTTCCTAGAAGGCACAAACCTTTATGCCGAATTTGCCGCAATCAACTTTGAGTGTCTTTTGACCATCGACGAGCCTATTTGTCCTAGATTCATCCTAGAATTCTATGCTTCCGTCACTCTCTCCACGGGTGAATATGATTTCTTATCCGTCAACTTTAGGGTTAGTGGTAATCATTACTCCTTCACTCTAGAAGAGTTTGCTCAAATCTTAGGGGTCCCAAACCAAGGTACTTGCCTCTATTCCGATTTGCACTCCCTCTCAACCCTTGACACCCTCGATGACCGTTTCCATCCCTATGACACCCCTCTTGTGTCAAAAGATGTTCTTCGTAACCACCTTTTTGTTAGGACAACCAACACTAGGAGAACCCGTGGGGGAAATGAGGTTGAGAAAGATCCATATGGAATGGAACTTAATGAACTCTTGCCCCAGTTCAAGAAATGGGAGGAAGTCCTTAGAGCCAATGTTATAAGCACCATAGGAAACCGAGACCATATCAACCTTTGCCTATGCTACATGCTCTACTCTTTGTCCACTAGGCAACCTTTCAATCTTGCTTACTACATGGCTAAGAGAATGGCCGACATTCCAGTGCATAGCACAACGGCTATGCCATATGGAATGCTCTTGACCCGTCTCTTTAGGTTCATTTCACCCATTCCACCAACTCCTAACCGTCTTCGTCTTGACTACTCTCTCATCCCACATACCTTTGTCCCACTTAGTGATAAGAGAATGTACAAGGCCCAAGGAAAATGCCCTCATCCTCCTACCTCCTCCTCATCTTCCTCAATGAGTGAAGATGACAATTTGCCAAACTCTAGACTCCCACCTCTAGAATACCAATCTCAACTACCGGCTATTGCAAATGAATCAGAAGAATTCAAGCAAACAAAGGGGATGTTCAAAAACCTCGGGAGGTTCCTTGGAAAAATGAAGAAGAAGCTCGACAAACAATGAGTGCGGGTGTGTTAGGAGTGTTTGGCACAAGGTGCTCTTGAAACAATTTGGTCGATTAAAACAATATTTGTGATGTATTTGTGTATTAGTACTATATTTGATACACTTTGGAACACGTTTGAACTAACAATGTTGCAGGAAGACAACTTTTGGCAAGTTGTTAAATTTTCATGCTTATCATATTTTCACTAAGTATAGTGAATTTCGTTAGCCCCCGGTCAAAGTCTTATGATATGTGTGTTTACATGTCTAATTTTTGCATTTCCTAACCAGGTATGAATTATATTTTTGGTTTTAGGAGTTTTCGAAAATTTTAAAAATCGTCTCGCGGGTCAAAAACGCGGACTGTCTCCTTTTTCAGTACTGGCGGACCAGGCGGATCCCAAATTTGGGTTCCGCCCGTGCAAAACCTGGGTAACCCAGGTTTGGCCCAACGGACCAGACGGAACCCTCATTTGGGTTCCGCCTGTGTATTCTCAGGGTGCCGCCAGTAGCCTGCAGAATTTTAGTTTTCGTTTTCAACATTTCAACATCCAAACACCAAAATCAAATCCTTTTAGCTAGATACCCATTACTTGCAATGTGTTTAGCTTACTAAGGTACTTATCATTCCTTATAATTCACCCAAAACCATTTCCCGCCAAAATTCAAAAATAGCCATAACCACCTCAAGTCTCCTTCACACATAAAGGAAGGATCCCTTCTAAAGGATACTTGAAATCCCTGAGATTTTTCCATCAAACAAACTCACCAAAACCACTAAGCATTTAGTGCAATACTTGTCTTCTCACTTCACCATTTTCATTGGATTGACTTCCATGACATGACAACCCACAATTAAGTTTTCCAAATCATTAGGAACCACCATTTTTGTATGGACTAACATCAAATCCAAACACTCCTTCCCACAAACCTTCATCACTATAAATTAAACCATCCTAAACACTATCAAACCACACCTTCTTCATCACAATTCTGAAACTTTAAACCATTTTAACCATGACCAAGTCAACAAACACCTCTCAACCCTCACGACCCATCCGGAGAACCGCCCGGATAAGTGTTAAACCACTTTGGTGTAACCAATCAATCAACCTTAGCTCCTCATCTTCGGAGGAATTCACATCACCCATAAAAAATGAGCACTTTTTGAACCTTGCATCTCCATCTCCATCACCCAAACAACCAAATGAGCTTACTCCACCACCAACTAAATCACCTATTGACCCAACTCCACCAAGTGCTCCAACTCAACCATCAAAGACTCCATCACCATCACCATTCCCAAAAGTTGAACCTATGGAGCTTTTCGGGTCTCCTCCAACATCACCACACCCGTATGTCCAAGATTTGAATGATCTTCCACCAAGACATACCCAACCACCACCTTTTGCAAACCACTCACCAAGGTCAATTCTTGACCTTGATAAAGATCTTGAACTTACCCAACCACCACAACAAGTGTACCAACCACCCAAACCGTTGTTGTTTCACCCAATCTACCATGAAATCCATGGTCCTCTCTATGGAGAACCAAATTTTGAACACCATGATCACCTAACTCCACCACCTTCCCAAGCCCAAACCTATGAGTCTTTCTTTCCCTCTTATGAGGAAATACAAAGCATGGTTGACAACCACCTTCATCAAGCAATGGAATTTCAAACCACCTTGCTTGACTCAATCCCAAACCCATCCTCCACCCAAGAACCAAAACCAAACCAACCCATTTTCACCCAACCATCCCCATGTTTGCTCAAATTGTGAGCAAATGGGTGAAAGCATAAAAACCTTGCTTCACCAATTCCAAAACGAAACCCGGTTTGCATTCCAACATGTCATTGAACGTTTGGATGCACTTTCCCACCCTAACAAATCCTAGACAACCCTTGGAGGCCGTTTGCCCCAACTTAGGAATGTAGGATTTTATTTTCTTTTCTTGGTTATTTTTTTAGTTTTTTGTTACTAAGTAGAAAAATAGTTAACATTTCTTGTCTTTTGACTTTTATAAGTCAAAATTTTACTTGGAATGAAATTCTTTCTACTTACTTGTGTGCATTGTTGATTGATCAATGTTGTGTTGTTGTTGTGGTTGCAATGTGTGTGGTAACTACAAGCTTGACTATATATATCACCAACTAACCATTTATTTTGTAGGTCTCAAAATCCATGTTTCCCATATTGGTACTCCATTTAGGGGGAGTATCGACCAAGGGGGAGCATGGCGATTATTTCGCTTCGCTACTCTACTTTTTGTTTTGACAAAAAGGGGGAGAAATATATTAAACCTTCAATACTTGATATGCCTTTAGTCTCTTAAGTAAAAGAAGGTTAATATAATTTTTTTTTAAGTCTTGAAAACCAAGATTTTGTGTGTTACTTAAAAACAAAGTTTATGTTTTGTCATCAACAAAAAGGGGGAGATTGTTAATACAAATATCGTCTCAAAACGTTATTTATATTTTACGATCTTCGCTAAGTTTTGTTAACGACAAAATGTAAACTTTAGTTTTAAGCAAAACATATTCTTAGTTTTTAAGACTTGCATAAACTAGACTTTTGCTACATTTTACATTTCATAAAACATAACACAAGTTTATTTCTTAAATTAGAAATAGTCACATCACATTTATGGAAAGTTTTGTCATTATGTATTTATGGCAAGTTATGTGTTTGACTTGCTTTGATGTTGCTTACAAGTTTCATGTTTGACTTACTTTAAGTGATGTGACATTGTTTGGTTGCTAGGAGTTATTAGACAAGACCTTGTTTGGTTTGAAGAGTAATTGCAAAAACCTACTACAGACCCGGCGGTACCCTGGGGGTACACGGGCGGAACCCATTTGAGGGTTCCGCCTGATCCGCCGAGCACACAGTTTGTTGTGCTATAAATACCAAGCCATAACTTGATTTTTGGTCAACCTCTTGAGCTCATATTTTACAAACACACTCATCCTTTCTTCTAACCCTTTAACATTGTAAATGTGAAGTTTCCTTTTGTAGCAAAGAAGCTCACAAGGTCATCTAAAGTTACAAGTTTCCAATACAACGTTGCAAGACTTGGTAGCTTAGTATTGTGTAAACTCGTGTTGTTTACGCGTCATTTGTTTGTGTATATTCTGAAGTGAGTGGTTAGTATTTTAGTCCTCAAAATACAAAGAGTGTTGGGAGTTGTTGTACCCTAGTAAAAGAACTAAACGGGAGTGGTTGTGCCCTTGTAAAAGAACTCGACATCTAGCTTTGTGTCGGTAAAAGTATAAGCGACGTGTAAAGTTTTCTCCGCCTGTGAAAGGAGCTTGTTGACTTGTGAAAGAAACTCTCGAGTTGGATACTCGGGGCGTGGACGTAGGGCAAGGAAAAAGAGTCCTTGTAGCCGAACCACGATAAATACTCGTGTTGTGGTTTGATCGTTTCTTTCCTTTACTTGCATGTTATATATTGTGTTTGTGCATATATCTTTGATCAAACGGAAAGTTTCAAAGCTAACTAAACAAGATAAAAAGATTTTAAAACGCTAAACTATTCAACCCCCCTTCTAGTTTTCCACAATAAGTGTAAGGGGAAACCCCAAATATGTTTTTAAGACACAAAACCGACCATGATTCTCCACAATATTAAATGAACATGTATATTCGTATTTGTTAGAGTCAAATGCTTGTATCGATTCATAATGAAGTTTTGCAGGATTTTCCAGGAAGTAAGACCAAGTTTTTCCAGAAATTTTCCGGAAACTTAACATAAGAATTTCTGCAGGTCACTTCCGACGGCTTCATGAGTTTACTCTTGACGGCGTCACGTGTAAAAATCTGGAAATTTTACCAGTTTTGTTTTTCTAACGGAGTCTAAAGTTTTTGTTGAATTATTAGTTTTATAATCTCCAGGAAATCTGCAAACATCATTCCACAAGCATTATATCTTATTTTGTTTTATAGGATTTAGTAACATATGTAGATTGCCGCCGATTTTATGCGAGGTTGCCTTGTCTATTTTCTCAGAATTTACAGGTTATGTATGACAAGAAGTTGATTATTTTTCTGGAAGGGAAGCTTTGATTGTTCATTTTCTTGGAGGAAGATCTAACCTGACCACCTTATTATCCATACCGAGCGAATCAGGGGAGTATTTGATTTCATTTGTTTTACTTACTTCACTTTTACATTCTTTACTTGAACATTGGGGACAATGTTCATCTTAAGTGTAAGGGGAGGGTAAAATGATGATACCTTACAGATACACTTTCGCTTGAGTTTGTTTATTTGATAGTAGATGTGTAATAAAACTATGAGAAATACTTGTTAGTGCAATTTTAGTGCCAAATTTAAATTTTTTTACAACATTTAGGAGTAAAACTTTAGCAATAGCAAGCGTCTCATGGATAGGAGATTGTATGACTAGCACATAACCGTATCATTCAGAAAAATTTTCCACCCAAATATGTGAGGTTCGCCTTTAGATTTGATAGGAAAGGCATTTACTATTAGTGCTTATGTGTGTACCGGTAGCATTTAGATTCTAGAACTTGCGTTAGTGATGCATCCCGAGACCCCTAGTGGGACTACATTCGTGTAGTAGGATTTACTACATGATAAGAGGCATTAGGATCACCCTTGTGTTAAACCCGTATCATAATTACTTGACCATTTAAGTCATATTACTTGGCTAGTTAAGTCAACTAATTTTTCCCACACCATTAGCGGTGTACTCATTTTTAGTACACGAAACCCCTAGTACACCCCTCCGAGCCTATCTTTTCGTTTCTAACTTTAAGCATTTTACTTAAAGGAAGAATTTGTTACACCCCACTTAAATGTACACCCAAATCGCCTTAGCCTTCCGTGTATGCACTCATCTTTAGTGCATTATTGTTATTTGTTAAACCCTAAGTTAATTATCTAATTGATTACATGGTTGCTAAGTCGAGTCATATCCTTGTACATATTGTTTTGGGACGATTGGGACTCATGGGTAAAGTACTTATTTTATGGAGTAATGGGGAAGAACATCATTTATTACCCCCGTATGTGCGTTAATCTTAAAAGTACTCCAAGTGTTTTGATTTTTTTAATTCGAGTCATTAGATTAGTTTATTGTAAAGTATGTAAAAATTCAAGTGTAAGGGGAATGTACATTCCCTATGATGTATTATTTTGGACGGTAGGGTAAGAGTGTATGCAAAAAAATATATATATATAAAAAGAAAAAGAGAAAAACATACGGACTACCATCCCTTTTCATTCTATGTTTATTTTATGTTTTTGTTATCTTTGATTTATTAGCTTAAGTCGAGTCTTGTCTTGGCTTAGCAACGCCATATTGTACATGTAATTAACCAAGATTGTTAACTCGCCACCATTAAAGACTGCCTATATCCAACAAAACCGTGTATTTCATATCCCTACACCTAACGTTACAACCCTTTAAAAGACCTCTTTGATAGTTTATCCTAGGTGCTTACGCCATGTGGTGGAGGTTTGATCCTTTCCCAAGCCTATGGTAATCTATTTTGTTACGACAGGTAGTGAGAGATGTTTTCCATTTCCATATAGTGATATTACTTTATTACACCAGAGTGATGTGAGTATCTAAACACTATTTGTGAGGTGCTAGTGTATGACCTCCGTGCTTGTCTTTGGTCTTTAGTGGAATGATTATTTGTTGTAATTACTTTTATATTAGTGTTAAATGACCCCTAACTTGTATTTTGATTATAATAATAGCGCATTTGCTTGAGGACAAGCAAATCTCAAGTGTAAGGGTATATGATGAGGCGAAAAATGAACCACTTTTAAGGGGTCATTTAAGCCCGGAATTGAATTTATTTGATCAAATATTGCCCTAAATCGGTCCTTTTGTGATTTAGGTACTTTGGGAGTGAAATCTGGAAAAGGAAGCAATTCGGACGTTTTTGGAGCATAAAAGTGAAGAAAACGCCAAAGACTTAATTTTCCATGCTGAGAAAAGTGTATGACCGCGTCAAGAGGAATTTCATGACGGCGTCAAGAGTAAAAAACATGACGACCCAGAAGAAACGTGAAGGCGTCACAACAAGAGCGTCAAGAGTTATAATCATGACGGCCTGCATAAGGTGTACACATGACGGCGTCAGACCCAGATCTAGGCAGTCCGAGGAACTATTTGGTGGCGAGATGACGGCGTCAGACATTTGTTCTTGACGCCGTCACCTTCTAAACTCTATATATAGTTTTCTATTTTTCATTCATTAGAGAAGAACTTGTGTGGAGAAACCCTAGGGCCGAACCTTGTACGTATTTTACAGCTTTTTCAAGGGTTTTCAGCCCTTGAATCCTTTCATGTGCTATTGAGATAAGTCTTCTCTTAATTCAATCAATATGTCTATGTGTTGGTTGTCTATATCTTGTGCTTGTCTTGATTTCAACATGCTAGGCTAGATCTATCTTGTGTTTGCTTAGATCTAATGAAACCTAGATGTTAATTATGTGTTGATTACTTGTTTATGGTTGTATTGGATGAATGATTTCAATGTTAGGCTTAAGAAAACTGGCAGATCTCCATTGTGTAACATGCTTGAACGTCTTAGGAAACTTGAACCGATGTGTACTAGGTTTTATTGGTTGTATTTAATGCATGAGTAAATTCTAATGATCCCATGTTAGGAGCTTCTTAGCCGGCTCGACATAGGAGTGAAGTAGGCACTCATAGGATTGGGGAAGTAAGTATGCCACCCCATGAATGGTATTAAGGAATACAATCCGTCATCCACGCAACTATAACAAGTAATTAACATGTAAAAGATATCTAGGGAGTAGTGAAATCTAAGTAAACACATTTCTCCCACATATTGCTCACAACTTTAGTTTAATATAGTTTATTTTCATTTTTAGTATTTTATTTTGATTGCATCTTAGTATTGGGTTAGTTGACTAGCAACTAATTCCGCCCAAATCCTTCAAAACCCGAGATTTTTATTTGCTTTCCTAAAAATATAAAAATACAAAAAGAATCATCCCTCATCTCTAGACCTAGTCTTTAGGTTTTCTAATCCTAGCGACACTGTTCCTAGCTGAACGATCAATCCCCCGGTACTTGTCATTATACTATACTACATCGATCAGGTACACTGCCTGGTGGGGGTTGTAAGCTTCTCGAGATCCCTCGAGAGGTAAAGCCTGGTGCAATCCTCACGCATCACTTTTTCAGACGCTGACCATGCAGGATGCTTAGACACGCGAAAAAGTATATCAGGTGGCTTACAGTTTCTTGGAGATAAACTTGTGTCTTGGCAATCAAAGAAGCAGGACTGCACTTCACTGTCATCTACAGAATCTGAATACGTAGCTATGTCTGCTTGTTGTGCTCAAGTCATTTGGATGAGATCACAACTTAAAGACTATGGCTACCTATTCAATAAGATTCCGATCTACTGCGATTCCAAAAGTGCCATTGCAATCTCCTGCAACACAGTTCATCACTGCAAATCCAAACACATTGATCTCCGATATCATTTCATCAAGGAGCATGTCGAAAAGGGTACAGTTGAATTATATTTTGTGGGTACTGAGTACCAATTGGCGGACTTACTTACAAAAGCCTTAGCTCCATCAAGGTTTGCAAGTTTAGTTCACCAAATTGGTATGCGATGTTTGACACCAGAGGATCTGGAAAAAATTCTAAAACAAAAGTAAAATGTCAAACATCAAAACTAAAACTATCTTTGTAAAATAATTTTTCTCTTATTTTTCATAAACCTCAAAAACACAAAAATAATTTTCTATTATCTCAATAAAAAAAAAAAAAAAAAAAGAAAAAAAGAAAAAAAAAAAAACCTCCGCAAGTATATCGCTTTCTTTCAACACCTTGTTATTTTACAAGTGTTGAGGGGGAGACACGCTCACATTTTTCTCATAATTTTTCAAAACGGTCTACTTCCATATTACCTTTAGATGCGTTGTTTCGGGATTTTATAGATATTTCATATCATATTTCCTTTTCTCAAAATGGTGTCGTAAGGTAGTATATCTTTGATAATCAAACTTGTATCTAACTTGAGGACTCATGCTGCAATATTAATAGTTAAGGGACTAATAGTGACATTTTTCAAAAATTCCAAGTTATTAAACAAAAACAAACACCCGTTTTCTAAAACCTCACAAAAATCTTTCAAACCTTAAACCCTTTTTGAAATCCACGGCTCATATTCAAACAAGAAATCCAAGCTACCAATCTTCAAACCGTAAGTTACTACGTGATCTTAAGTCGATTTCTAACAATGGTTTTCGTTTAATCGCAAAACTAACGGTTAGATATCTTGATTTTTCGATTTGAAAACCTAGGGTTTGTAGAATTTCGGAAATTATCAAAACGTGTGTAAGGTGTTAAATTTTGATAGGGGTTTTTTTACATTGCATGTTTCTAACCTTCCTATTTCATTTAATCTTACTTTCTATCATGTTTATGCTAAATTCGAAATCTAGGGTTTAGACTCGATTTGGGTTTTGTGGTTTTGTTGTTTGTTTTATTGTTTTTATTGGTGGGATTTGTTGCCATGAGTGAAAGAATCATTGTTGTGCCTCTTAATTTGACCCATCTCCATGTGTGCTTGATTCTCGATGAATATGGTCTTTCGTTTAAAGTGGGTATCTGATGAGGCGAAAAATGAACCACTTTTAGGGGGTCATTTAAGCCCGGAATCGAATTTATTTGATCAAATATTGCCCTAAATCGTTCCTTTTGTGATTTTAGGTACTTGGAGAGTGAATTCTGGAAAAGAAGCTATTTTGGACGTTTTTGGAGCATAAAAGTGAAGAAAACGGCAAAGTCTCAATTTTCCATGCTGGGAACAGTAGGTGACGGCGTCAAGAGTTAAATCATGACGGCGTCAGATATCAAGAATTAAAATCCGTAGTTGGTGACGGCGTCAAAAGCTAATTCATGACGGCGTCAGACATCAAGAATAAAAATCCGTAGTTGGTGACGGCGTCACACACAGGGCGTCAAGAGTAATTTGTGTGACGGCCTAGAGATGACGGCGTCAGAAGTAGATCAAGGGCGTCCGAGGAAGTATTTGGCGGCGAGATGACGGCGTCACACATTTGTTCTTGACGCCGTCATCCCTAATTTCCTATATATAGTTTTCTAGTTTTTCACATTTAGAGAGAGAAGTTTTGGGAGAAACCCTAGGAACGATTTTGGTGTAACTTTACAGGTTTTTCAAGGGTTCCAACCCCTTGATACCTTGCATGATTAATCAAGATAAGTGTTCTTCTAATTCAATCAATATGTCTATGTGTTGGTTGTCTATACCTTGTTCTTGTCTTAATTCTATCATGCTAGGCTAGATCTCTTTTGTGTTTGCTTAGATCTAATGAAACCTAGATATTGATTATGTGTTGATTACTTGTTTATTCTTGTCTTGGATGAATGATTTTATATGTTAGGCTTAAGAAAACTGGCAGATCTCCAAATGGTAACATGCTTGAACGTCTTAAGAAACATGAACCAACGCGCACTAGGTCTTTATTGGTTGTATTTAATGCATGAGCCACTGTTTATAATCCCTATAGTTGTGCTGGGCATGGTGTAGGAGGAGATAAGAGCTCATAGAATTGGGGAGTTATGTGTGCCACCCCATGAATGGTATTAAGGAATACAATCCGTCATCCATGCAATTATAACAAGTAATTAACGTGTAAAAGATATCTAGGGAGTAGTGAAATCTAAGTAAACACATTTTCTCCAATTACTGCTCACAACCTTAGTATAATTTAGTTATTTTCATTTTTAGTATTTTATTTTGATTGCATCTTTAGTATTGGGTTAGCTGACTAGCAACTAATTCCGCCCAAATCCTTCAAACTCGAGACTTTACTTGCTTTCTATAAAATATAAAAATACAAAAAAATAATCTTCTTTCATCTTTAGAACTAGTATTTAGGTTTTCTAATCCTAGCGACACTATTCCTTGCTGAACGATCAATCCCCCGGTACTTGTCACTATACTATACTACAACGATCAGGTACATTGCCTGGTGGGGGTTGTAAGCTTCTCAAGATCCCTTGAGAGGTAAAGCCTGGTGCGATCCCCACGCATCAAGTTTTTGGCGCCGCAACCTGGGGAATAGTTATTGTCTAGGTTAGAATATCTTTTTATTAGGTCTACTTGCTAGATTCCTTTCTAGTAAGATTTTATTTTTATTTTTAGGTCTTCTTTAGTCTATCTTATTTCTTCGTGTCTTTGTTCATAACATTTACCATCCGACATCGTGGAAGGTGGTTACATCTTTGAACCCATCATCCCACCACAACAAAACCCACCTTTAGAACCCCTTAGGTCCCGAACCTTAGGAGAGTATTCCCGACCTAGCCACCAAGGCTATCGAAACACCATTGAGCTCACCGGAGCCAATTGACCCCCTTGCGATCCGACACCATCCGGTTGGTGCAAAGCAGATGTGCATTCCATGGACTTCGTTCCGAAGATCCAAATCAACATCTTAAGGACTTCCTCAAAATCGTAGATTCCATAGACCTAGATGTTACAACTAGAGAGACAACCCGTTTACGCCTATTCCAATTCTCTCTACGGGATCAAGCTAGTCAATGGCTTGAGCGTTTACCCGCGGGATCCATCACCACTTGGGATGATCTCACCACTCGTTTCCTTGCTCAATTTTTCCCACCAGGGAGAACTACCAAGCTTAGAAATGACATCTTGATGTTCCAACAACGTCAAGGTGAAACTCTCTATGAAGCATGGACTTGTTTCAAGGACTTACTTCAAAAAGTCCCTCATCATGGCATAGATCTTTGGCTCCAAGTCCAAATTTTTTATGACCATATCGATCTCTCCACGAGGCGAACCATTGACCATTCGGCCGGTGGTAAGCTACGTGATCTAAGTGCGGAACAATCATGGGAACTCATAGAAGATCTTGCTCTCTATGACAACGAAAGTTGGAATGATCCCCGTGATTTGAATAAAACGGTCAAGGCAATATCTTTGCCTTCGAACAATTCTAGCACTGCCAACTGTAGGATCATGGAACTTGAAGGTCGAGTCAAGTCTCTCATGAAATCCTACGAAGCTCAAGAGCCTTCAAGCCAAGTAAACAGAATCGTTTCCACATGCAAATTATGTAATGGCCCTCACGAGACTCATAACTGCATGGAGCTTCCAAAGCATGCTTATAACGAATTCACGTCGTCACACGTGGGTCGAGGTCCTCAAATTTCTGGTAAGGCCTATGAGGCATGGAAGGATAAACCTAATTTCAGAGGGTACCAAACGCGAAGCGTATCCTTCAATGATTCCTCACCACTCACTTGGTCCGAGCATTTCCCATCACAAGGCACTCCTAGGCAAAGCTGTGAAGATACTCTAAAAAAATTCATCTTATCTCAAGAATTACAGCTCTCTACGCTCGAGGCTAAATTTAGAGAACAGCAGGCTGATGTGAACAGCAAGATTTGTAATCTGTTAACTGCTATCAAAGAGCATGTTGTTACTAAACCCTTCCGCGTTGACGAGGTTAAGTCTGTTACCGTCGCAAGTCCACCAACCTCCCATGTTAAAATAAAAAGTCCTAGCAAGTTATTCAAACATCTATCCCTTAAAGGGAAAGAACCTGTCAACCCTCTAGGACCAATCCATTTCGTAAACACCATCACCACGATATCTGCTTCTACACCCAACCCAACCCAACAACAAACTATCAAATCTGGTCATACAGCTAATGATGAGACCGTAAGGGTAGACCACGATTCGGCCAGAAAACTTGCCAACTCATCCGAGAAATACATCGCGCAAGAATCTGGCAAATTGGATAAAGGAGAAGAAAGATCGGAAGAGAGTGAGAGAAATCCAACCGTTTTGGGCAAATCTATTATAGAAGAACCCGAGAGAAAAATGGAGGATGTCACTAATAGGAGTAGCAATAGGACTAAGGAAAGTAACCCTAAAGTTTTCAAGATCTCCTGCACCATTAAGGAAAAGCTCCTAACCGATGGTCATATAGATCCTAGCCTCCCAGTAAACATAATCCCCCTTTCCTTATACCATGAGGCCTTCCCAAAAAGCATTACATGCAAAAAGGTAATGAAAGATTTATCAATCAGGATTGGAGAACTTGTCTACAATACTGACTTCACCGTGGTCGATGATGTAGATCCTCTCACCAATCAAACGTTAACCAACCTTGTTCTTGGGAAACCATTTATCAATGAATCGGGAGTGATCCTTGATGAGAAAGATGGTAGTGCATTATTCACCAATGGTGTTAAGAAGGTAATATTTTGTAGGGGTAATGAGGAAGTGTACGAGTATCGTCCTTCCCTTGAGGGGAATATATATGGGTCGAAAGATGGAGAGTCGGGGAAGATAAGACGGAGTAATCCGAATAATCTCAAAATCCCCTGCATGATCGGTCATAAGTACTTCGATAACATCTACATTAACGCATTCCTGCCAAAGAATTTTATGTCGCTATTCCATTATAACAATATCTGCAGATGGGGAATGATCTACAAGGGAGAGAAAGTGGTTGGTAAGGATCATAAAATCCAGGTGTTTGTTGGAAATATGACATTTACTATGGAATTTACGATCGTGGTCAACATTGAAGACTACATTGACCCTAGGTTATCGCAAGTCGTTTTTGGAGCACCCTTTTGTGAAATCACTAATTTGATAGTTGATGACCGAAACGGAATCATGACCTTTGCTGATGGAATTAGGAGAGTTTCGTACCAAACACCGTACAAGAGAAATGATCTCAAGGAAATCGATTGTGACGGGCTTGATAGGTTAAGTTCCCAACTTATTTTGTGTGATGATGATTTGCGGAGAGGATGTGAGAACACTTCCGATCTATCATGTGGATTCTTTAAGGGTGTTAGTAAACTTGGTTCTAAGTATCGAAAAGATGTCTTCGAGTTCGAGGATCCGAAGTACTTACACTATGAAAGCGAAACTGGTTTAGAAGACGACCTAGAGAATGAAACCAACGATGAGGTCACGTAGTAACCCATGGCCATGAGTCTAGCTACAAGACTCGTAAATAAAGAAAAGCGCTTCTTGGGAGGCAACCCATGCTTTGTGTGATTTTTATTTTGTTTGTTTGTATTTGCTTCCCTATGCATGCTTTATTTTTATTGTTGGTTGATCATGTTTCAAAACTAAAAAGTGGAAATACTTTACTATGTTGTTTGGCCTAGTCTTAACTCCAACCTAAAAGTATTTTTGCAAAAGATAAGTGTAAGGGGAAACCCCAAATATGTTTTTAAGAAACACACGATCATGATTTTCCACAATTTTAAGCGAGCATGTATATTCGTATTTGTTAGAGTCAAATGCTTGTATTGAGTCATAATGAAGTTTTCCAGGATTTTCCAGGAAGTAGAACCAAGTTTTTCCAGAAATTTTCCGGAAACTTAACATAAGAATTTCTACAGGTCAATCCTGACGGCGTCAAGAGTTAACTCTTGACGGCGTCACGTGTAAAAATCTGGAAATTTTACCAGTTTTGTTTTTCTAACGGAGTCTTATGGTTTTTGTGAATTATTAAGTTTTATAATCTCCAGGAAATCTGCAAACTTCATTTACAAGCATTATATCTTACTTTGCTTTCTAGGATTTAGTAACTTATATAGGATGCCGCCGATTTTACGCGAGGTTGCTTTGTCTATTTTCTCAGGATTTACAGGTTATATTGGACAAGAAGATGATTTATATTCTGGAAGGGAAGCTTTGATTGTTCATTTTCTAGGAGGAAGATCTAACCTGGCCAACCTTTAATCCATACCGAGCGAATCAGGGGAGTATTTGATTTCATTCATTTTACTTATTTTACTTTTACATTCTTTACTTGAACATTGGGGACAATGTTCATCTTAAGTGTAAGGGGAGGGTAAATTGATGATACCTTACAATACACTTTCGCTTGAGTTTGTTTTGTCTAATGGTAGATGTGTAATAAAACTATGAGAAATACTTGTTAGTGTAATTTTAGCGCCAAATTTAAAATTTTTTACAACATTTAGGAGTGAAACTTTAGCCTTAGTAAGCGTCTCATGGATAGGAGATTGTATGACTAGCACATAACCATATATTCAGAAAAATTTTCCACCAAAATACGTGAGGTTCGCCTTTAGTTTTGATAGGAAAAGCATTTACTATTAGTGCTTATGAGTGTACCGGTAGCATTTAGATTCTAGAACTTGCGTTAGTGATGCATCCCAAGACCGCTAGTGAGACTACATTCGTGTGGTAGGATTTACTACATGATAAGAGGCATTAGGATCACCCTTGTGTTAAACCCGTATCATAATTACTTGACCATTTAAGTCATATTACTTGGCTAGTTAAGTCAACTAATTTTTCTCACACCCTTAGCGTTGTACTCATTTTTAGTACACGAAACCCCTAGTACACCCCTCCGAGCCTATCTTTTCGTTTCTAACTTTAAGCATCTTACTTAAAGAAAGAATTTGTTACACCCCACTTAAATGTACACCCAAATCGCCTTAGCCTTCCGTGTATGCGCTCATTTTTAGTGCATTATTGTTATTTGTTTAAACCCTAAGTTAACTTTCTAATTGATTACATGGTTGCTAAGTCGAGTCATATCCTTGTACATATTGTTTTGGGACGATTGGGACTCATGGGTAAGTACTTATTTTATGGAGTAATGGGGAAGAACATGATTTTATTACCCCCATATGTACGTTAATCTTAAAAGTGCTCAAAGTGTTTTGATTTTCTTAATTCGAGTCATTAGATTAATTTATTGTAAAGTATGTAAAGATTCAAGTGTAAGGGGAATGTTCATTCCCTATGATGTATTATTTTGGATGGTAGGGTAAAAGTGTATGCACAAAAAAAAAAAAAAAAAAAAAAAAAAAAAAAAAAAAAAAAATAGAAACAAGAAAAGAAAAAAAAATATAGAAAAAGAAAAGAGAAAAACATACGGACTACCATCCCGTTTCATTCTTTGTTTATTTTATGTTTTTGTTATTTTTCATTTATTAGCTTAAGTCGAGTCTAGTCTTGGCTTAGCAACGCCTATTGTACTTGTAATTAACCAAGATTGTTAGCTCGCCACCAGTAAAAACTTCCTTTATCCAACAAAACCGTGTAATTCATATCCCTATACCTAACGTTACAACCCTTTAAAAGACCTCTTTGATAGTTTATCCTAGGTGCTTACGCCATGTGGTGGAGGTTTGATCCTTTCCCAAGCCTATGGTAATCTATTTTGCTATGACAGGTAGTGAGAGATATCTTCCATTTCCCTATTGTTATATTACTTTATTACACCCGAGAGATGTGAGTATCTAAACACTATTTGTGAGGTGCTAGTGTATGACCTCCGTGCTTGTCTATTGGTCTTTAGTGGAACGATTATTTGTTGTAATTACTTTTATATTAGTGTTAAATGACCTCTAACTTGTCTTTTGATTAGAATAAAAGCATATTTGCTTGAGGACAAGCAAATCTCAAGTGTAAGGGTATATGATGAGGCGAAAAATGAACCACTTTTAGGGGGTCATTTAAGCCCGGAATCGAATTTATTTGATCAAATATTGCCCTAAATCGTTCCTTTTGTGATTTTAGGTACTTGGAGAGTGAATTCTGGAAAAGAAGCTATTTTGGACGTTTTTGGAGCATAAAAGTGAAGAAAACGGCAAAGTCTCAATTTTCCATGCTGGGAACAGTAGGTGACGGCGTCAAGAGTTAAATCATGACGGCGTCAGATATCAAGAATTAAAATCCGTAGTTGGTGACGGCGTCAAAAGCTAATTCATGACGGCGTCAGACATCAAGAATAAAAATCCGTAGTTGGTGACGGCGTCACACACAGGGCGTCAAGAGTAATTTGTGTGATGGCCTAGAGATGACGACATCAGAAGTAGATCAAGGGCGTCCGAGGACGTATTTGGCGGCGAGATGACGGCGTCACACATTTGTTCTTGACGCCGTCATCCCTAATTTCCTATATATAGTTTTCTAGTTTTTCACATTTATAGAGAGAAGTTTTGGGAGAAACCCTAGGAACGATTTTTGTGTAACTTTACAGGTTTTTCAAGGGTTCCAACCCCTTGATACCTTGCATGATTAATCAAGATAAGTGTTCTTCTAATTCAATCAATATGTCTATGTGTTGGTTGTCTATACCTTGTTCTTGTCTTAATTCTATCATGCTAGGCTAGATCTCTTTTGTGTTTGCTTAGATCTAATGAAACCTAGATATTGATTATGTGTTGATTACTTGTTTATTCTTTTCTTGGATGAATGATTTTATATGTTAGGCTTAAGAAAACTGGCAGATCTCCAAATGGTAACATGCTTGAACGTCTTAAGAAACATGAACCAACGCGCACTAGGTCTTTATTGGTTGTATTTAATGCATGAGCCACTGTTTATAATCCCTATAGTTGTGCTGGGCATGGTGTAGGAGGAGATAAGAGCTCATAGAATTGGGGAGTTATGTGTGCCACCCCATGAATGGTATTAAGGAATACAATCCGTCATCCATGCAATTATAACAAGTAATTAACATGTAAAAGATATCTAGGGAGTAGTGAAATCTAAGTAAACACATTTTCTCCAATTACTGCTCACAACCTTAGTATAATTTAGTTATTTTCATTTTTAGTATTTTATTTTGATTGCATCTTTAGTATTGGGTTAGTTGACTAGCAACTAATTCCGCCCAAATCCTTCAAACCCGAGATTTTACTTGCTTTCTATAAAATATAAAAATACAAAAAAATAATCTTCTTTCATCTTTAGAACTAGTATTTAGGTTTTCTAATCCTAGCGACACTATTCCTTGCTGAACGATCAATCCCCCGGTACTTGTCACTATACTATACTACAACGATCAGGTACACTGCCTGGTGGGGGTTGTAAGCTTCTCAAGATCCCTTGAGAGGTAAAGCCTGGTGCGATCCCCATGCATCAGTATCTCTTGTTCTGTGTTTATATATGATGATATCTGTGCTTAACTTGTTCATTCGCATGATTTAAGATCCTTGTTACCATGTCTATTAAGTGGATTCACGATTTTGGATTTTTTTCGAAATCATGTTCTTGACTAAGTTTCGAAATCAGTAGATATATCATAATGCTATGTCACTAATTGTTGCATATCATCATTTACGACAGGTTACTATATTTGGATCTCATAATTTCACAAAGAAACGTACGTTGGCCATATTTCGATATTCTTGTATAAGAATTGTTTCGAAAACGCATTTTCGCAATTACCAGCCTTTGTGAAAAATTTTCGAAAACACAGTTAAAACAAGTATTTTCGAAAAATTTCAAAGTGTTGTATCTTTTCGAAAATCTTCACTTTGTTATCTTTTCGAAAATATTTATTTAATGTGTTTGCGAAAATTTTTCATCTTTGGTCATATTTTCGAAATCACAACTTAAGACAACTTTTTCGCAATCACTCATAATGAGTATTTTCGAAAAATACTTCTATAGACCAGTTCTCGATAAACTTTTATCGAAAACACATTTGGAAATATTTTCGAAAATACTCACTATGCATGTTTGCGAAAATATTCCTTTTTGTCTGATTTTCGAAATCTTGGTACTTGTGACTTTTTTCGAAAACATGTAATGTATTTATGTGTTTGCGATAATTTGGCCTTATGTACTATTTCGAGATCATTGTAACTTTGTAATTTCGAAAACATGTGTAATGTGATTATAGTCTCTATTAGATGTATCATGTGATGTTTTATGTATCTTGGATGATCTTTGTGCATATGTGATTATATAAGTGCTTCATGACTCTAAAATTATCTAAGTATAATTCAATCATCACTATACATGCAATAGTTGAACCATCTGTGTTTATATGATTCTAAAATGCTTATCTATAATCAAACTTTGCAATCGTGCTAACACTTAACAAATCTGGATGTTTGGTTTATGATAATGCTTTTCAGATTAACATGGCTGAACACAACGAGAATGTCCCTGAACAAAGTCTACCACTACTCACCATGGATGACATCACTCCCGCTGACTACAACGTTAAGATTGGCAATAACAATCCTCGAGTTGACTTTGACAAATTGAGAATTCCTGAGAACTTATGCAGGATTGTCAAAGATATTCTCCTTGCTCATCCATGCAAGCATCTGCTCAACAGATCTACTTCAGTTCCTGTGTTTTACCTTCATCAGTTCTGGCTTACGGCAAAGGTTAATTTAGATGATGAGTCTTTCACTGTTACGCTGGATCGACAAGTCTACACAGTAGATCACGATGTCCTTCGTACAGTCTTCCTCCTGCCTCAACCTGACAATGAATTTGCTCCAATACTGCCTGAACTGGATCTCCTGGACTTCTTTATTGAATTAGGATACGATGTTGATGATGACTTACCTCTGATTAAACATTCCAGATTCAATGCAAAGAATGTACCTAAGCCCTGGAGAACATTCTGTCTGTTAGTTGTAAGATCAATATCAGGAAGAAAAAGTGGTCACGAACATCCCAGACTTGAGCATCTACAAGCATTTTGGGGAATGGTGACCATGTCACCTATTGACTTTGCAGTTCCAATCATGAACGATATAGTCTACAACATCCAAACCGGACGTGAAAAGACTATGATCCCGTTTACAAGATTCACAAAGCTTCTCATTGAATATTTCTGCAAAGACACACCAGAATTCATCAAAAGAATGGGAGACCCTAATGAGCCTAAGCACCTCTTCGAGGACGACTTCACTACCTCTTTTATCAAGACAACCATTTCCTCTACCAAGCAAAAAGGAATGAGGCTTCCCGAATACCTTCTTGATGACAATATCAAGAAAAGTTTGAACTACAAATTCTACGATGATGCTTACAACGGGATACAGGAAGAAGCTACCATACAGACTCGCAGCAAAGGAAGTGTGAAATCTGGGAGTACTACAAGCACCACTGGCTCACCTCAGACAAAGTCAAAGGCTACTCCCAAGACCAAACCATCTGCCAAAACCAAAACTTCCACCAAACCTAAACCTACACCCAAACCTAAGCCTGCAACCAAGCCAAAGAAGAAGGTAACACCAAAGTTCGCTCTTCAAGATGAACCTACACCACCACCCTCTGAAAGCGACTCTGAGTTTGACACAGAATCTGAAGAAGAAGAGGAAGACTTTGAACGAAGAGTTAGAGTACCTGAAGAAGCATTTCCTGGAACGGAGATTGTTGTTCAACAAAGTCTTGCAACTTTTGAAGAAGATTCTAGAAAGAGGAAAGGGATCACGATAAATGAATCCAATGATGATGAAGAAGACGAACCAATCGTTGAACAATTGGTCGAAAATGCAAATTGAAAAGTATAATTGTCGACACACGAGTTGAAGAAAAGCAATTTCTTAAAGAACAGAGGGAAGCAACACTCCACAGCCGACTTCAATCTCAACCTTCAACACCACCTATCATTCAACCTGAGCATGAAGGCGCTACAAGCAGCATGGTTCCTCCCACTGAGTCTACTATTTTAGAACCAGCCTCACAACCTGATGACAAAGTAAAAGACACAGATGTTACAGGAGACATCACCATGACTGAGACTGCAAATGTAGAGGAGAATGTTGGCGAACAGGAGAACGTTGCTATGGACCTGGAATTTGACCACTTCGCTACTCCAGAGTTTCTTGCACAGGAAGAAGAGGAACGCAGAAGAAAAGAAAATGAAGAGAAGGAAGCATTCGACACCAACATATTCCTTCAATCATCTTCACAATCTAAACAAACATCTTCACTGCAACCTCCACCTCCTCAAGACTCTCCACCAAAGGATCCGACTCCTCCAGCTTCTTCTTCAAGTTCTCACAACGAGTCATCATCTGAATCATCACCTGAGCATTCATCTCCCACACCTTCTGAAACCGCATCTAAACAACAATCAATCAATGAACCGACTAAACCAATTGATCTTCAGGAGCAAGTCAACACACTCACAACCATGGTCACCGGTCTTGTTAAACAAGTTGAAGACTTTCAGGAGGCAAAGCAGTAGATCGATAAGTTCATGAAAGCTAACTTGTCAGGAATGATCAAGACCTTTACACTAGATTATCTTATTGACAATCTGATTGAAATTATCACTCCTGAAGTTACAAACCTTATTGCACCAATCAGGGACAACTTGGATCACAGAATCAGAAGTGTTGTTAAGAAAATGTTGTCAACAACACCATTCACGCTTCATCCTGCTAAAGCTTCTTCACCAACTCCAACCATCCCTGAACCATCTTTTGATGACCTGCTTGCTCAACTCTACGACAAAGTTGCCTACAAAACCACACAGACAACTGAAGAAAAAGCACTTGTTGATGCTATTTCTGCCAACTTGTCTAAAGAGTCGTGCAAAGATGCTGCTGGAACCCTGAAGAGGTCAAGGAAAGATGACGACCCGGACCCGAACTCAAAAGGTAAGAAACATAAGTCTGGAACCGGTCCATCATCTTCTCAACAACCACAAAAGGATTCTACTCCTCCTGGAAATCAACAACACACCTCAGCTACCGGTCAAGGTCCAACAGATGAGGAAGAAACTTTAATGCACCCAACTGATGATTACCAAGGTCAACCCGATACCGATTACCGTGCCTCCCCTATTCCCGATTCTCACCCTGGACCATCGTCACCATCGAAGGCTGAAGACAAGGATGCTACATCCAAGTCTAAGAAATCAAAGAAAAGAAGACGTCATTCATGGCTCGACAATGATGACACACTTGAGAATGATTGGTTGAAAGAATTGGTCAAAGCTCAACCTCCTCTCAAAGATGAAGAACCTCTTCCAGGTAATACACTACAATTTACTCAGGTTATAATGAAGGATCTTCAGATTGAGACACTCACGAAGGCGGAGCTCAGAAGAATCAATCGGGATGCACAAGAATTCCTAAAGTCCAGATCTGGAAACAAGATGGAATACGAATTTCACATGCAGAATATAGCTAGTGCAATGTCTGGCAAGTTTGACTGGCTAAACCCTGAAGTGAATATCGACATCAATTCCAAAAACCACAAAAATCCTTACTTCACCGATTGGACTAAACCATTACCTCTGTAAGGATTTCTGGAAAAACCAAAGTTACCTTACAGCTTCTTCTTCAACAAAGATCTTCGTAACCTCCAACTCACCCAAGAGAAATCTAAGAAGAAATATGCTTCCTCATTAACTATCTCAGTACCAGCCGCAAGATACGAAGTTCCTGCAATTGAAGAATCTACTCCAGTATTCAGCAACTTTATCATAGCCTACGACAGAGATTCTTTACTTGGGATTCAACACTGGCCAGAACGTCGTCATCTCGATTATACTCACAGATTAGACAAAAAATCATTGGAGAATGTGAAGCATAAATCTAAGATCATTGCTATCTTGGAGATTCAAGAGTCAAAATGGTTTAACTACATGTTCATGAATGAGATTGTGGTTAAAAGACAAGATGAACAGAAGTATAAATTCTCCGAAGCAGATTTTCCTGACCTTTATCTAAATGACATTGAAGATATGTATCTAGAAAAAGTTCAAGGAAGAATGCGTGGATTCGATAGAGAAACTCAATACAACTTCATGGCATCTCTACTTCTCTTCATCCGACGACTGATAGTTCAAGAAAGAGTGGAAGATCTTTAACTTGGAGTGGAAAGTTACCAACAGAAGATCAATTTGACTAAGCCACAATTCACATTTGATGGAATCTATCAAACTTCACAGTATACTCTCATCCAAAAACCTTCATTTGGTTTCACCTACATCAACAGCAAAAAGCTACAAAGCTTCATGAGGCTCAATGAGATACACAAGTTCTATGATGTTACGCTTAAAACCGTTCGTGATGGGTTAGTTAAAAGGTTGAATGATGATCGCAGAAAGATAGCAAAAGGTGAAACTCCAAGGTGGAAATCCAGCTCCAGAAGACAAGTTCGTAACTTTTTCCATAAGATTGAAGAAAGGTTATTTCGCCGGGAACAGATCAGACGATTGGAAAGCTATATCGGTGTCAGACCATCATTTCCCATCAGCCTCTTCAAAAGACCATAACCATAGTTCACTGACTTTGATGCTCCACTCACTGATGAAGCTTAAACTGGTACACATGGGTATTAACTTTTCAATATTAATTATTTCATTTGATTGAATTGTTATCACAATGGCTTGTGCACACATAACAGTGTACAACCCGTTATTGTAAAGAAAGGACCCTGAGGTACGCTTCAGTGCCTCAATCCTAAATATAAGAAGCGAAGGCTTCTTACTTTTGAGTAGAGTTAATCAAACATTTTCTGATTTTCATAACTCTGCTCAAAAGACAAGTATTTCACCTCAATAAGAATTCACTTGTTGAGGGGGAGCACTTGAAACAAAATCATCGTTCTTGAAATCAAAAGTTCTTGTTGAATTCTCCCCATAAGACTCAAAAGGCATATTTTAATCAAAAGATTGTCAAAAATATCATCTTATATGCTATTTTTAAGGGGGAGAAAAAGTGAATGTGATTAAAATATGAAAGTTCAAAGTTGCTTAAAAGTCAAATCTCATGCGAGCTAGACTCAGATTCACCCAAGAATTGACGAAACATAAAAGTTAGTAATCTTGAAAAGGCTTATCCTCGACGGGTAATAACATCAAGTTAGTTACTAGAGCTAGTTGTCACCTAAAAGCTAACAATGGAACTCTTTAACTAGCCACGTAAGCGTGTCTCGAAAAGGATTTGTCTTAGTAGAAATGTACCATTTCGAGAAACTTTCTGTGAATTTGACCAGGCCGGGTAATAACTTCAAGCTAGTCTAACTAGTGATGTAAGCGTGTCTCGAATCGGTCAAGTTCACTGAAAGTGGATCAATTCAAAAAGTGCTTGTTCCTCCCACATGTGGAAATTTATTAAAACATTTATGAGCACATGTGAAGGGGAGCCCTTCAAAAGTAAACACAAAACTCTCAAAGTGTTAAACAAAATGTTTGATAATCACAAACACTTTGAGAGATTTTCAATCAAAGGTTTCATGGCTACTGTCGGATAATCATGGAGTTATAAGGTGATTAAGATAGGAAAAACCGTCCTATGATCCGCCAGAGCCGGAGGGATCTACCCAAGGACATCACCAATAGTTAGAACTAGAATTCCTTAGGTATGATACGAAAAAGGAGAAAAGAATGAAAGGGGAAAGAAGGAGTTGAAGAATTAAAAAGAAAAGTAAAAGAAAAGGGTGAAAAGAAATAGCCCTCCATATGTTCAACTTTAGGGCAAACACCGGGTTCAATTCATATGCTACTGGTTGTTACTAAGGTGACGCCGGTATTGAAGATAAAGCCGTCATGGACCCAGTGACGCAATGCACTAAACCTTCTAGCCACTTAAGTTCTCTTAAAAGAGCTTGTTTCATTCTCACGGGGAACCGGTGTAATCTATCGACTTATCTCTTAGAGATGGTTGATATTGAAGCAGGAGACCCCTCCCTAGTCTCCACATAGGAAACCTGAGTGTGCACTTTTCGAGTCTAGAGCCATGAGATACATCAAAGACCTCTTAGGAACACTTAGTATTTATACAACTGGTGTTCTACATCAATGGACACCAGCTGTAAATTATCGAGTCCTTCGCAGATCTTAGCAATCTGCCGAGAACGTTTATGAGAGTATTTACATAAGTATTTCTCAATGATTGAACGGAAATCCTGCCAGGGTCAACATCAAAACACCCCTGACAGCAGGTCACTTCGGTAACTCCTTGTGGGTTACGCTTAGTGTTTGCGGTGGTTTCTTAGCGGTCTACAGTCGTGGAGTGATCCCCAGCGACTCACCCAGTCATTGAGCTACTTAGTAGGTCTCGTAAGCTCCTTCGAGAGTATCTGACATGGGAACGGCCCTGATAAGGGTTAGAAGGAGTCTTCACACTATGCTGTTGACAATCTCTAATTCCTTATCTGTAAGTACCTTACGTTTTATTGCTAACTGTTTACCTGCAGGGACACATCATCTCCATGGCGACGGATTCCACATGCTCATACATGCATCTTGAAGTCATCAAAAGCTCCCTCAAATATCAACGCAACACAAAGTCGAAAGAAAGATTCTACGCCAAAAAGAAGAATCTACAAAGTATATAGACTAAAGATCAAAAGTGAAAGAAAGGGAACTACGTACGTGTATAAGTCAGAATTCAAAGATGTATGAGCATGTTGGAAAGGCAGGCTACCACCACAGACGCGGAAGTGACGAAAGGCAGACAACTTTATAACTTGATTACTATCACAACAACAACGAACAAAGAACAAAGAATGATGAATGATTTATGAAAGACGTCTAAAGCTATGAAAGACAAAGATGAAGAAATGACAAAGACGTCAAGGAACCGTGATGACCGACCCTTAGGGGGAGATTGTTGGGATCAAAGTTTTACTATTTTATCAAGTCTTGGTCATTTGTAATAAAATTAGGTTGCTTTGTTATTATTTACTTTCTTTAACATTTTGTATAAGTTTACTAGGCTTAAGTTATCAACCCATGGGCTTCTAAGCCCACACGAATTGGTAAGAGGAAGGAGAGGGAGTGTTGCCCTAGCTCCTTCCCTATATATAGTAAGCTTAGGCCATTTGTAAACTTGGTTGGTTATTTGATATCTTAAGGAAACTTTTGCTCTCATTATTCTCTTATTCATATAATCACCCAAATCCTTATATCTATCTCATTCTTGTTTGTGTGAAATCAATATGGTAACCTAACATAATGTTTTACAGTGATTCAATTTCTCTTATTAAATAACTTAAGGTAAAACAAGGTAATTTGTTTAAAATATTTAAGTGTGTTGTTAAGAGTAGATTAAATTGTTTGAAATATTTAGGTGACTATATAACATCCTGTAAAATTTTCCTACGATTAACACATTATTATAACATAAAATAACCATTTTTACCCATGACAATTTTTTTTTATACTTTTGATGATCACTATTTACCTTGGAACGATATTTACATGTGAATCTTAAAAATCTAAATGTCACAAATAACTAAAAATGTATATATATACATTTCGTCAATCAAACCTGAATCGTCACTATTCAAGATTCAAACAACCCAAGAATACATTTTTGTCAAGTAAATTACTTCGTATAAGTTTCAAATGACTAACAACTCTAGTAAACATACTTATTGTATTTCCTTACCATGCTCATTTGACTTCCCATGAATATCAATCATAGTTACCACCTGATATGTTGCACCGTAAACCAAATCCTTTCATCACCAAACTCTTAGTTTCCCAAGTAAGCTACTTCATTCCCTTGACTATCACGCTTTTCATATGATCATTGGTGTCAAAAATATTACCTAAGCTCTTAAATATCCCATGTACATACCACACCTCCAACATACTACAAAACTAAATTGATTCCTTGTGAGTGATATACGAACAGACAAGCAAAAACCAAAACGGACCTTTAATTTTCTTTTCTTTGGGCCTGATCACCCGCGAAGCCCAACATAAACTCAAAACGCACCCTTGTTGTCATTTTGGCAGTCACGAGTAGCATTCATTTAGACAAATATATTTCAAATTTGACAAACAACATACCTTCCTTATTTCACCTATCATATGACATGCTACTGAGTTTCCACAAATACCATTTATCATCCAAATATCATCCATGTTACTATATGAAAACTGATATAAGCAAACCCAGTCCACACGACCCTTATATCTTTTTTCTTTTCTTTATGTTTCAGTCGAGACCAAGGCACCAAAACCACCCCGTTTTCCTGTAAACTTGACTTGCAACAACCCAATATTTTTACACATCCTCATAGACCATGTTACAAGGATTCAAGAACAATAAACTTGGTAACTTCCCTCTCTCGTTCACTGCCCCAGAAACGACCCAAACACAGCTTGAGTAGATTTCTTGTAACTTATCACATGCTTTCAAACTCACCTCCATTGCTCCCCAATCATCACAAGACGAATACTAAACATATGGTCAACTGTCAGGAATATTTAGACACAATCCATACACATTCCCTTGGTCATGATTGCTGTTTGATCTCGATTGGTTATAGAGGGAGGTGGCATGTAAATCGACAGCTCACTCACACCCTCACCCTCCCACCTCAAAGCCTCTCCAATCCAGAAACATGCAAATACTCTATCACTTATCACATTCCAGTCTAGTATATAAAGGTTACATGGTGTTCGACAACCTTACCACAACTCACAATCATACATACTTATAATTTCTGTCGAGCCATGGTGGAAGAGAAAGCATGGTGGTGGAAACATGAAACTGATATTGGTTCATGGTTAAGCCTTAACCAAGTTATACACCACCACCTTACCACATATCAACTATCACTAAACCAAACGTAAACATAAAATATTACTCTTGTACATACTGTACGAGAAGAACTAGCCAACACAAAGATTCCATACGTTTTCTTAAGTCGACTAGGAGAGGGACTAGGTTCATGGTTGAACCTTCAAGCAAGCCATTTCTTTTCCTTTGTTACTGACGTGAGTGGAGAGGAAGAAAGCATGACAGTGGGTAGGATTGCAAGGTTTTGGCAAGCTTCTTGCGTTTAGTTCGATACAAGTTCAAGTACTTGGTAATCTTGGGTCATAAACAATCTTGGTTCTTGCATCCCATACGATCACACCATTCTCACACCCACTGTAAGCTCCAATCTTTTCTTTCTCCTCACTCATATTCCATGTTGAACAAATAAGCTTTTGCAACGAATGATGAGCACTGGAAATGACAACTAACTCACGTATAGGAAAACTAATAAAACCTCGCTCATTTAATACTCACTAAAGAACTAGGCATCAAGTGCTTACCAATAAGCCCAGCATATGTAAAAAGTATTGTCATAACTTATCAACATAAAAACAAGCTTACAAAAACTTACCTATAACCCGTTTTAAAGATGGTGGTCTCGCTTGTAATTTGGAGTCACAAAACCCCGAAATAAGTCGAGGCTTATTTAAGCTCATTTTGGTCTCCTTCGTTACCTCTGGTGTAAACGTAAATCTCTAGTTAAATTTTGATTGAAAACTGTTTTGAAATGATACAAGCGCATGCAATACATATACAAACACCATTCGTTATATACTGAAGTAATGAAACATATAACACAAATATAAAACAATAATGAAAGTTTTAAAGAAACAATTAACTTACAAAGTATAACAAGAGTCATACAGTTCAGTTGGTTATTTCATTGGCTTGTGAACTAGGGGTCTCGAGTTCGAGACTGGGTTAAGGCAATTTTGCCATTTTTGCTAGTTTGCAAAACTTTTACATTTTGACAGGTTCAAACCATCAAATTCGAGTAACTTGTCACTGTCCTTAAAAACTTTTATAAGTTTTATAAGTCATATAAATTATTACTTTTCAACCCCCTTAACTTTAAACAACTTGACATTTTCTAAAAACCTTTATGAGCTTGTAATTTATATAGTTTCTACAACTTCATTCCCTCAAGGTTGAACACCTAAACACTTTTCATCCTAAGACTCTTGTACGTTAATAAGCTTATATTGTTTTCTTATCACTTCTCGCTAAATAAATTTGTATGACACATATTTTTATTCGACAACCACATCGGCATGAATAATAAGCTATATATATTGGTCCTAATATATTATCACAAACTTAATAAATATTTAATTTATAACGAGAAATATAAGTAATAAACGATACGTAACGACAAGTTATATAGTATATAACTTTGTTATTAAACTTCAAGCATTTTACCACGCAAGCCACCTCTGCCACAAAAGTCATTCTGTCATCTAACACTATTCGAATCACTATTCTCGATAAGTCAAACTTATCTCGAACTTCCATATCATTCAGGTTATCTTTGAAGTTGTTTCCATTCTACCTCTGACATTACGTTATCTATGCCTGTCATAATCCTCAGGTGAGTCATAGCCCCTACTCTTACTTGTTTTACAATGGTTTATAAACGTTTTTGGGGGAGATACATGCTTAATTATTGTTTTTACTTTTACAAGTATTCATTAACTAAATACATGACTATATTTCATATAAACTTTACTGGCTTACACGTTTTTATATCTCATAAGGAAATACCTGCTATAGACATGATTACAAGTGATTTTTCGACGATATGCTATAATTGATCTCTATTGCCTAAGTTGCCTTTTACCAAAAGTCCCTCGTTCATGCACCTTGATCACCCAAGGGGTGAGCGTAAGTAGTTGTGAATAGATCTATTAGGGATTGACAATCCCCATTTGGTCGCTAGAGGAAAGCCACCAAATGCACGCTATTTGATTTCATAGGTTACTGGTAAATACCTATCTTGAGGGCCACTGTTTTACATCATTATTATGGATAATTTTGATGCCTGTTAATCGTTGAGTGTCATGAGCTTAGAGCAATAGAACGGTAGTACTGTAGTCATGATACAGTATTACAACGACTGATGTTTGGGCCGTACAATGTTGTAGCCCACTATTTTATTAAACTATGAGATTGTGCTCACTAAATAGCAGGAAAACTATTAATAATTGGCAAATGAACTACTATTTTGGGTGTTGACCCGGTTAGATCAAACAAACTAATATTTTGATGTTGTCCTAGTTAGGACAAACGAACTACTATTTTGGTGTTGACCCGGTGAAGGGCAAACCAACGGACTATTTTTGAATTAATAAGGAAATCATTCATTTTTTCTGATTTTGATAAATCAACGATTTAAGCTATGAATATTATGGATTTATTCACACTTTAATTTGATAATCAATTGTTATTATAACTTCTATGAAATCATAAACTCTTTGATTTTAGAAATCGATATTCGAAACTATAAACTCTATGAACTCACCAACCTTTGTGTTGACACTTTTAGCATGTGTTTATCTCAGGTCCATAATGAGCAAGGATGGCACGGAGGAGCATGGATACTTATAAAGGCTATAAATTTTCCTATCATTCGAAAACTGATTTAATAAACTTTAGGACAAACAAGGACCTCTTTTAAAACTCTAGTGTTTATATTCGAATGATAGATCTTTAAAATGACTAAAATGACAAATCATTTTCTACTAAACTGTACGCTACTAAGTAACACCAAATCTAATTTCCGCTGCATGTTTTCAAAACTGGGGGTGTTACATATTGGTATTCAGAGCCTTGGTTATAGCGAAACGGGTCTAAGTTAGATCCGAACTATAACCGGTTTTACAAACAAAACATTTTATAGCCTTACGCTCTCCGTGCTTTCCATCCGCCAGACAATTATGTGACTTCTAGATAGTTATGCTACACCAACACTCTAATATATTGATATATATATATATATGCTTACCAAATGTTCTGAGTACTATACTCATCCTCCTTAATTATCTCACTCTCATCAGTATAGATGCGTATGACATACTCTTTTCGTACTCTCAGAAAATCCGCGCATGAATTATTTTGTCGATTAGTATGGATGTTAAGTCAGAATCTTAAAATGATTTACAATGTCTTAATTTGAATGGATTGGGACGCCCTTTTATTCAAATCAAAAAATTGTAAATCATTGGACCATAAGTTTATATTTCCTTAGTTACATAGTTTGGGACGCTTCTCTATGTAAATAACGAAATATAGATAAATAGGTTTGATTATTTCTGAAATAACAGGCATATGAAACCACAAACCCCTAAATCTCACTAGAAACCACGAATATTGATACACAACGATATGACTAGCATCGGTAATGCTAACGTTACAAAGATCATTAAATAAACCTTGACATCACTAAACGATTGATCCATCAAGCTGATGAAGAATGCCACCACTCCTATGAATGCAAGAACCACGACTGGATGTAATACATCAAATACTCTGTATGACAAAACCACACAATAGAACGTAATTCCTAAAGATACTAGTTCAAAAACAACACTTCTATTATAAACGATATCTCTTACCCCCATATTTCATCCACACTAAAAACCACGATTAGCATAAGAAGTGCTATGATCCAATCCAAGGACTCCAGATATTCTTTTGAGAAGAGAGTTGCAACACCATACACAATTACAAGAACAATATATGTATAAGACATTTTGAAATTTTGTTTGAAGAAAGAATGAACGATAAAGAGGAAAAATCAGGGCGTATATATAGGGATGTAGCCATAAATCACTATTTTTGCCATGTGCATTCACTTTTACCCAAACTAATTTCTATCCACAAGAACTGATAATTCAAGAAATTTCTCTACCCTCTTATCTTTGTAAAAATTTGTATGAACAAAACTCTTTTGTTTAACGGGTAGGTTACCCGCATAGATTTTTGTAATTATAAATTTTGATGAAAATCTATTTTGATGAAAATCTAAACGTAACAGAATAAGTAAATTCTCATCCAAATTATGCTCACAAGGGATTTTATTTAAGCATTCAAACGATATATTATTAAAAACAGACTTGACAGAAATACATAAAAACATTACAAACAACACTGAATTAAAACATCACACTTCAGCGGTAGTCTGGGTGATCCCAAGTCTGAGAATTGTTAGAATCATACCCATCATCATAAGGGTCGAAGCTCGCCAACCTCTCTTCTTCTATTTGAGCCTCCAACCTACTTAGCTCCCGCTCCATGTCAGAAGTCCAACCACCATCGTCAACTGCCACATTTTCCTCAAAACTTGGCTGGAATTGATCCAGATGAGGCAATTGTTGTTGTTGTTGTTGTTGTTGTTGTTGTTGTTGTTGTTGTTGTTGTTGCTGTTGTTGTTGTTGTTCAACCCTAGCAACTTCAACATTCTCTTCAAAACTCCAACGGATCTTGTTGGAAATTTGATCCTCTATCTGATGAACACAAGCCCATAGCGATTCAATCACCGCAACATCCTTACAATATTCATCATGCAAAAACGTGTCCATCACATATTTTCTATCATCTGATATGTCTGTGCACCCTACGTAGCGTTCCCTAAGCCGTTGTTTCTGTTGTTTCGCAACCTCAAACTTCAGGATGACCTTCACAATAGCATTTTGGCGATCCAAATCACTATTCTCGGCTTCTGCTTTGATATATTATTGAAATTGTTCAACGGTATGTGGTAGCTTGCAAGCCATTGATTGTTTTTTGTGTGTGTGTGGATAACCCAACGCGTACCAATGGTATTTATAAGGAATTGGAAAAATAATTCTCAATTATTTTATATGACCGTTTGTATTCAAACGGTAAAATTTTTCAAAAGCCTACGTCTATTAAAACTAGCAAAAAAAAAAATAAATAAAAAAAAAAATAAAAAAATTGGGATACGTGGTAAAATTCTACCTTGGCTTTCGCATTTCAACACAAGTGGCAAGAACAGATCGCGTTAAACACGTAACACTATAACTTAAATCATGAACACGCCACGTATAAATAATACACTCTCACACGATTTGACCCCCCAGTCTCTAAGAAATTGTGAACTGATCAATAATCTATACAAACTCTCAAATATTATACGAAATTTCAATGATCTCAGATCATCTCGTAACCTTATGTAACATGAAATGATAAAATACGTATCGATAAACACTTCATACTCGCTTAAACCAAATCAAATACACCCTCTTAACTTGGGCCTTAACCCACTGCTTCCATATGCCGACACACATTTGGGCCTTAACTCATCTCTCACAATAACCCAACGCACCATTGGACTTGATCACTAACTTGAGCCCGATATTGCTCAATGCCCAGAACTTAAATATTACTCCCAACCGACTCATGACCTATAATTTCGAACCATTTTTCTGTGACATTTTCTTAGTACCCTATCAATATTATTATGCATCTCGAGTTACCATATACCTAAGAATCAAGTGTGATGAACCTCCTTCAATTTATCGATCATTTGATGGTCAAGTTTTCATCAAAGCTCAACCCGATTAGTACTTTCTCCAAATTATTCAACTATACCAAAAATCATATATATCTAAAGGATCGGTTTCACGCAAAGACAAACAAACTTCCATATATATAATATCGGTTGAAATTCATTAAAACTCCTTATAAACTAGACCACAATCAAACCAACCAATGTTTTGACACATAATATACAAATCTAACGATTCATAAGCAGTAAAAACAAGCGAAAAATCAACACAAACCACGACATCAGAAAACGAAGAAAATTTTATTCATACACTAGAAGCTACATGGAAACACAACAAACCTTCATTTCAACGTTCCTACCAATACACTATGATACTACTCCTCACTTCCAGAAATTGTCAATGATGATCGATAGAACCACGAGTGGTACAAGAAACATTAAAATTCCGACCAACATGGCACGATCTTCGTTCGGAACATACACCAGATAAATAGCAGCAATGATGAATTACAAAATCGCAAGAATGGTGATGAAGTGCGGCCTGTCGACTGAAAAATAAGAAAAAGAAAAGTTAGGTAAAAAGGGGTATACTAGTGGGTTATTTAAAGAGAATAAGAGTTGGGTACTGTACACCACTGTGGTAAAATACTGTTTACACCTTAAAAACTACATTTAATGTTGCCACGTAATAATTATATTTTTGGACTAAAGTTCCCCAAGTTTTTCTTTAAAAATCATATTAAGATCCGTCATCATCAAGGAAGAAGCTAATGTAGTAGTAGATACGTTAAGCTGGAAAGAAATATTAAAAAGAAGAAGCTAATGTAGTAGTAGACACGTTAAGTTGGAAAGAACAATTAAAACCGCTTAGGAGTTAGACCGTTAGGAATGACTATTTGATTCACCCTTTCCAGTCACCTTTACGGCTACCTTAGACTGGAATCCCGGGATGGGATTCAGTTTAACGGGTAGGTAATATAACATCCCGTAAAATTTTCCTACGATTAACACATTATTATAACATAAAATAACCATTTTTACCCATGATAAATTTTTTTTTTATACTTTTGACAATCACTATTTACCCTGGAACGATATTTACATGTGAATCTTAAAAATCTAAATGTCACGAATAACTAAAAATGTATATGTATACATTTCGTCAATCAAACCTGAATCGTCACTATTCAAGATTCAAACAACCCAAGAATACATTTTTGTCAAGTAAATTACTTCGTATAAGTTTCAAATGACTAACAACTCTAGTAAACATACTTATTGTATTTCCTTACCATGCTCATTTGACTTCCCATGAATATCAATCATAGTTACCACTTGATATGTTGCAACGTAAACCAAATCCTTTCATCACCAAACTCTTAGTTTCCCAAGTAAGCTACTTCATTCCCTTGACTATCACGCTTTTCATATGATCATTGGTGTCAAAAATATTACCTAAGCTCTTAAATATACCATGTACATACCACACCTCCAACATACTACAAAACTAAATTGATTCCTTGTGAGTGATATACGAACAGACAAGCAAAAACCAAAACGGACCTTTAATTTTCTTTTCTTTGGGCCTGATCACCAGCGAAGCCCAACATAAACTCAAAACGCACCTTTGTTGTTATTTTGGCAGTCACGAGTAGCATTCATTTAGACAAATATATTTCAAATTTGACAAACAACATACCTTCCTTATTTCACCTATCATCTGACATGCTACTGAGTTTCCACAAATACCATTTATCATCCAAAAATCATCCATGTTACTATATGAAAACTGATCTAAGCAAGCCCAGTCCACACGACCCTTATATCTTTTTTCTTTTCCTTATGTTTCAGTCGAGACCAAGGCACCAAAACCACCCCGTTTTCCTGTAAACTTGACTTGCAACAACCCAATATTTTTACACATCCTCATAGACCATGTTACAAGGATTCAAGAACAATAAACTTGGTAACTTCCCTCACTCGTTCACTGCCCCATAAACGACCCAAACACAGCTTGAGTAGATTTCTTGTAACTTATCACATGCTTTCAAACTCACCTCCATTGCTCCCCAATCATCACAAGACGAATACAAAACATATGGTCAGCTGTCAGGAATATTTAGACACAATCCATACACATTCCCTTGCTCATGATTGCTGTTTGATCTCGATTGGTTATAGAGGGAGGTGGCATGTAAATCGACAGCTCACTCACACCCTCATCCTCCCACTTCAAAGCCTCTCCAATCCAGAAACATGCAAATACTCTATCACTTATCACATTCCAGTCTAGTATATAAAGGTTACATGGTGTTCGACAACCTCACCACAACTCACAATCATACATACTTATAATTTCTGTCGAGCCATGGTGGAAGAGAAAGCATGGTGGTGGAAACATGAAACTGATATTGGTTCATGGTTAAGCCTTAACCAAGTTATACACCATCACCTTACCACATATCAACTATCACTAAACCAAACGTAAACATAAAATATTACTCTTGTACATACTGTACGAGAAGAACTAGCCAACACAAAGATTCCATACGTTTTCTTAAGTCGACTAGGAGAGGGACTAGGTTCATGGTTGAACCTTCAAGCAAGCCATTTCTTTTCCTTTGTTACTGACGTGACTGGAGAGGAAGAAAGCAGGACAGTGGGTAGGATTGCAAGGTTTTGGCAAGCTTCTTGCGTTTAGTTCGATACAAGTTCAAGTACTTGGTAATCTTGGGTCATAAACAATCTTGGTTCTTGCATCCCATACGATCACACCATTCTCACACCCACTGTAAGCTCCAATCTTTTCTTTCTCCTCACTCATATTCCATGTTGTTTTGAACCTTAAGCATGCGTAAGTTGATGCTATTTCACTTACATAAATTAAAAACTCATTTTTCAATAAAGACATACATTGGTCCTTGTGTGGTAATGCAACATTTTCCTCAATAAGTTGAACAAATACTAAACGTAAAATAAGCTGTTGCAACGAATGATGAGCACTGGAAATGACAACTAACTCACGTACAGGAAAACTAATAAAACCTCGCTCGTTTAATACTCACTAAAGAACTAGGCATCAAGTGCTTACCAATAAGCGCAACATATGTAAAAAGTATTGTCATAACTTATCAACATAAAAACAAGCTCACAAAAAGTTACCTATAACCCGTTTTAAAGATGGTGGTCTCGCTTGTAATTTGGAGTCACAAAACCCCGAAATAACTCGAGGCTTATTTAAGCTCATTTTGGTCTCCTTCGTTACCTCTGGTGTAAACGTAAATCTCTAGTTAAATTTTGATTGAAAACTGTTTTGAAATGATACAAGCGCATGCAATACATATACAAACACCATTCGTTATATACTGAAGTAATCAAACATATAACACAAATATAAAACAGTAATGAAAGTTTTAAAGAAACAATTAACTTACAAAGTATAACAAGAGTCATCCAGTTCAGTTGGTTATTTCATTGGCTTGTGAACCAGGGGTCTCGAGTTCGAGACTGGGTTAAGGCAATTTTGCCATTTTTGCTAGTTTGCAAAACTTTTACATTTTGACAGGTTCAAACCCTCAAATTCTGAGTAACTTGTCATTGTCCTTAAAAACTTTTATAAGTTTTATAAGTCATATAAATTATTACTTTTCAACCCCCTTAACTTTAAACAACTTGACATTTTCTAAAAACCTTTATGAGCTTGTAATTTATATAGTTTCTACAACTTCATTCCCTCAAGGTTGAACACCTAAACACTTTTCATCCTAAGACTCTTGTACGTTAATAAGCTTATATTGTTTTCTTATCACTTCTCGCTAAATAAATTTGTATGACACATATTTTTATTCGACAACCACATCGGCATGAATAATAAGCTATATATATATTGGTCCTAATATATTATCACAAACTTAATAAATATATAATTTATAACGAGAAATATAAGTAATAAACGATACGTAACGACAAGTTATATAGTATATAACTTTGTTATTTAACTTCAAGCATTTTACCACGCAAGCCACCTCTGCCACAAAAGTCATTCTGTCATCTAACACTATTCGAATCACTATTCTCGATAAGTCAAACTTATCTCGAACTTCCATATCATTTAGGTTATCTTTGAAGTTGTTTCCATTCTACCTCTGACATTATGTTATCTATGCCTATCATAATCCTCAGGTGAGTCATAGCCCCTACTCTTACTTGTTTTACAATGGTTTATAAACATTTTTGGGGGAGATACATGCTTAACTACTGTTTTTACTTTTACAAGTATTCATTAACTAAATACATGACTGTTTTTCATATAAACTTTACTGGTTTACACGTTTTTATATCTCATAAGGAAATACCTGCTATAGACATGATTACAAGTGATTTTTCGACGATATGCTATAATTGATCTCTATTGCCTAAGTTGTCTGTTACCAAAAATCCCTCGTTCATGCACCTTAATCACCCAAGGGGTGAGCGTAAGTAGTTGTGAATAGATCTATTAGGGATTGACAATCCCCATTTGGTCGCTAGAGGAAAGCCACCAAATGCACGCTATTTGATTTCATAGGTTACTGGTAAATACCTATCTTGAGGGCCACTGTTTTACATCATTATTATGGATAATTTTGATGCCTGTTAATCGTTGAGTGTCATGAGCTTAGAGCAATAGAACGGTAGTACTGTAGTCATGATACAGTATTACAATGAGTGATGTTTGGGGCGTACAATGCTGTAGCTCACTGTTTTATTAAACTATGAGATTGTGCTCACTATATAGCAGGAAAACTATTAATAATTGGCAAATGAACTACTATTTTGGGTGTTGACCCAGTTAGATCAAACAAACTAATATTTTGATGTTGTCCTAGTTAGGACAAACGAACTACTATTTTGGTGTTGACCCGGTGAAGGGCAAACCAACGGACTATTTTTGAATTAATAAGGAAATCACTCATTTTTTCTGATTTTGATAAATCAACGATTTAAGCTATGAATATTGTGGATTTATTCACACTTTAATTTGATAATCAACTGTTATTATAACTTCTATGAAATCATAAACTCTTTGATTTTAGAAATCGATATTCGAAACTATAAACTCTATGAACTCACCAACCTTTGTGTTGACACTTTTAGCATGTGTTTATCTCAGGTCCATAATGAGCAAGGATGGCACGGAGGAACACGGATACTTATAAAGGCTATAAATTTTCCTATCATTCGAAAACTGATTTAATAAACTTTGGGACAAACAAGGACCTCTTTTAAAACTCTGGTGTTTATATTCGAATAATAAATCTTTAAAATGAATAAAATGACAAATCATTTTCTACTAAACTGTACGCTACGAAGTAACACCAAATCTAATTTCCGTTGCATGTTTTCAAAACTGGGGGTGTTACAGACTAGATTTAACTCATTTACAAGATGTTTTAGTAACATTAAGTCATCTATACCTATATGCAATGCAAGCATAATATTGCAATCCTAACGCAAGAAATCTAGCATAAGATCTAGTTAAGTATAAACCGGAAAACTAGCAATAAACTAATAAAGCACATATGCTTTGATATAAAATTAACTAAAAATCAAATAGCAACAATCATCTAATATATTCAATTAACAAAACAGAATCACAAATAAGTTCACATAGCACATAAGACACTTGTCGTCGTTTTGTGTATTATATATACCAATGTTTACTTAGCTCGATTTTATTTGAAAATAAAATAGTTTCCTATCCATTTTAAACTTTAATTAAGATCAATATTTTTAAAGCATAAATGCTTAATTTTTCAAAGATATATCGACTAGGAATGCCCGACTCGAAGGAAAAGGTAAAATACAAGTTTTACGTTAAAACGAGCCTCAAATTTTTGACCTCCGTGTAGTATTTTGACTTTCTGAATTATTTAAGTTTGTAATGGTTACTTCTAAGCATTTTTAAATGAAAGTAGACTAAATTACCTTTAAAATGCCGGGTGGCACGACTTCTACGGAGTTACGGTTATTTTTATATGATTTTTCAAAGTTTCTAAAAAAACTGTGAATAGATAGGCGGACCCCTTAAATAATTAAGGGGACCGCCCAGTATTTAAGGGGGCCGCCTAGACAATTAAAGGGGCCACCCATCTGGTACTCAAAATTTCATTTTTTGTAAAAAATTATTTTCTGACTTTGCTAAAAGTTGTGAAACTTTCTGAATTTGATACCGAACATATAATACTTATTTAAAGCATAATCTAATCTCGAGCTAGTATAATTAGTATATATAACATCAAAACTAATACAAGTTAATCAACAAAACACTTATCATATTTAATCCTCCTTAATGGGTAATTTGATACATGGATCGTTCTCAATTTTTAAAACCATTTGTTTTGAAAATTAGAGCGACGTGGCTCTGGTACCAATTGTGAAAAACTAGAAGGGGGGGGGGGGGGGGTTGAATAGTTTTCCCCTCTTTTTTATTTTATAAAAACTTGGTTTCAAAATGTTGATTCAAATTTATTCAATTGTTTGTTTGAAAAACCTTCAATTAGAGTTTAGTATGAAAACAACATATAATCAATATGATCAATTATATATGTGAGCTTTTGGATTAGTTTTCAAAACTTAGTTTTATGAATGAAGCTTTGGTCGATCTTTATGTGAATACGTTTTCCTTTTTAAATCTTAAAACGTTTTGTTTCAAATTATCGATTAAGTTAAACTCAACATGAGAAGTGTTAATAATATATATAAGTCAATTAGACCATATCATACAATTATATATCCTATCACAATATTAACTTGTAACTACACCACAATCAATCATCATGACAATATAAGCAACAATCAACACATATTTGCAAGCATAGATATAAAGCGATAAATGCAAGAATAAATGTGAAAGACAAGAGAAAGAGGATGCAAACCGGACACGATGATTTATAGTGGTTAGGCTACAAGGACACCTTCCTTGCCATACTCCACTCCCCGAGTCACCTACTCGAGAGTTTTCTTCACTACTCAACAAGCTCCCTTTTGGCGGAGAAAACCTTACACAACTTTTGCTTACACCATTTAACGACACTAAGCTAAATGTCGAGTTCTAATAGTAGCTAGAACCAATCTCACAACACGACTTCGATCACTACACAACTTCTACACGACTTAACGACTTCTTCATGACTTCATGACTTCACGACTACTTCACAACTTCTTCTATACTCCACTACTTATTCACACACCTACTTCTTCACAACTACATGACTTCTCCACACTACTACTTCTTACTCACTCATTGACTCACTACTAAGTAAAATCATCTTGATCTACTTATTACATAAACATGACTCACAACTTCACATAAACACTAACTAGACTCTAACACATCTTTGGCTTTATGATAGGGACGATTCTTCTGTTGCACTTTGAGTGATGAGGGATTGAATCACTTGAAACAAAGACTAATAAACTTATGATCAAAGGATTTAGAAGTGTGTTTGGAAAGGTTTGGGACTGAAAATTTTCGTGCAAAAGGTGGTAAAAATACCAGGTTTGAGGTGGTATTTATAGGAAAAATTTCTGACAGAATCTGACATGGGAGCGTGGCCGGCCCCTTTAATTGTGTGCCGGCCCCCTTAAAATTAAGGGGGCCGCCCAGACGAAAATGGTAGTTTTTCTTGTCTTTTCTGGGGAAGGTTTATCTAGTGAAATTTTAACTGTTTTTGGCTAAAAATTTGAATTCATATATTTATTATGAATTAAACATTTTTCATTACCAAAAGTGTTTTTCTTAAATATATAAAATGTTTATACCATTTTATATAATTTGTAGTGTCTAAATAAAATCCCTTTGATCATAAAATGTATTAGACATTTGTTTGTACATACCTTAAGTGATTGTTGAAGCATACATGAGACGTTGAAATGTCGAGGCTTGTTGACGTATGTATGCATGGATGAATTGTGATCACAAGTAACTTAAGCACTTTATGTTATATGTTGTAACTTACATCTTTGTCATTATCAAAACATGAAGAGGATGTTTAGATTAAATATCGTAATATTCATGCCAACAAGGTTCATCAATGACAACATTACCATTGACAATCACATCCCATAAAGCATGGTTTGTGATGGCAATGTACTGCCTCATCTTCATACTCCATAGATCATATTCTCCCTTCTTGACAATGGGAATTCTGATTGAGGTGATAGATGGAACTGGTGCAACATCTGTCGACATCTTTTAGGGTTTGTTGTTGATAAGACAAAAAATGAACCGTTTTTAGGGGGTCATTTAAGCCCGGAATTGAATTTATTTGATCAAATATTGCTCTAAATCGTTCCTTTTGTGATTTTAGGTACTTTTGGACTGAATTCTGGAAAAGGAAGCATTTTGGACGTTTTTGGAGCATAAAAGTGAAGAAAACGGCAAAGTCTTAATTTTCCTTGCTGGGAACAGTGCCTGACGGCATCAAGAGGTTTCCTATGACGACGTCAAGAGTTGGAAGTGGTGACGGTCCAGAGAAAACGTGACAGTGTCACGTATGGCCGTTAAGGTTCAAGATATGGTGATGGCCCAGAGCTAAAATACACATGACGGCATCAAACTTGGATCTAGGCAATCCGATCTCATTATGGGCGGCGAGTTGACGGCGTCAGATATTTCTTCTTGACGCCGTCACCTTGTAAAATCTATATATAGTTTTTCAATTTTTATTCATTATGTGTAACTTAAGAGGGATAACTTTGGAGAAACCCTAGCACGAATTTTACTGTTCTTTCAAGGGTTTTTACCCTTTGAAACCTTTCATGTGAAATTGAGATAGTTATCCTTTCAATTCATTCAATATGTCTATGTGTTGTTTGAATATATGTCACAACTCGTAATTTCATGTCCTTTTTCACATGTCGAAATTTCATTTTTATTTCGGGAAGTTACTATTCATCAGTTACTATTCACTATTACTATTCACTTTATTTTTTTCTCCAAAATTATTATTTCATATTCTCGTAAGTTAAACTATTTTAATGGTAATCCGAGAGTTTGGCGCTCGTTGGATCATTTCTGCAAAAATCACGAAGTCGTGTCCGAGATTTACTTTTGGGTTTAAACGTCATTCCAGCATCCCGATATGTCCATAAAACACTATAAACAATAGAAATATGATTTTCTCTCATTTTACGACAATTCTAAAAGTTTTGGAATTTTACGTTTTCCAGTTCAGCGTTTTACGCGAATTACGCGTTTTAAACCCGCGTTTCCAGTTTTAACAGCGTTTAAGCAACCCGATGGAACTTACCATTCATTTTATATTTTATTATGGAGTATTTTGACAAGTTTAGTCATTCTTTCAAGTTTCATATTTTTACGATACCCGGATTTACGTTTCGCGGTTTAAAACTTCACGGTTAGCGATTAACGGAACCAAAACCGACTCCGTGAACTAGATATTAACAAGTTTCCTACATACTCATCAACCATGTGCCATTGGATTAGATATTTTCATACAAAAACACAAATAACACATTTATATTCATTTCAAGAATCAAAGTCAAGGTTTTCTCTTATTCTTCCTCCCTAGCCACAACCCAAAATAAAAACCAAGGAAGGATCCATCAATTTTTGAAGATCAAGTGTTAATCAAGCTCTACTTTCTTTCCTTGTTAGGGTTTTGTGATAAAAACCTAGGTTTCTTAATCCATTTCTCATCAAACTCCATATATATCCAAGTAAGCTTCAAGTAATTTTTTTTATCATCTCATACTTTCATTTCACTAGTTACATGATGTATTTTCAAGTTATTTTGGCAAAGCATACAAGTAGTTATGTTATATATACCACTTTTCAAGTATTTCTTAATTATTATGAGATTATAATTAACCTACGATTATCCCCATGAAACCCACCAAGGTTGGTGATGTTTAGGACCCTATGACACCATAAGAAGGTTTATGGTATGATTTAGTAATTGTGGAGTTGATTGGAGTGGATTTGGACAAGTATTTAACTAGAAAAATGAATTTTAACCACTATATAAATGTTGCTGTCCCATTTTGCAAAATACAGAAAACTCAGGGGTTGCCGGGTAACTTTGGGCTATAGATTTAGAAAATACTTTCAAAAACGAAGCTTTTGGCGAAAGAACGGATTAAAACGAGTTTATAACGAAGGAGATATGATTTTTGCAAGTTTAACGACCAAAATTATTTTCTGAAAATTTTACTTGCTGTCCCACGATTTTCAAGGGCCAATCTGAGGTGTAAAACTTGATTTAGCCAACCCGACTTATCAAAAATATATTAGTATGTTGTCCCACGATTTCGGGGATATAAAGAACGTAGAAAACAAGCTTATAACGACCAAGATATACATATTTGAAAATCGACGAAACTCTATTTATTTCCATCAGCTTTTTAGCAAAATATTACTAAGTATAGAAAAATAGTTTTTGTAATACATCATGTTGAGAGCCATTTATCTTATTGATAAACCCATTTATGTAAAATTTACATCATTCACAAAAAGTTAGTTCACCCAGCCTAGTTTCCAAAACATCAAACCGTTTGTCAAAATGATTTATAGTGTATAACTTATGGTCTTCCAAACTTTCCCGAAAACTGCCCAGAATCTGCCGAAACAGCCCAAACACCTTAATTCATGGATATATATCTTTATGATCGAGACCCGTATGGACAAACTTCAGTTCTATGACTTTTTAGTTATGGTGAAAGTATTTCTAAAACTACTGAGCTTCTTTCCTAACTCTTAATATTCACCATTTCGCGACTAGTTTTGCGAGTCCACTTTGGCCATATTTTTCAAGTTATGAAAAGTGTCATTTTACGTCGAAAACCTTATATTTGCCGATAGAACACCAAACGAGGATCGTGGAGTACCGTTTCAACATATTTATACGAAAAGTGGTTATTAAATTAACGAGACGTCAAAAAGGTATTTTTCGACGATAAGCGTTATTTTCAAAACTAACGAGTGGTATCGATAACATACATATTTGCATGTGTAGCATCATTTCATTTCTTACATTAGACCGTATCATCCATATTAGGTTGCGGTTAGAGATCGAACATCATTTCTGTGTATCCACTTTTGTCATCGTAGCTATCGCACCAGGTGAGTCATAGCCCCTACTCTTTTAATTGTTTTGCAAACTCTTTGGGGGAGAATACATGCTCGTTTTACTTAAACGCATTACTCGCTTTACATGGTTGATTACCTGCATTTCATTGGTATGTTTGATTACCTGTATTTCATGTGATTTGTCTCCTAAACATTATTATTTATTTATCTGGCCTCATTGTCAGCATTCTTTATCTGGCGACATTGTCAGCATTGTTTATATAACCTCATTGACTGAATTATTTATATAGCCGTTTTGCTACATTTATCTTTGAATCTAGATACAAGTATTACCTTTGTTCACGTAAACATATTACATTTGGCAGTGGGTTGTAAACACACAGGTTACAAGTCTCTTATGGCGGGACTTGGAACTGAGTAGATTTACGATGCCTTTGCTGGGAAATCTTCATTCATATGCATAACATTCTTTTTCACAAGACTCTATGAACTCACCAACCATTGTGTTGACACTTTAGCATGTATTTTCAGGTATTAAGCAATGGCACGCTACAGGAGGTTTTGGCAGGGCATTGCATGGTCATAGAAGACTCTGATTATTCATTTGGGGACCGTTTTAAATTATTTTAATGGCATACTTCCGCACTAATTTTAACAATGTAAATTCAACATTTTTGATTAAACTATTTTATTCTAAATGATTGAAGTGAAAACATTTTTGTACTTGTGTTGTGATATCAATTGAGTTACACCCCAGCTGCATGTATGCTTCCGTTGGGCCCGATTTTGGGGGTGTGACAATATATCTTACGCTTGTCTTGAATTTAACATGCTAGGCTAGATCTTTTGTGTGTTTGCTTAAATGTAGTGAAACCTAGATGTTGATTATGGGTTGATTGTTTGTTTATAGTTGTTACGGATGAATGATTTTGATGTTAGGCTTAAGAAAACTGGCATACTTCCATAGGGTAACATGCTTGAATGTCTTAAGAAACATGAATCAATGCGTACTAGGTTATTATGGTTGTATTTAATGCATGAGCGAATTCTAATGATCCCATGTTAGGAGCTTTTTGCAGGCTCGACATAGGAGTGAAGTAGGAGCTTATAGAGTTGGGGAAGTACGTACGCCACCCCACGAATGGTATTAAGGAATATAACCCGTCATCCACGCAATTGTAACAAACTATCAACCTGTAAAAGATATCTAGGGAGTAATGAAATCTAAGTAAACACAACTCTCCCCATTATTATTCACACCACATTAGTAATTAGATTTATTTTCATTTCTGTTATTTTATTTTGATTGCATCTGTAGTTATTAGGTTAGTTAACTAGCAACTAATTCCGCTCACTCTTCCAAAAAACCCGAGATTTTAATTGCTTTTATAAAAATATAAAAATACAAAAAGAATCATCTCTCACCTTGATTCGTTGTGTTTTGGTGTGTGCAAACAACAATTATCAAAATATCAACAAACGTGAGGTCTAATTTATCGTGAGACAAATAGACGTGAAGTAATACGAGTAAACCTTTTAGGAGAAAGATTACCTCGCAAGACTTGTGAAAGTGATATTTAAATTGAAAGACCGTGAAGTGATTTCCCGGGTCGTACCCCAACGAGGTGTGAATGGAAAGCTTCGAATAAGATTGTGATTAAAATCTTGTATGATTGGAAAGGTTATTTGGTTTTATGATACGTTAAATTAACGAAATTGAAAATTAATGAACGATAGTGAAAATAAATTAACCTAAGGCAACTAACGAACTAATGAAATCCTAAAACACTACGGGAAACATAATTAGGTATCGGGAATCCTAAAACGTAACCTAAATTAAAAACGTGACGTTTATTTAAAAATAAACGTCAATGCACAAAATAAAATGTAAAATTTGAGCTCTAAACGTCCTACGGGTTTGCAACTAATTTTCTAACGTACTACAAGACAAAAGAAATTTTTTGAAAAAAGGAAATTAATTTTTCAACTAAAATTCTATTTAATATGAATTAAATACTATTTTACCTAAATTAAATTCTAATAAAAAATTTAACAATGAGAAAAATCTGAAATTTTTATGGAAATTATTTTACACTATTGCAAACTTAATAAAATAACTGAATTAGAAAAAAGCTATCACCAATAAGCTAATAAAAGCTTAAACAGATTTCATAGGCTAAAAAGGTATAAAAGCCAACACTATAATAAAGCAATTGATTAGGTAAAACAATTGAGAAAAGTCCCAAGGGCACGTTGGTTGTGGTGTGGTGTGTTGTGTCTGTGTGAGTGTGAGGGGAATGGCACAGGTTCGAGCCTTGCCAAACCCTTTTTGGAAAGCTATTTTTTTTAGCTTTCTTTCTTTTTCAAAAACTTAAACACAAACACAATACATCTTTTGAAAACAGATACAAATAAATTCATACAAACTTCATTTCCATTTCCAAATCCATAACAGGTTCAAGATTAAAGACCATTTCTTTGTATTTCTTGCAATCTCACACAAGTACCCCAATTAAACTTTAATTAAGCTACAAACTTAAGTACTTAGGCAATAATAAACAATAATTACCACTACGAGAACCAAGAATAACAGCAACCAACAACAATAGAGTCAAGCACAGCAAGCAAGGATCAAACAATAAGTGAAAACAACAAGCTCAGCTAATCTGAGTAGCAGCAGCAGCATTCTCAAACTAGCCCAAAAGAGTGCTAATTATTGAGCAGTTGATAATCACTTTAGTGAGAGCTAAGCCTAATCCTTAAGTACTACCTAAAGGGCTTTCCAAAACATCAAATAACATAACTTATTACCCAGAGTTGAGTGATCTAATGCAACTTGAGTTTTCCTAAAAGTCTGGGTGCAGGGGGTATTTTGTCCCAACAGTCAACTTCAAAGATCAATTTGAGTGACCAAAACTTTTTCAAAATCGAATTTTTTTTCTTGCTCATAATTCCCAAACTGTCAGAGTTCACAAAACATCAAACTTTATCCAATTTCACTTAGTTATAAACCCTAGAGTTTGCCTTGAAATTGTTGAAAAAACTGAGTAATGCAACTTTTGACTTTTTCACCTTGTATGAATGTTGACTAAATTGTGTTTAGATTGATCCTAAGCTATTAATTATGTTGTATTAAGTTTGAATGAAGCTCATTTAAACCATAGGAACATGTTCTAAGCTTAATGGAAATCTTACACAACTGATATTTACAACAGTGGGCAGCAAAGAGAGATCAAAGTGAGTTTTTGACTTTTTGCTAATAACCTACTAAATTTATGTTTGTTCTACACCACTATGGTCTAAAGCAAGCTATCTAAACTAGTTTAGCACCAAGAAGATCACTAGAGCAGGGGTATATACCCTGATCCAAACACCCATATCTCTACTGATTTGAAAAGTTAAAACAACTAAAGAATGGTACACTACATGGAACTGAAATTTAACCTTATACTAATTAATCATGAACATACATTGACAGTAAACAGCATCATTTAGCATCAATTACCACACATGACAGATTATGCTAAAGATAAAAAAGTGTCTTACAAGGAGTCCAAAGCAACACCAAGACCATAGAACCAACCTAATATCTCCCATGAGATTCTAAACCATGTTTCAATTCCATCTCTGCTACTACTTCTTCTCTTCTTCTTTTCTCCTTCAATTTTTCATTTTATTTTTTTCTTTTTGGAATTTCTTGGTATTTTTCTATTCTCTTTTTTATTTCTGAGTCTAGACTTTCTTTTGAGATCAAATAATTTTAGCAAGGGTTAAGCAAGATTTTGAAACAAGATAAACAACATTTGAATGATATAACAGGAGACTCAAAATATTGAATGATAATACTAATTTAAGAGAACTTAAAGGAAATTCCAATTAAACTGAAAATCAGAATTACAAATGTAAATGGAACTTTTAAAACAGAAAAGATACAAGATAAAGATGGATGCCTCATGGGCTAAAATTCATGTCCTACTTATACTACTAAGTGGTAGGTACCAAAAATGCTTCTCTTTGTCTTCAGTGAGTGCAAATGGTTTCCACATCAGCTTTGTGCTTCCTTGATCAATTCCCAACCATTGAGTTCTTCAAATACCATCTCAGCCTTCAAATCCAATTTTTGGCGCCCAATTGAGGTTGTGGATTGCCAACGTGGCAAGGGTTAGGTAGGGGTTTGTGAGTGTTATAAAGATGGTAGTGGGATTGGGGAATGGAGTTTGAGGACAAGGTTTAAGGGTGATGGGGAGATAGTGATGGTTGTGTTTGGCATGTTGCAGGTCACGGGGGGGCGGGGGGGGGGGGGGGGGAAGATGATGTGGAGGGGATGGAGATGGTGGACTGGTCAATGGTTTGTATATGTTTTTTTATATTAAAACGTGAAGGGTTTATGGCTAGGGTTGGTTTTGGGCTTGGTAAACAAAATGGGCCAGGGATTAGTATAAAAGAGGTATATTGGGCTAAGGTGATGGTATTTAGTGTCCGTTGATATTACAAGCCTTACAAGCCCAAGGGTGATTTTTGTAACTTTTGAATTCCTTAAGGACTGATTTTGCCGATCTTCTAAACTTTATTCAAGGACCAAAGTTGCCATCTTGTAATTCCATAAGGACCATTGATGATTTTTTTCTTCAAGTTATAATTCCCAGAGGCACTTTTGCCAAATTCCAAACTACAGGGACCAAACTTGTAACTTTTTGAAAACTTTTTACCCAAAGATCATTTGTGATTCATTTTGACTTTTACAGAGCTTAGGTTGACTTTTCTTTAAAATAAATGCTCAGGGACTAGTTTTGTCAAATTTTGAAAGTTCGGGGACTGAAACTGCCAATTATGCAAATTTTGTTCGTTTTTCGTTTGTTTTCACTCGTTTTGCATCAAAAACATATAAAACACGATCTTTGGGATTTTCTTCGTATTTTGATGCGTTTTTGAGTGTTTTTAATCGTTTTGCAGTTCAGATTTGACTAAAAATGATGAGTATTTACACACTCATCAATCCCCCACACTAAACTATTGCTAGTCCCTAGCAATCTTTTTGAGAAAAATTAATGGATTTGAAGTCTCTTTACCAAAAGCCATCACTTCTGGAGTAGCCGAATGTTTTGGGTTCAAGTAAGAATTATGGTCCATCCGATGACCATGTGATTTTTAGCAAACCACCAGCTTTCAACGGTTTTGATTTGTCTTTACCAGAAGCCGTTTGCTTCTGGACTAGCCAACTCTTGATGGAACATTCAACATCTTGGTGAGTTGATTACCAATTATGGTTTTTCCACTGCCTTTACCACAAGCCATAATCTTGTGGGCTAGCCAACTCATTTACTATTGAGGATATGGGGAGTTGAGGTACCATACAATTTTGGGAAAATTGCAAGCCATCAACGGGTTTGAGCTATCTTTACCAAGAGCCGTTTGCTCCTGGATAGCCAATCCTTTTGTCTTTTAGACACGGTGGATTGATAACCACAAAAAATTTTGAAGCTTAAGTGAAAAAATTTAAAAATTTTTGGCCAAAAACGGGGGTACTAGACGGTAAAATGTGATAAAATTTGCTAGAATTCCCCCCCCCCCCCCCCCCCCCCCACACTTAGAATTGAATATTGTCCTCAATATTCAAAGTCCCGGCTATTATGCCGACTCTTTGAACGTAAAAGGGCAACATTACAAGCTAAATGTGGAAACACAATTTTTATTCTTCACTTTTGGTAACCACAGTAGGGGTAACTCCCCCACACTTAGGGTGAAAACCCTATAAGCATGCTACTGTTTTTGTTTACCGAGTCGCTAGCTTGACTCGACCCCGAATTCATTGGTTCTTGGGGAAGCAAGATGTGGAAAAAACAATCTCCATCGGACTTTCATTCAAGATGTTTGGACAAACATTTGAAGCACGTGAAATTTCCACACCGATGAGATAAGTACCCGGCTCAAAATAGTATAAACTATAAGCGGTGATGCCGGGGTCAAATACAATGTCTTCATTCCCGAAAGAGTGAAGAACAGGGAAGTCACCCGATAGGTGAAAAAGAGAAATAAAGTCATGATAAACAACTTGACTAACTCATCATCATCAGGAGGAGGATTCATGGATTCATCATCATGAATCTCATCATTTAAGCTCATGTGTTCAAGACATATCCCGGGTGTGTCTAGATCAAAATAGAAGTTATCATACTCCGGTGGAGATATGATATGAGTGAGTTCACAGGAGAACTCCTCGAATGTGAATGAATCATATTCGGGATTGATGTGAGTGAGTTCACAGGAGAACTCATCGAAGGTAAATGATTCATAATCGGGGAGAGAATTATGAGAATGAGAAGTGGTACTGCCACTAATCTCCTCTCCCATATGATCAAAAGTAAAGGCTTCAAACTCCGGAATAGGATCTTCGGAGAAAATGTCACTATTCTTAATGGGGATAGGAGATGAAATGGGTTTCTCTTTGAAAGCCTCAATTTTAGAGATGAGGTAACTGACCTTTAATAATGTTGCACGTAGTGCTTCATCTTTGATTTTAGTGTCAGTTTCATCATTCTCTTCTTCTAAGCTGACTAGCTCAGAAGGTAATCCTTCCACATGACTGATGTTTAAAGAATTTTCATCAGTATGTGAAGTACTAAGCTCGATGTTGGGATTAGAATTTAAAAGGTTTTCAATTTCTCCCAGATCGGCTTCGAAATCAAACAGATCATCATCACTTCCCAATGGAAGTGGATTGATGTGAGTAAGTTCGTCTGTGAACTCCTCAAGGAGAAGGTCAACATTAGAATGAGGCAGTGATGCCTCTACATACTCAACTTCTCCATAAGATGTACAATCATCATCAAAGTCTGAGAAAGTTTCAAAATGATCTTTTGGATTTTCAGGAGGGGAAGATGAATCACACATATGATCAAAAGTTCCCTGTGACTCTCCTGGGATTGGGACAAGGTTCTCAACACTAGACTTTATGAATTCGTCCGATTCCATTTCAGGAACAGTGCTAAGATGCTCATCCCCCATATTCAGAGAGTGAGTGTGAACTTCGGGTGTGATATCAATAGACTGAGGGAGTTGAGAGGAGCTAGCATTCATGGATTGTACAAGTTCCATTTGATCTTCTGCTAGTAATTTCTCCGTCACATTATTTTCTCCCTGATTTTTCATGGAAGGAACCGCAACTGATGAATTTGATGAGCCTTGACGAATATCAAGGGTATCTTCATCATCACTATCGTCATCGTCATCGTCATCGTAGATGATAGTTTTACGCATTCGAAATCTTACTCTACCTGCTTCTTCAGCTTCGTCAGCTAGTATTTCTTTGTAAGACTTCGGACGAGGTTCTTCCGGAGCAGGTTTGTTAACCAAATCCTTAAGATCAATTGAAGTATTTAAGACATTTTGCAAAAGTTCTTGAGGAAATGGTTGAGGTTGTGTTTCAAAAGTTTGGTATTGTGGAGGTTGGTCATGATAATTGTTGTCACAAGGAAAAAAGATTCCTAGTTTGACAATCGGTGCTAAAATGCGGACCTCCACAATACTCACAACCGTATTGTTGTGAAGTTGGTGCATTTTGAAACGATTCGGCATTGCAATTTTGATAACACGGATTATGCTCATATGAAATGAAATTGTTTTGTGGCTTATTGCAAAAGCTCGGATTAGAACCGTAAGCGAATGAATTACTCGAACCACAAAACAAACAACTTCCGTTTTGAATATCGTTACCACATCGTTCACACGTGCACCAACGACATGGTAGACCGAAAAGTGGCTCACCACAACCGACGCAAGGAATAAACGATTGCCTTAGAGAAGGAATCGGGCCATTCAAAGAATCAACAAAATAATTCGAATGATTATCAAGTCCCGAAGAACATTTTGAAAAATCCGGAGGTGGGACAAGTGGTATGCTCTGAGAGCTAGGAATTTCTACCACTTCCGTTATGGTCCTCGGTTTTTGTTCTTGAAAAACGTGATGATCAGGCAAGTCGTTTATTTTAGTCACCGTTTTAAGCTCAGTATGTTTGCTTGATAAACTTCGAATCGTAAATCGTGAGAGGTGTGGATCGACTCTTGACGGTTTGCCATTAATAGTACGTATTTCGGGATGTGAGGGGTAGTCAGAAGAATTTTGAGAATCATTGAAAGCATTCGGATATGCTTTGCACCATTTACAAAATCCGTCTCTAATATTACTTCCACACCGCTCACACCCACACTTGTAACAACGAATATTGTCATCCACCGGACCTTTACAATTAAAACAGTGATAGTCGAGTGATGACATAAGAATTAAACATTAATGAGGGAGGTATAAGAAGGCGAGAATCAAACGTATAGGAGATGAAGATTATTTTTGGGTTTTTCGAAAAACACAACAATTAAAAAAAGACCAACTCATAAAGACAGGGGAACTTAAACCAATAATCACAAATGCAAGGTTAACCTTTAAGGAAAAACGCACAAAGGAGCGGGAGAGAAGAATGGATCTCTCACTGGGCGAAGTTCGCTGGATCGCCGCATACCGTTTCGACTCCTCTTAAAGTGTGTTTCTCATTTAAAAGCTTTCCAAAACGCAAGTGATACAAAGGCAAGTTTTGATCTTTTGTTTGGGAACTTATTATGGTCACACCCCCAGTTGGTAGGTGTTCTGCCTTGGTTTGCGGTGGTAAGATTTTAATGTTGTTATTAATAAACAAAAAAAAGGGGAAAATCTTTTTGTGTTTTTCTTATCTTATATAGATATAATACATATATACAAACAAAAGAAAAATATTTTTGGTTTTTTATAAGTTTTATGAAAACGTAACTTCTTGTGAAGGTTCTACAAGACTAATCGTCTACACCTTATCGAGACTTTCGACACACAGCCTCCACGGCAGCGGCGCCATTTGATTCGTTGTGTTTTGGTGTGTGCAAACAACAATTATCAAAATATCAACAAACGTGAGGTCTAATTTATCGTGAGACAAATAGACGTGAAGTAATACGAGTAAACCTTTTAGGAGAAAGATTACCTCGCAAGACTTGTGACAGTGATATTTAAATTGTGAGACCGGGAAGTGATTTCCCGGGTCGTACCCCAACGAGGTGTGAATGGAAAGCTTCGAATAAGATTGGGATTAAAATCTTGTATGATTGGAAAGGTTATTTGGTTTTATGATACGTTAAATTAACGAAATTGAAAATTAACGAACGATAGTGAAAATAAATTAACCTAAGGCAACTAACAAACTAATGAAATCCTAAAACACTACGGGAAACATAATTAGGTATCGGGAATCCTAAAACGTAACCTAAATTAAAAACGTGACGTTTATTTAAAAATAAACGTCAATGCACAAAATAAAATGTAAAATATGAGCTCTAAACGTCCTACGGGTTTGCAACTAATTTTCTAACGTACTACAAGACAAAAGAAAATTTTTGAAAAAAGGAAATTAATTTTTCAACTAAAATTCTATTTAATATGAATTAAATACTATTTTACCTAAATTAAATTCTAATAAAAAATTTAACAATGAGAAAAATCTGAAATTTTTATGGAAATTATTTTACACTATTGCAAACTTAATAAAATTACTGAATTAGAAAAAGCTATCACAAATAAGCTAATAAAAGCTTAAACAGATTTCATAAGCTAAAAAGGTATAAAAGCCAACACTATAATAAAGCAATTGATTAGGTAAAACAATTGAGAAAAGTCCCAAGGGCACGTTGGTTGTGGTGTGGTGTGTCTGTGTGAGTGTGAGGGGAATGGCACAGGTTCGAGCCTTGCCAAACCCTTTTTGGAAAACTATTTTTTTTAGTTATCTTTCTTTTTCAAAAACTTAAACACAAACACAATACATCTTTTGAAAACAGATACAAATAAATTCATACAAACTTCATTTCCATTTCCAAATCCATAACAGGTTCAAGATTAAAGACCATTTCTTTTGTATTTCTTGCAATCTCACACAAGTACCCCAATTAAGCTTTAATTAAGCTACAAACTTAAGTACTTAGGCAATAACAAACAATAATTACCACTACGGGAACCAAGAATAACAGCAACCAACAACAATAGAGTCAAGCACAGCAAGCAAGGATCAAACAATAAGTGAAAACAACAAGCTCAGCTAATCTGAGTAGCAGCAGCAGCATTCTCAAACTAGCCCAAAAGACTGCTAATTATTGAGCAGTTGATAAGCACTTTAGTGAGAGCTAAGCCTAATCCTTAAGTACTACCTAAAGGGCTTTCCAAGACATCAAATAACATAACTTATTACCCAGAGTTGAGTGATCTAATGCAACTTGAGTTTTCCTAAAAGTCTGGGTGCAGGGGGTATTTTGTCCCAACAGTCAACTTCAAAGATCAATTTGAGTGACCAAAACTTTTTCAAAATCGAATTTTTTTTCTTGCTCATAATTCCCAAACTGTCAGAGTTCACAAAACATCAAACTTTATCCAATTTCACTTAGTTATAAACCCTAGAGTTTGCCTTGAAATTGTTGAAAAAACTGAGTAATGCAACTTTTGACTTTTTCACCTTGTATGAATATTGACTAAATTGAGTTTAGATTGATCCTAAGCTATTAATTATGTTGTATTAAGTTTGAATGAAGCTCATTTAAACCATAGGAACATGTTCTAGGCTTAATGGAAATCTTACACAACTGATATTCACAACAGTGGGCTGCTAAGAGAGATCAAAGTGAGTTTTTGACTTTTTGCTAATAACCTACTAAATTTATGTTTGTTCTACACGAGTATGGTCTAAAGCAAGCTATCTAAACTAGCTTAGCACCAAGAAGATCACCAGAGCAGGGGTATATACCCTGATCCAAACAGCCCTATCTCTACTGATTTGAAAGGTTAAAACAATTAAAGAATGGTACACTACTTGGAACTGAAATTTAACCTTATACTAATTAATCATGAACATACATTGACAGTAAACAGCAACATTTAGCATCAATTACCACACATGACAGATTATGCTAAAGATAAAAAAGTGTCTTACAAGGAGTCCAAAGCAACACCAAGACCATAGAACCAACCTAATATCTCCCATGAGATTCTAAACCATGTTTCAATTCCATCTCTGCTACTACTTCTTCTCTTCTTTTCTCCTTCAATTTTTCATTTTATTTTTTTTCTTTTTGGAATTTCTTGGTATTTTTCTATTCTCTTTTTTATTTCTGAGTCTAGACTTTCTTTTGAGATCAAATAATTTTAGCAAGGGTTAAGCAAGATTTTGAAACAAGATAAACAACATTTGAATGATATAACAGGAGACTCAAAATATTGAATGAAAATACTAATTTAAGAGAACTTAAAGGAAATTTCAATTAAACTGAAAATCAGAATTACAAATGTAAATGGAACTTTTAAAACAGAAAAGATACAAGATAAAGATGGATGCCTCATGGGCTAAAATTCATGTCCTACTTATACTACTAAGTGGTAGGTACCAAAAATGCTTCTCTTTGTCTTCAGTGAGTGCAAATGGTTTCCACATCAGCTTTGTGCTTCCTTGATCAAATCCCAACCATTGAGTTCTTCAAATACCATCTCAGCCTTCAAATCCAATTTTTGGCGCCCAATTGAGGTTGTGGATTGCCAACGTGGCAAGGGTTAGGTAGGGGTTTGTGAGTGTTATGGAGATGGTAGTGGGATTGGGGAATGGAGTTTGAGGACAAGGTTTGAGGGTGATGGGGAGATAGTGATGGTTGTGTTTGGCATGTTGCAGGTCACGGGGGGGGGGGGGGGGGGGGGGGGGGGAAGATGGTGTGGAGGGGATGGAGATGGTGGACTGGTCAATGGTTTGTATATGTTTTTTTATATTAAAACGTGAAGGGTTTATGGCTAGGGTTGGTTTTGGGCTTGGTAAACAAAATGGGCCAGGGATTAGTATAAAAGAGGTATATTGGGCTAAGGTGATGGTATTTAGTGTCCGTTGATATTACAAGCCTTACAAGCCCAAGGGTGATTTTTGTAACTTTTGAATTCCTCAAGGACTGATTTTGCCGATCTTCCAAACTTTATTCAAGGACCAAAGTTTCCATCTTGTAATTCCATAAGGACCATTGATGATTTTTTTCTTCATGTTATAATTCCCGGAGGTACTTTTGCCAAATTCCAAACTACAGGGACCAAACTTGTAACTTTTTGAAAACTTTTTACCCAAAGATCATTTGTGATTCATTTTGACTTTTAAAGAGCTTGGGTTGACTTTTCTTTAAAATAAATGCTCAAGGACTAGTTTTGTCAAATTTTGAAAGTTGGGGGACTGAAACTGCCAATTATGCAAATTTTGTTCGTTTTTCGTTTGTTTTCACTCGTTTTGCATCAGAAACATATAAAACACGATCTTTGGGATTTTCTTCGTATTTCGGTGCGTTTTTTAGTGTTTTTAATCGTTTTGCAGTTCAGATTTGACTAAAAATGATGAGTATTTACACACTCATCACATCTCTAGACCTAGTTTTTAGGCTTTCTAATACTAGAGACACTATTCCTGAGTTGAACGATCAATCCCCCGGTACTTGTCACTATACTATACTACAACGATCAGGTACACTGCCTAGTGGGGGTTGTAAGCTTCTCGAGATCCCTCGAGAGGTAAAGCCTGGTGCAATTCCCACGCATCAAGTTTTTGGCGCCGCAACCCGGGGAATAGTTATTGTCTAGGTTAGGATTTCTTTTTATTAAGTCTACTTGCTAGATTCCTTTCTAGTAAGATTTTGTTTTATTTTTAGATTTTCTTTAGTTTATCTTTTCTTTGTGTCTTTGTTTGTAAAAATCTTTATCCATTGACTATTCCGTTAGCCATTATGGAGAACGCGAATCCACCATACTACCAACCACGTAATTCACCCACTCCAAATGACATCTTGATGTTTAAATAACATGAGGATGAACCTATCTATGATGCATGGGCTCGTTTTAAATATTTACTCCGAAAAGTCCCTCATCATAATTTCAATCGGTGGTCCCAAATTGAAATATTTTACCATCGTATCGACCACTATACCAAAATGGACATTGACCTTGCCGCAGATGGGGACCTTTGGGGATTAAGTACAGATGAAGCATGGGAAACCATAGAGAATTGTGCCATACTTGCCAAAAAAATGGACAACCCAACAAATGTTGTTACGGATCAATTGATGGCAAGTTTGAGGGAACAAGCAAGACGTTTGTTTGGGGATAATATAGATGAGATACCTAGGTGCACGGAGTGGTTTGATTTCACCAAAATACAAGATGAGCACATTGGTAACCTTGATGTGATGGAGGATTTGGCCGAACATGATCACATTGATAAAAAAGACCTAGATTTTATGATCAATAATGATGAATCTAAAGAAACACATGATGAATCTTTTGGGCAATTCGAATATAGCAGTCAGAATATTAAGGATGATCCTTATGATTCGGATATAGAAGTTGAGATGCCTAGAGAAGCACTTGAGATACTTGGGAAATTGTTAGGGTTGGATTATAATGAAATACATGTTGAGGATATAGGTGATCTTGACACAAGGAATGATGAAGTAAATAACATAAGCTCACTAAGTACCCCACAAGTCCTACAATCATTTGAGGCACACACACCACCCGTGACTTACCCGAAAGAAGTAGAAGAGACTATAGGAACCCCAATTGAGGTAGAACCCTTGGACCAAGCACAACTAGAGAATATAGGTTTTAACACTTATAGTGATGACATTTCTTTTAGTTCTAAGGAAGTTCCTAGTTTTGATGAACCGGAGCCTCAACCAAAACCGTTACCTAATCTTCCATCGTTAGATGTGAATTTAAGAATTGAAATAGGTTCCGATCCACCCATCAAACCATATAGTCCGGGTAGTCTTAGGATAAATGTAGTGGACTCTAAGCCTTGTAGAGAGGAAGCCAATATAGGAGTGGAAAATGACCTTACATGCTTACATCACCCATTTATGTTTGATCGCAAGAAACATTATGGGTTTAAACCGGGTTTATTAGGTCAAGATGGATCCCCAACTAGTAGTCTCTTGAAGTTGATAGAAAATACTGTAATCCCTTTCTAGGAGAAAATCTTAATCCACCCATTAACCCGATTAAATTTGGTAAGGTTATGATGATAGCACACCCCTTTGAGCATATAATTCATCCACCACACATTCCTCACGAGGCATATTTCCAGCCTAAGGGTGTGTATCACTACTTCCACCCTCACTTAATCCTAAGTGTAGGGAAAACCTCCCCTATTTCCGTTAAATAAGGGTAGAGTCAGGCTCGTGACTCGAACAAAAACAAGCGCTTCTTGGGAGGCAACCCAAGCCCGTTTTATTTTTTTTATTTGTTTGATTGTTATTTGCTTCCGTATGCATGCTTTATTTTTATTATTGGTAGATCATGTTTCAAAATAAAATTGTGAAAATACTTTATTTTGTCGTTTAACTTCGTCTTAACTTCATACAAAGGTATTTTGCAAAAGATAAGTGTAAGGGGAAACCGCAAATAGGTTTTTAAGAAACAAAATGGACATGTGTATTAGTACTTGTTAGAGTCAAATGCTTGTATCGAGTCAAAATGATGTTTTGCAGGATTTTCCAGGAAATAGGACATAAGTTTTTCCAGAAATTTTCCGGAAACTTAACGTAAGGATTTCTGCAGGTCACTTCTGATGGCGTCATGAGTTTACTCCTGACGGCGTCATGTGTAAAATTCTGGAAATTTTGCTAGTTTTGTTTTTCTAACGGAGTCTTAAAGTTTTTGTTAATTCTTTAGTTTTATAAACTCCAGGAAATCTGCAAACATTCATTCCACAAGCATTATATCTTAATTTGTTTTCTAGGATTTGTTAGTATATATAGATTGCCTCCGATTTTACGCGAGGTTGCCTTGTTTGTTATCACAGGTTTAACAGGTTATGTAGGACAAGAAGATGATTTATTTTTCTAGAAGGGAAGCTTTGATTGTTCATTTTCTTGGAGGAAGATCTAACCTTGTTACCACACTATCCACACCGAACGAATCTGGGGAGTATTTGATTTCATTCTTTTACCTGTTTTACTTTTACATTCTTTAATTGAACATTGGGGACAATGTTCATCCTAAGTGTAAGGGGAGGGTAAATGATGATACCTTATATGATACAATTGCACTTGAGTTTGTTTGTTTGATGGTAGGTGTGTAATAAAACTAAGAGAAATACTTGTTAGTGTAATTTTAGCGCCAAATTAAAAAAAAAATTTTACAACATTTAGGAGTGAAACTTTAGCCATAGCAAGCGTCTCATGGACAGGAGTTGTATGACTAGCACAAAACCGTACTATTCAGAAAAATTTTCAACCCAAATATGTGAGGTTCGCCTTTAGATTTGATAGGAAAAGCATTTACTATTAGTGCTTATGAGTGTACCGATAGCATTTAGATTCTAGAACTTGCGTTAGTGATGCATCCCGAGACCGCTAGTGAGACTACATTCGTGTAGTAGGATTTACTACATGATAAGAGGCATTAGGATCACCCTTGTGTTAAACCCGTATCATAATTACTTGACCATTTAAGTCATATTACTTGACTAGTAAAGTCAACTAATTTTCCCCACACCTTAGCGTTGTACTCATTTTTAGTACACGAAACCCCTAGTACACCCCTCTGAGCCTATCTTTTCATTTCTAACCTTAAGCATCTTACTTAAAGGAAGAATTTGTTACAACCCACTTAAATGTACACCCAAATCACCTTAGCCTTCCGTGTATGCACTCATCTTTAGTGCATTATTGTTACATGTTTAAACCCTTAGTTAATTATCTAATTGATTACATGGTTGCTAAGTCGAGTCATATCCTTGTACATATTGTTTTGGGACGATTGGGACTCATGGGTAAAGTACTTATGTTATGGAGTAATGGAGAAGAACATAATATTATTACCCCCATATGTGCGTTAATCTTAAAAAGTACTCCAAGTGTTTTGATTATCTTGATTCGAGTCATTAGATTAGTTTACTGTAAATTATGTACAAATTCAAGTGTAAGAGGAATGTTCATTCCCTATGATGTATTATTTTGGATGGTAGGGTAAGAGTGTATGTCAAAAAAAAAATGAAAAAAAAATCGAATAAATTAAGAAAAAGAGAAAAAAAAAATTAGAAAAAGAAAAGAGAAAAAAAAACATACGGACTACCATCCCGTTTGTTTTATGTTTTTGTTATTTTTTATTTATTAGCTTAAGTCGAGTCTAGTCTTGGCTTAGCAACACCATATTGTACATGTAATTAACCAAGAAGATTAACTCACCACCAATAAAGATTGCCTATATCCAACAAAACCGTGTATTCCATATCCCTACACCTAATGTTATAACCCTTTGAAAGACCTCTTTGATAGTTTATCCTAGGTGCTTACGCCATGTGGTGGAGGTTTGATCCTTTCCCAAGCCTATGGTAATCTATTTTGCTATGACAGGTAGTGAGAGATGTTTTCCATTTCCATATTGAGATATATACTTTACTACACCCGAGAGATGTGAGTATCTAAACACTATTTGTGAGGTGCTAGTATATGACCTCCGTGCTTGTCTTTGGTCTTTAGTGGAACGATTATTTGTTGTAATTACTTTTATATTAGTGTTAAATGACCCCTAACTTGTATTTTGATTAGAATAAAAGCGCATTTGCTTGAGGACAAGCAAATCTCAAGTGTAAGGGTATATGATAAGGCGAAAAATGAACCGTTTTAAGGGGTCATTTAAGCCCGGAATTGAATTTATTTGATCAAATATTGCCCTAAATCGTTCCTTTTGTGATTTTAGGTACTTTTGGTGTGAATTCTGGAAAAGGAAGCATTTTGGACGTTTTTGGAGCGTAAAAGTGAAGAAAAAGGCAAAGTCTTAATTTTCCTTGCTGAGAACAGTACCTGACGGCGTCAAGAGGTTTCCTATGACGGCGTCAAGAGTTGGAAGTGGTGACGGTCTAGAGAAAACGTGACGGTGTCACGTATGGCCGTCAAGGTTCAAGATATGGTGACGGCCCAGAGCTAAAATACACATGACAGCGTCAAACTTGGATCTAGGCAATCCGATCTCATTATGGGCGGCGAGTTGACGGCGTCAGATATTTCTTCTTGACGCCGTCACCTTGTAAAATCTATATATAGTTTTGCAATTTTTCATTCATTATGTGTAACTTAAGAGGGATAACTATGGAGAAACCCTAGCACGAATTTTACTGTTCTTTCAAGGGTTTTTACCCTTTGAAATCTTTCATGTCAAATTGAGATAAGTATCATTTCAATTCATTCAATATGTCTATGTGTGGTTTGAATATATCTTACGCTTGTCTTGAATTTAACATGCTAGGCTAGATCTTTTGTGTGTTTGCTTAGATGTAGTGAAACCTAGATGTTGATTATGGGTTGATTGTTTGTTTATAGTTGTTACGGATGAATGATTTCGATGTTAGGCTTAAGAAAACTGGCAGACTTCCATAGGGTAACATGCTTGAACATCTTAAGAAACATGAACCAATGCGTACTAGGTTATTATGGTTGTATTTAATGCATGAGAGAATTCTAATGATCCCATGTTAGGAGCTTCTTGCAGGCTCGACATAGGAGTGAAGTAGGAGCTTATAGAGTTGGGGAAGTACGTACGCCACCCCACGAATGGTATTAAGGAATATAACCCGTCATCCACGCAATTGTAATAAACTATCAACTTGTAAAAGATATCTTGGGAGTAATGAAATCTAAGTAAACAAAACTCTCCCCATTATTGTTCACACCACATTAGTAATTAGATTTATTTTCATTTATGTTATTTTATTTTGATTGCATCTGTAGTTATTGGGTTAGTTGACTAGCAACTAATTTCTCCCACTCTTCCAAAAAACCCGAGATTTTAATTGCTTTTAGAAAAATATAAAAATACAAAAAGAATCATCTCTCACCTCTAGACCTAGTTTTTAGGCTTTCTAATCCTAGCGACACTATTCCTGAGTTGAACGATCAATCCCCCGGTATTTGTCACTATACTATACTACAACGATCAGGTACACTGCATGGTGGGGGTTGTAAGCTTCTCGAGATCCCTCGAGAGGTAAAGCCTGGTGTAATTCCCACGCATCGGTTGTAAAATTGATTTTAAAGGTTTCTTCTTAATCAGAGGTTCCACACAAGCTCTGATACCTTTTGGTTGATCGATATACTCTGACCAAACTTAACTATAACTTGTAATGGTCTTAGCAATCTTGAATAACTCAAAACTACTAATAATGAAACGCTGATATAACCTTGTAAAGTATGTGGAATCTACTAACACAAAGCTAAGAGGAACTTTGAATGATTATATTAAAACCAACTTGAACCTGCTTATCTTACACAGATTCACTAACAATCCCTAAGTCTCTAATATCGTACTCTCTTATCTATTAAATCGTATGCAAATACTCATATGTCTAATACCATCCTAAGGCTCCTTTTATAGGCACAAGGAAAACCTTAAGTCGGTTTATAATACTTGAAAGACAAGTAAACTATCTCTAACTAATTCTAGAATATTCTAATAATATTACATAACAATCCTTAAATGATATTGCATATCAGTCCTTTAACTTAGAAGTACTTTGAATATTCTTCATGCACGAGCAATACTTTGACCATGAGTAGCACTTTGAACATCAGAAGTACTTTGATCTTCATATCCCAACATTGTTGTGTATCCACATATGTTTCCTTTCTTGGTTAACATGTCATCCATCCAGACGATTAAGATTTGCATCGAGTCGTAACTCACACTTAAGTTATAGATCTATTATTAAGTCTTGATATCCTTTTGAACTATCCAATCTCAACAAAGTAGGATTGACAACTTAATTATTTTATCCAAAATATTCAAGTAAGATTGACTTACGATTCTGGTCATTAAAAGTCATATCCGAAAAATCAAAGTATTTTGACATCATATGTTAAAACACTTATCATAAACACTCTCCCAATCAATAGGAATAAAACAAATGTCAATAGGTCTTCATCCTCGAACATTTACCACTTAAGTTCACTTTTTCTTTCACCATTACCCCATCACATTCACCTATGTGATATATCTCAGCCCCTAAGCTTCACAAACACGATCAAAACTTCAAGCAGTTCACCCACTAGTTGTACAAACCAATGGTCCACAAGAATTAGTATCTACTCTTGTTGTCTTCAATATCTATGAATAAAATGATCAATCTAAACACTCAAGCACTTTAACAACATATGTTAAAACACTTATCTTATTACCTAAAGTACACTTGTACTTTCACCATCATCCCATTACATTTTCCTCTGTGATATATCTCAGGCCCTAAGTTTCAAATCACATCACAAACTAGCTGTACCTACCTATGGATCACTAGAATTAGTCTCCATCCTTGTTGTTTTCAACATCCTTAAAACCTAGTACTCCTGTAGCACAACATCACCACATCCCTATTTAGACACACTAGAAGACCTACCACCAACTCAACCAATCCACCATCCTTACCATCATTTGAATCCGTTGAGTGCATTGCTCAAAAAGACCTTCGTCCAACACTCGTACCAAATCAAATGCACAATGAACAAACTCAATCATACTTTCTCACCTATGAGTACTTAGATAATTCATTATCGCTAGAACCTCCACTATCAAATGAGCATCATACTCCTGGTCATTTTTATCAATTTCCACTAGGTATAAGTAGTACTATGTTCACAACTTATCAAAGTATTGGTAATACTTTGTTGTTGAACTTCTGCATAAAGTCTAGCTAAACCTTAAATTAACATCTTAACAACATATGTTAAAATGCAATCTCAAAGCCAACCTCATGTACCCCAAGCAACAATGACTCTTGAGGAGTATACATAAGAAACTCGAGTTAATTCCTCTTGTCATCATCTAGTATAATCTTGAGACCAAGTATATTTAGGATAACACTATCCGATTCAAACACTTTGGCTAAAACATGATGTTTTTGGAAAAACATTATGCACAAGTAATCATGAGTTTTCATCTTATTAAAAGGATAATGTATATCCTATGCATCACTCTCTCCTTGCGACATGAACGGTTGTGTTACAAGAGATTTCATTATACCTCATCGGGTAAGTAAACATCTGCAAGTTCTATGAACTAGAGCTTCCTCATCATCTTGTCATTCTTGTTTTCATAAGCATGATGACTTTATTCCATGTAATAATCTTACTTATTGAAAGACACTCTATGTGTCTATTTCCTTTCAAGCGTTCATCATCACCAAACCTTGCTCATAACCCAGTTCAAACCCTATGCCTATTCTACTCATCTCTAGAGCATACACAAGATCTATTGAAGTTAGTAATTTCACTTAGATTCTATCACACCTCGCCAAGGTGGAAACGCGAGGGTGTAACTTCATGGATATCATCATAACACCTGGTGTCTATTTAGAGAACAACTACATGCACAAAAAAATAGAGCAAAGTACAAACACAAAGTGTTGTAACAATACCCAAAAAAAAATAACCAAAACAAAATCCAAAACAATACATAAGATCCAAAAAAATATGATAAACCACTTCCAATGCAACAAGGGTCTCGTCTAATCACATCCTTCTATCTTATCCTTAGAAAGCTCACCTGAAAATGATGCTTAAAATGTCAACATAATGTTGGTGAGATTCATAGGTTTAAGACACACATACACTCTCAAGGCAACCAGTTCACTGTGATCATAAAACATAGCTGGACAAATAATTAAAGTTATCATATAAACTACATATGTTCATAAACCAACCATCAGACAAAAGGCAACCATCGGGCGGAACGTGCCCACCGATCCAAATCCACAACATCCGGGCCGGAACATGACCCACGCTCCAAATAATAGGTAATTAATACCCTCCGATCGGATCACACATAATAAAAGTGAGTAGGAGTAACTACTCTCCAATTGGGTACTCATACCAATTGGACTACACAACATTATCACACAACATTTCCACATCGCATAACCATTCACATATAGCATACATACGATAACATTATAAGTCCAAGCTTTTTGACACACACATAATCACAGTAACCCAAACCATATACGACAAGCATCATTTCCATCCCAAGTTTAAAACAAAGTAAAAATATGGGACTATGAACTCACCTCAAACTTTGCAGCATCCAACAAATAACAATCACAAATCTATACAACACAAATAAGTTCACGTTACACATGGTCAAGCTAAAAGCTATAACCCATGCAATACTTATATGATGGATGTCTAAGATTCATATGACCCACTATGGATCTCCTAGACCCCATGCCAATCACCACCAAATCCTAATACTCACTAAATCCCATGCACTTTTAAAATCAGAAAACGCAGAATTTTAGGGTACATTCGCCCACATGAAATAATAACAATTAAAGCTTAACAACTCACACCAAAAATTCACCATGGTCTCTCATAAGGATACAAGATAATCCCAGAAGGCCATGGTCTAATAACACACACAAGTACCCATAAGAAAACCAAACTTGTCAACTATCCGAATTCGGATCTGAACGTACACCAAAAAGTTTGAATTAAGATAAAATACTTCTACAACTTTTTATCGCGAATCCTTTTCGTGGTAGTCTAAGATTACCTAAAACTCAACTTTTCTAGAAGGGCTAACCTTAATATCACTTTTTCACCCACAATTCACTATCAAACTTTTACCCAAATTCTGTGCCAGTTTAACAGCTTTGACACCTTATCAAAGAAAAATCAAAAGACTAACTTCCCGACCTTGAAATCAATCGTGGCTGGACTTTTTGGAAAGCTCTTTCATTAAACTTCAATTTAGACTAAAAATTCGTGATCTAACTCTTCACCATCTATTAAATACACTCGTATCTTTACAGCACTAAGTTTCTATCCAAACCCTAACGTATAAACTAACGCGTTTTAAGCTCAATTCTCTTAACCAATCATCATACTATTATCAATTGATGATTCTAACATGTTTTACATCATTAATTTACATAAGTTTATAAACCCTAAATCCATCATATCAAATATTACAAGAATTGAATTAATAATTAACCAATTATATGAAAACTAGTAACAAAATTATACCTTGATCTTGGTTTTAGCTTCAATAATAAAAACCCTAAGTTTTCTTGCTCTCCTCCTCTCTTGGTAGATCATAATATGCAGGAAAAAATGGTTATGGGTCGTTTGGTATGATTATAAGGGTAGGGGTTGGGCTTGTTTGGGTTGGACTAAGATTCCTTATTGCTAGGAATTGTATTTAGGCTCAAATTTGGTTTCCTTTTCCCCTAAAAACCCTCTAAACCGATTTTTCCCCTCCTCCCATATTATTTTTATTTTTTTTATTAAACTTAATTATTACACTCAAAACCTTATACTTTTCATATTTTATAAACTCCCAAAACAAAACCTAACGTCTTTCGCGATAAACCTTAACTTTTACGACAACCGAAAAAACAATCATTTTCAAAACAAAGTTTCCAAAAATAGATTTTCACACCTTTATGAAATTTAACCCACAAAAACAAAACACACATAACTCACTTACGCTCATTAACTTGAACGAAGACTCGTTACAGAAAACCTCCAAAACACCAAAGAAAATCTCATAAGTCATTTCCACACCACTAAGGTGATCAAATGAACTTACTCACCATCAACTCTATTTAAACCAAAAAGATGACATCTCAAACCAAGGGATTTAGTTCTATAACTCACTTATCTCACATATAACACTTCAATGACTTAGGACACACCAAACAAACGTCAACCAAGTCAAGACTATCAGTTAAACTAACCTGCTAAAACCACGGTTGTTACAGATTCCTATTCCAAAGAGATTTCTTGAGAACGTTCTTAACATATTCCATTATCACACATAAACACATCTCTTGGTCTTGGATGACCAAATCACCTGCGTAACACATACTTAAACTCAACATAAAAGATGTCTCCCTTTAGATCATTCAACTGTAGATTCAAAACACAAAGATTAAAATCTCTTTCATTACACATACATGTATCGATTACATGTTATTTGTTTGATATGATTGGACATCTTAACATAACCATGATAACTATTTGATTGATTCATGTGTAAACCTTGGTTATTTCTTTATGATGCCTGCATGCTTATATGTTTCGTGTTACTATATATTAACATGATTTATATGATATTTTCATTCTTTATTTATATGATGTTTTGCATGATTAACATGTTACTTGTTAACTCATGATATGTCATTTTGATAAATGATGTTTTTATATGATATTTATATATTTGAAAGCTTGTGTCTTTTGCTGTAATTTATTAGATCCATGCTTAGGATAATCTATATAATACATGCTCTAAAATGTTATCATTTAAACATGGGTTCCATAAATTTTTCGTCTTGTTTCTTTCGTGACTTTGTCACACTATTTGTTCACTACATGTGCACTTATAATTTGTTAAAGTACTTTTGGTAAGATAAACATTTAGAAGTCGTTTTATCATACAAATTAACCACATAGATCGTTATATGCTTAAGTGTCTAAGCTTAACAACAAAACAATTTTACAAGGAAAGTATTTCGTACTATGTCATGCTCTTGCTTAATATGATTGTTTATGTTGATGCTATCTAGCTATGTGGTAATGTTATGTCTAGTTGTCGAATGTGTTGTCTGAATAAGATAATATCTTTAGATTTCTATCTTGTTGACATCTTTTCTCACTAACAAATTTGTTTTAGTGGATTGAGAACTAATCATTTTCCATCTCACTTCGTTCTAGCTTTTATATGCTCATCTCGCGTAACTGTAATCCCTTCACTTACATATAGTCTTAAAGCTAATAGGATTGAGTCTTAGATATTTGATATTTGTGTTTGGGTATCTTTCAATCGACCTCTTTCCAAGTCACATTATTGCTTCCGCTTTCCAAAAATCACTTCCATCACTATTTAGCTATAACAATACTCATATACTCTCCACCTCCGCTTTTTAAAAATCACCTCCATAACAATACTCTAATCCTTTCCACCTCCTTTGAGAAAACCACTTGCCTCGTCACGCGATCATCTCGCATTGATTCAGAAGAGCTATGTGACTTCATGGATGAAGTTCTTTGTATACTAACTAACATCCGCAAAAACATTACTAAGCTCATCGCTTTCATTAACCTTCAACCTCCCAAACACTTTATCATCATTCTTTATACGATGCATTACACAATATGTTGGATGTCCATCGATTAAGGCGGAGAGAAATTCATTCACATATTTGTATTTTGTCAAAATATATTTAAAGAACATCTACTCATGTTTCTTACACCCTAAAATACCAACACATAGGTACACACCATTTAGTTAAAATCGGTTCACAAAACTACAAGTGTTTCAAGACTTTTTAGCCTAACATCACTAGTTTGTACCAATATCTCATCAAGTGAAAAACACATCATGTGTTTGACAAAGTTCTTCATCTCCACAACCAACAACTAATGGAGTATAGGATCTTTATTAAACTCGGACTTCACAACTTCATTTTCTAGAAAACCATCATAGGATATCATCCTTTCTTACTCAACACATATCATGCACGTCATTGTAAGTGCAAACGATATATTAATCAAAACTGTCATTCCCAACACTTTCTCAACACATCAGTTTAACCAACACTCTCCAATCACATAATGTCATTCTCATCCTCATATAGGTTTTTAGTATTCTTGAATCCTTTATTATGAAATGTTTGTTCCTAGGTGCTTATTGTCTTCGCTTCTTTTTTAATCCATTCAAGCATATATTATGGCATGATACATCATCTTTGGTAGATGATAATGTCGTTAAAGGTCATGTAGGCCTAAACCATGTTAGTACTCTTTCATCCATTGTCTTTCGATATAGGTCATTCTTTCTAAACATATTTTGCTTTCATTAGCGTCAATACTAATTGATCAAATCATAACCCATAGCCATCATTGAATATCAATGTCCATTCACATTTTCTTTTTCTATTAACATTACTTAAGTCGTATTCCTTTATCCCTTAAGTTCTGAATTTTAGATTGTATAAGTCCATATGTTCAATCTTTATATTCGTTATAGCATTTGCTATACATACGAGTTTCTAATTCTTTAAATAGTTTTCTACGTTATCACAACCACCTTCCATCATCACTTTCACTAATCATCACAACCATGGATTAGCGAAAACTTAATTTTATCAATCCTGAATCATTTACCGCGTTATCACCACATGAATCCTTCTGTTAAACCAACACTAGCACCACTCACTTTAAATCTTAATATTCCAACTTCACTTCATATCTTCCTTCTAGGCATTATCATGTAGGATTTTATCATATTATATTCACATTTTTCTTATGGCTGTATTTCTTATTAGAAGAATACACCTCATGAGATCTTCAATTTCATGGTTCTTTTCTTTGAGTCGCGTATATCATGTATATATCGCATATATAAACATCATATTTTTCTTTGTCAAAAAGATGAATTATATTGGTCTAACTCTTTCATTGTAGGTTCACCATTATATATTATATACTCATCTAAGGATGAAGTTTGCATCTATTATTTTATTATTTTAGGTGCTTAATTATATCTTCAAACAAGGAGGAATCTCCATCAAGCACTCATGTTGCATCATCTATACACTTAGTTGTATATGACATACTTGTCTTATGACAAATCTTCTAGTATACTAATATTTGTTTTGTAGGTTCATATTGACGCCCTTAAGCAAGGGGAGCTTCCGTCAAGCATTTATTGAATTCATATTATACTATCTTGCACTAACCTTTATTTTGCAGGATTCTTCATCCTTGCATCATATACGTTGGTACCCTAGCAACGGGGAGTATTGATCAAGGGGGAGCTAATCATGCACTAACCTTTATTCTTTCTTTTTCTTTCTTATTTCTTGTATCTTATACGCTAGAACCCTAGCAACGGGGAGTATTGATCAAGGGGGAGCTACAGTATAGAGGAAGCATGCATGCATTCATTTTTATTCTCATTCTTCGACCCACTTCTATGTTTCGACAAAAAGAAAGAGATAAGTCAACATAGTCCAACAAGCATTTCATTCATCATGCATTTTTCATATAGTTTTTATATTACACAACACTAACCTTGATGTAGGTTAAAGATCTAAATTTGATCCATGGATATGCTAACAACCTAAAGGAAGCAACAACCACAAGGAAATTGGAGTAGAAGACTTAACTTCACTAGGGATGATGCAAGCTCGCCATTTCAGGGAGAAATGAAGTTTAAACTTCAAGGACACGCCCTTTTTGTTTCGACAAAAGGGGGAGAAGAGTGTAAACGGAGAAGGAAATGTAGAAGATATTATGGATATAAGTAAGTAATACAGACACAAATAACTTTTTAATTTTTACATTCTATCACGTTTATATATTTTGTCATCATCAAAAATGGGGGAGATTGTTAGTGCAAATATTACGATATTTAGTCTATACAGTCTCGTTTGTTTTGATTGATGACAAACGTATAACTTGATACATAACGTAAAATGTACAAGTTACTTGTAATCATATTTTGTCTCAACATACATTCAGCACCTCTAGACGTCTCGAGTCCCCGTATGCTACAACACAGGTTTGTACATATTTGTTATGTGGCATTATGATCAAACCCCTTAACCAACCATTTAGAATGCTTAAAATACTTTTAGAGTCTTTAACTATTTTAGATGTCAAAGTGCACATTAAGTGTCAAGTAGAATAAGTGCCACATTAGGTGTCTAAGTAATATTAGTAAGTTTACAATCTATAAAAATGTGTCTTATAACAACATAAGTACATCAAACATTTTTAGTAACTAACTAAACATCATATAGCAAACTAATACATTTTCTAGTAACTTACAAGTTACTTTCATATACATTTTAATCAAAATAGAAAGTATATAATTACATCATCACATGGATCATCATATTCTAGAATGTGAATCTTATAGTTGAATTTAGAAGATTTGCTAAATATTTTAGTTAGATTTACACACTAGAATCCATAGAAAGATTGTGTAAGATCTTGGTTAGATATAGAAAGATATTGTGAATAGTTTTCTGTTTGTTCTGACGGAACTGTCACAACTCGTAATTTCAGATCCCTTTTCAGATGTCGAAATATCATTTTCATATTGGAAAGTTACTATTCCTCATATACTATTCATCATTTACTATTCACCGATCACTATTCATCATTTTATTATTCATTATTTTTGGTGTTAGTTTAAGATTCCGAGAAGCGTTCAGAAAATTTACTATTCATATGACACTATTCATTTTCGGAGAGAAAACACTATTCATGTACCTTATTCATTTCATCGTAAATTTAGTTTACGGGTAATTAAATTCGCGTAACCAGTTAGGTTTAGCTGCGGAGCATCAATATTTACATTCGCGTAACCGGTCAGGTTAAGCTGCGAATTCATGAAATCATCAGTAGGGACACTTCATATGGTCTAGAAATAACTTACATATCATCATAATGATATTTGCATACTATTCCACTCGTAGGATATTCAAATTAATACTTTTGATATATTTGACTTTTTACGTATGTTTATTTTTAAATAAACATTAACACGCGACCAATAATGTGGCTAACACGTCCGACACTCCCGACTATGATTCTAATATATTTTTATATTCATTTTAATAATACATAAATTATATTATTAATTTACCCGGTATTTTGGAAAATTATTTATTTCGTATCGTAAGTTTAATATAATTACGACGGTTTTCGTAGAAACTAGACAATAATCACCCAAATACTCAATACTTGTACCCAACATATTTTTACAATTTTTATAACTTTATTATGTCCCGGCTAACTTCGTTAAAATTTATTTCTAGCAAACCCGGTACCCGATTACACCTAAAACTAACCAAATACTACACAAATACTCCACTAACTTCCTAATTAAATCCAAAAACATGTTTCCCCTTTTTCCTCCTTTGAGCACCAGCCCCCCCCCCCCCCCCCCCCTCTCCTAGCCCCAAATCCATGTGATAACCATTATTAAAAGACCATAAAGACCAATACAAGATAATATCTCATTTTTCTTACTCATTTTCACCCATAAAACTAGCAAACTCTCTCATTTTCTTCCATCTCTCTACCATTTTCGGCCAACAACAAGAAAACATCAAGGATCCATTAATTTTTCAAGATCAAGTCATAAACAAGCTCCATTAGTGATCCTTGTTAGGGTTTTGAAATATAAACTCAAGGATTATTAGGTTTTCATCATCCAAACTCCCTAATCCTTCAAAGTAAGTTTGCAAAACTCATTTTCATAATTTTTACAAATTATTTTCATGACTATATGATTTTCATACAAGATCTCATGCATGTGTTAGTTTATACCACTCCATTATATATATATATATATATATATATATATATATATATATATATATATATATATATATATATATATATATATATATAATTTTTAAGCCTTAGAAATGGATAATAGGTAGATCCTTGTTAGATCCACTTGATTTATGATGTTTAGGAACCCATGATACCCTAAGAAGGTGTATGGTAAGATTAGACTAGATTTGTGGTGATTGAAAGTGATTTGGTTGAAGTTGAAACTAGTTTGAAACCATATAATTGATTTTTGAAACTATATATATACCTACTGTCCCTATTTTAAAAACGTGGGAAAATCAGTAGATTGTGGGTAATATTTGACCAAAGATTTAGAAAATAATTTCAAAAACGAAACTTTTGGCGAAAGAACGGATTAAAACGAGTTTATAACGAAGGAGATATGATTTTTGCAAGTTTAACGACGAAAACTATTTTCTGAAAATTTAACGTGCTGATTGGCGATTTTCGATGGACAAATAGAGGCGTTAGACGTAACCTAGAGGAGCCGAACTATCAAAAATATATTAATACATGTTAAGATGAAACCATGGATATAAAGAACGAGGAAAATGAACTTAAAACGACAAAGATATACACGTTTCAAAATCGACGAAGCTATATTATTTTGGTAGCTACAATTGGAAATAATAAACTACGTACTAAATACTATATTTTCTAGAAATATTGTTAAAGAGCTATATTCTTAACCAATGAAGTACGTATAACCCAAAGCTTATTTATACGACTAATTGACGTTATATTAAGGTTTTCAAAACGAGAAATATAACACTAACATTTTATATACGATATACTACGACAAGTTTTTATAAGTCTAGTTGGACTTATTTTTCCTAAATATGGAAAATACCTTACTATTGACAATAACTAGTATTTTCAAGTTACGAGTGGTATAGGTATCATGTGCATGAATATTCACTACATCATTTCTTGATCTAAAGTAGATCATATTCATTCATTTAGGTTGCGGCTAGTGTTCGCGCCTTGTTGTCCCGATCATTTCATCACATTGTACTATCACTTCAGGTGAGTTTTCATAGCCCCGTTTTAATTCAATATTTTGATTTCAAATTCCACGGGAGAGAATACATTGCATCAATTATTTTTGTACATGCCCAAGTATTAAATTCCATACATTGCTTAAGTTGCCTTACTACCAAGTTAAGTCCCCTTTATTATCATGGACCGTTAATTATATTGCCAAGCGAGAGTGAGTGAATAGATCTATTGAGGGTGACTCCTCCATCCGTGTTTGGGTTGCTCCAACGGAATTACGGATGTATTTCATGTCTAATCTATTTGAGTGTCTGGTAAACACTCCTTTGGGGCCAATACAATATTTTGTCTAGCTTCGGGGTCATGAGCTTAAGAGCCAATGTAGCATTTTTGACATTTTGTCGGTTTACTTTATACTTGTGGCTAGTGTACATACGATTTAACTTACAAACCTATGGAATTCACCAACATTCGTGTTGACGTTTTAGCAATGTATTTTCAGGTTATTAAGGTAGCTCCTGCTAGCATGCATTTGGACCTTCATGGAGTCGTGGAGTCGACGCGTCTCACATATATATATTTCCTGCACTTATGAAACGTTTGTTCTGGATTGAACTTGTTTTTCATAAACTTGCAACACCTTTTTGGGACCTATGTTTTGTAAACTCTGAATGTTTTAATGATCAAACGATGTATTTTTCCAAACGACACTTTAGGTTGTTCAATATAACTATAACTGTGGTGCTATGACAGTCACCCCCAGGTATTCCATTCCGCTGCCATTCAGGTATTTTGGGGTGTGACAGATTGGCATCAGAGCTAAGGTTATAGCGAACTAGGATGTATCTTGGACCCTAGACTATAACCACATCATCATAGCATCTCATCATTTCATCATAGGTGCATATTCATTATACATATTGTTTCATGCACACACTGTGCGAGTTATTTATACCCATATTCATATATATTTATATTGACCTGGTTCACAAATGACATGTCTTCAGATACTCACCCTGTCATCCTTTCATCAGATTCCGACATTGAAGATGCCTTGTCATCTTCCACTACCATTGTACCACCAGTTGGAATTACACTGCCATTGTAACACCCCCAAAATACCGCAGCGGAAGACTGTGTCACTGAGGGTGCTACTTCATAATACAAAGTATAAGTTATAGAAAACGAACTCTAAATGAGACGTTTTGAAAAGTTACCATTCGATTAATGAATTCAAAGTTACAAACATGAGATTCCAAAGTATGATACATAAATGTATACAAAGTTTTGAATGGTAAATGATAAAAGCGTAAGTCTTCAGAATATGCAGCTTGACTCTAAGTTCCACGCACTAGCTATCGCCTTACTAACCTGAGATAAACATGCTAAAGTGTCAACACAATGGTTGGTGAGTTCATAGAGTTTGTCTTAAAACAGTTGAAAAAGCCTTAAAAGAATGATCACACAGCAAAGGGATCGTGAATCCACTCAGTTACAAGTCCCGCCATAAGAGACTTGTAACCTGTGTGTTCACAACCCACTGCTAACATATAGTATAATAAAGACATGTATAAGTTCATCAAGACAATTAAGCAATTAGTAGTGAGTCTCTACTTCATCTCCGAAGACCTCACTTTTATGATGTATCCAACATTCGCAAATGTTAGGATGTATCAAAGACAACTGGGAGCCACTTCCCAAAGAAAACTGGGAGCCACTTCCCAAAGATAACTGGGAGCCACTTCCCAAAGATAAGACAGTCATGTATGTATGAAATCAAGTATAATGCCATCAAGTATAAGACAATCAAGTATGAAACAATCAAGTATAAATGTTTTGAGTATTTGTACAAGTAGGCAAGTAGTTGTGCATGTATCCCCCCCAAAGAGTTAAAACAAGTACGAAAAGAGTAGGGGCTATGACTCACCTTAAGTCTATGTAGTGAGTAATGAAAATGGTAGTCGAATCGCGAAAGTCTCTAAGAGCAGCCTATAATAGAACGTTGCGACTTAGGTTTGGAGTAACGTCTAGGAATACGAAGAATTGCCAATATATGTCTTGCATAATGTTCATGATGTAGTACTTAGTATATAGTGTAAGTCTTTGAATATAAATGGTCTATGAAACATGTATAGGTTGTATATCTCTTACTACCGTTCGGGCCGACATAATTCAGAAGTCATGAAGTAAACGTTCGAGGAGCCAGGACACTTTAACTCGTAAATCCACAACTCGTCTCGACGGCTTACTCAATGAACTCCTCACATGAGGCTCCCTACTATTGTAGTATTTGATAACATATATATAAGTTTTGATCTTTAAAAGTTATATGGTCTTTAGCCGTGGCTTTGCCGTGACTTTGGTCATGTTACCATGGTCTTGAGACTCAACCTTGGCTTTAGCCATGGTTGTGGTCTTGGCTTTAGGTCATTAGACCTCTTGGTCTTAGTAAATCATAACTATTATATAGTGACTTTGGTCTAAAAATGGGCTGTTAAGAATTTGAAGAAATTATCACTCGGAAAGCGTTTTCAGGGCTCAAGCTTCTTTGTTCCTGAACGAAAACGTCGTTCCGGACAACTTTCATGTTTTAACTTTTTGATGAATCGGACCAGAAGTGGGACTTTCAAAATCATAATTTGATCAGAATGCTATTTAGGCAGATTTGCCGTTTTGGTTTCGCTAACTTCAAATGGTCATAACTTTTGACTCGTGTACTCGTTTTGGGTGATTCAAATTGCTATGTTTTCCTTGTTAAGTCCTCTTTAACAGTAAGTAAGTGTCAAATATCAAAGTTATACTAATGTGGTCGTGGTTTTCCATAAAAATCACTAGTTTGCTTGTTTGCTTGTCATAAGTTAACATATGTATACCAATACTCGTTTTACTAGTTTTTATTCATCATGAACACAATACAAAGACCATATATAGCATGAAAGAAACATAATAAGCATGAAAATGATATTGAGCAAGAAAGTGTATAAGGGTTTCTTACAACTTTTGGCTTTCTAAAGAAAGGAAGTCAAGTATAGAACTAGGACACTAAACCTAAGCTTGTAAACCCTTCACCATAACTCTTGTAACCCTTGCTAGCCTTGATCTAACCCTTGTGAAAACCATTTAACTTCAGCCCTAGTAACCTTGTGTAGCTCCTAATTCAACCATGGAATCACCAAACAAACTTAAGAACTAGGTAGAGAATACTAAGACATTGAACTTTGTAGTGTAACTTGTATATTGAAGATCAAAGGATCATGGTGCTATGATATAAGGGTGTGGCGTTTTTGTGGTGAAGAAAGGAAGAAGAATGAGCTTGTATTTATACTATGAATGAGGAGGTTAGGAAGGTGGCTAGGAAGGTGCTTAAACTTGGAGACAAAGTTGTAATTAAGTAAGATCTAATGGCTAAAGTCATGAGATGATGCCACAAGTGTGAATGCCCCCCCCCCTAGTGGCGGTTTGGAATGGATAAGGAGGGATGACTTGGTCTTGGATGATATTATCCTAGATATAGAGCTAGTTTTGACTCCGTAAGTTGCTAACCGTAAGTTTTTAGGCCACGAAACGTAAAACCGGGTATCCTAAAAATATGAAACTTGAAAGTATGGTCAAACATGTCAATATAGTCCATAATAAAATATAAAATGAGTGGTAGGTTCTATCGGGTGCTAAAACCCTGCTAAAAAACTGGAAACACGGGTCTAAAACGCGTAATACGTAAAACGTACGAAAGTTGCGTAAAATTGAGAAAAGTAAAATGTAACTTTTCTAATAGGATAATAATGACTTAAAATGACTTATAATGTCTAGGCTGGGCTCAGTCTAGTGTCGGTTGGTGTTAAATGTCTTTTAGACCTAAAACCGCAAGCCTAAAAATCAAGGAATGACTTATAAAATCAAAGAATGATTTTTGGTCAAAGGAGGAGGGAAAAATATGTTGACTTTTTCTAATAAGTTGAAAACTCAAATTGTCTTAGAAACGCGTTTTGTGGTCTAACGGTTAATCGCCCATACGGTTAAGCGTGCTCATGCGAGAGTAATACAGGCTTGGGTGACCTGCTGGGAATAGTAATTAATCTGAAAATGCGAATTGTTACAGCCATTAACACCATTGAGTTGTTATAGGAACAGGGTTTTCCTATCATCCAGCCCATACATAGAATGCCGTTTGGTAGAGTATTCAGACTTAATCTTAATGGACCTATTAGGATGCTTATTGCAAGGAAGATAGTATGTTTTCTTTCCTTCACTAGTAGGGCACTCATTACCCAGGTTGTAACACCCCCAAAATACCGCAGCGGAAGACTGTGTCATAGGGGTGCTACTTCATAATACAAAGTACAAGTTATAGAAAACGAACTCTAAATGAGACGTTTTGAAAAGTTACCATTCGATTAATGAATTCAAAGTTACAAACATGAGATTCCAAAGTACGATACAAAAATGTATACAAAATGTTTTGAATGGTAAATGATAAAAGCGTAAGTCTTCAGAATATGCAGCTTGACTCTAAGTTCCACGCACTAGCTATCGTCTTACTAACCTGAGATAAACATGCTAAAGTGTCAACACAATGGTTGGTGAGTTCATAGAGTTTGTCTTAAAACAGTTGAAAAGCCTTAAAAGAATGTTCACACAGCAAAGGCATCGTGAATCCACTCAGTTACAAGTCCCGCCATAAGAGACTTGTAACCTGTGTGTTCACAACCCACTGCTAACATATAGTATAATAAAGACATGTATAAGTTCATCAAGACAATTAAGCAATTAGTAGTGAGTCTCTACTTCATCTCCGAAGACCTCACTTTGGGAGCCAATTCCCAAGGATAAAAGACAGTCATGTATGTATGAAATCAAGTATAATGCCATCAAGTATAAGACAATCAAGTATAAAACAATCAAGTATAAATGTTTTGAGTATTTGTACAAGTAAGCAAGTAGTTGAGCATGTATCCCCCCCAAGAGTTAAAACAAGTACGAAAAGAGTAGGGGCTATGACTCACCTTAAGCTTATGTAATGAGAAATGAAAGTGGTAGTCGAATCGCGAAAGTCTCTAAGAGCAGCCTATAATGGAACGTTGCGACTTAGGTTTGGAGTAACGTCTAAGAATACGACGAATTGCCTATATATGTCTTGCATAATGTTCATGATGTAGTACTTAGTATATAGTGTAAGTCGTTGAATATAAGAAGTCTACGAAACATGTATAGGTTGTATATCTCTTACTACCATTCGGGCCGACATAATTCAGAAGTCATGGAGTAAACGTTCGAGGAGCCAGGACACTTTAACTCGTAAATCCACAACTCGTCTCGACGGCTTACTCAATGAACTCCTCACATGAGGCTCCCTACTATTGTAGTATTTGATAACATATATATAAGTTTTGATCTTTAAAAGTTATATGGTCTTTAGCCGTGGCTTTGCCGTGACCTTGGTCATTGTTACCATGGTCTTGAGACTCAACCTTGTCTTTAGCCATGGTTGTGGTCTTGGCTTTAGGTCATTAGACCTCTTGGTCTCATCTAATTATAATGATTATATAGTAACTTTGGTCTAAAATGGGCTGTTAAGAATTTGAAGAAAATTATCACTCAGAAAGCGTTTTCAGGGCTCGAGCTTCTTTATTCCTGAACGAAAACGTCGTTCCGGACAACTTTCGTGTTTTAACTTTTTGATGAATCGGAGCAGAAGTGGGACTTTCAAAATCATAATTTGATCAGAATGCTATTTAGGCAGATTTGCCGTTTTGGTTTCGCTAACTTCAAATGGTCATAACTTTTGACTCGTGTACTCGTTTTGGGTGATTCAAATTGCTATGTTTTCCTTGTTAAGTCCTCTTTAACAGTAAGTAAGTGTCAAATATCAAAGTTATACTATTTTGGTCGTGGTTTTCCATAAAAATCACTAGTTTGCTTGTTTACTTGTCATAAGTTAACATATGTATACCAATACTTGTTTTATCCATTTTTAAACATCATGAGAACAATACAAAGACCATATATAGCATGAAAGAAACATAATAAGCATGAAATGATATTGAGCAAGAAAGTGTATAAGGGTTTGCTTACAACTTTTGGCTTTCTAAAGAAAGGAAGTCAAGTATGAACTAGGACACTAAACCTATGCTTGTAAACCATTTACCATAACTCTTGTAACCCTTGCTAGCCTTGATCTAACCCTTGTGAAAACCATTTAACTTCAGCCCTAGTAACCTTGTGAGCTCTTAATTCAACCATGGAATCACCAAACAAACTTAAGAACTAGGTAGAGAATACTAAGACCTTGAACTTTGTAGTGTAACTTGTATATTGAAGATCAAAGGATCCTGGTGCTAGGGATAATTGGTGTGGCGTTTTTATGATGAAAAGATGAAGGTATGAGCTTGCTTTTATAGCATGAAGAGGAGGTTAGGAAGGTGTCTAGGAAGGTTCATTGAGGAGGTTAGTTTTTAGGATATTTTTGCTAAACTTGGAGACAAAGTTGTAAATAAGTATTGATCTAATGGCTAAAGTCATGAGATCATGCCACAAGTGTGAATCCTCCCCCCCTAAGTCGTCCATATAGAGATAAGGGTGACTAGATGAAAAAAAACTTGGTATTATCCTACTTATGTAGCTAGTTTTGGACCCGTAAATTGCTAACCGTAAGTTTTTAAGTCACGAAACGTAAAACCGGGTATCCTAAAAATATGAAACTTGAAAGTATGGTCAAACATGTCAATATACTCCATAATAAAATATAAAATGAGTGGTAGGTTCTATCGGGTGCGAAAACCCTGCTAAAAACTGGAAACACGGGTCTAAAACGCGCAATTCGCGTAAAACGCTGAACTGAAAAACGTAAAATTCCGAAACTTTTGGAATTGTCCTAAAATGATAGAAAATCATATTTCTATTGTTTATAATATTTTATGGATATATCGGGATGCTAGAATGACGTTTAAACCTAAAAGTAAATCTCGGACACGGCTTTGTGATTTTTGCAGAAATGATCCGACGAGCGTCAAACTCTCGGATTATCATAAAAATAGTTTAACTTACGAGAATATGAAATAAAAATTTCTAAGATGAATAGTGAAAAGTGAATAGTAAAAGTGAATAGTAAAAAAGTGAATAGTGAAATTTTCAGGAATAAAAGTTAACCTGAAATTGCGAATTGTTACAGTCTCTACCCCTTAAGGAGAACTTCGCCCCGAAGTTCAGTTGATGTTAACTACTTACAGTGTGTCTAAGAGAATTCGGGATTTCAGAATCTCTAAAATAGTGGTGTTTACTCTGATTCGTCTAAGGTTCTGGTTAAGGAGTTGTATCGGCTACAATTAAGCCCACTTATTTATAACTCATTACTTACATAAAGAAGCGTCCAAATTTATGTAAGTAAGGTCTCATAAACTTATGGTTCGGTGATTTACAATTTCTTTATTTAACTGAAGAGGCGTCCCAATCCATTTAAATAAGGAGATTCTAAATCATCCTACTTAAAAATTTCCGACACAAAATCCGCTTTCTGAGGCAGATGGTAAGATAATCCAGTCATCAAATCCCTAAAGCTAAGTAATAATATTATTTAACTCAAATCTTGTGTCTCATCAAACAAGAACTGTCACAAGATCAAGTTAACTAATTAGTTATTACTGAGTTCCATGTTTTTAATGACTCGACGAATCTCTGGGGCTCCTTATAATACTAAAGTCACATCATCTAACAGCGTGGAACTAAGCAAACGTCTAACCAAAAAGCACATGTGTATGTATTGTGTGTAAGGCAAATAAAGAGGAAGGTCCCAACGTATATAGCAGTTATAGTCTAGGAACTAAATGCAACCTAGTTCTCTATAACCAAGGCTCTGATACCAATCTGTAACACCCCCAAAATACCGCAGCGGAAGACTGTGTCATAGGGGTGCTACTTCATAATACAAAGTACAAGTTATAGAAAACGAACTCTAAATGAGACGTTTTGAAAAGTTACCATTCGATTAATGAATTCAAAGTTACAAACATGAGATTCCAAAGTACGATACAAAAATGTATACAAAATGTTTTGAATGGTAAATGATAAAAGCGTAAGTCTTCAGAATATGCAGCTTGACTCTAAGTTCCACGCACTAGCTATCGTCTTACTAACCTGAGATAAACATGCTAAAGTGTCAACACAATGGTTGGTGAGTTCATAGAGTTTGTCTTAAAACAGTTGAAAAGCCTTAAAAGAATGTTCACACAGCAAAGGCATCGTGAATCCACTCAGTTACAAGTCCCGCCATAAGAGACTTGTAACCTGTGTGTTCACAACCCACTGCTAACATATAGTATAATAAAGACATGTATAAGTTCATCAAGACAATTAAGCAATTAGTAGTGAGTCTCTACTTCATCTCCGAAGACCTCACTTTGGGAGCCAATTCCCAAGGATAAAAGACAGTCATGTATGTATGAAATCAAGTATAATGCCATCAAGTATAAGACAATCAAGTATAAAACAATCAAGTATAAATGTTTTGAGTATTTGTACAAGTAAGCAAGTAGTTGAGCATGTATCCCCCCCAAGAGTTAAAACAAGTACGAAAAGAGTAGGGGCTATGACTCACCTTAAGCTTATGTAATGAGAAATAAAAGTGGTAGTCGAATCGCGAAAGTCTCTAAGAGCAGCCTATAATAGAACGTTGCGACTTAGGTTTGGAGTAACGTCTAAGAATACGACGAATTGCCTATATATGTCTTGCATAATGTTCATGATGTAGTACTTAGTATATAGTGTAAGTCGTTGAATATAAGTGGTCTACGAAACATGTATAGGTTGTATATCTCTTACTACCGTTCGGGTCGACATAATTCAGAAGTCATGGAGTAAACGTTCGAGGAGCCAGGACACTTTAACTCGTAAATCCACAACTCGTCTCGACGGCTTACTCAATGAACTCCTCACATGAGGCTCCCTACTATTGTAGTATTTGATAACATATATATAAGTTTTGATCTTTAAAAGTTATATGGTCTTTAGCCGTGGCTTTGCCGTGACCTTGGTCATTGTTACCATGGTCTTGAGACTCAACCTTTTCTTTAGCCATGGTTGTGGTCTTGGCTTTAGGTCATTAGACCTCTTGGTCTCATCTAATTATAATGATTATATAGTAACTTTGGTCTAAAATGGGCTGTTAAGAATTTGAAGAAAATTATCACTCAGAAAGCGTTTTCAGGGCTCGAGCTTCTTTGTTCCTGAACGAAAACGTCGTTCCGGACAACTTTCGTGTTTTAACTTTTTGATGAATCGGAGCAGAAGTGGGACTTTCAAAATCATAATTTGATCAGAATGCTATTTAGGCAGATTTGCCGTTTTGGTTTCGCTAACTTCAAATGGTCATAACTTTTGACTCGTGTACTCGTTTTGGGTGATTCAAATTGCTATGTTTTCCTTGTTAAGTCCTCTTTAACAGTAAGTAAGTGTCAAATATCAAAGTTATACTATTTTGGTCGTGGTTTTCCATAAAAATCACTAGTTTGCTTGTTTACTTGTCATAAGTTAACATATGTATACCAATACTTGTTTTATCCATTTTTAAACATCATGAACACAATACAAAGACCATATATAGCATGAAAGAAACATAATAAGCATGAAATGATATTGAGCAAGAAAGTGTATAAGGGTTTGCTTACAACTTTTGGCTTTCTAAAGAAAGGAAGTCAAGTATGAACTAGGACACTAAACCTATGCTTGTAAACCATTTACCATAACTCTTGTAACCCTTGCTAGCCTTGATCTAACCCTTGTGAAAACCATTTAACTTCAGCCCTAGTAACCTTGTAAGCTCTTAATTCAACCATGGAATCACCAAACAAACTTAAGAACTAGGTAGAGAATACTAAGACCTTGAACTTTGTAGTGTAACTTGTATATTGAAGATCAAAGGATCCTGGTGCTAGGGATAATTGGTGTGGCGTTTTTATGATGAAAAGATGAAGGTATGAGCTTGCTTTTATAGCATGAAGAGGAGGTTAGGAAGGTGTCTAGGAAGGTTCATTGAGGAGGTTAGTTTTTAGGATATTTTTGCTAAACTTGGAGACAAAGTTGTAAATAAGTATTGATCTAATGGCTAAAGTCATGAGATCATGCCACAAGTGTGAATCCTCCCCCCCTAAGTCGTCCATATAGAGATAAGGGTGACTAGATGAAAAAAACTTGGTATTATCCTACTTATGTAGCTAGTTTTGGACCCGTAAATTGCTAACCGTAAGTTTTTAAGTCACGAAACGTAAAACCGGGTATCCTAAAAATATGAAACTTGAAAGTATGGTCAAACATGTCAATATACTCCATAATAAAATATAAAATGAGTGGTACGTTCTATCGGGTGCGAAAACCCTGCTAAAAACTGGAAACACGGGTCTAAAACGCGCAATTCGCGTAAAACGCTGAACTGAAAAACGTAAAATTCCGAAACTTTTGGAATTGTCCTAAAATGATAGAAAATCATATTTCTATTGTTTATAATATTTTATGGACATATCGGGATGCTAGAATGACGTTTAAACCTAAAAGTAAATCTCAGACACGGCTTTGTGATTTTTGCAGAAATGATCCGACGAGCGTCAAACTCTCGGATTATCATTAAAATAGTTTAACTTACGAGAATATGAAATAAAAATTTCTAAGATGAATAGTGAAAAGTGAATAGTAAAAGTGAATAGTAAAAAGTGAATAGTGAAATTTTCGGGAATAAAAGTTAACCTGAAATTGCGAATTGTTACACAGGTACTACCACCACCATCAGCTACTTATTTCACTATTGGTCGTCCCATAGTGCGTACTTCAGTTTTACCTCTTAGATGTCGCGAGATAGCGCGAAAGAGGGTAGTATTCCATTCACTATTATCACCATCGTCTCCTAACTCACCACTAGGATCTTATCGTCAGCAACTTTGTTCTCAACATCTAAAGAACCACCAACACCATCACATCTCAGAGACCCTACACCCATATATGACAGGCCGCTTAAGAAGCAACCACTATTTGACATACCATTACCATCTACCACACGTTACACCACCTTATAGGTTTGAGGTTGGTGAGAGTTTGAGAGCCTCTACTGCTTGACAACCTACTACTCTTCATCGTTAGACGATGATCTCTAATTATTTGAGATTACCCACGAGTGTTTTGACGATACACTCTGAATAATACCACAAGTCTCACAAACACAATAAGAATTGCAACCAATCGCCCAAGGGTGGCATCTATCTCAAGGACTCTATATTATCTTAGATATGATTGACTCATACCTCCATAACACAATAAACCAACAAGATGCTTTGAACGGTATTATACCATCATAATGGAACTCATCACAACTGTCCCTTCATTATCAAGTTTGATTACACCACATTCTAAGTCGATAATTACATCATTAGTCACTCTAGCAACACTCTACCGACCAAGGTGGTCACATTAGTAGATTTGACATGTAATTACAACTTTGGGAAGATGCAAGTAAGACAATAGGATTAATAAAGATGAAGATGTCTTTACGATTAAATGGTCATGTTGACCAAGATAAAAGTGACTGCCCTAGTTTTCGTGTTTCGGAGATAATAACAACTCAAGTAAGTCAAAGTAAAATTAAATTTTTGTACAAACAAAAAGATTTCTTGCAAACCTTACGAAGTACGACAAATTATTGATTTTCAATGGTTGGATTAAAACTCATTTTTGTTTAAGCAACAATCTTCTTGAACTCTTTTTCCAAAGACATATATATATATATATATATATATATATATATATATATATATATATATATATATATATATATATATATATATATATATATATGAGATATTGTTTTTATCAAAATACAAAATATTTCGTAGTCACATCTTTTACATAACTATATTCATTACAAACTTCAAATAAAGTCACTCCAAAATACATTTATGACCAAATTTCACAATGTTTCACTCAAATAAATGTTGTTAATTTTAGAAACCATATCTCCAAGAAGGAACACGCATAAATCATGAACGAATCTCGAAAGCAACCACTATACCTACTTACTATTTGACCTTAGATGCGAAAGAAACCCCCCCCCCCACCAGAGATTGTCAATATTGATACACCATGCCTTAACACCACTACTTCAAATTACGACTTTTTCGCTCATTCCATATTATAAGACCCTCACGCCAGTATGAGTTCGTTGGATTAAAAGATCAAGGTGCAATTACTCAACGAAATTTATATTCTTTTCAGAGATCGATATAGCTTAGTCACATTGGGACAAGACCTCATTTTCATGAAAGGATATCGAAAAGTTTCACCTGACCATAAGACATTTAGCTTGCATTCATGGCAAATCAAACATCATTCGATGTGGTACCTACTTGACTCAGATCACCCGTACAACAATTTCCATCCTTTATACATTTTAGTCATGCCTAGAGGGATTACGCATTTGAACCTGCGAACTTTACCTAGTATTAATTCTCGAATACTTCAAATCATTGGCACCAAATTTTTGCCCTATATCCTTCAGTTGACTGTAGATGCCTTAAAGACACGTTCATCCTTCACACTCTCAATATCACTACCATATTCTCGACCACTTCATAATCATAAACCACTGCCCTGTTATGAACTAAGATATTTACATTCTTTAAATAAGTGGATTAGTAGACTATCACCATACCATAAGATTCACCCACGTATCCAATAAACCATTCAACGAATTTTACTTCAAGCTATTTTACTATCATATGGGGAAATTGTTTTACAGAATTTTTAAAATAAGCTATTTTATTGCCACCCTATAAATTGATTTTTCCGTCATTACACCAAGTATTTCCTATTATTACGCGAAACAATTTTTATGTTACCTTGAAAAGAAATGTCTAGAATACCATTTTTCATAACAAAACGTTGAACACCATCTAAAACTTTTGAGAAAAATAATGCTATTTTGACTAAATCAAGCATCGCATCATTAGTCCTCAATTAAACATAGCCTGATCACCTATGTATAATTCAGGAAGGATTATGCCGTGAAGAAAATAAATACTTTTTTTTAAGGATTATTAATAACAATCTTCATTTAAAAGCATTGTAAACAAATAAACTGTTTCATAAACATCTCTTTTTGACAAACCCTCCCTGGAAACTTACCCCACATGTCCCTCGCTCAGCCATTTAGTTGGATTTTTCCATTGATTTCCCTAGAAGAGACTTTCCATATCAATTACAAGGAGGATTCTTTGATACAAGAAAAACAATGAAAGGATTACAGAACCACTAACCTAGATTAAAAGTATACAGTAAGAAAATTTCATAACTCAACAACAATCCTAAGATACCACAAAACCATCCGAATCACCATCTCTGACCTAATTGTCCAACTCTATCATTCAAAGGTACTAGCTAGACTGAGTTACAGGATCGAACACAATGTGAAGGTACGCTAAGCAACACTATAGGAATAAACCAAGCCTCTTAACCGATACTGTAGAGTATTTCATTTAAACATGGCCTCATCTATACGCAAACTTCCCTGCAGTGATTCTTCGCAAAGAATAATTGATTCGAATTATGGATATCTATATAGATTCCCCTAAAGCGTTGTGTCCTCAAGAAATTCTAGATAACCTCACCTATACATCAAGAGAGGCATCAGGCCCAAGCATATCTCCCCAGCTTCATGTGGAAATAAAATAGACATTCATCGACATAGTATCAATGGACACCCTCATTTTGCCAAAATGATGAAAATTTCAACGATAAACCATTTCAGGACTTAAGTTGGTTGAATACTTAGGCTTGTAGTTTTGCCAGATACCCGCCAATAGGCATATTCCAATATCAGGAACTAAATGTTAGACATCTATGCATTTATGCGAACATTACCTATCCTACTATTCTATCCTTGTTAGTGTTTTCACTTTTGAAGGAAGTTGATTTAAAAATTGCGTTTATACAAATCACATATCTCGTAGAAAATAATTTTTAAATTGCCTATTTCTAACAAATACGACCCTTTTTAGTCAATATTTAGCAGCACCATTGTATAATGAGAAATATTTAAACATCAAACTCTGGTAAACAGTCCTACTCACAACGTGTTTAAAAACCGTGTCACATTTCGTAACTATTGAATTCTGAATCATCAAGAAAGATATTATTTAGTAAACCATTTGTTCCATTTCCTAAATTCGTTTATTCTGAAAAAGATTTCGACCAAAAACTCAAAATCGTGAGATAAATTTTGAAAATAAATCACCATACTACATCGCTTATGCATTTAGGGCTTTGTGATTTGACAGTAAGGAATATTAGAATGTGTGATGAAGGAAATTAGGAGGAACACCATAGATCGATTACAAATGTCAATAATGGAGACCAAGCACAATAGGCAAAGAAAGACACATGTCTTAGCACCCATTAGACCAAAATGCAAGGAATCAAAATTGTTACCCATATTCTATCTTCTTCGTATAACGCCTTTTTCGAAAGGCATAACGTTGTAGTATTAGTCACCAGATTCATTGTAACCGTTTCCATTATTCCTGATAAAGGTGATCGAATCACCTCAAACTTCTAGCAATCATTTTAAGATTTCCTTCGGAACCCCATTTAGATGTAAACACCGCCTATCATCCTCAGACCAATGGTCAGATCGAGAGGACGATTCAAACATAGGAAAGATATGCTCATAGAGTGAACGATTGACTCTAGAAATGGTTGGACTAACCATTTATCATAAATCAGATTCGTTTGCAACGATAGTTATCGCACAAGCGTAGAGACTACACTATTTGAGGCACTTTATGGTCGAAGTACCAATTACCCCTTTACAGACCGAAATCGGAAAGTTAAAATCACTGGTCTAGAACTAAACTATGGAACAACAAAGGAAATTTCACAAGTCTAGAACCAGTTACAAGCAACGAGAAACTGGTAGAAGTTAGCTTGGTGCATGATGCACATCATGCGGATTGGGTATCCCTGAACAGCAAACCATCTAGATTCAAGTGGGAGAACGAACTAAGTTGAAAGCTTCGCCTTGGAAGAGGCATGATACAATTTTGTTAACACGAGAGATTGAACCTCTAAAATATTGAACCATTTAAGATTCATTTTAGAATCAACCAGCTGACAGACAAATTTGAGTTCTGGCAGAGTTCAGCAACATATATTACCCATATCACATTGAAAACCTCAAGAAGCGCCGACTATCGATTGACGGACCGAACTCGGAAAAGCCCAACTCACTATTCCTATACGCATTCATGAAATAACCAAGAATTTCTTACAAATCAAGGATTTGTTACAAGTTTAATAAGATATAAACCATTAGAATTTCAATTTGGTAACAAGATTATGTTGAAAGTTCTACCAAGGAAAGGCATGATACCATTCTGATAAATTCGGGAAGTTAAATCCCATATACACTGGACCATTTAATACTTCAGACAGAGTAGGCCAGTAACCCTCAGACTTGAGCCTTGACAGAAAGTAGCAGATTACACAAACATGTTTTACATTTTCAGATCCCAAGAAATGACTTTCTGATTAGTCACAGATAATTCCATTGGAAGGAATCCAACCCAATGACAAACCTAAACCTGGTAAGAGAACCAGCAGAAATTATGAACCGTGAGGTCGAACGGTTGAAGCAAAGTCGAATTCCTATCGTGAAAATTCGTTGTAATTCTTGAAAAGGACCTGAGTTTACTTGGGAACGGGAAGACCAAATGCAACTCAGGTATCCACGTCTTTTTACCGAATATACTTCAGAGACCACCCAAAACTGAACTTCGGGACGAAGTTCCCTGTAGAGGGGAACACTGTCACAACTCGTAATTTCAGATCCCTTTTCAGATGTCGAAATATCATTTTCATATTGGAAAGTTACTATTCCTCATATACTATTCATCATTTACTATTCACCGATCACTATTCATCATTTTACTATTCATTATTTTTGGTGTTAGTTTGAGATTCCGAGAAGCGTTCAGAAAATTTACTATTCAGATGACACTATTAATTTTCGGAGAGAAAACACTATTCATGTACCTTATTCATTTTATCATAAATTTAGTTTACGGGTAATTAAATTCGCGTAACCAGTTAGGTTTAGCTGCGAATTCGAGCATCAATATTTACATTCGCGTAACCGGTCAGGTTAAGCTGCGAATTCATGAAATCATCAGTAAAGACACTTCATATGGTCTAGAAATAGCTTACATATCATCATAATGACATTTGCATACTATTCCACTCGTAGGATATTCAAATTAATACTTTTGATATATTTGACTTTTTACGTATGTTTATTTTTAAATAAACATTAACACGCGACCAATAATGTGGCTAACACGTCCGACACTCCCGACTATGATTCTAATATATTTTTATATTCATTTTAATAATATATAAATTATATTATTAATTTACCCGGTATTTTGGAAAATTATTTATTTCGTATCATAAGTTTAATATAATTACGACGGTTTTCGTAGAAACTAAACAATAATCACCCAAATACTCAATACTTGTACCCAACATATTTTTACAATTTTTATGACTTTATTATGTCCCGGCTAACTTCGTTAAAATTTATTTCTAGCAAACCCGGTAACCGATTACACCTAAAACTAACCAAATACTACACAAATACTCCACTAACTTCCTAATTAAATCCAAAAACATGTTTCCCCTTTTTCCTCCTTTGAGCACCAGCCCCCCCCCCCCCCCTCTCCTAGCCCCAAATCCATGTGATAACCATTATTAAAAGACCATAAAGACCAATACAAAATAATATCTCATTTTTCTTACTCATTTTCACACATAAACTAGCAAACTCTCTCATTTTCTTCCATCTCTCTACCATTTTCGGCCAACAACAAGAAAACATCAAGGATCCATTAATTTTTCAAGATCAAGTCATAAACAAGCTCCATTAGTGATCCTTGTTAGGGTTTTGAAATATAAACTCAAGGATTATTAGGTTTTCATCATCCAAACTCCCTAATCCTTCAAAGTAAGTTTGCAAAACTCATTTTCATAATTTTTACAAGTTATTTTCATGACTATATGATTTTCATACAAGATCTCATGCATGTGTTAGTTTATACCACTCCATTTTATATATATATATATATATATATATATATATATATATATATATATATATATATATATAATTTTTAAGCCTTAGAAATGGATAATAGGTAGATCCTTGTTAGATCCACTTGATTTATGATGTTTAGGAACCCATGATACCCTAAGAAGGTGTATGGTAAGATTAGACTAGATTTGTGGTGATTGAAAGTGATTTGGTTGAAGTTGAAACTAGTTTGAAACCATATAATTGATTTTTGAAACTATATATATACCTACTGTCCCTATTTTAAAAACGTGGGAAAATCAGTAGATTGTGGGTAATTTTTGACCAAAGATTTAGAAAATACTTTCAAAAATGAAACTTTTGGCGAAAGAACGGATTAAAACGAGTTTATAACGAAGGAGATATGATTTTTGCAAGTTTAACGACGAAAACTATTTTCTGAAAATTTAACGTGCTGATTGGCGATTTTCGACGGAAAATAGAGGCGTTAGACGTAACCTAGAGGATCCGAACTATCAAAAATATATTAATACATGTTAAGATGAATCCGTGGATATAAAGAACGAGGAAAATGAACTTAAAACGACAAAGATATACACGTTTCAAAATCGACGAAACTATATTATTTTGGCAGCTACAATTGGAAATAATAAACTACGTACTAAATACTATATTTTCTAGAAATATTGTTAAAGAGCTATATTCTTAACCAATGAAGTACGTATGACCCAAAGCTTATTTATACGACTAATTGACGTTATATTAAGGTTTTCAAAACGAGAAATATAACACTAACATTTTATATACGATATACTACGACAAGTTTTTATAAGTCTAGTTGGACTTATTTTTCCTAAATATGGAAAATACCTTACTATTGACAATAACTAGTATTTTCAAGTTACGAGTGGTATAGGTATCATGTGCATGAATATTCACTATATCATTTCATGATCTAAAGTAGATCATATTCATTCATTTAGGTTGCGGCTAGTGTTCGCGCCTTGTTGTCCCGATCATTTCATCACATTGTACTATCACTTCAGGTGAGTTTTCATAGCCCCATTTTAATTCAATATTTTGATTTCAAATTCCACGGGAGAGAATACATTGCATCAATTATTTTTGTACATGCCCAAGTATTAAATTCCATACATTGCTTAAGTTGCCTTACTACCAAGTTAAGTCCTCTTTATTATCATGGACCGTTAATTATATTGCCAAGCGAGAGTGAGTGAATAGATCTATTGAGGGTGACTCCTCCATCCGTGTTTGGGTTGCTCCAACAGAATTACGGATGCATTTCATGTCTAATCTATTTGAGTGTCTGGTAAACACTCCTTTGGGGCCAATACAATATTTTGTCTAGCTTCGGGGTCATGAGCTTAAGAGCCAATGTAGCATTTTTGACATTTTGTCGGTTTACTTTATACTTGTGGCTAGTGTACATACGATTTAACTTACAAACCTATTGAATTCACCAACATTCGTGTTGACGTTTTAGCAATGTATTTTCAGGTTATTAAGGTAGCTCCTGCTAGCATGCATTTGGACCTTCATGGAGTCGACGCGTCTCACATATATATATTTCCTGCACTTATGAAACGTTTGATCTTGATTGAACTTGTTTTTCATAAGCTTGCAACACCTTTTTGGGACCTATGTTGTAAGATCGAAATGTTATGATGATTCATGTGGTTTCGGGTGGTCTTGGATTGTGGAAGATTAAGGTATCCATGGTAAGAGTTTTAGAGAGAGAGAGTTGAGAGAGTGGGAACTCTAGAGAGAGAAAGTGAAAGAAAAAGAAATTGAATGATTAGAAGTTCCAACCCTCTCCACATGTGGAGAGGGGTATTTATAGTTATCTACAAAACGCCCACACCCGGGCTGTGGATCAGGCATACAGTGGGTAAAGACCCGTCCTTCTTCCACAGTGTTACTTAAACTAAACTAATATCTAACTAACTAATAAACAAACTACGAGCTATCTTAATGCTATTACAATAATCAGGTGACCGAGACTTTTACAGGAATATTTGTATTCCTAACAATCTCCCCCTAAGCGAGGTCACCTTTGAAATTAAGCTCTTTGGTCTTTAAGCATTCTTTCGTCTTTGTAGCTCGTAGGATCTGATTCTTCATAGTAGAGATCTTTGTGCTTTAAGTGGAAGACTCTAGATGACACCTTCAATATGATGGATGATCTTTGGAAGTAACATCAGCTGCATCATCCAAAAGAATGTTTGAAAGTCATCTTGGAGTAGTAACGTCTCCATGTGATATGAATCTCTTAGTGTTGGCATGCTCACACTTTTCAGGATCATGATCTTCTTTATCAGAGTTGAGGAAGCACGATTGAAGCCCATTCAATGATCATGATATCTTTTGAGTTATGAAGTTGAAGTGTGAGCATATGTTGACGGATCAGCATCTTTTCAGCAATCACCCGCAACCGTTAGAAATTCCTGCAAGTAGACAGTTAGCAACAAATCATCCGGTACTTATAGGTTTGGAATTAGAGATTGTCAACAGCATAGTATGAAAACTCTCTCTAATCCTTACCAAGACCGTTCCTAATCGAAAACCCACAGAGGGCTTTTTAAGATCGTACCGTAGTATATCAACGATTAGGTGAGTCGCTGGAGATCACTCCACGACTGTTGACCATTTGAAACCACCGCGACCACTAAGCGTAATCCACGAGGAATTACCGAAGTGACCTGCTTTCAGGGCTGCTTGATGTTGACCCTGGCAGGAATTTCCATTCAATCATTGGGAGTTACTAACGCAACATCCCTCATAAATGTTCAGGCAGATTGATAAGATCTGCGTAGGACTCATAAGTTTACCACTGGTGTCCTTCATGTTGAACAAACAGGGTAGAAGTAGCACGTGTTCCTATGAGATCTTTTTATGTATCTCGAGGCTCTAGACTCAATAAGTGCATTTGGTTTTCCTATGCGGAGATTAGGGAGAGGTCTCCTGCTTCAATATCAACCATCTCTAAGAGATGAGTCGATAGATTACACCGGTTCCCCGTGAGAATGAAACAAGTTCTTTTAAGAGAACTTGAGTAGTTAGAAGGTTTAGTGCCATGCGTCACTGGGTCCATGACGACTTGTCTTCAATACCAATGTCGCCTTAGCAACAATTAGTAGATTATGAATTGAACCCGGTCTCTGTCCTAAGGTTGAATAATTGGAGGGCTATTTCTTTTCACCCTTTCATATTTCATTTCTTTTTCATTCTTCAACCCCTTCTTTCCCCATTCTCGCAATTCTCCTTTTTTCATGATCATACCTACGGACTTTCTAATACTATCTATTCGGTATTGTCCATGGGTAGATCCCTCCGGCTCTGGCGGATCATAGGACGGTAATCCTAACCTTAGCCACCTTATAACTTCATGACTATCCTATGTTGCCATACACCAAATCATTGAAAATTCTCTCAACGTGTTTATGATTGAGAAATACATTTTGTTAACACATTGAGAGTTTTATCATTTTCAAATGCTCCCCCTTAACATGTGCTCATATGTATTAATTTGAAAATTTGCACATGTCGGAAAGAGTTGCACTTTTTGAATTGATCTACCTTAAATGATCATGACCGGGCATTCGAGACACGCTTACATCACTAGATAAACTAGCTTGAAGTTATTACCCGGCCCGATCAGGTTCACCCAAGGTTTCTCGAAATGGTACATTCTACTTAAACTAGTCCTTTTCGAGACACGCTTACATCACTGGTTGAACCAGCATGAAGTTATTACCCGTCCAGGACTAGTCCTTTCGATTCAGGACATTAGTGTTTCGTCAATTCATGAGTCAAATCTGAGTCTCGATCTCGTAAGATGCAAGGATCCTTTTTCACAAACCATTTGCTCCCCCTCAAAATGTGTATTGATATAACAAAGGAGTTTAGCACATAGGGAAGAGCATATATTTGGGTTTTGGTTCAAAACATCACATTCTAATCAGTTTTTCATAATTAAATCACATCTTCTCCCCCGATCAAAAATTTCAAACCAATTGAGATTTGTGATCCCAAGTGATTTAAATAAGTTTACAGATTTTGGGAGAAAGATGCGTCATATTTTAAGAAGGACTGATTTTGAGACGACACTTAAGCTCCCCCTCAATCCTTGAGGGAGTATGTTATGTGTTAGGGATGATGAGTTTATAAATGATGTAGAGTTTAGCAATAAACTCATGAAAAATTCATATACTAACACATAACACTTGCACTTAATCCACTTGTAGTTAAGCACAAAGATCATTGTTTTGATGATGTATAGTTTTTGAAATCATTCTCCCCCTCAATCGATGACACATTTTTAAATTAAACATTTTGCATAAAGCATTAATTTTTTATAGCATCGATTGAGTGGTAATTTTAAACAACTCTTCAGGTTTGTTTGATCTTCAAAAAACCATGGTACCACCAAGTTTGGAGCAAATACTTTCCCGAAGAATCTTTGAAGGAAAAGTATTTGAGATGTAAAGAAGACTTCTCTTCTTTTGCCAGAAATGATGCACTTAAGCGTACATCAGATCGAGGGTGCATGAATATAAAGTAATTCACGCTCGGATGAACGGCACCCTTTGCAAGGAACAACCGTCTTTTTGGCGACGTGTTTTCCCCATTTTGAAAATCGGGTTGCTATCTAAAGTAATAGCAAACCATATTTTTGAAGTGCGGGTTGCAGCCTGAAATGACTACAAGCCATAGTTTAAGTCCGGGTTACAGCCTGAAATGTCTGTAAGCCATATTTTAGAATGTTTTGAGATACGACATGTTTTTGAAAACAACTTTATTTGAAACCGAAAAACTCTTGCTCAAGCATATGTATGCTTCCGTGTCATTATTGAATGACATTTCTAGAAACGTACATAATATCGATTATACAAGAGACATGTCGTGAGAAGAATATTTTTGTATTTTTATGATTTTTCAGATTTTTTTTATGGTTTTTATAGGTTTTATATTATTCTATTTACGTATTGGTATAAGATATGTACAAAGGATACCAAACCAAAATCATTACTCCTCAGCTTCCAGACTTTTCTCTGCTTCCATCATTTGACATGCTGAAGAGTAACGTGAGCACATTTAACCAGGGAATAATACAGGCATTACACTCTCCCCTAATTAGTGCTCTCCCCCAATCCTGACAACCTTTCTGATGAACACCCACAATAGAAGGAAGACTTAGGACGAACATCCATAATATGAAGAGGTCTTTTGATAACCAAATACATGCCGTCTTTAGTCTTCTAATCACATAGCGGAGAATGTAGAGAAGACTATAGACACGACCTACTTCAAGATTGCCCAATATGGAGGAACAGAATACCAACCATCTTCATCTCACCAAATGCCTTCCAGTAACCTTACATATAACCCATCAGCCCGCAGCGCACACATGAGACGATAACACCCAATCGAGAATAAAGAATAGACTGACGACTCGACCTTCTTCAGTCTTTAGTATAACACCAAAGTAACAAGTTGAACCACTGATCATCTATAGAATGTATCCATCCCTGGATATTAAGCCCTGATCACGTAGACCTGTTGTGCGTCCTTGATGTACACATTCTCTCTCCCCTGATGGTTACGATTAATCATCCCATGACGTAACAGTGAAACGTTAATACCAAGGTGACAAGTTGAACCACTGATCATCTCTGCGGCTTTTCAACACCGGAATACACGATTAAGCCCGATCACGTGAACCTTTTGTGCGTCCTTGGTGTACACATTTCTCTCCCCCATGATGGTTACGATTAATCGGAATCATCATCATTATGTGTACATGTAGCCTAATGACGTAAACATGAAGCATTGACTAGAAACCCTTTGTTACTGATTGAATCAGCCCGTGAGACGATGTCGATTAGCATTCCATGACCATGTTCTTCAACACCTTGATAGAGAGGAAGAAGTAGTGTTGGAGAACCATGCATACCATGACCATGTTCTTCAACACCTTATAAGAGAGGAAGATGTAGTGTTGGAGAACCATGGTTTGCACGACTCCTGAACTGACGTATTCAGGAGTCGTATGACCATTTCTCAATCATCATCCAACATGTAGATTAATATTCACCCTTCCCCCCCCCCCCCCCCCCCCTCAAAAATTGCATATGCCAGCCAACTGCAATTTTTGATGATTGAACTAGTGAATATGAATACCATCAACGGTAGGAAGCTCCACTTGACGGTTCTTGAGGACTGACATGTTGTTTATTCACCCTTTCCCCCCCTCAAAAATTGCATATGCCTGTCGAATGCAAGTTTTGGTTGAATAAGTGAATAATAGAATACTCCAATATGCGCCGATCCACTTGAAAACAGAATAAGCACGGAAAGAGCATGAACTTGTTGATGAGAATGGCCATAAATAAGAAGATTCCTCTTCTTTTGAAGATAAAGTGCACTGAATCGTACACCTTTCTTTTCTTTGATGAACGGGGCCTGAAGTGTTGTCAGCAGACGCCATAATGTTGAAGTACGAGGCCTGCACTGAAGTGTACAGACGTCATTGTCGTTGAAGAACGAGGCTTGATCTGATGTGTGATCAAACGTCATATCCGTTGAAGAACGAGGCCTGAACTGAAGTATTCAGACGTCATCTCTCTCTTTTCATCTACTCTCTTGCTAACTCGTTACCAACCCCATTATCATTCTGTCGGATATATGTCGTGACTACTGATGGAGAGAAACCCAATATGATGAACTTGAGACCTAAGTAATATGACCCGAATTTGTGACTTAAACTTGTACTAATGCGAGACAAAGAGCGGTGTAGAGACTTCGTGCAACATCGAATTCCTAAGTAATCTATACTCTTCAACCAACCAACCATCAAGTATAAGATGTACATCACCTCTTGAATATCCACAACTACGTGTGACACTGAGCACTACAACGTGACTCCTTAAAGTGATAGTTATTTTGCAATAGAGAGAAAGAAGAAATAACTAGATATCCAAGTCCTTGTCATTGTATTGAAAGCTCGAACAAGGATCTCGAAGAATCTTCATCCAGCCTCCCCGATATCTTCAGATACTAAGTACACGCACCCATGAAATTTCACTTCAGCCTCAAATAAATAATACTGAACTAACCCCGTAGTCACATTTTGTCAATTCAATGCCTCAATCCAGCCATTTGTGATGTTATGGCTGAACTTTGATAATGGTTTTAACCCGACCATGGTCAAGAGCACATAGCCCATCATCACGGGATTTTACAAATCTATAGTTTAAACCGAGAAATAAGTTATTTCGCGGGATTTTACAAAACCAAGAAGAAACCGTGAGATAGTAACAGGTTGAATGTGGCATGACTGATTTGGTTATGGTAAACATCGGTTTGGGTTAAGAATATCAGGTGAGAATTATAGATCACATCACAATTTTAAAGTCTTTGTCCAATTAACCAACCTTGAACACAAACAATTTTGACCACATGATGAAGGAACCCGATATACCAATCTTGAAAATGAAGTAGAATTACTCAAATTTGTTACCTAAGCTTGCAATGTTTTAGGAAGAACGGTGTAGAGAATTTGTGAACCATGCAAATCTCTAAGTACTCAATACTATCTTGACAAAGTATGAGACAATCATCACCTCTTGCGATTATCCACAACGTCATCAACGTGTGACACTGAGTACAATAACGTAACTCCTTTAAGTGATAGTTAACCAGGTCTTCAACCATCCACCCCGACATCTGGAAACTAGATAACCCAAGTCTTCAACTTACATCATATGCGCGAGCAAGCTATCATTGAAATCCTGCATCCAACCATCCCCGATTTCAAGATAAAATAGGTATACTCTTTCGTGAAATCCAACTTCACCCTCAAGCAAGGGATACCAAATTAGCTTCGTGATCATTTTGTGCGGTTGAGCAATCAAAGTGAGAAGAAACATGCGCAAATTCTTAGGAGTGCCCATGACTCATAGTCAGACCAATCAAACATAGCTGTCTGACCCAGCTGCTTGAATGTCATCCGAAACAGTCGACATCTCAATATCTTCAAACGGGATTTTACAACTTAAGTGACTTAAACCGAGAAATGTTTCTTTCTAGGGATTTTACTAAAGTCAACAAAAGAAACCGGAAGATATATTCAGCAAGTTAAACTAAGAGAGAGATACCGGATGAGTCACAATTCGCACTAAGTGTCAAGTCGTGACTAGTCAAGTTACAATATATCAAATTGAGATTAGTCAAGTCGTAAGGATTAACTCACAACGTCAGATAACAATTTGATAAATCGAAACGACTTAAGTTACAACAATTCACCAATTGCAAAATGATTAACCAATCACACGAATCTCATCACTTAGTAACTTGCCAATAAGTTAGAGATAGTCGCTAAAGGGTGAGCAAACCTCTAGAGACTGACCCACTGAATCCTGAATTGTTGAAACCGGAACTGCAAACATTCACACTACAGGAGACGGAATCGCTAGGAAACTTGCGCAAATTCTCCCCCTAAAAAAGGACATGCAATGACCTTTTTGCCAAAAACTGAAAGTCTGTGATAGTTGTGAATTTGACATGTGCAAAACAGATACATGGAAGGAGACACATAAACCTACTGCAGAGAAGATGGTGATAAAGACATGCTTGTAGTAACACCTTGCTGGACTCCTCATCAATGATTTAGCAGATTAATGATTCATTGAAGTTCGGAATATGCTAGACCACTGGATGAAATGTGCTTAACTATAGAGTGAGTAATGGGTTAAAGCACGTCTCTAAACAAATCACCTCCTGTCTTTAAGTCTGACCATCTCTTGAGAAGTTCTTGTACTACAATCCCATTAGAAGCTTGAGAAACAACAATCTCTTGATGAAGCATGATAAAGGACAAGTTAGTGACTTATACTTGCACTAAAATCGTGATTTAGAACCTATATTGAGCACAACAACGTAACTCCTTTAAATATAGGTAGTGATATATCCAACCTTCCATCCTTAATTGTATATATTCACTTCTTGAACATCCAAGTCTAATCACCTTAAATACACTCGAGCAAGGGTCACCAAACATCATGCGTCCATCCACCCCGAGATGTTTGTGACACTAAGTAAACCAACCCGTGAATTAACACACCAACCAAGTCACCGTAATTTCCCAATTACTGCTGTTCTCGAAGCACAAACTTATCCTGAAGATAATAGTCAGATCCCGTAAGTTTTAATATGGCAAAAACCAAGTCCAGCCTATCGAATCTTTCGCGGGATTTACAAAAAACATCAAGAGTAACCGCGAAATAAACAAGAATCTAAGGATGAGATGCAATACTAATCTTCAAAACTTAAGTCAACGAAGTCAAGTATCAACTTGATCAAATTGCAGCAAGTCAAGTCGCAGTTTGAAAAATCGCAACAAGTCAAATTGCAGACAACCAAATTGCAATACGTCAAATCGCAAGCGTTAACTCGCAACGTCAAATCGCAATTGGTCAAATTGCAATCAGTCAAGTCATAACAAATCAAAACGCGTTTTGACGAACCGCAATTAATCAAATCGCAAGTTGTCAATTGTAACTCAAGTCGCAAAAATTAAATTGTAGGCTCACTCAAATCATAGGCATCCACAATGCTGACAAACTTAAACACTCTGTAATCACGTCGACATATATATATACCCCGAAATTATATCCACTAAACTCGAGAATATCACAACCCAGATTAATATTCAATCCTGGATTCTTGAAGCTCAAGCAAAGTCGTTGCCCAAAATTTATACTCAATCCTGATACCGGAATGTGATTTTATGTTAAGAGTGGTGATTGTTTGTTTTGACAAGGTTATATGTTGTTTAGTTGTGATCTTGGTTCGGTTGATGCAAGTTTTTACGGTGAAATTTTTGGTCTGAAAACTTAAAACCTCAAAAACTTCACTCCGGAGGTGATTTGGGCCTCGAAAAATTCGTTTCACGACTTCGTGGTAAACCCACACAATATTCAACCTGTTTCGGACGTTTTGACAGCTAATTCGCTGAAAACGGAGTTACGGTTCAAAAGTTATGACCGTTTGAAGTTTTGACGTAAAAAGTCAACTTTGGTCAAACTGAAATGCTGGAGCTAACCGCAATAATGAGCAAACCGCAGTTGACCAAAGCTAACCGCAGTTGACCAAAGCTAACCGCAGTTGACCAAAGCTAACCGCAGTTGACCAAAGCTAACCGCAGTTGACCAAAGATAACCGCAGTTGACCAAAGCTAACCGCAGAATAGAGACAAAACAGTCACTTTCGTCCTTTTTCGTCTTTTTCCTGTTTTAGAGTTAATCTCAACCAAGAAACAAGCTAATATCAACCAAGAAACAAGCTAATCTCAACCAAGAAACAAGCTAATCTCAACCAAGAATCATGCACTAAATCACATCAAACATCACCCAAACAACTAATTCAACCAACCCAAGTGAAAAGTTAAGAACTACTAACACCTCAAAACACAACAATACCACCAAATCATCAACAACACTTCAACCAAAAAATCAATTCGAGGTGATTGATTGAAAAATATTTCGAACCAAAAATCAAGCCACAAATTTGAGCACCAACAATCCTAGGATGAAACCTTGGCTCTTGATACCAATTGTAAGATCGAAATGTTATGATGATTCATGTGGTTTCGGGTGGTCTTGGATTGTGGAAGATTAAGGTATCCATGGTAAGAGTTTTAGAGAGAGAGATTTGAGAGAGTGGGAACTCTAGAGAGAGAAAGTGAAAGAAAAAGAAATTGAATGATTAGAAGTTCCAATCCTCTCCACATGTGGAGAGGGGTATTTATAGTTATCTACAAAACGCCCACACCCGGGCTGTGGATCAGGCATACAGTGGATAAAGACCCGTCCTTCTTCCACGGTGTTACTTAAACTAAACTAATATCTAACTAACTAATAAACAAACTACGAGCTATCTTAATGCTATTACAATAATCAGATGACCGAGACTTTTACAGGAATATTTGTATTCCTAACATATGTTTTGTAAACTCTGAATGTTTTAATGATCAAACGATGTATTTTTCCAAACGACACTTTAGGTCGTTCAATATAACTGTAACTGTGGTGCTATGATAGTTACCCCCCAGGTATTCCATTCCGCTGCCATTCAGGTATTTTGGGGGTGTGACAGGAACCTTCGGGCATAATGGACGGAACCCTCAAAAGGGTTCCTCCTGATCCGTGGGTCTGCTGAGCTTGTTGGCTATAAATAGCAGCCCATGGTTTTCTCTTTGGTTGATGACTTTAAACATATATTCTCTCTATCATAAAACACACATCTAGATCAGTAGCAAACCATGTAGAAACACAAATCAATCACCCTTTCCATAATAATCATAATGTTACTAACTCTCATTATGTTGTAAGCATACTTCCTGATCCACCAAGAAGGTTAGAAGATCTTGAAGTCATCATTCATTAAAGCATACCAACATATGAAGATTCAAGGGCACTTGACATCCTCAATAATTGAAGACTTCTTATAAAAAATGATTATTTAGATTCGGCATTCATATCCATTAGACATGTATGTCTTGGATCATCATTGTATCATCATAATCTATTCACCAAACTAGATTAGATGGTTTATGTGTTTGTGCCATAAAGCACAAGGTTTTTATGTTGGGCCACAAAACATAGCGGGAGTAGTTGTACCCTTGTAAAAGAACTAGCGGGAGTGGTTGTACCCTTGTAAAAGAACCCGGTATTTAGCTTTGTACCGGATAAAGTGTAAGCTACGATTGTAAGGTTTTCTCCGCCGAGAAGGGAGCTTGATGATCTAGTAAAGTAACTCTCGAGTTGGGTCCTCGAGGAGTGGAGTAGGGTGGAGAGGAGATCCGTGACCGAACCACTATAAATCCTCGTGTTCGGTTTACGATTTCTTTTACTTATTGCTTTGCTTTTATACTTGCATTATATCATTGTGTGTGGTGTGACTTGATGGTTATACTTGTTTGAAAACTTGCTATATGCTTTATATTAGTCATAAGACTATTATTAGCATTTTACATATTATGGCAAGCTTGATTGGAAATTTGATACAACAAGTTTGAAGTTTTTAAAAGGTAACGTATTCACCCCCCCTACATTTCATGATTGATTTCACAGAGGGTAGTTAGAATTTACTTTCAGGTGAATTCATGATTTCATAGTAGAAGAGTGAGAAATTGAGAGCCAGTCCGAGACGAATTGGGTGGATTGAAGGGAGCTATGTGTTTGCAGAAGCAGAAGCAGCCTACAATGGTTTATTGCAAATAATATTTATAAAAATCATTGCAACATAGATTATCTAATTTATCCCGTCTTTTGAATAATTTAAATACTGTTATTGAAATAAAAATGCATGCCTCATAGCCCTTCAATGATTGATCTGAAGCTCCCTTTCTTTCCTCACCTGTCTTGAACTCAGCAAGGTATCGGGAGTAGTCACCTTTCCTGTTTTAGTATTCATCAAAAAATTATAAGAAAACCATTTTTTTAAGAAAGATGTGCAAGTAGGTTATAAAGTTCAAAGCTTAATGTATATTGTATCTTACGATGAACGTCTATTATATTTGCAAATTTTAATATTTAAATAAATTATAAAAGTTAATAGCAATAGTTAAAACAGTAGTCGTTCACATGTTTATCAGAGAGTTAAAAATAACCGAATTGTAGATTAATATGACTCACATCTTGTAGTAGAAAACAGTAGCTTCTCCTGAGCCAGAAGATGGTCTCAGATGCTTATCAATGATATCGATTATGTCTCTGCAAATCTTGAAAAGCTCATCCTCAACCTTTTTGCGATAGCCCTTGATCAGGTTAACATAGCTCTCATTTCCTTTTGATTCCTCTTTTTGTTCAATGGATGACATGATACGCCAAGAGGCCCTCCTTGCCCCAATGACATTCTTGTATCCAACAGAAAGCAGGTTCTGCTCTTCGACAGTAAGTTCAACATCAAGTTTTGCAACGTTCTTCATACTTTCAACCATTTTTGCAATATCAAGTGAATCACGATATACCATCAGTATACATGTTTCAGCAGAGTCAAAATATTTGCAAAATAGATGTTTTGTTGGGATGATGCGCCACCACCATAAAACTTGGATTCTACCATTGATTGTTATGTATTGTTTTATGGCGGCTAAAACTAATCAATGCAAAGTAAATTGCTTATAACTTTTAAGTTATATATCAGAATATGCAAATTTGTGACTTCTACTTTTAGGAATAAAACATGATATATATATATATATATGTGTGTGTGTGTGTGTGTGTGTGTGTGTGTGTGTGTGTATGTGTGTGTGTGTGTGTGTGTGTATAATCAATAATTGCGCAAAAATGTAATGAACTTTAAGAATTTTGTAAATTTTTTCATTGTATATAGCAAATTTATTTCTTTTAACAATCTGTATAGCATTCGTCTAGACTGTAACCATTGTACTGTTCTACAGCACAATTAATAAGCTTTAGATTTCTAACCATGTCACCAGTGTATGTAACTGGTGTCCCACATAATAAGTAACCAGTTAACTCCTATATTTTTGAGAAAGTATATTACATCAAATGGAATTTGGAACATACATTTACTAGTATAACACATCAGTAACATCATCAATCAACTAACAAAAGGTTTTAGCATTTGCTGAAATTCTCTCGATTGTGAGATCAATGGATAACCAACAAAACTATTGTGGTAATAAACATACATACACTCTAAAATACTCTAAATCAAATATGTGTGCAGACTAAATGACCATCACAACCAATTTTAAAAACAGAAGATCCAATATCACTATTTACACAAATGTATCAAACATACATCCACCATCCACCAGTTTTACGTCATATAATTCCAGAACAAACTTATTATGTACTATACATGTATCAAAACTGAATCTACAATGATCTATGATACGTGGGGATCACACCCTCGCAACAGGTTTTACCTCTCAAGGGATCTCGAGAAGCTTACAACCCCCACCAGGCAGTGTACCTGATCGTTGAAGTATAGTATAGTGACAAGTACCGGGGGATTGATCGTTCAACTCAGGAATAGTGTCGCTAGGATTAGAAAGCCTATTAAACTAGGTCTAGAGGTGAGGGATGATTCATTTTGTATTTTTATATTTTTATAAAAGCAAGTAAAAATCTCGGGTTTTGAAGGAGTGGGCGGAATTAGTTGCTAGCCAACTAACCCAATTAATCTAAAGACGCAATCAAAATAAAATAAAAGAAATGAAAATACAACTAATATACTAATGTGGTGTAAATAATGATGAGGAAAGTTGTGTTTGCTTAGATTTCATTACTCCCTAGATATCTTTTACAGGTTGATAAATTTGTTACAATTGCATAGATGACGGGTCATATTCCTTAATACTAGTCGTAGGGCCGTGTACAATATTCCCTAACTCTATAGGATCCTACTTCACTCCTATGTTGAGCCATTAGAAGCTCCTAACATGGGATCATTAGAATTCTCCTACCCATTAAATACAACCAAAAATCGTAGTACACCTCCGATCATGTTTCTTAAGACGTTCAAGCAAGTTACCAATGGAAGTCTGCCAGTTTTCTTAAGCCTAACATCGAATACAATCATCCATAACAATTATAAACAAACAATCAACCCATAATCAACATCTAGGTTTCACTACATCTAAGCAAACACAAGGAAAATCTAGCCTAGCATGTTAAATAGAAGACAAGCGTAAGATATAATCAAACAACACATAGACATATTCAATGATTTGAAGGAATACTTATCTTTAATTGAACATGAAAGATTCAAGGGGTTGAAACCCTTGAAAAGCTGATAAAATTCGGACTAGGGTCCCTTAAAGTTGCACACTAATGAATGAAATTTGGAAAACTATATATAGATTACACTACGTGACGGTGTCATGTGTTAGATTGTGATGCCATCAACTCGCCGCCATAATAAAATCGTATTGCCTAGATCTATTTGTGACGCTGTCATGTGTAGTTGTGCTCTGGGCCGTCACTAATGTTTGGACCATGACGGCCTTGGGTGACGCCGTCATGTCCTACGCTTAAAAACTCTTTGGATCGTAACGTGTATTTTCCACATCCACCTCTTTTGTAACTCTTGACGTTGTCATGTGGAGAGTCTTGACACCGTCAGGTACTGTTCCAGCAAGGAAAATTGAGACTTTGTCGTTTTCTTCACTTTTATGCTCCAAAAACGTCCAAAATGCTTTCCTTTTCCAGATTTCTCTCCAAAAGTACCTAAAATGACAAAAGAAACGATTTAGGGCAATATTTGATCAAATAATCACGAATTCGGGCTTAAATGACCCCTAAAAAGCGGTACACTTTTCGCCTCATCAAATACCCTTACACTTGAGATTTGCTTGTCCTCAAGCAAATGCGCTTTTATTCTAATCAAAATACAAGTTAGGGGTCATTTAACACTAGTATAAAAGTAACTACAACAAATAATCGTTCCGCTAAAAACCAAAGACAAGCACGGAGGTCATACACTAGCACCTCACAAATAGTGTTTAGATACTCTCACCTCTCGGGTGTAATAAAGTATATATCACAATAAGGAAATGAAAAACATCTCTCACTACCTGTCATAGCAAAATAGATTACCATAGGCTTGGGAAAGGATCAAACCTCCACCACTTGGCGTAAGCACCTAGGATAAACTATCAAATAGGTCTTTTAAAAGGTTATAACGTTAGGTGTAGGGATATGGAATACACGGTTTTGTTGGATAAAAGCAATATTTACTGGTGGCGAGTTAATCATCTTGGTTAATTACATGTACAATATGGCGTTGCTAAGCCAAGACTAGACTCGACTTAAACTAATAAATCAAAAATAACAAAAACATAAAACAAACACAAAATGAAACGGGATGGTAGTCCATATGTTTTTTCACTTTTCTTTTTCTATTTTTTTTCTTTTTCTTGATTTTTCGATTTTTTTATTATTTGAATACACTCTTACCCTACCATCCAAAATAATACATCATAGGGAATGTACATTCCCCTTACACTTGACTTTTTACATACTTTACAATGAACTAATCTAATGACTCTGATGACGTATAGTCTATATTTGGGCCATAAGCCCAAATGATAAACATTACTAAGGCCCAAACCCACCACGCGTGGGCTATCATAACAATGATTTGGGCCGCACCACCAATGGGGTGGGCTAACGTAGGCCCAAGCTCAGCCAAACTATTTATGGTCTAGATAAGGATCTTTTATTTACGGATAAAGATCCTTGGACCGGATAAGCACCATGTGTGCCAAGAGTAAGGAGCACGAAACCCACGAGGATTCTGCACCTATATATATATTGACATAATTCTCATTAAAGTACGATCTACAAAACCCTAACCCATTAATATAACCTAAAACCGATTACTTACTCTCACGCCGGAGGATAATCGTGGGAGACAATCCCACGATAAGCCTAACGGTGTTTGTTTGCTTTCTTAGTACGCAAGTTTCAAGCATTAAGAGCTAATTGGTACGAGAGCAGGAGCCCAAACTAGGAACGCCCAACTTTTGTATCAATAAGTGGCGCCATCCGTGGGACCCTACACTAAGAACTAGAATGACAAAAAACAAAAACTCAAGCCAGCGGACTCCGCAGTTGGAAAAAACACGTGACCCCTAGAGGAAGAACCCTCAAGATTCGACCTCTAGGCAGGCCTCTGGAACAACCAGTGCGCCTGGTATAACACCCCCATATTAGGATCGCAGCGGAAAGGGACATGGGATGTTATATACTAGTCACATTTTACAAATATAGTAAACAACTTTAAAACAAAGTTGTTTTTAAAACTTCACATTCAATAATTTATCAGAGTTAACAAGGTCCCAAAAGTTTTTAACATAGTTAAAAGATACATAAGTTTTGAAAGTTTAGAACATTATCGAATAAAACTTTTATTTAAACATGAGTCATCATGTAGATATCCATTTCTTGTGCCGCCCATCCAAGCCGAAAGTCACTTACGGACCTGAGATAAAACATGCTAAAAGTCAACACAAAGGTTGAGTGAATTCATAGAGTTTAATAATTAATCAGTTGAATACAAGATAATTCAGTTTAAAATACGATGGGCTACGTTGTTATACGCCCATAATTAAGTTGACATGTAACAAATACATGTCGGGAAAAAAATAAGATTTACAGCATTGAGCTCACGAAACCGAACCTTAACTATGTCTAAATGATGCCCCGCACAAGGGTAATCTTGCCAATTACCCTAAATTCTCAATATTATATGTTCGTTTGACCCACAGTTGTCAAATGAGTGCTACTCACCCGAATAGGCTTGTCAAGCCAAATATGCATATTTATAATACTAGCGTTCACACAAAATTAACGGTTCATGATGGGGACTTAAGCAAGAATACTCAATGTCAGATGTCCATAAATCATATAATCAGGTTTAGCATACCAAAAGCTACTTGTATTCAATTTGTAAAACTAGCATGTATCCCCCTCGCGAGGTTTATAAAACATTTAAATGAGTAAAGGAGAGGCTATGAACTCACCTTGAGTAAAGGAAATAGCACGGAAAAGCAAGTGAAGAAACTAGCCGCGAAAGTTCTACAACGAACCTAAATAGATATACACGTGTCTTAGTTTTTGAAAATAAATATTTATGCCATATGGCTATATGTTATATAAATTTTGATCTTAATTGTGCTTGGTACACATATACTAAATACATATATAACAAGTTTTAGTTTGACACTAAAGAGTTATTTATAAATATGAATTTATATTCTTTATAAAAGTCAAATGTCAAATTTATATTTGTTTCTAAGTCCAAAATATGTTATGAAGGTCCAATGATGAGTCTAAGGTTCAAATTTAGTCCAAGTGTCCCATTTTTAGTCAAAAAGATTCAAATTAAGCCTAAGAGTTCAAAATATATGAGTTGGTTCAAAATATATTTAAAGTCAAAAAGTTTTATAAAATGTAAACATTTTTATACTTTTTATTCCAATGCTGATGGAAATTTTTATAACTTGCTCATCTTAGAAATTCCGTTACTTGTAAACCGTAAGTCAAAAATTTACGTTTTTTATATCCCCGGAAAGGTATTTGTCTGTACTAACAAACTTTGTTGGTCCCACTAAGTTAAAAATTTGATTACATTAGTAAAACTATTTATTTACCCATACTACTCAGTCCATCAGTTTTCAAATTTACAACTGTCCCGCGAAAAGTGTGATATATAAAGTTTTACTAACCCGATTAATTCCCCGCTTTCGGCCACGTTTAAGTTAATATGTTATCTAAAACTTTTATGTTTTGAGTAATAGTGGGTTATTCACAAAAAATATGACTTTTACACATTTCAAATCTGTTACTCAGAATGTGACATGTTTCACGAAAATAATTCTAGTTTAATCATCGTAATTAGTTATGTGATGAAATACCCATCAAAATGACCACAAGACATAGGGCTACAACTGAATATTTTTAGTTTAGGTCCAATGTTTACTGATTAAATCAGTTTATTCCGTTTTTACCCATGAATCAGATTTACAGTTTGCATGTCTAGTCCTTTAGGGTTTTTAGTGTTTCCTAACTATGTACCAAGCCTAACCAAGCATAATAACTTATATAATATTCAAATACATCAAGATATATAAATTTACAGAAGTGAAAATAAAAATAAAATGAAAAGTTAGTGGAGAGTTTCCTTACAAAAGTGATGAACAAGAAAGATTACAACAACAAGAACACTAAACCTAGTTTAACCCAATCAACTCTTGCACCTTTCTTTACCCCATGACAACAAAATTTTTAATCACCAAAACCCTTTGTAAAACTTGAAAAATCACAGCCCTTTAACTCTTGAAAACCCTTAGAAAAATCACCAACAAAACCCTTGATAATGAGGGCATGAAGAAGAAAAATAACCAAGAACAACTAGGACACTTGAACCTTCATTCTTGCACCAACTCTTGGACTAGCAAAATCAACTAAAAATGGTGACTTAAGTATTTAGAAGCCACGAAATTTAAAAGATAAAATGCAGATTTTTAGATGAAAACTAAGGTGATATGATCTATGCTAAGATTTGTGGGTTTATATAAGGTTAGTTGCGAGTGGAATACATGTGTAATGTGTATACAATTTTTACCAAGGCATTTGATATCTTGGTGACCCAAAAACCTGCCATATAGGAGGGGGAGGGAGTGAGTGGGTTATTGTGATTTAATTTGAGCTTTAAGTGTGTTATAGAAGTAGTTTTGATCCCGAGTAGTTTAAAACGTTGGGTTTTTAAGACACGTAATGTAAAACAGGGTAGTGTAAAATTATAAAACTTCAAAAAAATATTAAAATTTGTTATCATGACCTATTTGAGTAGTTTAGATGAGTGGTGAATTCATCGGAGGGTTTAAATGTAGTTCGTAGACTTAAATCGCGTAAAACGTAAAATGTGCAAGGTTTACATAAAGTTGGAAAAAGTAAATCATGACTTTCAAAATAGGATTGTAAGGTAACAAAAATGCAACAAAAGTGTAGAGTAGACATAGTATAGTAGTGGTTGAATAAATTGAACGTGTTATGACGTACGCGGATAACTTTCGACGAAGTTAATTAGTTAAAAATAGAATAGTTGAATAATAAGCTATTAAAATAAATGACATGAAATTTTAGAAATGTCACAGCACGTACCCCTTAAGAAAGCACCGTCCCGGAGCTCAACTCGCTTTATCTCCTGACGGTTCACTTGCGAAAAGATGAGGATACTCATAAGAAATAAAGTCTAGAATAACTAACGACGCGGTTCGATTCTTGTCATCTAGAAATATGGTGCAGAGTAAGGTTGACTATACGCGATAAAGATAGAGTGAGGATTTGTGTAGTTGTTTCTCTCGATCGTAGAAATACCGCTGAATTGTTATACTCACATAAAAATTTTGTAATTCTCGAAGATCAAGTAGAAGATCATTTAGACATAACCCATATATAACTATTCTTAGTATTTGAAAAATCTAAGTCGAACATAGGTAGTCAGACTATGATCCACTGTCCCAAAGTTAAATATAGCTGACTAGACTATATTTAATCGAGGTTCGATAAAATTTTCAAATACTTAACTTAGTTATACTCGTGATATGTCCAATGTTGGACAAGTATGGAGTTTGCTTAAGTATCTTATATACAAAGAGTGATATAAGTTTGTACATGTGTAAGAATCAATAATAAGTAAGTAGTATGAGTATGTAACACAAGCGAATAATGAAAATGCACGCAGAAAAGGAAGTTTTAAGCAGTTCTAAATCAGTCCACATTGGGACAGAATCACAGACCTTTAACAATGAAGGATTCAAAAGAGAACTTGATGAATATAGAGAAAGTTACTGAACTTCAGCTTTTGTATGATGAATCCGTTTATAAGAATTATTGGAGAATGACGAACAATAAAATAATAACAAAATAGTTCATGAGGCAATAATAAATCAATGGTTTTAGTTAATAAAACTAGGTCGAGTAATTCATAAGATAATAACAAAATTGTTTATAAGGTGGTGAAAATTTTGGTAAAAGGTAAATGACAGAACGATTTCTAATATAACAAAATAGTTTATTCCAAACAAGTCCAAACAGTTTATTTAATACTAGTACATCAGTGGATTAGTTTATAAGATGGTGCTAAAGTAGTTTGTAAGAGAGTGGCAAGGAGTGTATTAATATTGTAGTGAAAATGGTTTAGAAGATAGTAGTAAACTAGTTTTACAAGGTAATTGACCAAATAATTTGTAAAAAGGTGACAAAAGTAAATTTTGAACTAGTTAGAGCAGTTTATAAAATAGTAGTGAATAAGGTTATTAGTTTATAAGGTAATAATGGGGTAATTCTTTGGGGAATAGTAAATCCATTTATAATACAATGAAAGATAGTTTATATGACAATAAAGGAGTTGTTTATAACATGGTAGTGAAATTTCCAAGGTAAATAAATAGAATGTGACGGGTTTCAGATAAAATACCGTTGTGTAAGGTCATGAAAAGATTTTAAAGCTCATAGCATTACTCACGATTTTTGGGAAAATAAATGAGACCACTATGTCACCCACAACGTACGAGAAAGTTTTTAGAGGATCATCAAAATGAATAAATATATGTATTTAATAGTTTAGGAATTTAATGAAACCAATATATACTTGGGACTGTTATGGTTTGACTCGATGTGTAAAAAAATCGGATAAAACATTTATAAAAATAACCTCTATACGAATAAGAAGTAATGCATTGATGGGTATAAATAGTCGAGAGAAAATCAAGTGTATATAGATAGTCTTTTATATAATTAGCATTAATTTGGAAAGGGAGAAGAAACGCTCAGAAAACATAAGTTTACAGGGAGTAAAGCAATCGAGAGGAATTGATAAATCGTAACGAGTTTCGCCATCAGATATAATGATAGTATATAAAGTTATGAAAGGGTTTATAGACCATTGTAATCACCTACAATGTCTGATAAATAAGAGAAACCATTGTGCAACTCACAATGTTAATGAAGTAAGTGAGACCATTGTGTAACTCACAATGGTTAGAAGAGTTTAGTATTCATGTGAGAACTTTATATAGAAATATATCGATATTTCAGGAAAAGCATGATAGTCGAGAAATATTACAAGTTCATATGGTAATATATATAATACGTATGTGCATAACAACGGTGCACTTGAAGATGTGTATAAATTTCCGGATGGAAATTCACAATACTCATGAATAGCATAAAATACACCAAGGAAGTTTTGTGCATAAAGTTTATATATATAAGAATGATACTTTCGCGGATTATCAAATGAGTTAAGAAATAATTATAGTACTCCTATAATTATCCCCAATATAGTATGATTAAGATATATATACGAGGGAGTAATAGGAAGCTCAGGAGTAGGCGCGCATGGATATCGGACAAGATGATGGAACCTCATGATTTTGAAAAAAAATAAATGATTATAGTCTAGGTTTTTAAAAACAAAAAGACCTAGTTCACTATAATTTGTGCTCTGGTACCATTCTATAACACCCCCATATTAGGATCGCAGCGGAAAGGGACATGGGATGTTATATACTAGTCACATTTTACAAATATAGTAAACAACTTTAAAACAAAGTTGTTTTTAAAACTTCACATTTGATAATTTATCAGAGTTAACAAGGTCCCAAAAGTTTTTAACATAGTTAAAAGATACATAACTTTTGAAAGTTTAGAACATTATCGAATAAAACTTTTATTTAAACATGAGTCATCATGTAGATATCCATTTCTTGTGCCGCACATCCAAGCCGAAAGTCACTTACAGACCTGAGATAAAACATGCTAAAAGTCAACACAAAGGTTGAGTGAATTCATAGAGTTTAATAAATAATCAGTTGAATACAAGATAATTCAGTTTAAAATACGATGGGCTACGTTGTTATACGCCCATAATTAAGTTGACATGTAACAAATACATGTCGGGAAAAAAAATAAGATTTACATCATTGAGCTCACGAAACCGAACCTTAACTATGTCTAAATGATGCCCCGCACAAGGGTAATCTTGCCAATTACCCTAAATTCTCAATATTATATGTCCGTTTGACCCACAGTTGTCAAATGAGTGCTACTCACCCGGACAGGCTTGTCAAGCCAAATATGCATATTTATAATACTAGCGTTCACACAAAATTAACGGTTCATGATGGGGACTTAAGCAAGAATACTCAATGTCGGATGTCCATAAATCATATAATCGGGTTTAGCATACCAAAAGCTACTTGTATTCAATTTGTAAAACTAGCATGTATCCCCCTCGCGAGGTTTATAAAACATTTAAATGAGTAAAGGCGAGGCTATGAACTCACCTTGAGTAAAGGAAATAGCACGGAAAAGCAAGTGAAGAAACTAGCCGCGAAAGTTCTACAACGAACCTAAATAGATATACACGTGTCTTAGTTTTTGAAAATAAATATTTATGCCATATGGCTATATGTTATCTAAATTATGATCTTAATTGTTCTTGGTACACATATACTAAATACATATATAACAAGTTTTAGTTTGACACTAAAGAGTTATTTATAAATATGAATTTATATTCTTTATAAAAGTCAAGTGTCAAATTTATATTTGTTTCTAAGTCCAAAATATGTTATAAAGGTCCAATGATGAGTCTAAGGTTCAAATTTAGTCCAAGTGTCCAATTTTTAGTCAAAAAGGTTCAAATTAAGCTTAAGAGTTCAAAATATATGAGGTGGTTCAAAATATATTTAAAGTCAAAAAGTTTTATAAAATGTAAACATTTTTATACTTTTTATTCCAATGCTGATGGAAATTTTTATAACTTGCTCATCTTAGAAATTCCGTTACATGTAAACCGTAAGTCAAAAATTTACGTTTTTTATATCCCCGGAAAGGTATTTGTCTGTACTAACAAACTTTGTGGGTCCCACTAAGTCAAAAATTTGATTACATTAGTAAAACTATTTATTTACCCATACTACTCAGTCCATCAGTTTTCAAATTTACAACTGTCCCGTGAAAAGTGCGATATATAAAGTTTTACTAACCCGATTAATTCCCCGCTTTTGGCCACGTTTAAGTTAATATGTTATCTAAAACTTTTATGTTTTGAGTAATAGTGGGTTATTCACAAAAAATATGACTTTTACACATTTCAAATCTGTTACTCAGAATGTGACATGTTTCACAAAAATAATTCTATTTTAATCATCGTAATGAGTTATGTGATGAAATACCCGTCAAATGACCACAAGACATAGGGCTACAACTACATATTTTTAGTTTAGGTCCAATGTTTACTGATTAAACCAGTTTATTCCGTTTTTACCCCTGAATCAGATTTACAGTTTGCATGTCTAGTCCTTTAGGGTTTTTAGTGTTTCCTAACTATGTACCAAGCCTAACCAAGCATAATAACTTATATAATATTCAAATACATCAAGATATATAAATTTACAGAAGTGAAAATAAAAATAAAATGAAAAGTTAGTGGAGAGTTTCCTTACAAAAGTGTTGAACAAGAAAGATTACAACAACAAGAACACTAAACCTAGTTTAACCCAATCAACTCTTGCACCTTTCTTTACCCCATGACAACCAAATTTTTAATCACCAAAACCCTTTGTAAAACTTGAAAAATCACAGCCCTTTAACTCTTTAAAACCCTTAGAAAAATCACCAACAAAACCCTTGATAATGAGGGCATGAAGAAGAAAAATAACCAAGAACAACTAGGACACTTGAACCTTCATTCTTGCACCAACTCTTGGACTAGCAAAATCAACTAAAAATGGTGACTTAAGTATTTAGAAGCCACGAAATTTAAAAGATAAAATGCAGATTTTTAGATGAAAACTAAGGTGATATGATCTATGCTAAGATTTGTGGGTTTATATAAGGTTAGTTATGAGTGGAATACATGTGTAATGTGTATACAATTTTTACCAAGGCATTTGATATCTTGGTGACCCAAAAACCTGCCATATAGGAGGGGGGAGGGAGTGAGTGGGTTATTGTGATTTAATTTGAGCTTTAAGTGTGTTATAGAAGTAGTTTTGATCCCGAGTAGTTTAAAACATTGGGTTTTTAAGACACGTAATGTAAAACAGGGTAGTGTAAAATTATAAAACTTCAAAAAAATATTAAAACTTGTTATCATGACCTATTTGAGTAGTTTAGATGAGTGGTGAATTCATCGGAGGGTTTAAACGTAGTTCGTAGACTTAAATCGCGTAAAACGTAAAATGTGCAAGGTTTACATAAAGTTGGAAAAAGTAAATTATGACTTTCAAAATAGGATTGTAAGGTAACAAAAATGCAACAAAAGTGTAGAGTAGACATAGTATAGTAGTGGTTGAATAAATTGAATGTGTTATGACGTACGCGGATAACTTTCGACGAAGTTAATTAGTTAAAAATAGAATAGTTGAATAATAAGCTATTAAAATAAATGACATGAAATTTTAGAAATGTCACACCTGGTCACCAAGAAACGGGACCAACCCTACCTCTCCCAGTGGTAGAATTGCCTACAAGGACTACTCAAGCCACCACGGTGGTCCCAAGCGTTGAAGAACTTCAGCGCACTCTCTTCAATACTCCCCATCAAACGGCACCTATAGTGGACAACACTGTGCCACCTGGCGCACCTAACCGAGATAGGGCGCCTAATGTGGAGGCAGAAATCCTTGCAGCGGATGAGGACGCACCTGATTTAATGCTAAGCAATTTCGTATCCCAAAATTATGAAACCTTAACCGCCCTTATGCAAGAAGAAGCAAGGAGAAAGTCAAGCATGAGCCTGCAAGCCCGGCTCAACTTTGGTCCCGAACGCGAAACATCACCTCCGCGCTACCAAAGAGGGGGGCGCGAAAATAACGAAAGACATACCAATATCCATGATAGACTTGGTACAGCATCTGACTCACAATACTGGAGGAATACGAAGATGGAGAGAGGCGCACTAATGTTCACTCCCGACTTGGTAGTCGACGGATACAGGATAGACTTGGGCGTCAACATTCACCAAGTGAAGGCTCCTCCAGGTCTGGGAGCAGAAGAATTCACGACAGGTTAGGAAGGCGAACTTCCCCAAGTGAAAGCCCCTCAAGCTCTTCCTCTGAGGAAAACCGGCGCAAATGCCGCAAAAGAGATAACTTCTCCTCTAGTGACTCCTCGGACAACGAGGATAAAGAGACAGGACACTGGAAGTCCAGAGGAAGACGTCATGAGGAAGAAGACGAAGACATATCTCTTCCTTGGCGCCGCCAAAAGATTGATGCGTTCACGCGGTGCATTAGTGACTACTCAGATGATAAGAAGAGGCGCATGCCCGCCAATGTGAAAACATATGATGGAACAAGTGACCCTGATGATCACCTAAAAATTTTCGAATCTGCTGCTACCATCGAAAATTGGCCACAGCCTGTGTGGTGTCAAATTTTTAACTCTACCTTAGTAGGAAATGCGTGGACCTGGTTTAGTAAGCTTCCACGAAGAAGCATAAACGGGTTCGAAGAACTGTGAAAAGCGTTCCGCTTAAATTTCACTCAGAGAAAGAAGTGCGCCAAGAACCCTGTTGAATTGGCCAGAGTGAAACAGCGCCAAGGAGAATCAACAAGCGCTTACATGGAACGCTTTAAGGACGAATGCATACACGTCAAGGCTTGTCCTGAAGTGCTAAAAATCTCGGGGTTCATGAATGGGATAAATAACCCAGATCTTATCAAGAAATTAAATGATAAGGTGCCCCAAACCTTTGATGAATTAATGAAGCGCACAAGGTCCTTCATCCAAGGAGAAGCAGCGGCCGCAGATAGTAAAAAAGGCTACCCAAGTTATAGGAAACAAGAACAGCCTAGGAGACAATCCAATGACCAGGGTAGCAGCCGCAATAAGGGCTATCGCGGCCAGGGAAGTGGACGAGAAAACGACAAATATACCCCCCTCATGAAAACACCAAGGGAGATATTCGTAACAGAGGGCGCAAACTTCCTAAAGCCCCCACCAATGCGCACCCATGAGGACCGGCGTGTGGGGAATGGATACTGCGAATACCATGGACAAAAGGGCCACACTACCAACGAATGTGTCCAACTACGACAATTGATTGACAAATTGGTGAAGGAAGGTAGAATGGACCACCTCGTTAAAAACATAAAGGAAGGGAAAGAAAAACCAAAGAATGGAGGCAAGAAGGAAACAGCCAAAGACAAGGTTGATACAATATACATGATACAATCATGGCAGCGAAAAACAAGACAAAAAGTCAGCCAAAAGTTCTCCTCCAAGAATGAAATCTCCTTTCCAACTCTCTCTACGGACAATGCAGTAATGGAGCCACTCACCATTGAAATACATACATGGGGTCATGATATCCACCGTATGTATGTAGATGGGGGGGCATCCGCGGATATCATGTACGAATATTGTTTTAAAAGCTGCGACCAGAGATACAAAGTCAGCTGCTCCCAGCCACAACATCGCTGACAGGATTCACAGGAGAAAAGATATGGCCCATGGGGCAATTACGCCTACTCGTGGTCATAGGTAACGAGCAGCACTCTACGGTAGCTTGGATGAACTTTATGGTTATCAAATCCCCCTCACCATATAACGGCATCATCGGGAGGCCAGGAATATCATCCATGCGCGCCGTACCTTCCACAGCTCATGGGATGCTCAAATTCTCAGTAGAAGGAGGAATTGTCACCCTCTACAATACTACAGTATCACCAAAAGAGTGCAACACAGTAGCCAGTGAAGTGGAGAATCTCCCAGAACAATGCGTAGAAAAAATACCAAACTTAAAGGTCGCCATCCACCCAGATTACCCAGATCAGCAAAAATCAATTGGAGGGTCACTGTCTGACAAAGGCAGAGTAGCTGTGTGCGTACTCCTACAAAGTAACCTAAACATCTTCGCATGGGAACCAAAGCATATGACTGGGGTGCCACGCTCTATTACGGAGCACAAGCTACAAATCCGACAAGGATACCCTGTAATACGACAGAAAAAACGCGGCCAGGCTCCAGATCGCGCAAAAGCCATTCTGGAGGAAGTACACAAACTTGTAGAAGCAGGTATTATGCGCGAAGTTTACTATCACGACTGGCTCTCTAATCCAGTAATGGTAAAGAAAAGTGATGGAAGTTGGAGGATGTGCGTGGACTTCACTGACCTCAATAAAGCATGTCCACAGGACTGCTACCCACTGCCAGAGATAGACTGGAAAGTAGAATCTCTGTGTGGATATCCCTTTAAATGCTTCCTAGATGCATACAAAGGATACCATCAAATCCAGATGGCTGAAGAAGATGAAGAGAAAACAGCCTTCCACACAAGTCAAGGGGTCTTTTGCTATACAAAAATGCCCTTTGGTCTAAAGAACGCGGGAGCAACATACCAGCGATTAGTGGACACAGCATTTGAGAAGCAAGTAGGCCGCAACCTGGAAGTTTATGTTGATGACCTCGTTATAAAGAGCCACACGGAGGAAGAGTTGGTGCGCGACATTGAGGAGACGTTCAAAACATTGGGAAAAATAAACATGAAGTTAAACCCCAAGAAGTGCACCTTTGGAGCGACAGAAGGCATGTTCCTTGGGTATTTAATAGAACCTGATGGCATCAAACCTTGCCCAAAAAAGTCAAAAGCTGTCATCGATCTTCCCTCACCGCGCACATTGAAAGAAGTTCAGTCATTAAACAGAAAGCTAGCTGGGCTAAACCGTTTTTTATCCAAGTCAGCGGACAAATCACTCCCTCTCTTCAAAACATTCACGAAGTGCACCAAAAAGGGAGACTTTCGTTGGACTGAGGAGGCAGATGTTGGGTTTTGACCAAGTGATACTGCTGCTATGTGATACTGCTGCTGAGTGAAATTGCTGCTTGGTGAAATTGCTGCTAGTGTTAATGACTCTGCTGCTGAAGACAAACTGCTGCTTGGTGAAACTACTGCTTAAAGGATTAACATTGTATACGATAGGATAATTATGGAATAGATTATGTGTATATTATATCTATTTAGATTATTCTTATCTTGTAGAGAAAGGTATTGTAAACTGTATAGGACTCCTTGGCCTATAAAAGGAGGTTCCTAGGGTTAGTTTAGATGTGACAGAATTATGTATTAGTTTACACTTCAAGGTTGTAAAACCCTAGCATTGTCGAGTGCTCGTATTAATAATATTGAAGTGTTGAAAGTGAATTATTAATCTTCTTAAGTTAAGCTTTTATATTCCGCGTATTAGCTTAAGTATTTATTCAAGTTAACTTCTATATAAGATCGTATAAGCTCAACTGGGATCAACAAGTGGTATCAGAGCTTGTGATCTAGAAGTTATAATCAAGAAGATTTTGTTTCTTTAAAGTTTGCTGTTCCAAATCGTTTGCTAAAGATGGGTGATGAAACTCATATGGTAACTGCTTCAAGGGTACCTATGCTCAATCCTTCTGAGTATGAGCTATGGAAGAGGAGGATCAGACAATACATTCGCATGATCGACTTCAACATGTGGAATGTGATTGTTAATGGTGATTCTGAACCAGAGAAGAGTGCTGATGGCAAGGAGATACCTATCAAGTCTGCTGAAGCTAATGCAACAAGAAAGCTGGAAATCAAGGCTCATAGTATTCTCTTAATGGGAATACCTAATGAATTTCAAATGGACTTTGATGATTGTGAATCTGGAAAAGAGTTGATGGATGCTGTGGAATTCTGATTTGGAGGGAATGATGCTACTAAGAAATCCAGGAAGAACATGTTGAAGCATCAGTTTGAAAATTTTACTTCTGAATCTGGAAAGAAGATAATTGGCACATACAACAGGCTAAATCAACTAGTTAGTCATTTAAAGCTTGTTGGTTATGTTGTTCCACAGGAAGATGTGAATCTCAAGTTCCTAAGAAGTCTTGCACCTGAATGGAGTATGCATACAGTGGTGTGGAGGAATAAACCTGACTTTGAAACAATGAAGTTAGAAAGCCTCTACAACAATTTAAGGGTGTATGAATCTGAATTGGCTACTTCTTCTACTTCATCTTCTAGTGCACAAAATCTTGCTTTTGTGTCTTCAAAATCCAAAGAGACTCAAGAATCTCACTCTACTGCTTATGGAGTCTCTACTTCTGATGGTTCTGCTGCTGGTTCAAATGATAAGATTTCTACTAGTGATGTTGCTTTGTGTGCATTCTTGGCTGAGCTTACTACTACAATAAGGTCACATGTCATAAATCAAGATATGGATCACATTGATCCAAATGATCTTGAAGAAATTGATCTCAAATGGCAAATGGCAATGTTGACTTTAAGAGCAAGAAAGTTCTGGAAAAAGACTGGAAGAGAAGTCAAATACAAGGCTAAGGAGATTCCAGGGTTTGATAAGTCAAAGATAGAGTGCTACAATTGCAACAGGAAGGGACATTTTGCCAGAGAGTGTAGATCTCCAAAGAAGAATGCTGATGTTCCAAAGAAGACTGAAGAATCAAAGACTGCACTTGTGTCATGTGATGGGCTGGGAGATTATGATTGGAGTGATATGGCTGAAGAAGAACCAAATTTCTCTTTGGTTGCTGCTATTCAACCCAAAGTGCATAACTTTGCACTTATGGCATATGGTTCATCATCAGGATCTGACTCTGAGGTATCTAATGACTCTGAATCATCTGGTTGTTCTTTTAAATCTTGTGTTGACACTATAGAAGAACTTAAGGCTAGGAATGAGAGTCTAAATAGAGAAGTTGAACACCTAAAACTTGATAACTTAGGTTACAAAGTAGGTATTCAAAATGTTGAGAGGAGGTTAGAATATCTCAAAGAGTGTGAAAAAGAATATGTAGATCAACTTAATCTTAGAGATATAGAAATTTTTAAGAAAAACAATGAAGTAGAAGTTCTTAAAAATAAGTTAGAAGAAGCTGAAAAAGAAAAAGAGGATGCTCTTGCTGAAAAAGAAAAACATGTAGTAAGAGTACAAAAACAACAATATGCTTCTGACTTGGTTCATCAGTCTATTGAGAAAAGGTAGTGGAATAGGATATAATGAAGTGGCTCCTCCAGCCAAAAGTGCTTTTGCTCCACCAGGAAAAGAGCTATCCTTCATTAGTGAGCTAGAAATTGGAAAACCTGTAGGTGAAAGTAGCACAAGTGCCATAGAAACACCTAAGGTTGAGGCTAGAAAATTCCCTGAAGCTCCTACTATAGAAGATTGGAATAGTGATAGTGATAGTGATGAGGAACAGGTTAAACCAGAACAAAGTGTGAAAAAGGAAGAAATTCCTACAGTGTTTAAACCTAAAATGGAACAGGTTAAGTTTGTTAAACCTGTGTTAGGAAACAACTTCTCTAGGAAAATGGTTGAATACAATGAGGTGCCTAGAGAACATATGGAGAGATTTAGTAATAAGCCTAGGGGTAACCAGAGAAACTTTAACAACCTAGTTTCACACAGATTAGGTAGTCAGTTTCAATTACAAAAGAAGGCTTGTTATAAGTGTGGTAGCTTTGACCACTTGATTGGTAGATGTCCTGAACACCAAAAACCTGTTTGGAATCAATATACTAGGGTGAATCACAAATATGTTACAAGACAATCTCACCCTCATCCTAATAGGAAAATGGTTCCAAGAGCTGTGTTATTGAGATCTGGTGCAACTAGATCTATTTATGCTGCTAAAACAAATGGTGTTTTCAAAACCACAACTGGTTCTTTTAATGGCTCTTCTACTAGTAAGAACTTTGTTGCTAGCATGCATTCTGCTGCTAGTAAGTAATCTGCTTCTAGTACAAAACTTTCTACTTCTGAGCCAAAACATCTTCCAAATACAGTTGTTGGTAATCACTTTTATGCTGTTAAGGCCTCAGCTTGCTGGACTTGGAAACCAAAATCTAATGTTTCAAATACTGTTTCCAAGAATAGTAGTGCATCAAGTGATTTAAAGAAATTTGATTATGTTGATGCACAAGGCAGATCCAAGTCAGTAATGGCTTGGGTCCCTAAGAGAAACTAATTTCTCTATTTTTCATGTGCAGGTCAATCTACTGGATGAGCTTAAGGATATGGTTATTGTTGACAGTGGATGCTCTGGACACATGACTGGGGATGAGTCTCAACTTGAAGATCTTGAGGCTTTTGATGGTGGTTATGTAGCTTTTAGGAATGATCCAAAAGGTGGAAAGATTGTTGGAATAGGGACTCTAAGAACTGGTAATTTAGACTTTGAGAAGGTGTTCCTTGTGAAAGGACTTAAGTTTAACCTCTTTAGTGTTTCACAAATGTGTGACAAAAAGAATTTTGTTCTCTTTACAGACACTGAGTGTATGATCCTTTCTCCTAATTTTCAATTGCCAAATGACAAATCTGTGCTTCTGAAGGTCCCTAGAAAGGAAAATATATACAGTGACCATATTAAGAATATTATCCCTAAGAGGGCTTTGACTTGTCTAATTGCAAAGGCCACTGTTGATGAGTCCAAATTATGGCATAGAAGGTTGGGACATCTGAACTACAAGACTATGAACAAGTTGGTGAAAGGAAATCTTGTGAGAGGGATGCCTACAAAGACTTTTGAAAATTGTGAAACTTGTGTTGCATGTCAAAAGGGTAAACAACACAGAGTTTCTTTCAAGTCCAGGACAGTAAACACAAATACTGAGCCACTACACTTGCTACACATGGATTTATTTGGGCCTGTATTTGTAAAAAGTTTGAATAAGAAGTCATATTGTCTGGTTGTCACAGATGACTTTAGCAGGTTTACTTGGGTGTTCTTTCTAGCCACCAAAGATGAAACTCCAGGAATACTCAAAGCTTTCATTACAAGAGTTGAAAACCTGCACAATCACAAGGTGAAGATTATCAGATGTGACAATGGTACTGAGTTTAAAAACAGTGAGATGAATCAGTTCTGTGTGGGGAAAGGAATACTTAGACAGTATAGTGTAGCAAGAACTCCACAACAGAATGGTGTTGCAGAAAGAAGAAACAGGATACTTATTGAGGCTGCAAGAACTATGATATTTGATTCAAAACTACCTGTACCTTTTTGGGCTGAAGCTGTGAACACTGCATGTTTTGTGCAGAACAGAAGTAAGGTAGTAAAGCCTCATAACAAGACTCCATATGAGCTATTTCATGGAAAGAAGCCAATGATTGATTTTCTCAAACCTTTTGGATGTCCTGTTACTATTTTGAACACAAAGGATCAGCTAGGCAAATTTGATGAAAAAGCTGATGAAGGTAATTTGGTTGGTTACTCTGTAAATAGCAAAGCCTTCAGGGTATATAATAAGAGAACCAAACATGTAGAGGAGAATCTGCATATCAAGTTTAGTGAGAACACAGATAATTCTACAGGGAAAGGACCAGAATGGTTATTTGATGTTGATATTCTTGCCAAAACAATGAATTATGTTCCTGTAATTGCCAGTGTTGATAATCCACAGGAAGAGTTTGTTGTGATTGAGAAATTGAAGATTGGTCCAACTCTTTTACCCTTTCAGAAAGAACAAAGCCCTACAGATGATGTTGTTTCTCAAGAGAAACCCAAGGAAACTGAAGCAGGTATTGAAATACCTAATGAAGCAGAAAAAGAAACAAATGGGGCTCCCAAAGTGGTTGTTGATGTTTCTCCTATAAGAGCAGAAGACTCTACTGCTGACTCAGAAGACTCTACTGCTAGGCCAAAAGATGCAACTACTGCTCCAACACATTCTGCTGCCAAGCCTACTAACTCTACTGCTACTTCAATGTTTCCTAATTTAGACACTCAGGGTAGACCCATTGTTGATTCTATTTACCCTGATGATCCAAACATGCCTCCTCTTGAGAATATCTACTATGACACAGATGATGATGTCCTTGATGGTAAGCTATTTGGAGCTGATGCTGACATAACTAATATGGAACTCAATATTCCTGTTAGTCCTACTACTACCACAAGAGTACACAAGGATCATCCCAAAGACCAAATCTTAAGTGATCCAAATTCATCTATTCAAACAAGGCAGATGACTAAAGCACTGAAAGATCTCCAACATCAAAGTTTCTTTGCCAGATCACTGCATCAAAGAAATAGTCATAAAGATCTTCAAAATTGCCTGTTTGCATGCTATCTCTCTCAGATAGAACCCAAGAACACATACAAAGCCTTACAAGAAGCAAGTTGGCTGGAAGCAATGCAAGATGAGCTTCTACAATTCAAGCTACAAGAAGTATGGACTTTGGTTGAGCTGCCAAATGGAAAAAGGGTGATTGGCACTAAATGGGTTTTCAGATGCAAAAGAGATGAGAGAGGAATTGTCATAAGAAATAAAGCAAGGTTAGTAGCACAGGGATACACTCAACAAGAAGGTCTTGATTATGATGAAGTGTTTGCACCAGTGGCAAGGATCGAAGCAATAAGATTGTTCTTGTCTTATGCTTCATACAAAGACTTTGTGGTGTATCAGATGGATGTAAAGAGTGCTTTTCTTTATGGGACCATTACTGAAGAAGTGTATGTGTCTCAACCACCAGGTTTTGAAGACCCTGAACATCCTGATAAAGTTTACAAGGTGAATAGAGCAATGTATGGTTTACATCAAGCTCCTAGAGCCTGGTATGACACCTTGTCTAAATACTTGTTAGACTCTGGGTTTAGTAGAGGAAAAATTGACAAAACTTTGTTTCTCAAAAGACAAAAAGGTGATATTTTGTTGGTTCAAATCTATGTTGATGATATCATCTTTGGGTCTACAAACAGAGATATGTGTGTTAGTTTTGAGAAGCTAATGAAAGACAAGTTTGCTATGAGTTCAATGGGAGAACTCACTTTCTTCTTGGGTCTGCAAGTTACACAGAAAGAGAATGGCATATTTATTAGTCAGGATAAGTATGTTAATGACATCTTGAAGAAGTTTGGCTTTGTAGATGCTAAGCCTGCCAAGACAACCATGGAAAAAGATAAACCATTGCTGAAGGATGAATATGGAAAAGAAGTTGACATTCACTTGTACAGGTCTATGATTGGCTCATTGATGTATCTTACAGCATCAAGGCCTGATATCATGTTTGCTGTGTGTGCCTGTGCAAGATTTCAAGTGTGTCCCAAGGAATCACATCTCAATGCAGTGAAGAGAATTTTTAGATATCTGAGGCATCAACCTAAATTGGGCCTTTGGTATCCTAAGGATTCACCTTTTGATTTGGTCTCCTACTCAGATAGTGATTATGCTGGAGCTTCCTTGGATAGAAAGTCTACAACAGGGGGTTGTCAGTTCCTTGGAAGCAGGTTGGTGTCATGGAAATGCAAGAAGCAAACAGTGGTGGCTAATTCTACAACAGAAGCTGAGTATGTGGCTGCTTCAAGTTGTTGTGGACAAGTTCTTTGGATGCAGAATCAATTATTGGATTATGGGTACAATTTCATGAATACTAAAATCCATATTGATAACAACAGCACACTATGCATAATTAAAAATCCTGTTTTTCATTCTAAAACAAAACACATTGAGATAAGACATCACTTTATAAGAGATTGCTATGAAAAGAAGTTGATTCAAATTGTTAAGGTTCATACTGATAACAATGTTGCTGATCTTCTCACTAAACATTTTGATGTGGGGAGGTTTCAATTTCTAATTGCAAACATTGGTATGATCAATCTTTGAAAAACTTATCTCTTTGTTTTTGTTAAAGTTTGTAAAGTGAATGTGCTGCTTGTTACTCTACTGCTTGTTAATGAGTATACGTTTGTAATGGAATGTACTATGCTGCTCTTTGATTTTCTAACTCTACTGCTAGTACATATGTTGGTTGTTTGCTTTGTGGTGTTTGGTCTAACATTTTGCAGGAATAAGCTTTTCATTCATCATCCAAAGATTACAGAGATCAGATATCAAAAGGCAAAATAAAAGCAATACAACCATAACCTAACAACTACACATCACTTCCTTGGGCATGGAAGCCCTAGCACAACCTCTCTATCCTTTGGGAGAGGAGGGTTCTGTTTTGTTGGTCCAAGAGAAAGACCAAGTGATGGTTGTGGCCTTGGCCTTGATGATTGCGGCCTCTCAGGGGTGGACGGTGGAATGCTTGGAGGTTCCTCCTCATCCTCATCAGATGAAGTGTAGATGAAGGGTGATACCAAATGATGCACTGGAGCAGGTGGTTGCACAGGGATCCAAGCTTGGTCTTCTGATGATTCTGATGATGCTGGAGACTCAGGGGACATAGGTTGCTTACCTCTTGATGTGCTTGGAGTTTGATTTAGGTTGAGAAGATCTTTGAACACAGGGAGATCATGTATTCTCTTTCTTGCTTGCTCTTTGGTTCTACAACCATTGTGAGGAGGACGGAAGGGTGGTACATATGTTACAAATGGGGAGTTATCTTCTGAATCGGATGAAATATTGATAATCTCGGGTGATGACTTCATAGTGATTTGATTGGATTTGGGTGATTGGAAGTTTTGATTTGGTTGATTGGCGGATTGAATGAGATTAGGGTTTGATTGCATTATTTAGGGAAAAGATCTCGCCGGTTTTATAGGGATTACGGAGTGATATGTGCATTAATTGTTATGGATCTTTGACCAAGTTCTATAGTCAACTCTGCTGCTGGCTCAAGTTCACTCTGCTGCTAGCTCTATCACTCTGCTGCTAGTTGTAAATGACACGATTATGCTGCTACGATTGTAAGTAAGAGGGTGTTATGTGTAACTTTCATCCATCAGTTTAAAACCTAATTGCTTTCATCATTGGTTTTCATATGTTCTAAATTGAAGTTATCACAAACCCTTACACCTTATCATTCTCATAATCACAAATCCCCAATTCCCTAAACCCTAATTCATGGAGCTTTCACGTACCTGGGCTGAGCAACACAACAGTGTGGTCGTTTTGAATGAAGAGTTAGTTCCTAAAGGTTTCACAGACATGGTAAAGTTTTTGAATGCTACTTCTCTTAGGTATGCACTCACTGTGAATCCTACTATATTTGTTTCCTACATCAAACAGTTTTGGTTTACCGCTAAAATCAAAACTATGAATGGGGAAAAACATGTCAGTGCTTTAGTAGATGGGCAAAAAGTTCGTGTAACTGAATCATCTATAAGGGAATCTCTTCTCTTAGATGATGAGACAGAGACCACTTGCCTTGCTAATTCTGCTATTTTTGCTGGTTTAAAAGATTTGGGGTATGAGGGGAAACATACAAATTTCAAATTTCAAAAAGCTCTCCTCTGTCCTCAATACAAGTTTTTGGTACATCTACTCCTTCATTGTTTGAGTCCCAAAACATCTGGGTGGCATGAGTTCAGTACTACCATTGCTTCTGCAATGATATGTCTGTGCAAAGGTCAACCATTTAATTTTTCAAAAATGATATTGGAGGGGATGTTTAAAGGTGTTAAAGATGGTTCTTATTTGTTATATCCAAGGTTTATTCAGATCTTTATTGAACACCAAATTTCTAAAACAAGAACCCATGCTGCTGAATATGATGCTCCAAAATTGGTTTCAAAAACTTTTACCTTTTTGAATAAGCATGGCAAAGGTTTTTCAGGTGCCCATACAAATCTTACATCTTTCATGGTACAACTTGTGCAAAATATCCAGGGTGAAGGATCAGGAAATCCCACTGATTCCCATCACACACCCAATGTTACTACATCTGCTACACAACCTACAAAACAATATACCCGTAGGAAAACCAAAAAGAACACTAATATACCTCAGGATAGTGTTAGTATGGCTGTACCAGATGAGGCTGTCCTAGGTGATGGAGAGGACATGTTGGTGAGGGCTGTCACTACTGCTTCTAGCTTAGCAGCAGAGCAGGATAGTGATAACATACTTAAGACCCAAACCAAGGCAACATCTAGAGATGATGATTCTTCTGAATCTGATTCTCAGGATGGTAACCCTAGCCAAATGGAAAATATAGGGGGCTTAGATGATCAAGCTAGGCTTGATACTGAGTTTTTGTCCCAAGATTCACCTCTCGGACCAGGTTACACAGGTCGAAGTGATGAGGACAGACCAGTGACCAATGAATTGACGGATCCATTTGTACATAATGACAATGTCAATGATTCACCTCTCGGACCAGTTAACACAGGTCGAAGTGATGAGACTACTATGAAACTTATTAAGGAATTGATGGCTACTTGTACTAGTTTGGGGTTGAAGTGTGCTGCTTTAGAAGACAAGGTTCTTAATCTTTCTGGTGTTGTTGCTGGACAAGCCAAGATCATCATCCAAATGCAAAAACAGATTAAGAACCTTAGGAAATCAAGATCTTCAACCTCTTTGAGAAGATTGAAGAAGGTGGGCACTAATCAAGTTGTAAGTTCTTCTGAACCATCTACTCATTTGGAAGAGGATGCTTCCAAACAGGGGAGGAATAAAGACACAATGGGTTCAGGGGAGGTTAATTATGAAAAAGTTGATAGTGTTCAAGAGATGGAGACTGGAATAGCTTCAGGGGAGGTTCCAGTGATTGGAGATATGGATGTGGATATTCCTCAGGATGCTGAAGAGTTTGTGGTTGCTGATAAATCAGGGAATGAGGTTGTTATGGAAGAGGTGATTGCTACACAAGAAAAGGTGGTAGAAACTCTTAAAACTTTGGAGCCTGAGCAACTAGTAAAGGCAACAAGGTTGATGGGTGATGCTTTAAAGACTTTGGAAGATTCAGTGGAAAAACATGTTGAAAATGCTGCTATTGCTGACTCTACTGATGTTCATAATTCTGCTGCTAAGGATGTTTCTGGTTCTGTTGCTAGTGGAAAAGTGAATACTGCTGAAGTAAAAGACTCTGCTGCTGGGTCTTGTGACAATGCTGCTGCAGAGGCAATGGTCTTGCTAAGTAAGAAGACTACTGATGACTCTACTTCCAAACATACAACTCAATCATTACCACAACCTATCACAACAACAATCACACCAAAAGTTGCAAGAAAATCTCAAAAAGGAATAACAATAAGAGAACCTGCTGCTACTCAAAGGAAGACAATCACATCATCTTCTAAAGATAAGGGTAAGGGTAAGCAAGTTGATATTCAGAGGTGGATGTATAAAGGCATTGATTTCACAGATATACCTTTTGATTCTTGGCCTAAAGAACTTCTAAGTGAATATGATTCTGTTGTTGCACTTAAATTACATGAAGATGATCAACAGTTACTTTTGGAAGAAGAGAAAAGACAGGCTGAAGAGTTGAGGAAGTATGATGAATGGATCAATGAGAAGATTAGAATTGATGCTGATATTGAACTCCAAAAGTTGATCAAAGAAGAAGTTAATGAAATTCCAACTTTTGATGTGCAATCATGGTACAAAGAGTTCACTATCAAGAAGAGAAAGCAGAATGATGCTGCTAGAAAGAAGATAAAGATACTTAAAGGTCCAACTGTTAAACAACAAAGAAAAGAATATGAAAGATATCTTAAGAACATGGCTGGATGGAAATTGATAGATTTGAAACCTTATTCTGATAAAGAGGTTTTTGATTTGTATCAACAAGCTAAAAGGAGAACAGATACCTTTTATCCTATGGGATGTGCTGAGGACTTGGAACAAATTGCTCAGATGAACAAGAAGTTAGTACCTGAAAAGGTAGCTGAAGCAGAGCATGTTCAAGAAGCTGATGTTGTTAAACAGATTGATGGTGAAACAACAAAAACTACTTCTTCTGTGCAAGGTGATAAAAGAAAGGGTGCTTATCAAAAATCAATTGCAAAGAAGAAAAGAAGGATAGGTGAAGGTAGTAGTTCTATGCCTGAAGGAGATAAATTTCAACATGATTATGATCACATTCCTTCTGAGCACTTGAAAGAACAATTGAGGGCTCTTACTATGGTTGGTAAGATGGAAGTACCTGAAGTTTTAGATGCTAAGCCTATTGGAGTCAAGTATCCAATTGTCAAAGTAACTACTGGTTATGATACAGATATTGGAGCATTTCATGATGTTGAGAGATCTGATGGTAAAACTACTAGGTTTCTTAAAATGCAACAGATGCTAGAATACTTTGATAGAGAGGATTTTGATGATCTGTGGACATTGTACAGAGCAAAGTTTGGAGATACAAAGTTTGATGGTCAGAAGTATGAGATTGAGAAAGTGGATCATATAAAGACTATGCAAGATAATGTTCTCTGGAGAGCTCTGAAACTTATGTATGAACCTTCCACAGATGATTATGAATGGACAGAGATTGTTGATTACAAAGTCAAGCAATGGAAACTATTTCAAGAATCTGGAATTCATATGCTGACTATTGGACCAAGAATCTTATACATGATGGCTGAAAAAGAGTATCCAGTGGTGAGATACTGGAATGTTGTTAATCAAATGATAAATGGTTCTAAATCACTTAAGTTGCAGAAAGATTATGATTCTGATGATCAAGCATTTAAATTGCTTACTCAGTACAAGGCTGTATTTGATCATCTGAATGCTAAAGAAGTTAAGTGTTTGGAAGCATCCTCCTAGTGATGTTTTGAGCTTTGAAGAAACTTGAATATTTAGAAATAAATATTAAGTTTAGGGGAGGATTGTTGGGTTTTGACCAAGTGATACTGCTGCTATGTGATACTGCTGCTGAGTGAAACTGCTGCTATGGTGAAATTGCTGCTAGTGTTAATGACTCTGCTGCTGAAGACAAACTGCTGCTTGGTGAAACTACTGCTTAAAGGATTAACATTGTATACGATAGGATAATTATGGAATAGATTATGTGTATATTATATCTATTTAGATTATTCTTATCTTGTAGAGAAAGGTATTGTAAACCATATAGGACTCCTTGGCCTATAAAAGGAGGTTCCTAGGGTTAGTTTAGATGTGACAGAATTACGTATTAGTTTACACTTCAAGGTTGTAAAACCCTAGTATTGTCGAGTGCTCGTATTAATAATATTGAAGTGTTGAAAGTGAATTATTAATCTTCTTAAGTTAAGCTTTTATATTCCGCGTATTAGCTTAAGTATTTATTCAAGTTAACTTCTATATAAGATCGTATAAGCTCAACTGGGATCAACAGCAGAGGAAGCCTTCCAACAAGTAAAACAGAATCTTGCATCACTTCCCAAACTCGTCGCACCGCGACCAGGGGAAGAGTTGATCATGTACTTATCTGCAACCCATGGAGCAGTTAGCGCATTACTATTGACAGATAGGAACTCCGTCCAAACACCCATATACTTTGTAAGCAAGGCACTGAAGAAAACAGAGACTAACTACAGGGCCATGGAAAAGCTGGTCTTAGCTCTAGTATTCGCAGCTAAAGGTTGTGGCGCCAAAAATTTGATACGTGGGGATCGCACCCTCGCAACAGGTTTTAACTCTCAAGGGATCTCGAGAAGCTTACAACCCCCACCAGGCAGTGTACCTGATCATTGTAGTAGAATATAGTGACAAGTACCGGGGGATTGATCGTTCAACTCAGGAATAGTGTCGTTAGGATTAGAAAGCCTATTAAACTAGGTCTAGAGGTGAGAGCTGATTCTTTTTGTATTTTTATATTTTTATAAAAGCAAGTAAAAATCTCGGGTTTTGAAGGAGTGGGCGGAATTAGTTGCTAGCCAACTAACCCAATTAATCTAAAGATGCAATCAAAATAAAATAAAAGAAATACTAATGTGGTGTAAACAATGATGAGGAAAGTTGTGTTTACTTAGATTTCATTACTCCCTAGATATCTTTTACAGGTTGATAAATTTGTTACAATTGCATGGATGACGAGTCATATTCCTTAATACTAGTCGTAGGGCCGTGTACAATATTCCCTAACTCTATAGGATCCTACTTCACTCCTATGTCGAGCCGTTAGAAGATCCTAACATGGGATCATTATAATTCTCCTACGCATTAAATACAACCAAAAATCGTAGTACACCTCTGATCATGTTTCTTAAGACGTTCAAGCAAGTTACCAATGGAAGTCTGCCAGTTTTCTTAAGCCTAACATCGAATACAATCATCCGTAACAATTATAAACAAACAATCAACCCATAATCAACATCTAGGTTTCATTACATCTAAGCAAACACAAGGAAAATCTAGCCTAGCATGTTAAATAGAAGACAAGCGTAAGATATAATCAAACAACACATAGACATATTCAATGATTTGAAGGAATACTTATCTTTAATTGAACATGAAAGATTCAAGGGGTTGAAACCCTTGAAAAGCTGATAAAATTCGGACTAGGGTTTATTCCCTCAAAGTTGCACACTAATGAATGAAATTTGGAAAACTATATATAGATTACACCACGTGATGGCGTCATGTGTTAGATTGTGACGCCGTCAACTTGCCGCCATAATAAAATCGTATTGCCTAGATCTATTTGTGACGCCGTCATGTGTAGTTGTGCTCTGGGCCGTCAATAATGTTTGGACCATGACGGCCTTGGGTGACGCCGTCATGTCCTAGGCTTAAAAACTCTCTGGATCGTCACGTGTATTTTCCACATCCACCTCTTTTGTAACTCTTGATGCCATCATGTGGAGAGTCTTGACGCTGTCAGATGACGCCTTCATTTTCTAGATTTCTCTCCAAAAGTATCTAAAATGACAAAAGGAACGATTTAGGGCAATATTTGATCAAATAATCACGAATTCAGGCTTAAATGACCCCTTAAAAGTGGTACACTTTTCGCCTCATCAATCTATCAACATTAATAAACATGAATCACACAAATGTATCAAACAATCCACTAATTTCACGTCAAATTAATACCATAATAGACTCCATAACGCTATAATTTTACCACAACCCAAAAAACTTTTTTTAACCAACAAACGTAATTTAGATACCCAAAAAAAAAAAAAAAAAAAAAAAAAAAAAAAAAAAAAAAAAAAAAACAACTAATGCCACCACATCTGGATTAAAAAAAAGGAAGCCAAATACTCCGCTGCAACATGCGGGTTTCCAAACTCGTTTTATTAAAAAATAAGTGGCTATGATTATATTCTTGATCTTCATGTTTTTTTCTTAGGAAGAATTTCATATTTCCCCTTCATAACTACTTTAATATCATATATACCCAATCACATTTTTAAATATCAAATATACCCATTAAATCACTTGAAATATCATATTTGTCCAATCCATTTTTCTATCACTCTTAATTTTATAAATATGACCATTATACCCTCTTATACATCAAGACACCACATCATCCTCTACATCAAAACGTTATGTGTTAAATATATTCATCCAAATATTGATAATAGTGACAGTAACTATATTACAAAGCAAAATGAAACATATCACATGAAAAAACAGGTTACAAAACAAAATGATATTTATTAAAAGTCAAATTGGTTTTTAACTGAATTACGTAGATAATGAGGATCACAATTTTTAAACTTAAAACCAACAACCCCCACCCCAATTGTTTGTTTGTTGCTGAGGATGGATGATGAATATCAACAACAAAAAACGTTTATAAAGCAAATCATAGTGACACTTGATTCATAATGGTGTTCACCCATTTAATAGGTTATATGGTTTAGAGAACAAGGGTAAAATAGTCATAAAGTTCATAATTAAAAAAATGGGTATATATGATATTTAAAATTTGAGTTGGGTATATATGAAATTAAGATGGTTTTTAAGAGGATATATGAAATCTTCCTTTTTCTTATTATCTAAAACTAGACGATTACCCGTGCATAGCAACGGGATTTAATAGCCACAGATCGTTTAGTGATAAAAAAAAGTTTATGGGTTATAAACGAAAAATAATAAAAGTTTGAAGATTTAGAGATTAAACATAATGTTTTGAAACCCGGTTGGGTCAATTTAAATCGAGTGAACCCGACGGGTTGGGTCGAAAACGGGTCAAATTAAACCGGGTCAACCCGCCAGGTTTGAAGCTTCCCAGGTCAACCCTGTTTTCGATGTGTATTAATAGTTTCATTTTGAAATATATGTTTTAGTATGGCTTTTATTAGTTAGACGAACCGGTGGTGACACCGGTTCCCGGTTGAAACCGTTGGTCCGGTCCAGTTTTCACAACTATATGTACCATCAACTTGTTAGCTTGTATGAAGCTTTGTGTGTTTTATTAATTTGTATAATGTGTAAAATAACATTAGTTAGTGTGTTAATTATTTTATATTTAGATTATGTTGTAGCTTGTTTAAATTGTACATTGTGAAAATTTTATTGTATTTTTTAGTAAGAGGTTTTTTAATTTGATATATATGCTTCTAATTGGTTGTACAATGTGAATAAATTATTGTACTTTAAAGTTATGAGGTGTTTTAATAAGAGTATTAATTATACTATGCATTTCTCTCACCTTTGACTTTCAAGATTTCACTTTTCAAGATTTGACCATACATTCTTTATAACGACAAATAGTTTATTCGACAAATAGTTTATTCATCAAAAAAAGTTTATAAGTTATAAATGAAAAATAATAAAAGTTTGAATATTTAGGAATTAAACATAATGTCTTGAAACCCGGTTCGACCCGGGTGGTTCAACCGGGTGAACCGTTCCGGTCGAAAAATTGGTTGATTTAAACCGGTTCAACCCGTCTGGTTAAACCGGTTCAACCCGTCTGGTTTGAAGCGTCCCGGGTCAACCCAGTTTGTAAACTAAAAACTAAACTAAACTAACTCCCAATACCGCCTTCCACGGGTTATGAGTCCCAATACCGTCTTCCACGGTGTATGGGGGAGGTTGAGATGTAGACAACCATACCCCTACCTAAGGTAGAGAGGTTGCTTCCGGTTCTACTTAAAGTAGAAAAGGACCTCCGGTCTTTGTAGGGAGTGAGGATCGAACCCTTGACCTCTAGGTTAAGAGGCAAGGGGTTTTTCAACTGATCCAACCCTTGACCTCTAGGTTTGTGATTTGTATTAATTGGTTGTATTTAATTTGGTAGATATGTTTTTAATTGGTTGTACAATGTGAATAAATTATTGTACTTTTAAGTAATGAGATGTTTTAATAAAAGTATTAATTATATTTCATAATTTCCTTTAATAAGATTTTTCAAGATTTACACTTTTCAAGATTGACCATTTTTTCAAGATTGACCATTTTTCCTTTATATGTAGTATAGATAAGTCACATCTAATACATTTTTTACGAATGTAGTTCCTGGCATACAAATTAAGTTCATGTTTTCAATTAAAATGTTGAACATAAATATTAATAAGAACATCTTTACATTTTTCTTACTCAAGTACAATTTTCCTCTAGCCTTGTTATATAATCACTAGCTTCTTTTAATTTGCAGTAACTCAAGAAACAAAGTATAAAACTCGATATCCCATTTGACATAGCTTTTTTTTCTCGCATTTTTTTCGTAAATATCATCGGATACTATCTTTAAAATCGCAATTCATCTTTTGCTCCATTTATTGCACCAAAAGACTCCTCCACAATAAAAGTGGTAGAGACATGTGCCTTCGTCAAACTACGAGTGAAGGACTGCGAAGGTGTTGTAGTTTGAAAGAAAGAACATAAAGGAAATGAAATGTAGAGAGTAGAGACGGGAGAGGGTGGAAAAGACAATCATACCTTTCCACATAAATTTTTAATTAGCTTTTGAAATGTTACAAGATAACATCATTCAACTTTTGTATGAGTTTCTTTTATGTGAAAATCCATGAATGGTTTTTTTTTTTTTTTTTTTTTTTTTTTTCAATTTCTTTTATGTAAAAAGCCATCTTTTTTCCAGTGAAATTGAATCGTGGGTATACTTTTTAGGTCCATTTAGTTAGGCCTCTTTATTATTTTTGTAATTATAATGTAAACAACTTGTACGTTGTGTTGCATATCACGTATGTACTGATCTCAACCATATATAAGCTTCAATTTAAGATGATACACATATTTCTATGCCAGATTTTGATTTTTTGGATTTAAGCCTGCCGCAAATCCTCGTTAATTATAAATTGTTTGAAGTAGCGTTTGTTTAATTGTTAAATAAGTCTTAGTTGAGTTAGAGGGTGTTTAATTTTGACTTAATTGACTTAATAGGAAAAAAACTGAATTAATTAAGTCGTATGAAAACTGTTTGTTTGTAACTTATTAGAGAAAGATGACTGAAAATACTAAGAAATAAAACTGAGGTTGTCTGCATTAAGTTATCTTTTAATTAAACATGACTTAATAAAAAAAATTAACAACCAAGCCCTTAGTCTAGTTGGTTACTTAAGATCCTTGATTCCAATGGATTATTTGAACGTGCTTCCCTTTTAGTTGTTTGCATTTGTTTTCTGTAAGGCTATATATAGCCACATTAGCAGCTTAATAAAATCATCCATTCCTCCTAAATCCCATTTAACTTATACCTTTTTAACATTTGGTATCAGAGCCCCTACTGGGATCTGATTGAAAAACACAGAAGCAGCAGTCTTCGAGCTTTAAAGAAGAAAGAAGTCGCAATCTTCAAGTGTGAAGATGTTAACAGATGAAAGATTTGTGCAACCTGTAATTCCAAAGTTCGACGGGCATTACGATCACTGGTGCATGCTCATGGAGAATTTTATGAGATCAAAAAGGTACTGGAGCATGATAGAAAATGGAATTCCTGTTGTAACAGGAGAGACTCCACCCACTGAAGCACAAACTCAAAAAATAAGTGATGGAAAATTGAAAGATATGAAGGCAAAGAACTATTTGTTTAAGGCTATTGATAGATCAATTCTTGAAACCATTCTCAAAAAAGAGACACCTAAGGAGATATGGGACTCTTTGAAAAAGAAGTACCAAGGGATTGCACGTGTGCAACGAGCACAACGTCAGGGTCTTCAGAAGGAGTATGAGATGCTTGGCATGCATGTGTTGGAAATTTAGGATCAAACAGATCTTATTATTACTAGTTTATTAGACAGTAAATATTATTATCATGTATCTATTATATTTGCAGACATATTTGTGACCAATAAGGTTGCATAGAATTTAAGTTTAGGATTGCTGACTTGTCATTAGTTAGTTGGTCAAATATTATGGCAGTTATTATGGTTAAAACAGTTATGTGACAGTTACTATGAAGGGTTGTGTCTAATGGGTCATTTCTGAACCATCACACCCATTCAATAAGTCACACATGTTCATTAACTATAAAAGCTTGTAAATGACACTTATTTGAATATCAATGCAACAGTAATTCATGTATCTTTATTCCCTCCAAATTTCTATTGTTGTTTTACCATTGCATACACTACTGCACATTTCATTTATACACCAAATTCACTAAACTATTTCAAACCCTGACTATACAAAAGTCTCACATTGAGAACAGATGGTATAGGCCTAAAACTAATGGTCATAACCAAAACAACATGTGGCATCAGAGCTAAAAGCCTGGGAGATCTCAAAGGGGGTTTTTACACAGACAAGTCAAGAGGGAAACTGAGTCAAAATTTGGAAACAAGCAGATTTCAAGTGAGTGTAAGGAGATGTTAAGAAAGAAACTTGAAGAATTCCATGTGTATAACAACCAGTTATCACAAAAGCAAGAAACTTTGGAGAGGCATAAAAGATATGTCTGATTTGAGTGCAGACTTAGGGGACACATAGCAAGAAACAGTCCAAATAAGGATAAGTTGAAAGGAATTACAGGCATTAGAAACCTCACAAACACACCAAACATTGAAATTACATACCTTGAAACAATCCATTTATCCAATGATTTCATAGTGGAGGGAACTGATGAAGAAGGATGGAACCAGATTTTGGTATGTAAGCAAGGATATCAATAATCATGTTTGCACAAACATGAATCTCTTTGCAAAATTGAAAGAGAAATTCAGTGTAGAGCAGTTGAGAGATTTGAGGAAGTTGTTGATTGTTCATGGGATAGGATAAGTAAACATACAAATTGGATCAGAGGTCTTTATTATTCATGGTGTACACTATACACCAGAAGTGACCCTGAATGTATTGTCTGCAAAACAGTTGGAATCACAAGGCCTTGAATTATCTTTCAAAGGGAACAGATGTAAACTGGTTCCCATGTTCAAGGACCCATCGTCATGTTACTTTGACAAGAACAAGATGAATCAGAAGCACAACAGATACATGGAAGATTATTTTAAGTTGCTTGATGAGAGTTCTCAAGAGAAGAAAGAGGAGACACTGAAGATTTATGTCTTATGCAAAAAATGCCAAGAATTGGGACACTACGATTACATGTGCCCAGGGAAAGCAACAATGGAGTCTACCCCACAAGAAGATGATTTCATACACATCAAAGGTGTATACTACCCAACACAGATTTCATCTTTTAAAGATTACGTTCCATTCCTTGATTTGCTTAAAAATGATATGCTAATAAGTCAGGAATGGGACAAGTTTAGAGAAAAATTTGATAAGGCTTTCATATGGTTTTATACTGTCTATTTAAAGAAAGGACTACCACGGCCTTTGCCACCATACATAAATGGAATAAAGATCCATCTTTTGGATCTTTATAAGCTTGTGGAGACATTAGGGGGATACCTAAGCATACGTTTTCAAAATGAGTTTGGTTATATTGCTGAGATACTTGGCCTGCCAAAAGATCATGGTGAGGAGATTAAGGCCTGCTACAATCTCTATTTGAATGTTTTTACTTGTTATTACCATACAGCAAGGGGTTCACATGTGGAAACAGATGGACATGTTTCACAAGGCAAGGGATATTGCCAAGAAGATCAAAAAGATCAAGTGAATTCACCCACTGATTTCAACATTCATGGGAAGAAGAAGATTGAGCACTTTGGCATCCAATTGGAGAGTCTCGACAACAAGTATCATGATAACCAAGACATGTCTCAAATACACTATGAGACTGGAAGCACAAGCCAGAGGGTAAAGGAAGAAGAAAAGGAGTTTGGAGACAGCAACACTGATGATTTCAAAATCATCATTTGATCACACCAAGGAAAGCTATGAAGAACTAAGATCTTCTGATCTTAGAGGGGAGACTCTTGGAAATTTAAGATCAAACAGATGTTATTATTACTAGTTTATTAGACAGTAAATATTATTATCATGTATCTATTATATTGAAGATAATTTGTTGCAATTCGTCATCCACACACTTCAACTTTTGAACCCGGCTACTTAAAACAAAAATAATTCAGTGATAAACTCTTTCCTACCATTTCTTCCACCATTAAAATTCTCTTAAAACCTTCAATTCTTGCCTAATTTTCAAATTTAAACCGTGAATCTTGTTCGGATTGCTGTTTTACAGTGTTTCGCTAGGTTTAATTTTGATTTTGTTGATTTTTCAAAACCCTAATTTTTCCCCCAATTTCGTTTCATATCAGAAAAATCAATAAAGAGTCAATTGATGTGTAGATTTGATGTTTCGATGAACATGTATTGCTCATTGGATACTAATTGATCGTTTTTTTGTTTCAATTGTTCATTTCATCCATTTTCGTTTTCTAATGACGCCTAAGAAGAAATTGAAAAGACAAGTAAAACGGCCTAAGAAGTTTGATGATCATGTGGTGGAAGGTATGAGTCAGAATAGGGTTGAATTGAGTGATAAGGATATTGAAAGTCAAATTAGGGCTGATTTGGGGATTGATGAGTTACAGTTAGGAGATAATGAGAATGTGACTGATAAGGGGGTGTTTGGAAATGAGAATAACTCTGAGAATGTTCATGTTACTCCCAAGGTTGGAACTGATACTAGTGGAAACAAGGAAGTGAGTGTTGATAGTCCTACTAGTTCTAACAATGGGATAATAGATGGTTTGGGTAAGTCTGCAACGAATCCTCGAAGCCCCAATGTAAGTCCTCTTGATTGTAATAAGACAGCTAATGTTGAAGTGAATAATGAGAACAATTCTGAAACACCAAAAGCTCATACAACTAACACCAATAGCATACCTAATGTTAATATGTCATATGCAAGTGTTGTAAATAATAATGTTGAGAAGGATGACAATAAGCTTGATTTTAAACCAACTGTACTCAATGAAGATGGAACTGAGTTTGTTATTTTTGATGAAGAATTGGTTACTAAAGGTTGTGTAAAGTGGAATTCAACTGTTTGTGGGTACTTTGTGGGGTGTAGAATGAGTGTAAATGAACTTAATTACCATTTGAGGAGAATGTGGAGCAAATATGGATTAACAGATGTAAAAATGAATGCTAACGGGGAATGCTTTTTCAAGTTTAAGAAAGAGGAAGGTATGCAAGAAGTGCTCAGGTTAGGTCCTTGGATGGTGAATAATAGACCTCTTTTTGTTCAAAAATGGGATCCTATTATGGGAATGGAGATAAAGGAAATGAGTAAGATTCCTATTTGGGCAAAATTGTCTAATGTTCCACTAGAAGCTTGGAGTAAGGAAGGAATAAGTTCTCTTGCTAGTAGCCTTGGTACTCCATTAATCATGGATAGTATGACTACTCAAATGTGCAAAACTGGTTTAGGGAAAGTGGAATATGCTAGAGTGTTAGTTGAATTTGATGTGAATAAGGGCTGTAAAGATAAAATTCATATTCAGTATACTAGTAAGGATAATGTGGTAAAAGGGACAAAAACTGTGAATGTGGAATATATGTGGAAGCCTGATATATGTAGTCATTGTGTTGTATTTGGGCATAGTACTAAAGATTGTGGAAAGAGACCTAAGACTGAGATTGAAATAGAGGAAGAAAAGAGGAAGAATGAGAAAAAGCAGACAAGTGCTAATGAGTTCATGGAGGCATATTACAATAGAAGAGGGGGGAGAAGAGTATATAATGGTGATAAAAGGTATCAAGAGGGGCATAATAATGGTGCAGATAGGAATGCAAATGTGTGGAAAAAGAAGAATGTGAGTAACATAGAGCAAAATAAAGCAGCAGAAAGTAATATTGGCCCAAGCAAACCAACTGAGAAAAAGGATAATCAAAATGGAAGACTGTATACCTTATCCAAGGAGAAATTTAATGCAATGAAGCAAACTGCTAACCAATATGCTGTTCTGAGTGACTTGGAAGGAGAAGAGAGGAATGAATTGAATTTACTCAAGGATAGAATTATTGTAGATCAATTTTTGAATAAGAAAATACAACCTTCTGCTCAGATTTGGAAAGATTGGAGTAAAGACATGAAAGAGTATTTTAAAGTAAAATGGGAGGAAGACAAATCGAAAGAAATGGAAAAGCAAAAAGAGAATGTTGAAGAGGTTCTAGAGAAAGGGAATAATGCTGGCCAGGAATGGGTAGCAAATGATATTAGAGGTGGTGATGCCTCTGTTCTGAATTGACAAATTCATAATTGGTATTAATGGACTTTAAAATTGCAGCATGGAACATTAGAAGTATGAATCAGTTGAAAAAGAAGAATGAAGTTGTTCAACTAATTAGAGAAGAGCAGCTAAGTGTGTGTGCAGTTCTTGAGACTCATGTGAAGCAAAAGAAATTAGTGGATACTGCTAATAAAGTGTTCAGGAACTGGAATTGGTGTTCTAATATTGCATATAGCCAGAATGGTTGTAGGATTCTTATTGGATGGAATCAAGATATTGGGAACCTTATGGTCATTAGTATGACTAGGCAAACTGTTCTATGTCTTATTAATGGAGTTAATTCTAATATTAGATGTTTTTGCAGTTTCATTTATGCTGCTAATGGTGGAAAGGAGAGAAGACAATTATGGAGGGATCTAAGAGCTGCCAAAACTGTCATTCAAGGTATTCCATGGATGCTTATTGGTGATTTTAATGTCACTCTAAAGACTAATGAACATTCAGCTGGCAGTTCTAATACAACAAATGATATGCAAGACTTTATGGAATGCATTAATGAGATTGAATTTGAAGATATCTGTAGTGCTGGTCTATTCTATACTTGGTTGAAATCTCCTCTAAAGCCTACAACTAGTATTATGAAGAAGCTTGATAGAATTATGGTGAATGAAGATTTTATAAAGACTTTTCCTGCTGCTCATGGTCACTTCCTTCCTTTTATGACATCTGATCATAGTCCTGCTGTTCTGATTATTCCAAAATGTGTTACTAAGAAGTCTAAAGCTTTCAGGTTTGCTAATTACATTACAAATAAGGCTGAATTCCATACTGTGGTTAAAGAAGGATGGGATAAAGAGGTGTTTGGGTGTAACATGTTTAGAGTGGTCAAAAAGCTTAAAGCTCTTAAAAAACCTTTAAACAACTTAAATTGGAAGAATGGGGATCTTTTTGAAAGAGTTTTGAAGCTAAAAGAAGAATTAAAGAAATTACAGTTTCTGATGGAAGCAAATCCTCATTGTAATCAAATTAAGGAAAAAGAGGCTGAGTGTTTGGCTAAGTATATGGAAGCTGTTACAGATGAAGAAAAGTTTCTGTTTCAAAAAGCTAAGATTGAATGGTTGCAAAATGGGGACAAAAATAGTAAGTTCTTTCATAAAGTCATACAAAGTAAAAGACAAATGACAAGAATCCAGAGTATTAATGATGCTGATGGGAACACTGTTGAGAGTAACATGGTTCCTAGTAAATTTGTTGAGCATTTTCAAAAATTCTTGGGCTTTGTGGATAATGCCTCCCCTATTAGTGATGTTGAGAGTTTATTTGACAAGAAACTTTCTGAAGATGAGTCCTTATCCATGATTGCTGAAATTACTTCTGAAGAAATCAAAGGAGCAATGTTTGATATTAAGGATGAAAAAGCACCAGGGCCTGATGGGTATACAGCTGCATTTTTCAAGAAAGCATGGAGTATTGTGGGAGAGGATGTTTGTGATGCTATAAAAGATTTCTTCAATAATGGGAAGTTGCTTGTTGAGGTTAATTCTACATTAATTTCTCTTATCCCTAAAATCAAAAACCCCACAAGAGTATCTGAATATAGACCTATTGCATGTTGTAATGTAATTTACAAATGCATTAGTAAAATCCTCACTAACAAACTTAAGGCCTCTCTTAATAAGCTGGTTAACCATAATCAAAGTGCTTTTGTACCTGGAAGGTTAATACAAGATAATCTACTTCTTACTCAAGAGTTACTGAAGGGGTATAATTGCAAGAATGGGGCTAAAAGGTGTGCTTTGAAAGTGGATATAGCAAAGGCTTATGATACAGTGAATTGGTGTTTCTTAGAAAGTGTATTAAAACAGTTTGGATTTCATGAGAAAATGGTCAAGTGGATAATGACATGTGTAACTACTGCTTCTTTTACTATATGCATCAATGGAGAGAGGCATGGTTATTTCAAAAGTGGTAGGGGTCTTAGGCAAGGGGACCCTATCTCACCATATTTGTTCACTTTAATCATGGAAGTTTTTTCATTAATGATGGCAAGAAGAGTTAATCAAAGTCAGGGCTTTAAATATGACAAAGGGTGTAAGGAAATTAAATTGACACATCTATCATTTGCTGATGATTTCTGATTCTTTGTCATGGTGATTATAATTCAGTGAAGATTATAAGAGATGTGTTAAATGAGTTTAGTGGTTCATCTGGTTTGAAACCTAATATTGGGAAGAGTACAATCTTTTTTGGCAGTATGAATGAAGGAGAAAAACAAAGAATTATAGATATTTTGCCTTTTAGTATTGGAAAGCTTCCTGTGAAATATCTTGGAATTCCTTTATTAGCTAAGAATATTGGAATCAATGATTGTAAAGTGTTGGTGGACAAAGTGAGGAACAAGATAAGTGATTGGAAGAATAAAGCTCTGTCCTATGCAGGTAAACTTCAACTCCTTGCTTCTGTGTTAACTGCAATGCAAACATATTGGGCTGCTGTTTTGAAATTACCTAATGCTGTTGTTAAAGAAATTAATAGTCTGCTTAAGAATTTTCTGTGGAATCAAGGGAAATGTAGTAAAGGTAAGGCTAAAGTGGCTTGGTCTGTAGTTTGCTGCTCAAAAGAAGAAGGTGGTCTTGGATTGAAAAGGTTGGATCAATGGAATGAGGTGCTTCTTGTCAAACACATTTGGAAATTAATGACTAATGCATACAGTCTTTGGGTCAAATGGGTTAACAGGGTGAAACTTAAGGGGGGATGTTTTTGGGATGTGAAAGCTGAAAATCAGGATAGTGGAACATGGAAAGCTTTGTTGGATTTGAGAGTGAAAGTCTGGCCTTTTATTACTCATGTTCTTGGAAATGGCAAAAATACTCTATTGTGGTATGATTTCTGGCACAGTTCTGGTCCTTTATCAAATAGAATTTCTAACAAAAGTATATATGATGCAAGATTAAAATGTGATGTGTCTGTGGCTGATATGATTGAGGGAAATAATTGGTGTTGGCCTAATGAATGGTATAGGAAATTTCCTTTTCTTAACCATGTTCAAGTGCCTACTTTAGATATTGCCAAAAATGATGCAGTCAAATGGAGAGACAAAAATGGAAAGATGGTTAATTTTTCTACAAATGAAGTTTGGAGAGACTTTAAGGAGGATCTTCCGGTTGTGAAATGGTGGAAAGCTATATGGTTCTCACAGTGTAATCCTAGATGGGCTTTTACTCTATGGATGGCTGTTAGAAGAAAGCTACTCACCCAAGATAGAATGTTGAAATGGACAAATGATAATCTGCTATGCTCATTATGCAAGAAAACACATGATTCACATAATCATTTGTTTTTCCAGTGTGATTTTTCAATTGAAGTTTGGAAAGGGCTTAAACAGAATATCAAGATCTCTCTTATTCCTGATAGCTGGGAGCAAATTGTTGTTATGATGGAAGATATGGACTGCTCAAATTCTATCTGGAGTATGGTAAACAGATTTATTCTTGCTGCTTCTGTTTATCATATCTGGAAAGAAAAGAATGAAAGACTTTTCTCACAAAATCACAAGAGATATGATATAGTGTTGCAGAACATAAAGGAGCAAGTAAGGTGTCAACTTATGAGTTTGAAGGTGAGGAAAACTGTGAATACAGTGAAGGTAGCAGAAGTATGGAACATTAAATTTCAATATTGATTCTCTTCTTTGGTATATCTGCTGCTAGCATTTTCGGTGAATGTGAAGGCTTTTGACTTTGGTTGTTTCAAAAGTCAAAATAATAGATCAAACCATAACAATGGGTTGTTACTAGTACCATGGAGTTCATTTGGTGTGACTGTACTTGCTTGAACCTCAAAGTTTCTAACCATGTTTGGCCTTGGGAGGAAATTGGTTGGTTTTGACTGTTCAAGTAAGAGGTCTAATTCATTTGAATGTACCATAATGTAGGGCACCCATTGTGAAGGGTATATGGTTTTGGAGGACAATGTATGATGAGAGGAATAGCGAGGAGTGAAAGATGAACCTGCTTGGTCCTCTCAATACATTGTCATAGGAGGAATGGTTGGCATCATTGAGGGTGAGTGTTCCCAAGTAACTGAAGCCCTTCTTTGAGAGGGAAATGTAGGTTACTTTGGCAGAGCCCCTCCATGGATGGGTAAGGGTTCCTAGTGATGCCATTTTTCATTTCCACTTAAGCTACTGTGGTGGCAGGTTGAGTGGTTAAGTGGAATGAAGAATGGAAATGTAGCTAGATGGTAGGTGCAAAACAAAATGTGAATTAAGTGGTTGGTAATGGATACAAGTGAAGAATTATGATAACTGAGATGATGTTCCTCTGTTTTGGTTATGTAGCATAGAATAGAGATGTCAAACATAGTTTGTTAGTCTTGTCTGATATCGGATATGAAAGATAGAATAGTATATGGTTATTTCTTTAGTATCTGATACTTCATGATGTAAAGTGTTTTGATATTAATATAATTCACATTTGCACCAAAAAAAAAATGTATCTATTATATTTGCAGACATATTTGTGACCAATAAGGTTGCATAGAATTTAAGTTTAGGATTGCTGACTTGTCATTAGTTAGTTGGTCGAATATTATGGCAGTTATTATGGTTAAAACAGTTATGTGACAGTTACTATGAAGGATTGTGTCTAATGGGTCATTTCTAAACCATCACACCCATTCAATAAGTCACACCTGTTCATTAACTATAAAAGCTTGTAAATGACAGTTATTTGAATATCAATGCAACAGTAATTCGTGTATCTTTATTCCCTCCAAATTTGTATTGTTGTTTTACCATTGCATACACTACTGCACATTTCATTTATACACCAAATTCACTAAACTGTTTCAAACCATGACTATACAAAACTCTCACATTGAGAACAGATGGTATAGGCCTAAAACTAATGGTCATAACCAAAACAACAGCATGATGGTGAGTCTGTGAATGAGTAGTTTGCTCGCACTCTCACTATAGTCAACAAGTTGAGAGTTTGTAAGGCGAAAATAGAAGATGTGGATGTCGTCGAGAAGATTTTATGATCTATGACACCCAAGTTCAATTATGCTGTGTGTTCTATTGAGGAATCGAAGAATCTGGATGAGGTTAAGATTGACGAGCTGCAAAGTACACTTTTGGTACATGAGCAGCGAATGAAGCCTTTGGGTGTAGAAGAGCAAGCACTAAAAGTTTCATCGGGAGAGGCCTTTGGTGGAAGAGGTCAGGGTCTAGGTGGAATGAGAGGACGAGTAGAGGTGGAGGCAGGCGTACTTTTGACAAATCTACTATTGAGTGTAATCGATGTAATAAGCTCGGGCATTTCCAGTATGAATGTCCCAGCAAGGATTTCGGTACAAGAGCGAATTACATAGAAGACAGTGAAGAAATGTTGTTGATGGCATCCGTGGAAAACACCACTGGTAGTAAGGAAAACATTGAAGAAGTGTTGATGATGGTGTCACTGAACGACACTAATGAAAGTTTAGCAGATTTTTGGTTTCTCGACTCCGGGTGCAGCAATCATATGTGTGGCAAGCTGGAATTTTTTATTGATCTAGATGAAAACTTCAGAGAATCGGTGAAGTTAGGCGATGATAGGAGCATCAATGTAATGGGAAAAGGAATCGTATGTTTGCTGGTAAATGGTTTTATACAAACCATCACTGCTGTTTATTATGTTCCTAGTTTAAGAAACAATCTTCTAAGTAGCGGACAACTAATCGAAAAGGGTCTTCAAATTCTCCAAAAAGGAGGTGCATGTAAAATTTATCATCCTGAGAAAGGGATGATCATGGAGATTGCAATGCCAAAGAACAGGTTGTTCAAGTTTCTAGTTGTGGCACAACAAAAGAAAGAAACTTGCTTCAACACCTTTACTGAAGATCGAGCCCGACTTGGCACTGTAGGTATGGCCATTTAAGTTTTAATGGTTTGAATATACTTAAACAAAAGGAAATGGTGCGAGGGTTGCCATATATCGGTACTTCATCAAGAGTTTGTGAAGATTGTCTTGTGGGTAAACAACAAAGGAATCCATTTCCTCAAGAAAGCACGTGGAGAGCCTCTCAAGTCCTGGAACTCGTACATGGTGACATATGTGGACCAATCAGCCCTTTGTCCAACAGCAACAAAAGGTACATGCTTACTTTTATTGACAATTATAGTCGTAAAGTATGGGCATATTTCTTGGTCGAAAAATCAGAAGCTTTCGTAGTTTTTAAACAATATAAGAACCGAGTCGAGAAAGAATCTGGTTTAGTTATAAAAGGTCTTCGCACTAATCGTGGAGGGGAATTTACCTCAAATGAATTTACTAAATTTTGTAATGAGAATGGTATTCGCAGGCAACTAACAGCCGCATACACCCCTCAGCAAAATGGTATAGCGGAGAGGAAAAACAGGACCATCATGAATATGGTTACAAGCATGTTATCAGGAAAAAAGGTACCCAAAACATTTTGGCCAGAAGCCGTTAATTGGACGGTTCATATTCTTAATCGCAGTCCCACTCTCGTTGTAAAGAACAAGTGTCCAGAAGAAGCTTGGAGTGGATACAAACCATCAGTGGCCTACTTCAAGGTATTCGGGTATATTGCTCATGTTCATATTCCAGATTGCAAGAGAACAAAGCTTGATGACAAAAGCAAGAAGTGTGTCTTCCTTGGTGTTAGTGAGGAATCGAAAGCTTATCGATTGTATGATCCAGTATCTCAAAAGATCATAATAAGCTGAGATGTAGTGTTTGATGAAGATTCGAGTTTGGGATTGGGAGAAAAGTCACAAGGAAGCAGTTCTTATTGACTTAGAGTGGGGAGAAAATACACCTACAGCAGAAAGCAATGAAAACGAGGCTTATTCAGAGGCTACTGATGCTAATAATGATACTAACGGAATTGGAGTAGTTAATAGCGATGAGGGTGGAACTAGTGCAGGAGCGGTTAATGGTTCTAATGATGACAATTTGTATAATTCAAGTGAAGAGGAAGAGCAGCAAAGAACAAGGAGGCCTCCAACATGGATGCAAGACTATGAGAGTGGGGAGGGTTTATCAGAAGAAGCAGCAACAAATTTTGTTATGTTTGCTGAAAACGATCCAATCCTTTCCGAAGCGGCTCAAAAAAATGTGAAGTGGAGGTTAGCAATGGACGCGGAAATTGAAGCTATAGAAAAGAATGAAACTTGGGAACTTACAGATTTGCCGGTTGGAGCTAAAAAGATCGGTGTGAAGTGGGTGTATAAAACGAAGTTCAATGAGAATGGCGAAGTAGAAAAGTACAAAGCGCATTTAGTTGCGAAAGGTTATACCCAAAAACATGGCATAGACTATAATGAGGTGGTCTTTCAACTCGACGTGAAGTCTGCTTTTCTCCATGGCAAACTAAGTGAAGAAGTTTTCATTGAGCAACCTCAAGGGAATGAAGTAAAGGGTGCTGAACACAAAGTTTACAAACTAAAAAAGGCGTTATACGGGCTGAAACAGGCCCCCCGAGCTTGGTATAGTCGAATTGAGTCATACTTCATGAACGAAGGTTTCAAGCGGTGCCCTCATGAGCATACTCTTTTTGTCAAAACGGGAGAAGAAGGTAAAATTTTGATTGTTTGCATTTATGTAGATGATTTAATTTTTACTGGGAATGATGAGAAAATGTATCTTGAGTTTAAAGCCTCGATGATGCAAGAGTTTGACATGACAGACCTTGGGAAAATGAGATATTCTCGTGGTATTGAGGTGCGACAGAATGAAGAAGGTATTTTCATATGCCAAAAAAGATATGCTCAAGAAGTGTTGGAGAGGTTTGACATGGATAAGTGCAACCTTGTACAAACTCCAATTGTTCCAGGTTGTCAGCTCACAAGGGATGAAAATGGAGTTAGTGTTGACAACACTAGATACAAACAGCTCATCGAGAGTCTAATGTATCTAACTAACACTCGACCTGATATAATGTTTGTTGCAAGTCTATTAAGCAGGTATATGGAGCATCCTACAGAGGTTCATATGCTAGCAGCTAAGAGAGTGTTAGAGGTACATAAAAGGTACTTTGGGTTTTGGGATACTCTACAAAAAAGAAAAAAAAAAGGTAGCTTAGTTGCCTACACCGACAGTGATTATGCTAGAGATGTGGATGATAGGAAGAGCACATTCGGTTATATTTTTATCATGAACTCAGGGGCTATTTCTTGGTCATCAAAGAAACAACCAATAGTCACTTTATCTACCACAGAGGCTGAGTTTGTTGCAGCCGCTTCGTGTGCTTGCCAAGCTGTTTGGTTGAGGAGAATTTTGGAAAGTTTAGATCATGTTCAGAGGAATAGCACCACAAGTCCACAATTACTGTGATAACAGGTCAACCATTGAGCTTTCAAGGAATCCCGTGTTACATGGTTGAAGCAAACATATAGATGTCTTTCATTTTCTTCGTGAGCTTACCCAAAATTAAGTTGTGGAACTGGTCCATTGTTCTACTCATGATCAAGTTGCTGACATAATGACCAAGCCTTTGAAGGTTGATGTGTTTACAAAACTAAGAAGCCTTATGGGAGTATGTGATGATTCAACTATAAACTGAATAGCACCACCAGGATTCAGTTTAAGGGAGGATGTTTGAAGTAGTCTTTGTTTAATTGTTGAATAAGTCTTAGTTGACTTGAGTTAGTCTAGTTGGTTACTTAGGATCCCTGATTCCAAGGGATTATTTGAACGTGCTTCCCTTTTAGTCGTTTGCATTAATTTGTTTTCTGTAAGGCTATATATAGCCATATTAGCAGCTCAATAAAATCATCCATTCCTCCTAAATTCCATTCATCTTACACCTTTTTAACATAAATTTAGTGACCCACAAGAAAAAAATAATAATAATAACATACGTAGTAACTTAACTGGAAAAAACGAAAAAAGCAGATCTGAACAACTGAAACTGAACAATGCCAAGATAGAAGTTAAAGCCACATAAAAGATACAAATTCCAATCAATATATATTAGCGTCGCAACCAATGTTTTTCGTAATTTTTGCCGTTATAGCTTGACGGAGGCTTATTCACCCGGATACGATGTCCTTGATGGCCAGAACTATCATTTTGATTGGGTGTACGAACATCGCTTTGACTTGGGAGTTTTTCTTTCCTTTCTTCATGACCTTCGTCATGTTCAGACTTTCCTTTGCCAGGAGCAACATCTGGAAACGAAGGAATCTTAGCATTCACACCAACTCCTCCATGGGTTCCATATTCTCTTTCTTGATATGAATCCTGTCCTGGTCTCACTTCCGCGAGCGTCGGGGCAGATTTTTCAGCAAACTGCTGACACTGTTGGTCTTCGTTGATTGAAACTGGTCGGGTTGGCGCAACATCTGAGAGCGACGGTGGCTTAGCATACCGTGTCTGGTTTTTGTCGTTATCGTCCACATAAGAAGGTGGACGCTGTTGGATATGGAATGAAGGTGGTTTAGATTCAACCATGACTTTGATCAAAAGCGTTAAAAAATTGTATATGTTTATAAAAGGGGAGAAGAGCGTGTAAGAGGACGACCCGTTTACAGCGTATTTATTTTCATTTATATCCAGAGAAAGCGTAATGAACGCGTGTAGATCTAAAACCGTTAAATTTCGTGTAGAAAATGGAAAATAAATCATATATCTAAAACCGTGTAAAAAATTTAACTAACAAAGAAGTGAAAATATGTGGTAAAAAATTGGACTAAAAGGAAAGCTTGATTTTGCTACGTAGGCAAAATCAAACACATGTTTGGTCAATAGAAAGTCAAAATTAAATTGACTTATGTCAAACTTTAATAAATTTGAATGATAAATTTTGTGTCAAATTAAAAAACACAAAAACTTAAATAAATATGAAGTAATTATTAAAACTTTAGTTGTTGAATTTTAAATAAATTATATAAAATTAAGTATAAAATTAAAAGTTTGTTTAAAATTACATGAGTATTATTATTAGTTTTAGATTTTTATCCATTAAAATTACAAAATTTGGTAAATATACAAATTAGTTTTAATATACGTTAAATATTCTTTAAAACTAATATTAGTTTTAGACTTTCATACATTAGAATATATATTATTTTTTTTACTATAAATGTTAAATAAGGACTCATGTTATTCTATTTTAAAAGTTTAATTTATATGTACATGAGTTTGAATATTAAATACGGCTAAATTATTGGTAACGAAAATATAAATATCAAATGGTAAGCACGCTGACTGTGATAGGAAAATAAATATACACGATTGTACTTATACAACGACTCATGCAATTCTTATTTAAAATTTATATATAAATATCAATAAAAATATTTTAAAAACTTTACAGATCATATTTTAACACAATAAAAACTCATTGACAAATATTTGTTGTACTTATATCACAATTTTCACGAGTAAATTCTTATCTGTCCATATACTAAACTAAAATTTTAAAATATATTTGATTCATGTGTGAACCCATGCATGCACATTGTGGGTTATGCTCCCATTTTGAGATGGTAAGTTGGTCGTAATTAAGGAATTACCACGAGGTTTAATATCATAGTTGCTCTTAGGGGTGTTCATCGGTTCGGTTATCGATTAATCGGTTTATTCGGTTCGGGTTGTTCGGTTAAAAAAAATTTTTGGGTCATAACCGAAAACCGAACCGAACCAAAAATATCTATAACCGAACCGAACCGAAGAACCGAGAACCGAACCGAAGTTCGGTTCGGTTATGGGTCAAAACCGAAAACCGAAATTTGTACTTGAATTACACTATTTATATTTTTTTTAAATTTAATTATATATAATTTTGGGAAAAAAATATTTCAAGCATAAAAAAGTGTTTTTTTATATTATTATAAACTTTTAATGGACACTTTTTATATTTAAAATAATATAAATATATAAAAAATATATATATTTATATAAATTCGGTTTTCGGTTCGGTTTTCGGTTCAGATAGCAAAACCCATATCCAAACCGAAAACCGAATTTTTAATTCGGTTCGGTTCGGTTTTAACAAGTTCGGTTCGGTTATATATTCGGTTCGGTTTTTTTTCGGTTCGGTTCGGTTCGGTTTTCGGTTTATACGGTTAATTATCCGAACCGTGAACACCCCTAGTTGCTCTTTGGTAGAAAAAAAGTGAGACTAGGGATTGGGTTCAAATAATGGGCCCCTTTTTCACTAAAACCACACATTCTCTCTTTATTGTTACTCTGTATTTTTAACATTAAATTTTAATTTTATATAATTTATTAAATTATAAATAATTATTTATATATTTTATAATATATTTTCTCTCTCTAAATTTAAATCTTAATTTACAACTTTACATTCAAATTCAAATCGTAATATAAATGCATCTACAAACCAAACGGGCAAATCATATATCTAAAACCGTGTAAAAATTTAACTAACAAAGAAGTGAAAATACGTGTTAAAAAGACCAATAGGAAAACTTGATTTTGCTACGTAGGCAAAATTAAACGACGTGATTGGTCAATAGAAAGTCAAAATTAAATTGATTTTTGTCAAATTTTAATAAATTTGGTGTCAAATTTATGAAAACAAAAAATTATATGAGTATTATTATTAGTTTTAGATAATTAAAACTTTAGTGGTTGAATTTTAAATAAATTATATAAAGTTAGGTGTAAATTAAAAGTTTGTTTAAAATTATATGAGTATTATTATTAGCTTTAGATTTTCATTCATTAAGATTACAAAATTTGGTAAATATACAAATTAGTTTTAATATACATTCAATATTCTTTAAAACTAATACTCCGTATTAGTTTTAGACTTTCATATATTAGATTTTTTTTTTACTATATACGTTAAATAAGGACTCATGTTATTCTATTTTAAAAGTTTAATTTATACGTACACGGGTTTGAATATTAAATACGGCTAAATTATTGCTAACGGGAATATAAGTATCAAATGGTAAGCACGCTAACTATGATATAAAAATAAATATACACGATTATACTTATATAACGACTCATGAAATTCTTATTTAAAATTTATATATGGATATCAATAAAAACATTTTAAAAACTTTACAGAGCATATTTTAACACAATAAAAACTCATTGACAAGTATTTGTTGTACTTATATCACAATTTTCACGGGTAAATTCTTATCTGTTCATATACTAAACTAAAATTTTAAAATATATTTGATTCATGTGTAAACCCCATGCGTGCACATTGTGGGTTATGCTCCCATTTTGAGATGGTAAGTTGGTCATAATTAAGGAATTACCTCGAGGTTTAATATCATACTAGCAGGGTACCCGCGCGTTGCAAAGGCGGGTACCCTGAAATAAAAAATTTCGATGAATAATGTATTTTAGTTTATTATATTCATTTTGACAATAAATTTACGGATATAAAGAACTTTGTATAGTCCGTGCCTGTTCGGGCTCGAACCCGTTGGCCCGTGCCTGTTCGGGCTCGAGCCCGTTGCCCGTTCGGGCTTGAATATTTGTGTAATTTGCTTTATTATTTAGAGTAGTGAAATTTAATGCAGGAATTGTGTTTAATTTGGTTGTAAAATATGTTTGATAATTTGTACTTCTTATGTAAGGGGTGTTTTAATAACTGTATTAATTGTATTTATTAACCAGTTAAATAATTGACTACATTAAATAGCATTAATGTGGTGTTTTGTTGTACACTATGCTTCTTGTCTTGTAGGTCTGAAAATTATGTGCATTAAAGTATTGTATACTATGTTTCTTTTCTTGTAAGTAGTATTCATTATAGTTATTAATAATATTGACCACTTTAATAGTATTAATGTTGTAAGTCTGAAAATTACATCATGCTTATTTTGTTGTACACTATGCTTATTTTGTTGTAAATCTGAAAATTAGTTGCAACTATTGTACATTGTGCTTAAATGGTTGTAATTTTTGGTGAAGAGTGTTTTTAATAGCATTAATGTTGTTTGATAGAATTTTGGTTTTAAAATGACATCACGCTTTATTTTGTTGTACAATATACTTACTTTGTTGTAATTCTGAAAATTGGGTGCAATAAAATGTTGTAAATCATGCTTAATTTTTTGTAAGTCTTAAAATTTGAAGAGGGAGTTATCCATGCTTTATATGTAGTATAGATTTGATGTGGTTTCATCTTTATTCATGGTCAATAATAGGCATAAACTTTTTTTCCCATCTATCATGTATGTCGCGATATTTAGTCTTTTGAAAATCTTATGTTATTACCTGGCAATAGTCATTAGTAAACCAACACCCGCCACATTGACTTTTAAACTTTCTATTGTTCTACTGGAGTTGAAAGTAGTAAAAAAAATGACAGATTATATATAAGTAAAAAATCTAAGTTGGGTTTTATTAATTTATCAACATTTTTGTTATGTTATCCAGAAAACAACTTTTAAAAAGTAATTGAAAGGGAATAAATGGAACATTTGTTTAAATCAACGAACTTGGGAAACTTCTGATTTTTCTTGGATTAATTTGGTTATTAGGTATAGAAACAATACTTGAAAGGTTTAATGTGTCTGAATTTTGCTTATTGCAGTTGCTGGGAAGGTTGTGTCTTATAAATAAAGGGGGCAACGTCAAAGTAATAAAATATCGTGGTGGCACCGCTGCAACTTGGGTGGTAGTAGTATTATTGGATCTTACAAAATCTCAAATGTTACCGAATGAGTTGTGTAAAGAAGCCAGTAGTATTATTGAACCTTTGAAATTTTTGATCTCCTCTATCTTATTCTTCATTTCATATGGTCTCTATAGTTGATTTATTAATATGATATTGGTAAGCTTGACTTTTTCTTTGGCTGCTTGTAGGTTGAATGAGTTGTGGTGGTATTCATGGATCGTTAAAGAAAGAAGATGATGATCTCTAAGAACCAAACAATGGTTAAAATAACCTTATTTCATGGTATATTGGTATATATCCAAAATATATATTTTTGTGGTTAGGTTTTCGATCAACTTCTTTTATGTTGTGTTTAGGGATGACGGTTTAGAGTCGAGATCAAAGAGAATGAACACTTGAAGACTCGATCTGAACTCGTGACGTGGACACACGTTTTTTTACAACGGCCGCTGTGAAGATGGTTGTGGTCGGTGTTGTCGGTATGTAAAGTATATCATAGCACTTTGTTTCTACGTAATTCACTGTTTCACGCATTTCACTTTTCTTTTTGTTTAAATTTTAATTGTCACTTTATGCTTATGCATTGTGTTTTTTAGGAACGATTGTAAACTTTATACTAAAACCCTCGCAAGAAATGACTATAATGGCAAAATTCAAAAGATGATGATATGTGTAAAGAAGCCAACTAAAGTAAAAAAGCATAACAAGATTATGGCAAAATGTCAGTTTGTATACAAGGAGTAAAAATTGTAAGAATTCACTAAATATTGATAAGAAAGAACATGTATACATAGTAAATAAAAAATATATAAAAGGTGACGAGACTTGTTGACAAAAGAAAGAGTGTTCAAATATCTTTGCCTTGTAAGAGTTGGAGGTGAGAAAGACTGTAATCGTGTAAAATTTTGGCATTCAAGGTAGGTTGTAATTTGTTGGATAACGGATATTAGATTTTTTTTTGAAAGGCAGATAACGGATATTAGATGAATATATGTAATTGTTATGTTGTGAATTAATAGATTATTAATAGATTTTACGAGTAATTAAAAGAAGTACTCAGTGCCTTTGTTAATAAAAAAGATATTGCGCTTGCTTTGTCTTATATCTCTTTCATTTTCACCATGAGTTTATTTTAAAAGAAAGAAAATATATAAGCTTCCACTTTATTTTAAAGCCTTGAATCAATATTAAAAAAAAAAAAAAAAAAAAAAAAAAAAAAAAAAAAAACCCTCGGTAGTCAGTATCGATACAATTAATTATATATATATATATATATATATATATATATATATATATATATATATATATATATATATATACACACTAAAAGTCAGTGAGAGTTAGCAAATCACTGTAGCTACAGTGATTATAACAGTAATTATGTGTGTTGCGGTTTGTAGCAATGTTACTGTAGCAACAGTGTCTTTTTTTTTTCTTTTTTTTTTTTTTAATTTTTGACCATGAGGTTATATATTTAACAAAATCAGCACCTCATGTTAAATTATAATTTCAAAGATAGTCTCAAAGAACTAACTTTGCAACATATCGATCCCGTTAAAAATTACTGTTCATTTTTTTTTTAAACACCACCTCATGTTTTAATTTAAAGTTAGTCCCGAATGACTAACTTTAAAAAAATAGTACTTGCGGTTATCAATCTTTTGCAAATTTAGTCTTTAATAACAAAAATAATTTGTTTCAATAGTTTTATTTCGAGTTTAGATTAACCACAACATTTTCGCAGCAACGCGCGAGTACCCCGCTCGTTTCTGCTATTCATGAAGAAGTGATGTGAGAAATGTTAGGTGGCACTTAGTATGGTAAGGGTTACGTGAAGCATGAGAAGGTAAATGGCAGGACATGGGTGTAGACATGTAGTTGGTATTTTTGACTATTGAAATGTTTGTGTTACATTTTTTTTTCAAAATCTATACATGTGATGATTGACAAGGAAAAGGGTGACTATCAACCTTCACCTAGCATAATACCGGTATATTGTATCGAGGCAATTTTATATCACATAATTTATCATTTACATAACACATGAATAAATTAAAAACTTGACTGCCCAAAAACTTTAAAACATCATTTATACGTTAAACAAAAACAAAAAATGAAATAGTATCGCTTGAAATTACTTCAAAACTTATAAAAAAAATGAACTTTCACAATAATTGAAAAAAGTCAACAAATCATTTTAAGAATGCTTATAAATGTGGATCTAAAAAAAATCATGTACATGGATCTAAAAAAAAATATGACTCTTATGTAAATTTAAGCCTAAGCCCATATTGCTCAAATATTTTCAAAACTTGCAGACCATCCAAAAAAAAAAAGCAAGCATCAAAAACTGATAAAAAACTTACATCTGATAAAAAAAACTTACATCAGAGACAGTTATAGATTTTAACATTTATCAACCTAAACTCGTTTAAAGTAGAATAATTTTGTTATAAACAACAACACATTTACTCTTATTATTTGATTTAAAAGTTTACCAAGGCAAAACGCACATATAACAGTCACTTATAATTGATCATTTACTTCTAAAAGTTTACCATTACAACTGGGCAAAACAAATAGTCACACATGCTAGCTAGACCAAAGAAACTCAATTGTCAAACGCAATTCAATTTGTAGAAACTGAGTATGGTAGCCCACGCGTTTCGACGGGGTTTTTGGCTTTTTTGTTTTCTAATCCAAATGTAGTAGTATTGTTGGTGTATAAAATTTGGTTATAGAAAAAATCAAGAACATAGAAAAGAGAAATATAATGAGTTGCGTATATACATGCAGGATATATCCCTTCTTCATGGCTTAGGAATAAAGTTTCTTCTTGTTCCAGGAACACGTACTACAAAAAGATATGCAAAAACTTTCAAACCAAAATATACACTCAACGTCGTCGATCATTGCTCGTAATTTAAGAATACCTTGAAAAGAACCCACAACAAAGGAATTGAACACCTTGAAAATTTAAGAATAGCTCACATAATTAGTAGTTGTTCATATATTTCAACGGCTCTACTATGTGCCTGCATCGAATATGACATAGGAGCGTAATACAGAAATTTGACAATATTACTTGAACAACTTTCACGTAATAGTTTGAGTAATTTACCTTTTTTTACTGGAGTCTCGAATGTTTTATTCGCTCCATTTATAGCCTGCGACAGCAAATTTACATCAGTCAAAGCTGTATAGAGAAGTCACAACGACGTAATCTGCGAATAATAACTTTTAAAGGATTGATATAGGTTGCTTATTTACCCGTTTGAAACCTGCAACACCAAATTCAAATAAGCTAAACTACTATAAAGGAGTGATAATAATATAATTTACATAAGCCGTAAAGTTGGGAAGTTTTAGACGTATCAACATTTCATTACGTGGAAATATAACTGGCAATAGCTAAAAACGCGTCTGCAAGAATAGAACATAATTAGCTTAAAACTTTTTTTCAAGTGTTCTCACATTTTTTACAAAAGAAGCATATGCAAACATCAATCCTCATACTATCCGAGTTTTCATCATCCTTATTTTCGCAAACCTATATTTTACTTGGTTTTTCCCAAATCCATTTGACCCATTATCAGAGTTTTGCAAATTAAGATAGAAGTGTTGTATAAAACTCACCTGTGATGCCTTAACTACAGCAATCTCGTTAAGCACCTGCACAAATAGACCAACTTTTATTACTACATATATCCAAACATATTAAGAAAATGAACACCGGAATAAAAGTCATAGAATATGTTACCTAGTTTGTGATCTCTTCCGTACAGCAGCACAGTATCATGACCATTTTCCACAACCTATATAAGAACGGTCCATGATTGATTTTTTTGTAGAGTTATGTCCAGTATATGTGAGAGTCGGAGTCGCCTTGATATGTTACCTTCAATTGAAAATTTACATAGAATTAAATATTTAATAGCTAACGCATTTAAAAAAATAGAGGCGAAAAATAATAATAGTAGATACAGGCTAATCCATGCCATAAGAAGTTAAATAGTTAACAAAACTCCATGACAACCAATATTTTGTGTTTCTTTAACATTAGGTGTATCGATGGTTCTTTAAGGCAGAGAACAACAAACTTGATTGATTGGCCTTATGCTTTATTGATAGCTATTGCCAAGAATGATGGCGAATTAAAATGGGATTTGACTAATCAATAGGCAAGTATATTGTATCAAGAGCAATATCAATGATAATGTTCAAGGGTCGTTTCATGTTAACTCTTAACTGATGTGCTTAACCGATTATTGGACGGCCAATATTGGTTGAACTAAGCACTACAACTAAAGTGTATGAAGGCTGAATCAGCCAACCCAGTCCAATTAGTTAAAAGGGCCACATGTTTTTGTTGACATATGCTTTGGTAACACAATGATTTAAATGCTTTTATGGTAGACAAAATTAGGACGATCATTTAAAATCATGTATATAACTGATGACAACAATTTCGATGTTCCTAAATCGTGGGTTGTGACATCAAAAAAGCAAACATCAAAGAAAGTGGTGTCAATAATTATATAAATGTGTCGGATGTGTATACTGGATAATATAGAAATCAGAAAATTAAATAAGATGAACTAAAATCAAATAAGATATGAGAAACTAACAGTTTACCTTTTTAATAAAGCGGCAAAGAAGATGAAAAAGATAAGAGAAGAAGCGTAAATGGGCATGAAAGGTATTTAAAAGTCATGAGTGGGTCAACAACTGAGCATTACCGGAGGACAGGACACGAATTGCCACGTGTTATAGTTATGTGAAAGTAGATTACTGTCAAGCAGCGCGCCTGTAAAATTGGATAGGCTTAAAGGTTATTAACTATGTATATTTAATATTAAGTACGTGTGAAGATTCAAGAAGTTAGAATATAGTGGGTGTTTACCGGGGCTTTGAGTCCAACTTTGTCGTTATAAGCTGCAGAAATTCTTGTGGACATACGTTCCCCAAACAAATGAGACCAGGTAGTCCATACTCCATAGCACGCGGTGTAAACCCCTTAAGTTCAGCAACCACTTCCAATAACCGCTGTAACCTTTCTAAATGGTCTGCAAGAAGAACAAATGTAAGAAACTGATAAATTTATATTTGCGAAATGGGTAGTCAAACAAAGTACATGAGTTACCAGCTAAAATCATTGTTCAACATTATTGGAGGCTTACACAGCTGACCTTAAAAGAAAGATGAAACAAAACAGGAAGATGCTGTTGGTTTTATGAACATAAATTAATAGTCGTGTGTTAGGATCGAACTTGAGATCACGGGATTGCACACTTTACGTATGAAAAGTAAATGAGTAATAATTATATATAAATGTTATATTAATTATTAGAACGCAAACACGTAACAATCGTTAACGTTTAACGGAAAAGGATAACGATTGTTAGACGAATGAAAAGGGAGAATGATAGATGAAACTTTGAATGTCAAGAAGGTTTCGTAAACCCTTTGAGGGTGTAGGGTCGATTGGGAAGTGTATCCCACATCGCTTGGTGAAGCTTTTGACACAAGATTTCTACCCTATATAAACACACAAGGTTTCATTCTTTTCTCACAACTTGAAAACCTAATCTTGTGTGTTTTGTTCTCTTCTCTTCTCTAGCAATTTTCGACAAGCCCCATTAAGTGAAGGTAGTCGAGACTTGTTATTCTAAGCGTGTGTTGTGCTCGTCTTACTTGCATAAGCATTTGCTTGAAGTAGTACGTGTGTACAAGATTGTGAATCAAACATATTATTGTTTGTTTCTTGGTTTGTTCACATAAACCCTATATTGGGGAATTGGTTCCGGAAGATTGCTTTGATTCTTGTTCGGGCTAGAATCACAAAGGTACGTTTATTATTTATGTTTTGATTAATTAATTACATATTATGGTCTTGTTATAATTGCTTCCGCTATATGCTTACTTGATGTGTTTTGGTTTATTTATGATTGTCATGTTATTATAATTCCAACAGATGCATGTAGAATACTTAGTTGTCGTTCTTCTTCCTTCTGATTTTGTAGATCCCGTTGATTTATTTTCAGCCAATGCTTTCGCCTATGAATGAAAACCCAGACAGAGATCAGAAATCATTTACACATTATCATTTCACTTTTAATAAAGTTTCCCCTGTAAAAAAGTGACTCATAAGAATATCTTGTTCAAAATCGCATCCTCACACTCGTCTGTACGTTGTTTCCTTTCAAGCCTAGCCATTCGTCTTTCCTCACCTTCCCCTGCAACATCATGGATCTCTGCCTTTGGCGTAGCAAATTTTAGAATAAGACAGTGTTAGTGAGCACAAAATATGATGAAATAAGTAGAGAATTATCGCATAAAAAACTTGAACGAAAATTTACCTTGAAAAGACCTTGGATTAGAAACTGTTCCTATTTTCTTTTTCCAAATATGTGGGCCTTCATGGTACCTCAACTACATATTCCTTATATATTCCTTTTTTATATTGATAAAATTTATATTTTTATTAATAAATTGATTTATATAACATATAATATTTAAATTTATAATTATTTTCTCTCTCCTATTTTTCTTTCAACCCCAAATCCAAATCCAAATCATAATCATAAACCCATCTACAAACCAAACGGGCCCTTAGTTTACAAATGAATCCAAGTTTGAACGACTGCAGTGACAGTTCACTTTTAATTGATTGTAAACACAAATTTCAATTCACTTTTTGCTCTAACATTCAAGTATTTTGTGGATGATTATACATACAAACAAAGCTATCATGGCGCAACAGTTAGATTAGATCAGGTTCTACCCATTTTGACAACTGTTGTTTAGGTGCTTAAGAAACAAACATTGGATGAACTGATAAAAAAACAAGTTATCTAAATTTATACATCTATACTACATATAAAAGAAAAATGGTCAAACCTTGAAAAGTAAAATGTTGAAAGTCAAAGATGAGAGAAATGTATAGTGTAATTAACACTCTTATATAAGGTTAGTTGAAATTCCAATGGGAGGAAGAAAATTTACTAGGGTGAGCGACGACGGGTTGAAATTTAGTAAACTGGATCGGTTCTTGTTAAATGATGAATTTAGTAATCTTTGGGGTAACCGATCGGTCATCGCTTTAGACCGTAAGTTATCGGATCATTGTCCGATAGTGCTAAAAGATGTGGACTTAGATTTTGGTCCAAAACCATTTAGAATTTTCAGTATTTGGATAGAGGAGTTGGATTTTCAACATACTGTGGAGGAGGCGTGGAAGAAAGAGGTAAGGAGTACCCGTTCAGATTGTAGATTTCGGGATAAACTTAAAAATGTTAAGGCAAGCCTTAGGACGTGGAGTAAGGATAGATTTGGAGGGTATAAGGAGAAGATTGAGTCATTAAAAAATGTAGCAATTAGATGGGAATTAGAAGGAGAAACAAGATCAGTGAATGATGATGAGAGAATTTCTTGGTTGGAGGCTAGAAAATGGTGGGAGAAAAAGGAAAACGAACTTGGTAATATGCTTCGTCAAAAAGCTAGAATTAGGTGTGATGTGGAAGGAGATGAGAATTAAGAGTTTTTTCATTCGTACATTAAGAGGAGGAATAATAAATGTAACTTGAGAGGTCTTATGGTTAATGGGGTGTAGTGTGAGGATCCAAAAATAGTAAAAGCGAAGATGGCTAAACATTACAAATCTTTGTTCTCCGAAGGTGCGGTGACACATCCGATATTTTTTTGTGATCGGATTGAGAAGATAACGATGGAGGAGGCTAGATTAATTGAGAAAGAATTCAACGAGAAGGAGATATGAGAAGCGATCATGGGGTGTGGGGGTGACAAAGTGCCGGGGCCCGATGGCTTTAATTTCAAGTTTATTAGAAAATGTTGGGAGACTATTAAGGCGGACTTGGTACGGACAGTTATGTGGTTTTGGGAAAAGATGGAAATATCGAAAAGGCGTAATGCTTCATTTGTTACCATCATTCCTAAAGTGATGGATCCCATTTGTGGCACCCCTAAAATTTACAACGCAGCGGAATACCACTTTGGGTGTCACTACATAGTTCATACACACAAGTTACAGAAAACGACCTCAAAAGAGACGTTTAATAAAATGTCACATTCGATTTGATAAATCAGAGTACAAAGGTCCCAAAAATTTCTATTTAAAAGTTAAGTTACAAGTATTAAAACAAGACACATATGTATATTTTAAAGATAAGAAGTTATCGAATGTGTAGAAAACAAGTCTTTCAATATTTGATATCCACGCGACTTCGATTGCTCCCAATGCTCAGCTAGCCAAATAATACCTAAGAAAATACATGCTAAAAAGTCAACATAAAGTTGAGTGAATTCATAGAGTTTAATAAGTAAAGAGTGAATACAAGAAAATTCAGTTTAAAAGAAGTTGGGCTACGTTGTTATACGCCCGTAATTAAGTTGACATGTAACAAATACAAGTCGAGAAATAAGATTTATAGCATTGAGCTCATGACACCGAACCTTGACCATGTTTAAGTTGCCCCTCATAAGGTATTCAATTGCCATTACCTCAATTCTAAATATTATATGTCCGTTTGGAAATAGAGGCTCCAAGTGATCGCTACTCACCCAAATAGGCCAGCCTGGCCAAATATGCATATCTATAATATTAGCGTTTACTCACGTAATTAATGGTTCATGAAATTAGGGACTTGATGGCAAAGGTACTCAATGTCTATAATTATGTAATCGTGAAACTACTTGTATTCCGTTTGTAAAACTAGCTTGTATCCCCCTCGCGAGGTTTATAAAACGTTTAAATAAGTAAAAGCGAGGCTATGAACTCACCTTAAGAGCAACGAGATCAGAAGTAAAATGGATCTTCGAACGAGTGCGAAGCGTCTAAGCACAACCTAAAAGACATGACGCGACTTAGAATGATAAAGAAGAGCGATATGAAAAAGTAAATCAAATGATCATGAGATATGTTTCCGAGATAAGCATGGCATTGCACTAAGACTTGACCCAAGATATTTTAACTCTAAGATTGATGTTCGACCAGGTCTAATAGGTAATAAAACACCTACCAAGTTTCATCCCTCAATTCTTATTTTTCCTATGTGTACCTACACATTTTAGAGTTCAAAACAAGACGTAAAATATTAAATTCTGGATTTGACTTTATTTTATAGACCCTTAACTCCTAATCTATAAATGATATGAATAGAAGGCCTTCACCCCTGGAAAGCTCTTTGAGTCTAGTTTTCAAAAATCCAGGCCTCAACTTCTGAAAGATTCAGAATCATGTGAAAAGACTATTTTACCCCTGAACATCCAACCCATAATATTTTCTGAATTTTTAATCTCTTACGAAAATGGCCATAAATCCTAAACTATGATAGCAATTTAAGTGAGACCAATTGGAGGTCTTAGAATAAGATGTCTACTACTAAGACATATTTTAAAACCCAACACTCTAGCAAAAAAATCTGGAGTTAAGCTCCTTTTTCAAACAGTAGTTCAGAACTGACTAGTTTTCGTAAAATGACCAAATCTCCCTCATCCGGAGGAATTGGTAAACCCTCCAATTAGCCACATGGTCCTAATATGTTGTACCCTTCACCCATATAAAAACCCAGTAGCCCCTAGTTCAAAATTTATTAATTATAAGTGAAATAATCTGCATTACAATTTCTGGTTACACACTAAATATGTTTCCACGGTTTTGGTCGTATCTCGACCATCCGGAATAGTTGGTTTTCCGGCCAACTCGCCACTAGGACCTGAGATATTCTACTATCCATTTATGAAAAGCTTCAGTAGGCTCTAAGCCAAAAATTTACCATTAACACACAAACAATCTGCAAGTTACCTATATTGACTAGTTTTACTAATTTGGGCATAACTTGATCATCCGGAGGAGATAAAAATTCCTCCAACTCTCCACATGAATCTTAGACATATATCAATCTAAAAATGTAATTTAATCATAGGCTCCAGGCCAAAAATTAATGGGAAAACCCACGTTTTTTTACTGATGTAAAAACAGTCCCATCAAATCCAACTAAACCTATTCTAAACTCATCCAAAACATCATCAATCATCATGCAATGCCACACTAATCATCACAAACAACTCAAGAACATTAAAACTCATCAAAATCAGAAAACCCATAATTAATTAAATAACAAAAACCATTTGCATGTGACAAAAATCAAAGAGGATGATGGGATATGCTTACTAGGAGTGAAAATCAATGAAACCTTCTAGGGTTTGGATAGAAACGACTCAAGAGGTACCACCACAAGCTTGGACCTTCTCTTCTACTCTTCAAATAGAGCTTGAGGGCTGTGGAGATGGCTCTAAAATAATCTTAAGGAAGACTTCAAGAAAACTTCAATAAAACATCAAGAAACATCAAAAAAACCTTCAAATCTTTGATTCAAATCACCATCTTTTGCAAGCACCTTCAAGAGGATGTTGTGGAGATTATTTTGAGTATCAAAAATCACAGAGATGAGGGTGATTTGATGGTGATTCGTGGCAGCAACAGTGGAGGAGAGGGAGGAAAAGTTGGATGGTTTAGTTAGGTGTGCATATATGAGAGAAAATGATGAGTAACTTTCTTGAAAATGAAAGAAAATGGGTGGAGTGTGTTTGTGTTTATTATGGCCGGTTTTGGGGGGTTCAAGGAGGAGATTTAATTACTTATTTTGTAAAAATGATATGTAAATTAAGTGTGGATGACATGTATAAGTGTTGGGGTGGACTATGTAAGGTAATTAGTAGTATTTAGGGGTTTAAAGTGGTAAATTGGAAAGGTGGAGAGTGGTGAACGACCAAAGCTTGAAAAAATATAGATAAAGATCAGATTTTATTAATATTGGATTAATATTTGGAGTAGTAGTGTGTTTGTGGGGATTAACTCAAGCGTACGGTCTTAAAAACGCGAATTACGCAGTACCGGGTGACCTGAAAACGTGAATTTTAGAAAAGTGTTATAAAAATATTTTGAAATTGTTATGAAGTGTTAAGATGGATAATTTTAATATTTCATGGGAGACTTGGGTTTATCGGAGTGTTTAAACGTCGTTAAAAATGAAACCGTGGGTCGAAAACACGTTTGATGACACCGGTTCTTGATAAAAGTGACATAAGTTATAAAAATGACACGACAAGTATAAAACTCTTTTGTAAACATGAAATAGTTTAAAATTTCATAAAATATGTAAATTATCATAGTCTAGGGTTGGTTCACTTTGTCAAAACCTTAAAACGTAAATTTAAATCGGGTAAAACGTAAAGGTGCAAGGTTTACGTAAAAATAGAATAATTGAAAAGTGACTTTTAAAATAGGATTGTAAGAAAACAATGATGCATAAAAAGTGTAGAATGGACGTAGTCTAGTCGCGGTTGAATGAATTGAACGTACACGGATAACTTTCGACGAAGTTAATTAGTTAAAATAGAATAGTTGAATAATAAACTATTAAAATAAATGACATGAATTTTTAGAAATGTCACACCATTGGGCTTGGGGATTTTCGACCCATTAGTCTCATTGGTTGCTATTATAAAATTATAGCAAAGATGTTGGCGGAGAGGGTCACGCGGGTGGTGGGAAACGTGGTGGGGGATGCTCAAAATGCGTTCATAAAAGCGAGGTTTATCTTAGACGGGGTTCTAATAGAAAATGAGACTATGGACTTCTTAAAAAGAAGGAAAATGGTCAGATTTTTAAGGTTGATTTCAAAAAGGCTTACGATAGCATTAATTGGAACATCTTATTAAATATAATGAAAAAAAATTGGATTTGTGGAAAAATGGTGTAAGTGGGTTGAGGTGTGCCTTAGGTCTTTGTCTATGTCTATTCTTGTGAACGGTTCTCCAACGGAGGAAATTTGGTTTAGAGAGTGGCGTTGGACAAGGCGATCCTTTATCGCCTTTTCTATTTATCTTGGCAACAGAAGGATTAAACGCAATAGTTAATGAAGTGGTGGAAAATTGTATATTTAGAGGAGTGAAAGTAGGTGCAAATAATGTTACGGTGTTGCACTTACAATATGCGGATGATACTATATTCTTTGGTGAATGGAATAAAGAGAATGCTAAGTCTCTGATGTGTATTCTTAAATGTTTTGAAGAAGCATCCGAATTGTGGGTAAATTACATCAAGAGCAAGCTTTACGGGATTGGGGTTAATTATATGGAATTAAGGGATATGGCAGTTTGGATGGGGTGTGGTGTAGGGGAATTTCTTTTTACTTACTTGGGGTTACCAATTGGTGAGAACATGAGGCGTATAAATGCATGGAATTCCGTGGTGGAGAAATTCAAGAGCCATTTAGCGGATTGGAAGGCTAAAACGATGTTGTTCGGGGGCCGTCTAACATTGGTTAAATCGGTTTTAGGTAGCTTTCCATTGTATTATTTTTTGATGTTCCGTGTGCCATTGAGTGTCATAAACCATCTTGAGAGAATTAGAAAAAAACTTCTTTTGGGGAGGGGGGAGGGAAAAAAAATTCATTGGTTAAATGGAGTACGTTACTAGCATCACATGGGGTGGAGGGTTAAATATTGGGTCGTCGTAGGCAAAAAATATGGCTTTATTAGGGAAATGGTGGTGGAGGTTTAAGAGGGATGGGGAGTCTTTGGGTTATGGTGATTAAAAGCATTCATAGTGATGACGGGGGTAGTCGGAAATAGGGTAATGGGTGGAGGGAATGGGTGGTGGGGTTTGGCGGGATATTGTGAAGATAGGTGAGGAGTTTGAGGGTCTGGGGGTGGAATTTAGTTCGTCATGTGTGGGGGTGTTGGGGGACGGGAGGGATATTAGATTTTGGACAGATATATGGGTAGATAATTGTAGACTTTGTGATAGATTTTCTAGGTTATTTCATTTAGATAGGGGAAAGGATAACATCGTGATGGATATGATAAGGACTCTTGGTTAAACTAAGTATGGTGTTGGGAGTGGGATTGGGGAGGAGTATTAGGGGTGAGGTTTGTAAGGAGTTAGAAGATTTAATGTCTATATTGCAAAATATTGTTGTTTCTATTAATTGTAGGGATAAATGGAGGTGGGCGTTATCCAAAGACAGGGGCTTCAAGGTCAACGAATTGTCAAGAGTGGTCGAGGAAAAGATTCTAATGGTGGAAAGTGGAGGTCAAGAAACACTTTGGAATAAGTTGGTGCCGAAAAAAGTAAACATATTCGTGTGGAGAGCTTTGAAGGGTAGACTTCCGGTTCGCGTGGAGCTTGATAGAAGAGGTATAGACTTGGATTCGGTTCTTTGTCCAAGTTGTAATAATGCTGTTGAAACATGTGCTCATAATTTGGTCGCTTGTGATCTTGCTATAAGTGTGTGGGACAAGGTTTTTAGTTGGTGGAAGGTGGGGATTGTTAATGCTTTCTATATTGATGAATTTTTTTCATCATATGGAAACGTAAATTTCCCTTCTAATATTTCTCGTGTTTGGTAAGCGGTTATTTGGACATCCGGCTATTTCATTTTGAAAGAAAGAAATGCACGTGTGTTTGGAAAGAAAGTGTCAAGGACTAATAAAATTGTTCAAGACATTCAATTAAAAAGCTACGAGTGGATAGTGAGAAGATCGAATAAATACAAAGCGATTGATTGGCAACAATGGTTGTTTGATCTAATAAAAAGCCAGTTCAGTTACATGATCAGTTGGTGAGTTTCAGCTTGATGACAAAAGAATACAGTGTGTCTGCAAGTTTATGTGAACTAGGTTCAAGTGTGTTTGCAACAGTGTGCAGCGGTCTACAACAGTGTGGCTGCAATATCAATAATGAGAAAATGGTTTGCTGCAAGTGCGTTTACAACAGTGTGTCTGCATATTTGTGTAGCAAAAACTATTTTCTGCAAGTGGTCTCAAAGTCATCTGCATATTTGTTCTCACAGTGGAATGTTTTATGTGATGTGAGTGTGCATTTATTGGTCTAGGTTCCATATGTGAATTTTTATTCTCATGTGGGCCTCTTTGATTATTAGCATTGATAGGATAGCAATTTGTGTTGTTCCATATTTCATATATCAATATAGTTTTGGTTAGGACATTGTGGGTTATGCCTTGTTTGGTTTTTGTTGTGTTTGTTTTTTTTTGGGTCCTTCCTTTCTTAATTGGCTTGATTAATTAAGAGGGATGTCGTGTTTTGTATTTTGGTCCTTTGTGTCGTTATAAAAATGTTGCCTGTCAAAAAAAAAAAAGAAAAAAAAAGCCTTCATTACTTAAAAGTACAATAATTTATTCATATTGTACAACCAATTAAAACACTCCTTACAAAAAAGTACACTAAAATTTTCACAATGTACAATTTAAACGAGCTACAACATAATCCAAAATATAAAATAATTAAACACACTAATTAATGTTATTTTTAAAACACCCTAAAATGAAAAGTACATGTTATTATACACATTATACAAATTAATAAAACAACAAAGCATCATACAAGCTAACAAGTTGATGGTACATATAGTTTTGAAAACTGGACCAGACCAACGGGTTCAACCGGTGTCGCTACCAATACGGCTAACCAATAAAAGCCATCCGAAAACGAACCAGAGAGGACCCGTTGAAACCGATACAAACTGGTTAATCAGGTCTCATCGAGATCTATTTCTCTTGTTAATCGTCACAGGGTACCCGCCGTCGCAACGCGCAGGTACCCTGCTATACTATATATAAAGGAAAAACCAAAAAGTAAAAAGTGAAAAGTTGAAACTAAAACAGGAAATGTTGAAAACATATATTTCAAAAGGAAATTATTAATACACATAGAAATCTGGGTTGACCCGGGACGTTTCAAACCCGGCGAGTTGACCCGGTTTAATTTGACCCATTTTCAACACAACCTATCAGGTTGACTCGGTTTAAATCGATCCATTTTTAGACTGGAACGGTTCAACCGGTTGAACCACCTGGGTCGAATCGGGTTTCAAAACATTATGCTTAATCCCCAAATCTTCAAATTTTTACTATTTTTCGTTTATAACACATAAACTTTTTTTTTTATCACAAAACGATCTGTCGCTATAAAATCTCGTTGCTATGTACGGGTATTCGTCTAGTTTGATCACAAATGTTTATTAGTTTTGTAAAACAAATGTTAATAACAACTGAATAATACTCGGTAACATAAATGGAACCTGACTTAGAGATTTCATCACTGCGTGAAGCACGGGTTTTTTTTTAACCTTGTTTTCACTCATTTATTAGTGGTTATATTATAATTTTAATTTTTAAAGGTTGTTAGATGAAATAAAAGTTTTTTTAAAAGACTAATTGCAACCTTACTCTTATATTGTATTTTGAAGGGTAAACACCATATAATAATAACCTATTTTCTTCAATTTGTCAAGTTGAAACATACTTTTTTATCAACATATAAACCAACATACTTTAAATCTTGTTCTGACTTCACCCATATGACTAACTTAAAATTGCATCCTTAGTCCTTTTACTAACGGTCGTTAGTAAATAACTTAAAATTTGGTTTTCTTAAGTTTTTGTCTCTTTTTGCACGTTTTATTCTGCTTTTGAATGTTTTTGTCCATTTTTACACGTTTTCGTTCGTTTTTACACGTGCAAAAACATTTTTATACATCCGTTTGTTTTTGCACGTTTTCGTCCATTGTTACAGGTTTTCATTTGTTTTTGCACGTTTTCGTCCGTTTTTACATGTGCAAAAATGTTTTACACGTTTTGGCCCATTTTTTACACGTGCAAAAATATTTTTACACGTTTTCATCCATTTTTGCACGTATTCGTCAGTTTTTACACCTTTTGTCCGTTTTTGCACATTTTCAACCGTTTTGATACGTTTTCGGCCGTTTTATATGCTTTAATCCATTTTTAAGTGTTTTTGCACATGTAAAGACGGATGAAATGTGTAAAAATGGCCGAAAACTTGTAAAACAGACGAAAATGTGCAAAAACATGAAAAAAAACTAATGAAAGCATGCAAAAACAGACGAAAGCATGTAAAAACAGACAAAGACATGTAAAAATGGACGAAAACATGTAAAAACGGACAAAACTTGTAAGAATAGACGAAAAAACGTGCAAAAACTGACGAATACATGTAAAAATGGACGAAGACGTGTAAAAACGGATGAAATGTGTAAAAACGGACGAAAACTTGTAAAACCTGATGAAAACGTGCAAAAACGGACGAAGACATGAAAATACGGACGAAAGCATGCAAAAACGGATGAAAGCATGTAAAAACAAACGAAAACATGTAAAAACGGATGAAAACATGTAAAAACGGACGAAAACGTGCAAAAATGGACGAAAATGTGTAAAAACGGATGAAAACGTAAGAAAACAAACTTGTAAGTTATTTACTATCGGCCATTAGTATAAAGGACTAACAATGAAATTTTAAGTTATTCATATGGGTGAAGTCAGAACAAAATTTGAAAGTATGTTGGTTTATATGTTGATAAAAAAGTAAGTGCTCCAACTCGGCAAATTGGAGAAAGTAGGTTGTTATTTTATGTTGTTTACCCTATTTTGAATAATAAGCTTGCACTTCTAATCTTTTTTGTGTTACTTTCTTTTAGCAAAATACCTTGATCAAAATGTAAACGCTAAGCATCAAAGGTTGTGATTATTATATAACATAGACTAATTGCAAGAAAAATACTGAACTTTTAGAGGGTTTTTTTTTTTTTTTTTTTTTTTGTTAGCTAAGAGAGCAGTGACGGAGCTTGACCACTTTGAATGGTGGGGCCAAAAAAATTTGAGAAAAAAAAAACGGACTACTTCAATAAAAAAAATTCGTACATAGAGTTATATATAAACAAAAACAATGAACCATCGTTAAAGCAAACAAATTACAACTCAGCTCGACGGCCTTTAAGCTTTTTGAATTCATCAATTAGGGATTCTGAATCAAAATTTTTAGCAACTTCTTTTTTGATGTAAATCACCAAACTATTTGCAAGAAAATCATCGGACATCCTATTGCGAAGTCGGCTCTTGCATATCTTCATTGACGAAAATCCCCTGACGGTTGTAGCAGTTGAAACCGGAAGTGTTAGGACTAGTCGAATCAATCTCTCAAGCAAATAATACGACTCACGTTTCTTAGTTTCCACAAGAACTTTGCATAGTTCAGCAATAGTGGAAACCTTACTTAGCTTCGGATTCTTTGACATTTCAATGTTGAGAATCTCTAACTCGGAACTCAATCGAAGTGTCTCTTGTTCGGTAAAATCTGCAGGATTATATTTTTCAACTAGAAGACAGATCTCTTCAATATTGTAACCATTAGAATCATTTTTAGGAACTAAAGCAGAACCAAGAGTTAACAAGTCCATTGCGTGTTCATTGAATCTATTGTTTAGCTCGTGCAATTGCTTGTCCAGTATGGAAATAAATACTTCTGCCCAATAATAATGCTCAAAGGTAAAGTGATGATCAATTTGTCGAGGGCGATAACGACTTGACTTATATAAAGCACTCATGTCACGCATATCTATTTGATGCTTTTGTGAGAAAGTCACTACCTTTTCACGAAAACCCCATCCGTTATTTCTGAAATCATTAAGACTTTCTTTTGTTGCTGAAACTAGATCGATGGCATTGCCAATATCTTGATCTTTCTTCTGTAAAGCTTGAGAAAGAATATCAATCCTCCCCATTATTTCCTTCATCATGTGCAAAATGAACACAAACTCAAATGATTTTAAAGAAGTGTAAGCCGCATCAACATCAGCACGTTGAGAATAATACCCGTCTCTAATTATACTCTCAAGAACAACGCAAGTAGGATTAAACAACCTAAGCAAGTTTTCAACTGAATACAAATGAGAACCCCACCTTGTATCACTAACTCGTTTTAAAGTCCCAACCTGATTTTTCCCTCTACCACGTTTTATTTCACCAAGTTCCAATAAGCGTTCAATCTCAGTTGATTTGGCTTCAGTAACTCGTCATGTCGCTTACTAGGAACACAAATTACATTTATAATGGAAGATAATTTTGTGAAGAACTGATGAACCGGAATAACTTCACTTGCAGTAGCAACTAAAGCAAGTTGTAACCGATGAGCAAAGCAATGAACATAGCATGCATAAGGACAATCTTTAACAACAAGAGCTTGTAAGCCATTCCACTCCCCTCTCATGTTACTAGCACCATCGTAACCTTGGCCACGGATTTTACTAGTATCAAACTCGTCCTTTAGAAGTTGTTTCCATAATTTTTTTAAGAGTTAGTGATGAAGTATCGCGTACATGTACCAAATCTAAGAACCTCTCTCTTATAACCCCCTCATTGTCAACAAACCTCAAAACAATGGCCATTTGTTCCTTCTTGGACTCATCTCGTGCTTCGTCGACCGTGACACAAAAGTATGAGTTTCCCACTTCACTCCTAATATGCTTCCGAGCCTTGTTTGCAATAATATTTAATATTTCCTTTTGAATATCTCCAGAAGTATATTTTGAATTAAAAGGGGCATTCTCCAACAAAACGTTAGCAAGTTCAACATTGTATGAAGCTAGAAGTTTTAACATTTCGATAAAATTACCTCGATTTTTTGATTTACGAGTTTTGTCATGCCCTCGAAAAGCACATGCTTGAAATGTCAACCAACGGACAATATCAATCGAAGCTTTCAATCGTACATGGTTATTCAAAATCAGCTCTGTATTTTGCTTATGAATAATGTTTTTGATGTGTGCATCTTGATTCGACAAATTTTCACTAAATGCCATTGCAGCTCTATGTTGTGAACAACCAATATGCTTAAGAAATGCACAATTTTTTCCTTCATTAACTTTCTTCCAGTTGTCAAATCCTTTAACAATAAATGCATCAAAACCATGTTTCACATTTAGTTTGTCACTAAACAAGTAACAGAGAAAGCAATATGCAGCATTAGTTGTCGGAGAATACTCCAACCAACTAGGAAAAATATAGAACCATGAGGATTGGAATCTTCGAGGATGCTTTTTCGACCCTTTGGTAGGATACTCTTTAAGATGAATTTGGAAAGGTTCTTGGTTCAAATAGGATAGTCTTATTAGTTCCTTTTGATTAGGAGAATAGTTCCAAATTGGTATTCGCTTCCCCGGATCTCTTTCTAAAGAGTCAAGAGCCACTGTGTTAGCATTTGGACTTGGAGTTTTGAAAACAGGAACATGCTCTTCGGGTTGATTTTGAGGTTGTTCATTTTCTTCTGGTTGATTAGGTTGTTTGGATGTTGAAGCTTTGGAACGTTTAGCCTCTTGATTTGCATCATCTTCATCTAATGTGTCACAAGTCTTTCTCTTAAAAAATGAATGTAGTGTTTTGTTCTTCAAAATTGCCATTGTAACTCCTGAAAAGGATTTTTGCTACTGATCAAAACTCAAAACAAGTTCCTAAAGGCAATGATATACTTATGAATTAGGAATGACCCATCAGTCATGTTGATATAAATAATGCTTAAAAACGTTATTAATATTTTTCAATAACTCTACGTTTTGATAATCACAAAATGTAAACTAAATTAAATCAAGATTATGACGTTAACAAGTATTTAGTGGTAAATATTTACTTCTACAACTAATATCACTTAAGGTATGTATAAACAAAGCATCTTATGCATTACATGATCAAAGGAGCATTTTCTTTAACACAAAACATAATATAAAATGACATTAACATTTTATATTTTTTAGTAAAATCATTCTCGGTATTGTTTTATTAAACCACAAAGATATGATTTCAAATTTCCAACCAAAAAGGGCAAATTTTCTCCAGAAAAACCTTCCCCACAAAAGGACAATTAAGTCCAACGTTCTGGAGGGGGCGACCACCTTAATTCACTAGGCGGCCCCCTTAATTAGTAAGGTGATCGCCCCCTAATTAAGGGGACCGGCACGCTCCAGAACAGTATTTTCTAACCCTATAAATACTGGTTCATTTCACAAATTTTCCTCACCTTTTTGCACTAAAAATTCTCTGATCTCATCTCTATTCTCTATCCCAAAAAACCTTTGATCATATAATTCATAAGTCTTTGTTTCCAAGTGATCTAAAGCTTCATCCACACAAGTACAAAAAGAAGAACACTCCTTCAACATCCATACATTGTAGTAGTGTTGTGATTAGTTAGTATCATCTTGTAGTAGTGCTAGATATTTGTAAAGTGTTGTGTGGTTTAGTTGATTGTAGATATTAGGTGTGATTGTAAAGTAGTGTAGAAGTTGTGAATTAGTTGTGCATAGAAAAATGTGTGAAGTAGACGAGAAGAAGAAGTTGTGGAGCTATCGCGAAGAAGTTGTGAAGTTGTGAAGAAATTGTGAGATTAGTTCTAGCTAGGATTAGAACTCGAAATTTAGCTTAGTGTCGTTAATCGGTGTATGCCAAGGTGTGTAAGGTTTCTCCGCCATAAGGAGTTTGTTGACATAGTGAAGAAAACTCTCGAGTGTGGTACTCGGGGAGTGGAGTAGGGTAAGGAAGGTGTCCTTGTAGCCAAACCACTATAAATTCGCATGTTGTGGTTTGATCTTTCTATCTCTATCTTTCATTTCATTTCATTACAATACTTACATTATTAGATTATACTTGTTTAGACTTGCTCATTTGTTGACATTTGAATTCACATAAGATTGAATCAAAGTTTTTATAAGTTACAAAAGATTTTGAAAATAAACACAAAAAGAACGTAAAACTATTCAACCCCCCCCCCCCCCCCTTCTAGTTTTCCACAATTGGCATCAGAGCTACGTTAAGCGAGATCTTTAAAATATATTGTATTTTAAAACTTGCAACGATTTATGGAATCTGAAAAATATTTAGAAGGGCAATCTATGCAAAGACCACCACTATTTGAAATTGATGGATTTTTAAATTGGAAAAATCGATTCGAAACTTATGTGAAATCAAAAGATCTAGATCTTTGGCATATTATTACTAATGGTGATTTTCTACCTTTTCAAAATAACCCTGAAACAAAGAAAGATGAAATTGTACCTTTTGAAAAACAAAACGATGATTTAAAAAGAAAACTTGCTAAAAATGATGAAGCAAAAATAGTTATTTACAATGCGTTACCACGTAAAGAATACGAAAGAATCTTTATGTGTGAAACTGCAAAAGAAATTTGGAACTCTTTACTAATAACTCACCAAGGTAATAGTCAAGTCAAAGATAACAAAATAGATCTACTTGTTCAACAATATAAGCAATTCATGATTCCGGAAGAAGAATCAATTGATAATGCTTTTGCGAGGTTTAACACTATCATCACAAGTTTAAAAGCACTTGATGAGAATTTTTCTAGTAAGAATTTTGTTAGGAAGTTTCTTAGGGCTCTTCACCTAAAATGGCGAGCTAAAGTGACGGCTATTGAAGAATCAAAGAATTTGTCAACTTTACAACTTGATGAATTAATTGGGAACTTGAAAGTCTACGAAGTAATAATAAATAAGGACTCCGAAATGGTCAAAAGAAAACGAGAGCAAAGCAAATCAATCACCTTGAAAGCTAAAAAGGAATCCAATAACGAAGATAGCTCATCTTCCGAAAGTCATGACGATATATGCCATGGCCGTAAGAGATTTCAAGAAATTCTTCAAAAGGCGAGGAAGATTCGTGAGACAACCACATGATGAAAGGAAAGCATCTCAAAAGAATAAAGATGACTAGAATAACAAGAATGAAAGGAAGTGCTTCAAGTGTGGTGATCCAAATCATCTCATCGGAAAATGTCCAATGATATCAAGAGATCAAAATCAAAGAGCATTCATTGGAGGAGCTTGGAGTGATAGCGATGAAGATGAGAAAGAAACGACAAAGGAGGAGAAGTGTCTTAAGGCAAAAGCATCAAGCGAGGTACGTTCCGAAACCGAATACTTTAGTGATGAAAATTTATCCTTAGACGAAAATGATTTAGAAAATGAGTATAATAGACTATGCAAATTAGGACAACAAATAATGACTAAAAACAAATCACTAAAACATGTAAACAACCAATTAGAAAATGAAATACTAGAACTAAAAATTAAAATACATAAATTAGAAAAAGGTAAAGAAATGGTTGAAGAATGTAAATTATGTCAAGAGCTTAAAAGTGAAAATGAAATACTTAGAGAAGAAATTTGTAAACTTGACAAATTTGAAAATAGTAGTAACTCACTTAAGAAAATAATAAGCATTCAAAGAATATCCGGAGACAAAACCGGCTTAGGTTTTAACCCAATCGAAGCTTCAACTAGTGAAACAAAAAATGTTAAGTTTGAAAGTGAACCTAGTAAACTAACATCCTTAGAATCACATCCCAAATACATACTCATAAATGATAAGAAAATACCTCTTGCTAATAATGAAGAAATAAAAACTTTTTATAAACCATCTTTAAAAACCGAAGTAGGATCCTCTAAACCTAAAACAAGATCAAAAACTCCACCACCTAGGAAGCCAAATAATTCTTATCCTAGACCTAAAACACCTCAACCAAGAAGAAACCAAAATAAACAAAACTACAATAACACTAGTAATTAAATGTGGAACTATCAACCAAGTTACAACCCTTGGGGAATACTACCACCTTTCATGCATCCTAGCTAAATGCTAAACATGTTTGGACCAAACAACTTTGGACCAAAGAGGCAATGGGGACCGAATAGCTAGATCATCATTCCTTATATCTATCTTGGAGCTCTCTCACCATAGACTTTTGCAAAGTCTATTTATCATCTTGAAGATTTAGAAGATTTTTTTTAAGACCGCCGGGTACGCCATTCTTTCTCTACTTATTGCCATGATGTCTAAAGTGATGTTTGGATAGTCTTGATATTATATCGAACTAATTCCACAACTACATTTTGACATCATTGTGGAAAACTAGAATGGGGGGTTGAATAGTTTTACGTCGTTTTAATTGTTATAAAACAAATTGTTTAAAAGTTTTCGTTGATTTATAAAATATAGATTCGATGGTATATGAAATCTAGTTATACACAATATGAACAACACTAAGTATATATACTATGAAGCAATAATTATGTAAGTAATGAAATAAGTAAAAGATGGAAAGATCAAACCGAGAGACAAGCGATTTATAGTGGTTCGGCTACAAGGCACCTTCCTTGCCCTACTCCACTCCCCGAGCACCTAACTCGAGAGTTTTCTTCACTATATCAACAAGCTCCCTTATGGCGGAGAAAACCGTACACACCAATATACACACCAATATACACACCAATCTACACACCAATCTACACACCAATCTTCACACCAATCTTCACACCAATCTTCTTCACACCTAGCTTTTACACACCAATCTTCTACACACCTTCTTCTACACACCAATCTTCACAACTATCCTACTTCACTACTAATCAACTTCTACTATCTACACAACTATTCTCTAACAAATATTCACAACTAATCACACTATGAAATAATAATCAATGATGATGCACAAACAACTTAGATGTGGAGATCACAACTAGTTGTAATACTTCTTGTCTTGAGGGATAGAAGTATTATTCTCTTGCACTTGAATGGATTATGTATGGATCACTTTGAAACAAAGATTTAAGAATGTATGATCAAAGGATTTATAGATTGGAAATGGAGATCTAGAACAGAAAGTTCTGGAGTGCAAAAGGTGGGGAAAAAATCCAGGTTTAAGGTGGTATTTATAGGCAAACGTTTCTGACAGAGGAGCGTGGCCGGTCCCCTTAAAGCATGGCCGGCCCCCTTAAAATTAAGGGGGCCGCCCCTTATAATTAAGGGGGCCGCCCAACTGTAACGGCCAGAAACTTTGTCTTTTAGTGGGGAAAGTTTATTTGGTGAAAAACTAACTGATTTTGGTTAAATATTTGAAATCATATATTTAGTATGATTAAAACATTTTTCCTTATTACCAAAAGTGTTTTTCAAAAATATATAATATAATTAAATAAACTTTGTATTAGTTAATTAAATACCCCTTTGATCATACATTGCACTAAACACTTTGTTTATTCATACCTTAAGTGATTTGGATGTAAAGAGAAATATTAATCACCAAATACTTGTTTATGTCATAAGTTTTAGTTCTTTGAGGTTATATTTTGTAATGATCAAAACATAGAGATATTGATAAAAACTTAATAATGTTTTTAAGGCATTATTTATGTCAACAATCATAAGATACATTTTAAACGAGTTAAAAATTAAAAACAAGGAACATTGTGAAACTACTTATTAGGATTTTTTTTTTGTTCAAAGTAGGCTTCCGTTCCACATGTATTGCATATATTCATATATAACATATGCATAATAATTGTTTTTGTCTTAACTTTATTTTTGTTGTTATATTGTTTAGGTGAAAATGCCTAAAACCACGGTTGGTGACGTTTCTAAAACCAAACAATACATTCCTAAAGTTTCCGCTACTCCCGGCATGTCTCCCTCCGTTGCATGTTTCTATCGCCCCATTGAAAATAGAAACATTCACGAAGGTAGAATTGTCGATCCATCCTTTTATGAATCTGATCAAATCGAACGAATGTTCTCAAATATTCGTCTCGACTATCTTTTTCAAATCAACGAACCTATCATTCCCCGCTTTGTCCTCGACTTCTATAGCCAAGTGACGGTGCAAACCGATCCCTATGGCCATCTCTTTATTTCTTTCATGATCCAAAATCAATTCATCACTCTTACTCTTTCTCATTTTGGACAAATCCTCATAATCCCATACAACAGCCAAGCCGTATACTCAAATGAATGGGATCTTTCATCACTTGAACAAAACCGACCTCAGGATGGTCCATACTATTCTGAGATTCCAAGTCCTGAAGACATTCGTCGACTACTTGAACTAGAACGTGGTACGACTAGTCGCAAAATCAAATCGAAAAATGTCGATATTCATGCAAATCAAGTCATTCTCAAAGAACTAAGCCCCGACATGAAAAATTGGGAAGAACTCATTCGCGAGAATGCGTTTGGTACCGGCGGTCACCGTGATCATCTCATGGCCAGCATTGCCCACATGTTGTATTGTGTAGTTGCTGAAGAAAACTACAATCTGGCTTATCTCTTTGTTCATCGAATCATGACTGCCAAAAACACTCCAAATGCCAACCTTCCTTACGGTATGTTCCTCATTCGAATTTATCGTCATGTCATGGAACACTACCCATATCTTCGGAGTGATATCTATGTGCTCATTCATCCCACTTTGAATCAACTCACGCTTGTTCGTACTCGCCGATCTCGAAGTGACAAAGGAAAATCTCGTGGTCCTTTATTCTCTATGCCTCGTGGTTCAACATCTCATCGAGGCAATGATGATGATGATGAGGAGGAAGACACCTCACGTGTTAGTACTCCATCTCCCACGACCTTTGTTGATGATCTTCCCGATCTTGATTATACCGACTATCAAATTCCTCCTCCTCATGAACGTACCGATGAACTCCTCTTCGAACGTCAAACATCCTTGATGAACAAAACTCAGTAAATGCATGAAGAAGTTAGAGGTGGTTTCAAGTCCGTTGGAAAGATGTTCAGGAAGATTTTGGGCAAGAAGAAGAAATAGAGTCATCGATGTGGAACTACTTGTTATTATTATTGAACTATTAAACTTTTATGTGTTTTGTTATTTGTCCGATTTATTCGGAAATACTTATGTTTCATCTTATGTGTTGCTTGAATGATGTTTAGCTTTTAACTATGATTGTGCTTGGATATTGATTAATTAATGTTACAAGTATGCTTGTTTATATGTTGTTTACAATATATTAATTTGTATGCATGGTTTATTATTATTCTCATATATGATTATACCTCATCATTCCAAGAGTATATGTTCCAAATAGACCTTGCTGGAAACACACACTTGAAAACCAACCCATTTCTGTAAATTTTTGATTTCTGGTCGCCTGGGAAAACACTAGATGGGCGGCCCCATTAATGTTCCTAGGCGGTCCCCTTAATCATTAAGGGGGCCGTCCTACAATTAAGGGGACCGGCCATCTGGAACTGAGTTTTACTGTTTTTTTTTTTTTTTTTGCATCTTATGACCCCTTTCTCTAGTATCAGCTACCATTTCCCATTATAACCCAACTGATATTAGAATCTCCTTAAACCACTTCAAAAACTTACCTAAACCAACCACTTTCATATTATAAATTCCCTCCAAATGAAAACTCTTCACCTCATTACTCTTCATCTCCATCAACCCAATCATCATGTCTTCACCAAGTACCTCTATCTCTAAGGCCTCAAAGAAACAAAAGATTGCCATCATCCCTCCAAAACAACTCTTCATTGATTTAACAAATGAAGACAACACAACTCCATCACCTCCACCTAAATTCTCATCCCCAAGTGCACCAAATGCACCATAAAAAACACCTTTCACTCATGGAACATCCTCATCTTCCATACCCTCAACCTCATCAATCAATGACTACATAAACTTACACTTACCATCACCACAAGCATCATCACCACATCCTATCCAAGAACCCCTCTCCACCAAACTTACCATTTCACTTTCACCAATAACACCACTTGATGCTCATATCTCATCTCCACCAATCACACCACCACTCTTTGTCAATCCCATACCATGGAGCTTACTTGAAGCTCATGGTGACACTTGCCTTTGTTGCATCCACAACCGAACAATCATCTTTGGTCTTAGAGATGAAATTCAATATATATTTTCATATATTGAACACTTGCTTACCAACCCACCACCACCACCACCTCCACCATCCTCACCTATCATTCCACCTCACAATCCTCACATATTTCTCCACCATCACCATCATGCTCTCCAAATTAAGCATATGCTATGCTTAATAAATAAAGCTTTTACAACCCTTTTGTTTGCAAGCTCTATGAAGCCCATGTACTCTTTGCATGATGAAGTATTATTCTAGTTGTTGTATTATCTAGTTGTTATGCTAATTGTAATCTCTCTGCTTTGTAACACCCCAACCCAAGAAGGGCTAAAGTGCAACATTATGGAGTCAATTCAGAACACAAGTGAAACGGAGATACAATACTAATTCAAAACTTATAAGATAACAAAAGAAAACTAATCAAAATACAAGGTACAAAAGGGCAACAATAATCTAAGCCCAACATAGATGCTTCTAATCATCTCTAAGTCCAGCAAGTATCTAACAGGGTGAAGTCTTCTAAGCCCAAAAGCAAAACCTTCGTCCATAACTCAGCTTCCTACTAAACCTGCCGCAGGAAAAGAAATGCGGCTGAGCTTACAAAGCTCAGTGAACAGATATCAAACGAATAACAATACAATACAAAAGAGATATGATAAAGAAAGGAATACGAAGATAGTTTACATATGGTGTCAATGGATAGTCAAAGGTTGTCAAAGGTTAAGTATAAAGGTTAAGTGTAAGATGTAAGATGTAATATATGTGGATTTCAGTATTTTCCCCAGGCCCAATCAATCAATCAATACAATACAATAGTAGCCCAATATAGAGTAGCTAGCTCCCAATATGTGAGGGGTTGCAATGCACGCACACCCAGTCACCAATCAATGTAGCAAATATCAATGTAGTCAATACAATAGTCACAATCAATCAATCAAATCTAGGATGCATCCATACGCCCCTGCAGGCCAATAACAATAATAGCAGTAGTCGATAACAATATCAGGGACGGTGTGGTACATCTCTCCAACCACACTAGAGTACATAACATTGGTGCATCAATGCTATGGTTGTGGCTACTCCACAACAAGTAATACCTGGGTAAATACTGAAGGGTCATGTAGTCAAGGTTCAATATCAAGTATAAGTGCCAAGTCATGATCAAAGGTTCAATGTCAAAGGTTCAATACCAAAGGTTCAGTATCAAAGGTTCAGTATTAAAGGTTCAATATCAAAGGTTCAGTATCAAAGGATCAATGTCAAAGGATCAATATCAAAGGATCAATGTCAAAGGATCAATATCAAAGGATCAATCAAAGATGTAATATCAACGGGTCAAAATGGAGAGGTCAAAGCCAAGGTTCCAATCCATAGGGTTCATTATTCCAAGTTGCAAAGTCCATAGTTCATGATCAAAAGGGTCATAATGAGAGTTTAAAAAAAAATCAATTTAGTAGGTTCCCATCACTTGTTTTAAAAGGTTCGTAGTACAATCCCATTTAAAGGTTTATAACAAAAGTTCATTTAGAAAAGATTTTCCAAAAGATGACATTTATAACGGTAAATCTTTAATAACCGTTTTCTCAAGATATTCTTTAAAAGTGGTCTTCATGAATTTATAAAATCCCATATAAGATTAGTCTTAAATCATATTAAAAGTGTCGTTATAAAATAATTTCTCCTTTAAATATTTCCATATCATAATTAAGAAAGACATTTCACCACCCGTTATAATATCCCAAAAGAACATTCGAAGTCTCACAAAGGTTTCACCACCCGTTACAATATCCCAAAGAATATCCAAAGTCTCACAAAGGTTCAAAGATTAAGGTCACAAAAGGTTATCGAACAGATCATAAGAGTCCAAACGAATAACAATAGGATCACAAATACCGGTGAAACACATCAATCATAGAACCAAGTACGAAGGGTCATAACCAAGACCAAACGGAAATCATAACACGATAATTAACCAAAAAGAGAGAAAGTGTGCACTCTTACTAAAAGAGTACGGAATATCTGTACCTTAACCAAAAGCAAAAGCAAGGTCACAAATCAAAGAGAGAATGGGTTACTCCCGCTTCACCGAACCTAGAAGAGAATGGATACGAATCAAGGCGAGTCCAAATTACTCAAGTTACCTCTTTTAATTATCTTTCCATTTTTTAGAAACTTTCCATATTTAGTAGCTTTCTATTTTAGGTAACTTTCCAAATGTAGTAAGTTTCCATAATAGTAATTTAATACTTTAAGGTTATTATTGACAATTAACCATATTTAAGGGTTAGAATGACAATTACAATAGTTTGGGTTTAATTATGTCAATTTAGTAAAGTTTAGGGTCAAAATAGAAATTATCGGAATTAAATATTAAAAATGTCAACTAAAGTTATTTTAAGGTTTATACGATAATTTCATGTTGAAAGGATAATTTTAGGCCCCGTCGTTATAATTTTATATATATTTTTTAACATACCCACGATATTAATATTTATACCGCGACGACCCAAGATTTTATTAAATCATGTACTAATCGACAATCATCACACATACTTTTCATTTTAACTCACACGACATGAAAATATGTATATCGTATATCATGAAATTCCCACATGACACATACACATAATGTTTAACCCATTCCATCATATACATACACGCCCCACAGACACACGTTTTAAAACTCCTAATCATATTAGTATACACATGCATAATTTAGTCACCACAGTAACATAAATCTGATTTTATCCCAACTTTCCCATGCATAGGTTTCTTGTTATATATGTATGACAAAGTCATTATTTCATGTGATCAGTTACGTGCACTATCTTCTATTATCTTATATAGTTCGTGCCATGCTTCCATGCAAACAACCTTTTTATTATTTTATGAGACGTTATCATATTCAACATATACATTAACTTTGTTTTTCATGATGTATACGTATATGTATACAGAATTAGAAACACGAGGACGATTTGAAAGAGTACCTTTAGGACGATAGATCGAAACCACAACACGAACACGAGCAAAAGATTTCGCGAGGCACGACCGAACCGCAAACCTCAACTCTATACAACTGGACTGAATTCAGCCTCGAGTCACATCCCGAACCACCTTCGAACAGGAACCATAGCAACGAAACTTTATAATAGATATACAACAGTACCGAATCTCTTCTTCATTCTCGTTATATATATATGGGAGTTTGGTTTTTTTTTTTTTTTTTTTTTTTTTTTTTTTTGTCGATCGAATATAAAACAAAATAGGAGGATACCTTGGGTAGGAAACGGAGGCGAGACAATGAAACCAAAACCCAACAGAAACTTACTCGAACCCAACAAAACACCTTTCGAATCTCCACACGAACACGCCAATAGGATCTCCCAGCGATTGTTTCAAGTGTATCAATGCCAAGACTCCTTCCGAATACCACCTTTGATCGAACAGGAAGTGAAGGAGAGGACTAGCTGCCACTTAGTTGTTAGTGTTTTATGTGTGTTATTCTGTTTTGAGTTTTGTGGTGATGTATGGTTAAATAAAATTGATATAGGAAGTATAACTTCGGCTGAATAAGAGAAATAAAGAGGGAAACAAATTTGGTAAATATTGTGATTGGGGTGCATATATTTCGATTGATTTGAGGGAATTTGGGAGGGTAATTTCCGTGATTGGGGGAGAGTTAAGAGGTAAAACGAGTTTCCAAAACAATTTGTGAATCTAGACATTTATTTTAACCAGGGAAACCTTGTACAAAAATATTGAATTCGGCCTAACAAAAGGAAAACGTGGGATATGGGTTTACTTGGTACAAAATTATAATTTTCAACTTATCATAAGTTTATTAACTGTGTAAATGTATAATACTCAAGCATTAGAGTTTTTATTACTTAGGTTATAGTATAACACAACGTCATGAATTATTAATCGTCTTTTCATAAATTCAAATTTGAGGGGTATTTTGGGTACTTTACATGTTCAAAAATTCTGGGTTTTACAACTCTTCCCCTCTAAAAAGAAAAATTTCGTCCGCAAAATTTGAATGAAACGAAACGGAACAACACAACGGACTGTGAATAGAATGTGAAAGACTTGTTTCTCATTAATCTATCTTGTATATCAAATAGCTTCGGCTTCCTCAGAAAAGACATACCATACCGACTTTGAATCAAAAGAATAATATACAAAATGTAACAGATGATAATCGTATCCCCTCGAAGAAAGAAAAAAAAAATACCGGGAATGCGTAGGATTTGACGGATATATTGTTTGTGGAATTTGATTAGACAGATCAGATGAGAAAGTGTCGAATCACAGAGGATATGAGGATGATATATAACTTTTCAGATTCTCAAATAGTCTCTTCTTCAATATAACCTTTTAGAGATATTCTCATAAACAACCAGAACTTGTTCCTCGAAATCCGAAATCTCATAACTTAACTCATAGCAGATCATAATGAAACAGATTCAACAGAATAAGAAACGTACACATAGTAAGGCATAGGTGTAGCTCTTCATAGTAACGAATCAAATCCACATAGGCAGAAGATAAGTTGTCGATAACATCAAATGGCAGAAAGTTCTACAACGAAACTTAGGATTTTTATCCAAACATAGAAGTCAAACAATCGCGTGACGAGTATCCAAATGTATCAAAATGTACAGCGATAAGGCAGATCAAACGTACAGATCGAAAGAATCCTAAAGTCTCACTATTCGCAGATCATCGCAAACGAAAACAGAAGTCTAAGTCTCCACTAAGGCACTTCTCGAGATATCCTATGAACACAACAAGTGCACGTTATATGATGTAAGTATTATCACGTTGGCCAGGCATCATAATACTAGCATCATATCACTATGCCCTCATGATGGTCATAATTTATCTCAATCAGTGAAACAATCTACAAATCCACCTAACAGTCCAACCAACTCCTAGGTTAGTCCTATTCAAGATCAATATCAAACGATGTCAACAAAACAATGAAACTCAAAAAGACGTAGCAATGTCAATCAATCATCACCAGAAGAAAACATGTCGTCAAGGCATCAATTCTTCCATTCCAAAGTTCTTCAAGAACTTGTCCCCTCGAAAGCTTCTTATGTCCAAATAATTCAGTCTTCGTCCATCATCCAATCTAAGAGTGAAACGAAATCATTAACTTGGGTTTGGTTCCTCAAGCCTTCTGTAGTTTCTTTTTGGAATATGACCGAGTAATGTGAATTTCTGGTACGGTCTTCAATCCCCTCATCATCCAGTCTGCTTCCACTCTTAATTCATCTTAGTACAACCAAGATGAATAGGGAAGTGAGACTGTATGTTCTTCATCAGCTCCAGGTTCGCCGTTTTGATCAGGTTCCCTCGTTCTGCCCGTCTACTCTTCCGTCTTGCGTGGTCTGTCATCAACTCTCCAGGGTAGTTACCGTTGTTTGTCATCTTCAGGTTCTATCAAGCTCCAACCTCTGGTGGAAAACTTGGTGGTTCAACAGGAATCATATCCGACATTTCAGGGTGCCAAAACATAATTCACACGAAAATGTTCATCTCTTGGTGAGAAAAAAAAATATGTGCAAGAGAACTTCCTAACCGCGAAAGTAACATACGAGTCTCTAAAGCAATAATGATAGCAAAAGTTTAATGATCGGAAGTCATGGTAGAGGATTTCAAAATAGTTCAAAACACCAAAGGTGAGACATAGCAGAACAGTCGCCAGCATCTTGAATGTTTAAGCAACCTACCATATATCAGAATCAAACCGAAGTTGGCTTTCCAAAGAAAGGCAGATTAACAAAGCAGATTTTATCATTCCAATAGAAAAGAAACATTCTTATACCCGTGGTTAGATACCACAAGACTCCTCATGGAAACGAAGATGGATACAACAAAATCAAATAATGTCGGAAAACTTACAGATGATTACCAAAAGAAAAAGGTGATCATAGTGTGCATCAATACATCATCGTCATGGAGATTCTCAGAATGTCAGAAGAGATATCAGAAGGATTAACAAATAGATAAGAGATCAAGGATAAAATCAATAGCGTTATGCATTACCATGCAATCTTAAATGCCTTCAAACTTACTAGTGGTAAACTTAGGTGGTGCAGAAATTTCTAACTCCAAAAGGATGATTCCAAAAAGGCATAGCTAAACGTAAGGCACGAATCAGAGTAATGCGGAAGCAAAGATACATAAGAAATCTCTTAAAGTCTACCCATTCCTTACCAGTCAAAACTTAAGTTCTTGCAGGGGAATCTTAAAGCAAGTTCTCAAAGCGGTTTCCTATGTTCCTACAGTAGAAGCCTAATGGTCCAAAACTCACAGGTCGTAGCCTAAGCTCTACGGACGTTGCATCCGCCGATCCAAACTTGTATCTCTGATATCATAATTGTAACACCCCAACCCGAGAAGGGCTAAAGTGCAACATTATGGAGTCAATTCAGAACACAAGTGAAACGGAGATACAATACTAATTCAAAACTTATAAGATAACAAAAGAAAACTAATCAAAATACAAGGTACAAAAGGGCAACAATAATCTAAGCCCAACATAGATGCTTTTAATCATCTCTAAGTCCAGCAAGTATCTAACAGGGTGAAGTCTTCTAAGCCCAAAAGCAAAACCTTCGTCCATAACTCAGCTTCCTACTAAACCTGCCGCAGGAAAAGAAATGCGGCTGAGCTTACAAAGCTCAGTGAACAGATATCAAACGAATAACAATACAATACAAAAGAGATATGATAAAGAAAGGAATACGAAGATAGTTTGCATATGGTGTCAATGGATAGTCAAAGGTTGTCAAAGGTTAAGTATAAAGGTTAAGTGTAAGATGTAAGATGTAATATATGTGGATTTCAGTATTTTCCCCAGGCCCAATCAATCAATCAATACAATACAATAGTAGCCCAATATAGAGTAGCTAGCTCCCAATATGTGAGGGGTTGCAATGCACACACACCCAGTCACCAATCAATGTAGCAAATATCAATGTAGTCAATACAATAGTCACAATCAATCAATCAAATTTAGGATGCATCCATACGCCCCTGCATGCCAATAACAATAATAACAGTAGTCAATAAGAATATCAGGGACGGTGTGGTACATCTCTCCAACCACACTAGAGTACATAACATTGGTGCATCAATGCTATGGTTGTGGCTACTCCACAACAAGTAATACCTGGGTAAATACTGAAGGGTCATGTAGTCAAGGTTCAATATCAAGTATAAGTGCCAAGTCATGATCAAAGGTTCAATATCAAAGGTTCAGTATCAAAGGTTCAGTATTAAAGGTTCAATATCAAAGGTTCAGTATCAAAGGATCAATGTCAAAGGATCAATATCAAAGGATCAATGTCAAAGGATCAATATCAAAGGATCAATCAAAGATGTAATATCAACGGGTCAAAATGGAGAGGTCAAAGCCAAGGTTCCAATCCACAGGGTTCATTATTCCAAGTTGCAAAGTCCATAGTTCATGATCAAAAGGGTCATAATGAGAGTTTTAAAAAAAAAATCAATTTAGTAGGTTCCCATCACTTGTTTTAAAAGGTTCGTAGTACAATCCCATTTAAAGGTTTATAACAAAAGTTCATTTAGAAAAGATTTTCCAAAAGATGACATTTATAACGGTGAATCTTTAATAACCGTTTTCACAAGATATTCTTTAAAAGTGGTCTTCATGAATTTATAAAATCCCATATAAGATTAGTCTTAAATCATATTAAAAGTGTCGTTATAAAATAATTTCTCCTTTAAATATTTCCATATCATAATTAAGAAAGACATTTCACCACCCGTTATAATATCCCAAAAGAACATTCGAAGTCTCACAAAGGTTTCACCACCCGTTACAATATCCCAAAGAATATCCAAAGTCTCACAAAGGTTCAAAGATTAAGGTCACAAAAGGTTATCGAACAGATCATAAGAGTCCAAACGAATAACAATAGGTTCACAAATACCGGTGAAACACATCAATCATAGAACCAAGTACGAAGGGTCATAACCAAGACCAAACGGAAGTCATAACATGATAATTAACCAAAAAGAGAGAAAGTGTGCACTCTTACTGAAAGAGTACGGAATATCTGTACCTTAACCAAAAGCAAAAGCAAGGTCACAAATCAAAGAGAGAATGGGTCACTCCCGCTTCACCGAACCTAGAAGAGAATGGATACGAATCAAGGCGAGTCCAAATTACTCAAGTTACCTCTTTTAATTATCTTTCCATTTTTTAGAAACTTTCCATATTTAGTAGCTTTCTGTTTTAGGTAACTTTCCAAATGTAGTAAATTTCCATAATAGTAATTTAATACTTTAAGGTTATTATTGACAATTAACCATATTTAAGGGTTAGAATGACAATTACAATAGTTTGGGTTTAATTATGTCAATTTAGTAAAGTTTAGGGTCCAAATAGAAATTATCGGAATTAAATATTAAAAATGTCAACTAAAGTTATTTTAAGGTTTATACGATAATCTCATGTTGAAAGGATAATTTTAGGCCCCGTCGTTATAATTTTATATATATTTTTTAACATACCCACGATATTAATATTTATACCGCGACGACCCAAGATTTTATTAAATCATGTACTAATCGACAATCATCACACATACTTTTCATTTTAACTCACACGACATGAAAATATGTATATCGTATATCATGAAATTCCCACATGACAAATACACATAATGTTTAACCCATTCCATCATATACATACACGCCCCACAGACACACGTTTTAAAACTCCTAATCATATTAGTATACACATGCATAATTTAGTCACCACAGTAACATAAATCTGATTTTATCCCAACTTTCCCATGCATAGGTTTCTTGTTATATATGTATGACAAAGTCATTATTTCATGTGATCAGTTACGTGCACTATCTTCTATTATCTTATATAGTTCGTGCCATGCTTCCATGCAAACAACCTTTTTATTATTTTATGAGACGTTATCATATTCAACATATACATTAACTTTGTTTTTCATGATGTATACGTATATGTATACAGAATTAGAAACACGAGGACGATTTGAAAGAGTACCTTTAGGACGATAGATCGAAACCACAACACGAACACGAGCAAAAGATTTCGCGAGGCACGACCGAACCGCAAACCTCAACTCTATACAACTGGACTGAATTCAGCCTCGAGTCACATCCCGAAACCACCTTCGAACAGGAACCATAGCAACGAAACTTTAAAATAGATATACAACAGTACCGAATCTCTTCTTCATTCTCGTTATATATATATGGGAGTTTGGTTTTTTTTTTTTTTGTGTCGATCGAATATAAAACAAAAGAGGAGGATACCTTGGGTAGGAAACGGAGGCGAGACAATGAAACCAAAACCCAACAGAAACTTACTCGAACCCAACAAAACTCCTTTCGATCTCCACACGAACACGCCAATAGGATCTCCCAGCGATTGTTTCAAGTGTATCAATGCCAAGACTCCTTCCGAATACCACCTTTGATCGAACAGGAAGTGAAGGAGAGGACTAGCCGCCACTTAGTTGTTAGTTTTTTATGTGTGTTATTCTGTTTTGAGTTTTGTGGTGATGTATGGTTAAATAAAATTGATATAGGAAGTATAACTTCGGCTGAATAAGAGAAATAAAGAGGGAAACAAATTTGGTAAATATTGTGATTGGGGTGCATATATTTCGATTGATTTGAGGGAATTTGGGAGGGTAATTTCCGTGATTGGGGGAGAGTTAAGAGGTAAAACGAGTTTCCAAAACAATTTGTGAATCTAGACATTTATTTTAACCAGGGAAACCTTGTACAAAAATATTGAATTCGGCCTAACAAAATGAAAACGTGGGATATGGGTTTACTTGGTACAAAATTATAATTTTCAACTTATCATAAGTTTATTAACTGTGTAAATGTATAATACTCAAGCATTAGAGTTTTTATTACTTAGGTTATAGTATAACACAACGTCATGAATTATTAATCGTCTTTTCATAAATTCAAATTTGAGGGGTATTTTGGATACTTTACATGTTCAAAAATTCTGGGTTTTACATGCTTGATGTTACATGTATTGTTGTGTTTTTACACAACTTTTGCTTTAATAAGAATGCTTCTACTTAATGATGCTTGTTTATATTGTTGACACTTTATATATGATTGTATATATATACTTGTGCTTCTAATATTTTTGTTTTGCAAGCATTCCATAACTCGTCTCTTTGGTGCCCCCTAATGAGGGGGAGTACACATCAAGGGGGAGTTCTCATCCCGTCAATATTTCACGATTGAAATTTGTTGGCATAACCTTTTTGATTCTACAAAAAGGGGGAGAAGTAAATATAAACTCACTAAAATACTTGTCTAAAAACTAATTTTTGATTTAATGAGTTTAAGTTTTGTAATCATCAAAAAGGGGGAGATTGTTGATATAAATAATGCTTAAAAACGTTATTAATATTTTTCAATGACTCTACGTTTTGATAATCACAAAATGTAAACTAAATTAAATCAAGATTATGACGTTAACAAGTATTTAGTGGTAAATATTTACTTCTACAACTAATATCACTTAAGGTATGTATAAACAAAGCATCTTATGCATTACATGATCAAAGGAGCATTTTCTTTAACACAAAACATAATATAAAATGACATTAACATTTTATATTTTTTAGTAAAATCATTCTCGGTATTGTTTTATTAAACCACAAAGATATGATTTCAAATTTCCAACCAAAAAGGGCAAATTTTCTCCAGAAAAACCTTCCCCACAAAAGGACAATTAAATCCCACGTTCTGGAGGGGGCGGCCCCCTTAATTCACTAGGCGGCCCCTTTAATTATTAAGGGGACCGACACGCTCCAGAACAGTATTTTCTAGCCCTATAAATACTGGTTCATTTCACAAATTTTCCTCACCTTTTTGCACTAAAAAATCTCTGATCTCATCTCTATTCTCTATCCCAAAAAACCTTTGATCATATAATTCATAAGTCTTTGTTTCCAAGTGATCCAAAGCTTCATCCACACAACTGCAAAAAGAAGAACACTCCTTCAACATCCATACATTGTAGTAGTGTTGTGATTAGTTAGTATCATCTTGTAGTAGTGCTAGATATTTGTAAAGTGTTGTGTGATTTAGTTGATTGTAGATATTAGGTGTGATTGTAAAGTAGTGTAGAAGTTGTGAATTAGTTGTGCATAGAAAAATGTGTGAAGTAGACGAGAAGAAGAAGTTGTGGAGCTATCGCGAAGAAGTTGTGAAGTTGTGAAGAAGTTGTGAGATTAGTTCTAGCTAGGATTAGAACTCGACATTTAGCTTAGTGTCGTTAATCGGTGTAAGCCAAGGTGTGTAAGGTTTCTTCGCCATAAGGAGTTTGTTGACATAGAGAAGAAAACTCTCGAGTGTGGTACACGGGGAGTAGATTAGGGCAAGGAAGGTGTCCTTGAAGCCGAACCACTATAAATTCACGTGTTGTGGTTTGATCTTTCTATCTCTATCTTTCATTTCATTTCATTACAATACTTACATTATTAGATTATACTTGTTTAGACTTGCTCACATTTGTTGACATTTGAATTCACATAAGATCGAATCAAAGTTTTTATAAGTTACAAAAGATTTTGAAAATAAACACAAAAAGAACGTAAAACTATTCAACCCCCCCCCCCCCCTTCTAGTTTTCCACAAGTCCATCACCCATAGATTCAAACAATATATAAGTTATAGACAATTTAAAGCTTAAGGCAACTTCAAATATGTTAACTTTGTACAATAATACTACTTGACAACTACTTTCTTAAACTTTGTTATTAAAATTCACATGAATGTGTGATCAAATCTACAATTTACTCAAATTATTATGAATGGAGCATAATTACAACTCTACAAGATAAATAATAACAAGCCCAACACTGAATGATAAAAACCCCTAAAAATATCTTACCCAAAATCAATGATTAGTGAACTTTTAAGAGTTGAAAACTTGAGCTTAAAGAGAACAAATTAAGACCTGCATATTCAAAATTATAATAACAAATAGCAAAAGAAAATAAAAATTACCACAAACAAATAAGTGGTTCAAGATTTTAAGGGCCTACCATATATGGATTTTCCCATTGGTATTTTGGTTTGCTATTGTCGATTCAAAGAAAAGATGATACTTTCGTCTTTTGCTTTCTCTTTTATATTTTAGTTTGACTTTTTCAATGGCAATTTTTGTTATTTAAATTTTCAATGAGCCAAAAATGTAAATAGGGATGAGTTATATTGAACCCCCCCCCCCCCCCCCCCCCCCCCCCCCCCCCCCCAATTTTGTTATCCCCACCTCACTGTTTTTTTTATTTTTTTTTTATTTTTATAATTTTGTTTATATCAAAAAACTATAAACCTGAAAGTGCGGACATAAAATATAAGTTTAATATGTTAAACACTTAAAACTGTCAGAAATACGGAACAGAAACTAATAAAAAAACTGTGCTGCACTGTAAATAGTGGGGGACAAAGGGAATAAAAGTACAAATCCCTCTAGTAGAGAGAGTTTTTATGACACAACCTATGTAAATATTATACTATATAAATCCTTGAAGTTATAAAATTGGGTTTTTGCATATATATCTTTTCGAAAATGCATAATTGCATATATATTTAAAGCATGCATAAAAACCATTCTACTATGTGCATAAAAAACTTGTACAAAGAATATATATACAATTATTCACTTTGGGAGGGATATATATACAATTCTAAAAACTTTAAGGCGGGCCAGCACCTAGGGGTTTAAACGAGACGAGACAACTCGCGAGCTACTCGGGATCGACTCGTAAACTACTCGAAATCGACTCGTTGTAAATGAGTCGAGCTCGAGTTCGAGCTACTCGAGTATATATTTTCGAGTCGAGCTCGAGCTCGAGCTCGAGCTCGAAAATACTCTGCTCGTGAAGCGCACGAGCCTTAACGAGCTTCAACTAAATTACACTTTTACCCTTTTATATACATATATTTGCTTAATTTTCATACAAATCGAGTCGAGCCGAGCTTGATATGTTGAGTATTCATCGAGTTCGAGCCTTAAATATGAAAATAATCGAGCTCGAGTCGAGCTTCGAGCTCGAGTTCTATATAACGAGTCGAGCTCGAGCTCGAAATATAAAGCTCGATCGAGCTCGATTTTTAGTATTCGAGTCGAGCTCGAGCTTGGCAGTACTCGACTCGACTAGACTCATTTACATCCCTACCAGCACCTCTGCCTACCCCATATAACCTCCGCCTCTGTAAGAGTGTATGGGCTTCACATCTATATGAGCCACTTATTGAGGATGGCATTATAATTCATGACTTGTTGATATAGACCAACTAAAGGAAATAGTGAGTCATACTTAAAAAAGAAAGAATATTAATTAAGTTTATGGACTCATTCTCTTAACTAACAAAAAAAAGAAACACCCATTTATCATATATATATATATATATATATATATATATATATATATATATATATATATATATATATATATATATATATATATATATAAGTGCTAGTAAATAACTGAAGTCAATGTTTTGATGTCTTTTATTTTATTTTATTTTATTTTAATTTTATGCCAGCTTGCAGGCACCTTCCACGTTAGATGTTTAGGCCAGTTTGTCTGAATATAGTCTGAGCGATCCCAATTGGCCTATTGTGTCTTAGTTGGTGAATTGTCCCTTGGGTACAAGTTCTGTATCGTGGGTCCTCATCTTGTTTCTAGGGTCCAAGCTTTCTTAATTAACTTCATTAGGTTAGTAGGCAAGGGAACTTGTTTTTCACTATATACATCAGCGACACGTTAGCGGCACATCAGCTTTCTCTCTCCACTCACTCTCCTTCACCACTCTTCACCAATTACTGGGCAAGAGATATGTTTTTTCACCTTAACTCTCATTTTTTATTTTTTTATTTTTTTAATACTTACACAATTAAAAACATAAACGTAAAAATATAAATACGTAAACTTCAAATTTAAAAACATACAACGTACGAAATTAAAACGTTACATAAACTTCATAAACTACGATTATTAAAGACGCAGTGCATAAACTTCGATTGTTGTTTCGGGGAGTTTTTTCTTGTGACATTTTTATAAAAAGGATGAAGTAAATAAGTTGAGATTGAGTTGAGAGTGTTGATTTGAGATTTTGTTAAAAAAATTGAGGTTTGTGGGTATTTATATAAAAAAAATAGTGAGGTGGTATGATTTTTTTTTTTACTCCCAACGTATATATTCAACGTTCATTTTTTTTATCTGTTCCATATTGCAACAATTCAAACGTGGGTCCCGAATTAATTGCAAAAGCAATAGGTGGTCAGACCACCATTTTTTTGTTTGAGAAATGTGCTTGGCGCGTGAAGTTTGTAGCAGGGCAAGGCATATGCTGCGTGATGTGGTGCCTTTTGGTGAAAGTATAACTCCCTTAGCTAGTAGTATTAGGGAGTTTGATGCTTTTGTTTGTAATGTTTTGTTTTGTTTTTATTAATGTATTGTTGCCTTAAAAAAATGTTTACTACACATAATTATGTATGATTTAAGTAACATAAAAGGGTCGTCCTATGAATTTATAAAATTTTTGAAGGCCCTAAACGAAATTAAATAATGAGGTTTTTCGATAAGGAATGTTATATATAAAGTGTTACCATTTGTAAGCTATAATGCAATTAGTTAGCTAAACGTTCCAACATATTACTCATTTAAAATACTCTCTCATCTAAATACTTTTTTTCTTTGTGAAAAATATTCATACACATGTATATAATTATTAACGGGACAAATTTTGAGGCCTTTAAAAGTTTTGGGGCCCTGTGCGGTTGCTCACCTTGCACACCCTCAAAGTCGGGCCTAATAAAATATATACATGGAAATAAATAATAATATAATTACACATTTATTCATTTTGGTATGCACAAGTGTGCGAATCAATTCCTATTACTCCATCCGTCCCAAAATTATTGTCCTCTATTGACTTTTTCGGTCTTTACTTTTTAACTTTGACCTTAAGTATTTTTGTTTATATTATATAGTACTTGATATAAAATATATGTACGGATTGAGTTTTAAATGTATTTTCATTTGGTATAATTTTTATCAAAAATTGTATAACACAAATAAAAATATTTATAGTCAAAGTTGAGAAAGAAAGACCGAAAAAATCAATAGGGGACAATAATTTTAAAACGGAGGTAGTAATAATTTATGTCTAGTGGTACAAAATTAACCAAAAAAAAAAGTTTTTTTGAACGAACAAAATTAACGAATGAGAACATGTGAAGTTGGCATATATATATATGGCGCAATTATTGCATTTAATTAATTTATGTCCAGTGGTCCAAATTCCAAAATTGACAAATGAGAAGATGTGAACTCGTGGGATTAAATAATAAATTAATAAGACACCGGACTTGACCCAGTCAACAGCCTTTTTTTTTTAATAATCGGCGGCAATATAAGTAGAGACGCAAGGGTGGATCATATCATCTCTAAACAAACTCAATTTTACTAAAATTCAAAGAACCATTACAATACATATATATCAGTACCAAAAACGAATGTCTTCTTCAGGTTTACGTCTTGAAGATCTTCGAATTATTCCATTAGAGGAGATCCGCTTGGCCACACAAGACTTCAGCAAAAAAATTTCGATCGGAGAAGATATTTCATATAGAGTCTACAAGGGACAATTCACTGAACGCTTACAAAACTGCACAGCTGCAGTAAAAGGCTTTCATTCTTATTATTACAAAGGAAAGGAACGCTTCTTCAGTGAGTTAAATGTAATCTCCAGATTTCACCATGAAAACATTATCTCTTTAATTGGTTACTCTTATGAAGATGATGAGATGATTATAGTTTATGAATATGCTGTCAACGGAAGACTTGGTGATCATCTCAGGGACCCCAATAAGTTGCTTTCACTGACATGGCCACATCGCTTGAAGATTTGCCTAGGGGCAGCAAAAGCAATTAATTATCTTCACTTTGGTCCTAATGAGGACTGTGCCGTAATACACAAAAACATCAACAGCAATACAATATTGTTAGATGAGAATCTGGAAGCTAAAATAAGTAGTTTTGAATATTCAAAAGTAACCTACCGAAATCAGCAACACATCTACGAAAAAGTGGCGGACACTGACTCTTACACCGATCCCATTTATCGTGAAAGTGGCATCCTAAATAAAGAAACAGATGTGTATTCGTTTGGGGTGGTGATGTTTGAGTTATTGACTGGGACCTTGGCTTATAACGAAATGAAGATTGGAGATGATGAGCCACTACCACTGATAAATTTGGTTAGACGCTACTATAATATTGACGGACTGGACAAGTTGATTGATCACCGGATAAGAGATCAAACTGATCGACGTTCTCTCGATAGTTTTAAAGAAACTGCTTACAGATGCATCAGTTACAACTTAAACGATCGCCCTTCGATGGATAGGATCATCAAGAGGATAACAGAAGCATTGCATATTCATGTAAGTGATTGAAACTATCCGAAGGAATTACTTTACTTATTATTACAGTAATACTTCTATTATCTCTTCCTTCCAAATTATGGGGCCCTTTATCCTCACCTAGGGACGAGCATGGTTCTGGAACCGGTTGGAACTGGAACCGGTGGATTTGAGAACTGATTTTTCTGAAAAGTGGGAACCGAGAACTTAACCGAATATAGTTTTTGGTTTCGGTTCTGGTTCCGGTTCCGGTTCTTTTGGATCTACCCGTATAGGAACCGCTTTTCTATTAAGCTACAAAAAACACAAAAAAAAAAAAAAAAAAAAACTTTTTAAGAACTTGCAACCATTTACATTTAAGTAAATAACAATTAACAACTAAACCATAAACTCGAATAGTCAATCATTCTATAGTTACTTTCACTTGTTCATATTTTTAACAAAACAATCCGGAAAACAAAATAAAATAACTTAAAACTTTGTTCATATCTGTTAGGCAAAGTATTAATAAAACTAAAAGTGCTACGTGATGATTATGTGGCTACATAATGATGATAGATAATAAATAATATATTAATAAAAGTGCTAACAAATTTTAGCATGATGAACATGTAAAAGCTAATCGAATGCAAATATAAATAAAATATAAACTTACTTCCATTATTTTGATATAGATGAATGATCTTGGAATATTATTATGTTTAGATTAATTATTGATTTGTGAATATTTCAGTGAATTAAAGATTAGGGTTTAGAGTGTTTGGCTTGATGGCTAGTAGTTATTATTATTATTATTATTATTATTATTATTATTATTATTATTATTATTATTATTATTTTGATAAGAAGTAAAAAAAAATTACATATTTTAATAATTATTGGATCTTTGGTTCCGGAACCAAGAACCGATGGAACTGATCCGAACCGACCCAAGAACCGAAAAATCTCAAAATCAAGAACTGGAACTAGAACCATTGGTTCTGGTTACGGTTCGATTCTTCATAGTTCCAGCCCGGTTCTCGGTCCGGTTCCGGTTCTTTGGTTCTTTTGCTCATCCCTACGGGCCCACCCCCTACTTTTTTTATCCCCACCCCTCCCCCCCCCCCCCCCCTAATTTAATTTTTTTTTTATTTATTTTTTATTTTTTTATTTTTATAATTTTGCTAATATAAAAAAACTATAAACCTGAAAGTGCGGAACAGAAAATATAAAGTTTAATATGTCAAACGCTTAAAACTGTCAAAAATACAGAACAAAAACTGACAAAAAACTGTGTTGTACTGAAATAAAAGAGAGACAAAGAGGGGACAAAAAGAATATTCCCCCACTAAGGGGTATAGTTAACACAACCCATTATTATTTGTCCATCTTCTTTTTTAGGTTGGCTCATAAAAATAGTTTAATAAGAAAATAATTTATAGGCCTAACTAATTGATCTAAAGATAAACCTACAAACGTGATTGGTGAAAAGGCAAATTTGATTCGTGATTAATGATGAGAGAAAATGTATGTATAACACTTGTCAAAATATGTATGAATTAACCTATTTATAAGTCTATTTATCACTACTCTTAAAATAAATAGAGTAGTTTAATTGAGTTCACATATTATTTTTACTTTGAAATTATTATTACAAAATCTATAGACAATAATTAATTAATTAAAAATAAATTGTCATTCTACAAAAATAACAAAAGATAAAAGAATTATTATTAAATTTTTCTTAAATTATGTGATTTTTGTGGATAAACAATTATTTTTTAACTTTATACTCCGTATGTAGGGTGTCATAAAACCTGACTCGAACCCGACCGGGTTTGGGTCAACTCGGATCAAGAATCATATTCGGGTCAATCGGGTCAACCCGAGTTCTAAACAAGGTCGGGTTCGAGTATGTTTTTTAGCCTTGATCAGACCCGAACCCGAGTTGACCCGACTAAACTAATACTTTACAATATAAAAATACTCGGGTTGACTCTAAACCCGAGTTGACCCGACCCGAGTTCTAAACAGGGCCGGGTTCAGGTATGTTTTTTGGAGGCTTGACCCGATCCGAATTGACCCGAACCCGACCGGGTCAACCCAAATGAGAGTCCTATCCGTATGTAGTATAGATATAACAAAAAGGAAGCGGTGGCCGATGACTTTTGAGTTTTGAACTTACGAAAATCTCAAATTTCATCCGAAAAATTATGAAGTTTAATAATTTACACTACATATAATAGGAAGATCACTCTCTCATATTAATTACTACAACATTTTAAAACTTAAAATTTAAGCAATACAATTATAAATGCAAGTTGTAGTATAATTAACATATGCAACAACATATATATTTAACATCTTAAATTAATGTAAATATTAAAACACCTTTCAATGCAAATATATATTCAATAAAACACATGGTAGAAATCAAACAAACTATTAAAATAAGTTTTTAAATACTCTCATTAAATACATTAAAACATTTCTGAAATAAAAATTAATACAATCAATTAGAAATTAAAAAATAATTAAATGACATGTCTATATTCTCGCTATCAACTTTTGTCCAAGTATTGTAGGTGGATTAATATTTATTCGATTGTTTAATGAGACGTGTCAAACTTAGACACGAGTTGCCCAAAAAATGAGTCGCCCCTGGTCTATTTTAGACTTTTGATTTTAGGCATGAAAAGCGATAAGTCGTAGGGCATAATTTTCCTAATATAAAATTAAATCTTTTATACAAAGAAGAAAACACATATTAAGAAGGTACGTGATTTTGAGAAAAGTTTGTAATGTGAGAATAATCTTTTATATAGTAAAAGAATTACATTATTTCGTAGTGTTTTTGTAAAATCTTTCTCAATGAAAAAAAAATGGAGCAATAGGAAAGCACAATTTTGCCACGTAGGCAAAATCAATCAATATGATTGGTCAGTAAAAAGTGAAAATTGAATTGGTTTTGGTCAAACTTTAATAATTTTGTGGAGAAATTTAGTTGAGAAAAAAACACATAAAAATATTTGTGTTAAGTTTATGAAAACACATAAGCAAACACTTAATATAGGACGGAGAGAGTAGTATTTTTTCAAACTTTTATCTATTAAAATTACAAAATTTTATAAATATACGAATTAGTTTTAATATACGCTAAATATTTTTTAAAACTAATATTAGTTTTAGACTTTCATCTATTAAAATATTTTTTTTACTCTATACGTTAAATAAGGACTCATGTTACTTTATTTTAAAAGTTTAATTTATGCGTACACGGGCTTGAATATTAAATACGGCTAAACTATTGTTAACGGGAATATGAATATCAAATGTAAACACGGATTACTGTGATATAAAAAATAAATATACGCTATTCTACTTATAACAACGACTAATGAAATTCTTATTTAAAGTTTATATATATATATATATATATATATATATATATATATATATATATATATATATATATATATATATATATATATATATATATATATATATATATATATATATATATATATATATATATATAGGGACCCTTTCTTGCGAGAATCATTTTAAGTGCAAGAACTGCGAGAACTATCTTTTTACAACTAATAATACACAATGTACATCATTTAATGCTCCATAACATTTTGTTATTTTTATTTAATTCAAAAGGGTATAATAGTAAAAGGCATTTTCGTTTTATTTTTATTTTTTTATTAATTTCCCGTTTTATCTAACCCTAATTTTTGGATTTTTTTCATGCATGTTTTTGGACTATTCAGTGCATAAGTGTTTTTTTGGAATTAATTATTTTATTTTAATTTTTGAAATAATTTTTTTAACATGTATGTTTTTTCAAATTGTAAGGTCTATATGTTCTTTTTTAAAGAATGTAAATGTATAACAAAGTAATAGCGTAACTAATATACACAAAATTCAATATTAATTAAAATACAATCTAAAAATAAAAATAAAAATATGGACCTTTGTAAATACATAAGATGCATATACTCATATTTTACATTTCGTTAATTACAAATACAAAAAACACATATGCAATAATCGCATCGCTTCAAAAATTGCAAATTCTCTTCATGTATATATGTGTTCATCAACTTCTAGGTCTTCAATGGTCATCATCTTCATCAATCTGAAAAAAATATACACAAAATCAATTAAACAACAAATAAATAGGAAACTAAATTTAATCACAATAACTAGGATAACACATATGCACAATATAATATGCATAGGCACAATTTAAAAACATACATGTCTGCCTTCAAAAACATACATGTCCGCCTTAAAAACATACATGTCCTCCTTCAAAAATATACATGTCCGCCTTAAAAAACATACATGTCCGCCTTCAAAAAACACATGTGTACTTTGAGATTCTTATCAAATTCTTTAAATCCCATATGCACACCACTTTTCTTAAAACATATATGCACGCTACTAGAAATATACCACTTTTCTTAAAATACATATACACCTTAAAACATATCTGTTTTATACGTAAACATATATATATATATATATCTTTCCAAAACATATATGTTTTATAATCATATCTGGTAATAATCGACTAAAAACTAACTAATTTCTAGAACCAAAACCAACTAAGCCAAATCCGGTGGAGCCAACATCATTTGGATCGGTTGGTTTTTTGGTCCGAACCGTTTAATGAACACCCCTAATTTCAACAGTCATTTGTACACAAATTAATCACCAGAACATTTAATATTACTCTCAATTACATAACCATATAAAAACAACATTTCACTACATTAATATGCAAATAACACTATCAGTTAGTGTACACACGAATGACCTATTAACACTATCAATTAGTGTACATCCAAATAAAAGACAATATTTAATTACATAACCATATAAAAACAACATTTCACTACATTAATATGCAAATAACACTATCAGTTAGTGTACACACGAATGACCTATTAACACTATCAATTAGTGTACATGCAAATAAAAGACAATATTTAATTGTTGGTACTCAAAAATATCAGATGACTATGTCATGAAGCAAATGAAACAAAACCAACATACGGCAAATGCATAATAAAAAACTAGTAAATTGATTTTTTAATCCTTTTTCATTGATCCATTTTACGCACATATATATATACTTTTTATTAGATCTTGATTATCGAAATGTGAAAATGAAAAGCATAAGTCTTTTGATTAATTTAAGATTTAAATCATGAACAATAAAAGAAAAGGAGGTAGCAGATCAATCACGTCAACTTTTTGTAAGAAAAAAAAATTAAAAAATCAAACATACCGATAATACGTAGATCATCACTCAACGATTTTTAAACTTTGACGGTTGGTGGCGGTGACGGATCTAGACGAACCATCACAGGCGGTGATGGATCTTGGTACGGTGGCGGTTTATATGATGGTGGTAGGAGGCGGTTACGTGAGAACGAGAGGGTCGGCTTTTCATTTTTTCAATCGACAAATAAGAAGAGAGACGGATCTAGCTTGTTTTTAGATCGGTTGTTTTCTTATTCTGGTGAGGCTTAGTTATCCAGGTTTTTTTAAATTCTTCATGGAAAGATGTAGAGAAGTTTGATGACGGTTGAAAGTATTAGGGTTTGAGTAGAATACATGTGAGAGAGAAAGAGAAATAACTAAATATGTGGGACACTTTTTGAGAAAAATATTTATTTCGAAATACCCTAAGTGCCCCTCCTGTTTTTTTGAATATTTATTAATCTTTTAGTTTATTACAAAAATGCCACAAGTATTTTCATCCATTGATCAAATAATCTAATGGTTTAAAGATGGTTCTCGCAGTTCTTACAGATAAGAGTAGTTCTCGTAAGAAAGTTACGCTATATATATATATATATATATATATATATATATATATATATATATATATAGAGGGAAGTCCTCTTTGTGAAGTTAAAATATGCTCTGTAAAGTTATATATATATATATATATATATATATATATATATATATATATACACATATATATATAGGTATATGTATACATATATATATATATATATATATATATATATATATATATATATATATATATATATATATATATATATATATATATATATATATATATATATATATATATATGTATATGTATATGTATACATATATATATACATATATATATATATATATATATATATATATATATATATATATATATATATATATAACTTTACAGAGCATATTTTAACTTCACAAAGAGGACTTCCCTCTATATATATATATATATATATATATATATATATATATATATATATATATATATATATATATATAACTTTACAGAGCATATTTTAACTTCACAAAGAGGACTTCCCTCACTAAGAAAGGTGTCCCGTGGATGGCGTACTAATATATCTCCTATTCGTGCTGATTATGTACTACTAAACTCGCACATTTTGTATAACATGATATGAATAGTTAAAGTTAAACAACAACATCAACCTCAACTTCAACATCTATGTCAGTTAAATCGTTTAAACAACAAAATTTTTTACAAAATGTTATTCTAATAGATATTAATACATAATAAAAAATCCTGGACAAGTATTAGTAATACTTATATCACAATTTTCACGGGTAAATTCTTATATTTTCATATACTAAACTAAAATTTTAAGATAAATTCGATTTATGCGTAAACCCCGTGCGTGCCTGGGACTTATAGCTAGTTCCTAGCGATACCATTACCATGTAAGATTGGTAAGGGCCCGTTTGGTACGTGTAGTTTGGATTTGGAATTGGGATTTAAAGCAAAAAACCTTGTTTGGTGTGATTTTGTGAGATTTGACTTTGGGGTTAAATCTATTTATATGGGCATCTACAATTCCCTAGTATGTGCGCTGGTTTTCTGACAATATAACTAATTTAGTGGGCCCTCTCTAAATCTTCACTCTCTTTATTTATTTTTATCTTTTATGTGAAGTATTTTAATTTTGAAATTTATATATATATATATATATATATATATATATATATATATATATATATATATATATATATATATATATATATATATATAGTGTATCTTTATTTTCAGAACCCTGTTAAGTGCGGGAACTGCGAGAACTCCAATTTTGCATTAGAAAACATGCATGTTCATATAAAACATGTATGTTTTCTTACATACACCTTAATACACATACATGCAAAACATATGTGTTCATATAAAAACATGTTAAGTGCAACAGATCAATGCAAAATGGTTTTATTTTCAGAACACTGTTAAGTGCGGGAACTGCGAGAACTTCAATTTTGCATTAGAAAACATGCATGTTTATATAAAACATGTATGTTTTCTTACATACACCTCAATACGCAGGTATATGTATTAAAATTTATGTAAGAAAACATACATGTTTTATATGAACATGCATGTTTTCTAATGCAAAATTGGAGTTCTCGCAATTCCCGCACTTAATAGGGTTCTGAAAATAAAGCCCCCCCCATATATATATATATATATATATATATATATATATATATATTTCTCCTACATTAAATCAAAATCAAAATCTTAAGCCAAATTCAAATCCAAAACCAAATCATAATCCTAAACCCGTCTACAAACCAAACGGGCCCTAAATTCCTTATTATTCAATAATCGGATTTGAATATATAAGATATATACATATGAATAATCTAGAAGAAATATAAATGGGCTAGAGCCTTATAACTAAATCACAACGGGCCCAAACATATTAACTAACATATATTTGTTTAAAAACTAAGAAGAACTGTGAAATTATCTTTTACATCCATGTACTTTACTTCCATGTCTAATTTAAATCCCTTATAGTTTCCCCTCATACACTTTACATTCATACAAAAAACAAAACAGTTAACCACAAATTTTGCTTTCCTCTTTAGATTTTTGCTGTTATGCAAGTGTGCTTGTCTCCTACTCCTAGTATTTTTACTTAGAAAATGAAAATCTGCCAATAGTTCAATATTTCATACCTTGTATAAATGAGCATTGATATATCTTTATATTTATCTTTTTACTCATTTGATTGAAACACTTGAAAAAGTAAGTTTTGGATAATTTGAGGAGGGAGAATTAGGGAGAAGGGCCACATAAGTTGGAAGATTAATAGACAAGGGTCATGTGGTTTCCACCCCACTAAACAACCCATCAGCCTATTTTTTATTCTCTCTATTAATGTGTTACTCTAGTCAACATTTTGAAACTTGAAAATAATGATTTTCATACAACAAAAGTTACTCCGTAATCCGTATACATTAGTCAACAAGACTTTTTACTATGTAATTAACGAAGTTATTGAATTAATTATCATTAACTCCTAACTAACTGCTAATTAAAAAAATTATCTTATAAATACTTGCATAATCATATTTTACTTTCTCTCATCAAATCAATAAACAAAAAAAGGTAATATTCCAACATGATGCGTTACTGAAATTTGTATTTTACTATTTTACACCTCTACTCAAATTTGTATACATAGTGCAAATTGGCACCCATCAATCCACAAACAACAATGAATTGGTTTTTCATGTCGAACACATGACTTGACATTACTTGCATTACTCAGATGAGGAACACTATAAACAAATTGCAAATATATAGTGTTCTTGAGAAATATAAAAAACACTTTTTGCATGTTGCAAATATACTTGCATTACTCAGCTAAGGAACACTATAGACTTCTTGAGAATATATGCATCTAGCCTCATTTTAGGACAATTTGTTGCTTTGTAAACACACTCCTCGTCGTCGTCGTCGTCCGGTCCAAACTGGTCACAACCAAGTGGTCCTATTGTGATTGCACACTTGGTTTAAAATTGCGTTTTGCGATCCGATGCGCTAAAGGTCTCAAAAGCCATTGCGCGATGCGCGATGCGAATGCGAGCGCAATTTAGACGCATTGCGTTTAGTATTAAAAAAATATGAAATTATTTATACGTAGTATATTCTTTCATGTACCAAATAAATGCAATAAACTTACGAAATAAGTTACTAGAATATTGAAATTAGGCCAATAATTCATTTGTAAAATAAATAATTTGATAACGAAAGATACTATATTTTCGTTATTATGTTTTATTTGTACGTCTTTTAACAAGTTCTATCTTTAAAATCCCATTTAAATACTTGGATCTCTATTATATGATTTATTTTTTACAAAAATGACCTAAATTCTAGATTGCGACAATTGCGACCATTGCTAGCATTAGACAAATGCGGTAAATTGCGGTCTAATGCGAATGCAACTTGGGATGCCCTTGCATTAGGCCCCATAATGCGAAATTTCAAATGCAATGCAACGATGCGTGCAATTTGCGCAATGATGCGCGCATTTTTAAACCAAGATTGCACATATGAGGGGTGATCATTACATTAATGTGACATTATATGAAAGTTGTCCATTCCCGCCAAATCACCCACAATGGAGGAGGTACAAGAGTAGGGACGCATCCGCATGACAAGATATATATTTAAGTTGACAACTCATGTAGACTTATATATTGATAATCGAAGATAATTGTAGCATTTTTCGTTAATATAAAATTGACTCTTTATTTTATAAAGTGATTATAGTTACAATTTTCTATTTTTTCAATATGCAATTTATTTTATTGTTAACTATTTGTATTGTGATAACACACCGATGAAAAATATAATTAGAAATTAAACAAAAAGTAAAAACAAAATTATTAAGTATTAAAAAATAACAATAATAACAAACTAATATTTAAAAGAAAGTGTATTAGATAATAAATGATAATGATTGCAACAAGTGATCAATCATAATAAATGGTGTAGAAATCCACAATGCCATAGACAAATAAGGGTGGTGGCAATGGTCACTATGAAAATCCCCCATACCTCTCAACCAACCAATAATATCATTCCACATCACTCATACTTTTTCCATACCTCCCAACCCTTTTTAGTGGCAATGATCACTTTTTTCATACCTCCCAAACCACCAACTTTTTATTTTTTTATTTTTTATTTTCATAAATAAATAAATTAATAAAAACATAATATTTCATTAATAATTAAAATAAAAATACATAATACTTAAAAAGAAAATTACACAATACTTGGAAATAAAACATAATTATTCTAAAAACATTTGCTTTTCCTGAAGTTTTTTGCCAATAGTGAAATCTCGCATAGACTGATTGGTTATGTGATCATGCGGTTCGTTAAAAAACTTCAAGGCCCGAAACATTTGCTTTTCTTTAACACTAGCGAGTTGTGCCGACATCAACTGTTCGGCCAATGCATCATTTGCACGTTTTTTTTCCATCTCCTCCTCCAACATTTGTGTTTTCTTTGACGTGTAGGCCTCGAATTGTTCAACAACACTATTCTTTGTCGATGTCTCGCTAATGGTCTTTTTCTATTTTCTTTTCCTTGTGGGAGTTATGTCGTCATTTAGATCGGGAATAACAGTTTCGACATGCTCATTGCTTCCCGACTCGTACTAGGTAGATTCCGACGACTTTCTTCGTTTGTCGGAATTAGATGCCGAAGATGCTTGAACAAAGCATGGTTGTTCCAACCATTTCGGTTCTCCCCTAACAACCTCCCATGCATCAATATGAGTAAAAGATTTGCCTTTATATTTCTTATTAAAATCGGCCCAGGCATTTTTCTATTCATCCACATCGCCACATCCATTCTCCCGAATACGCTTCTACAAGTATACAATTAACAAAATATAAATTAACAAAAGTATATAAATTAACAAAATTATATAAATTAACAAAAGTATATAAATTAAAAAATTACTTGTTGGATGTATAGCCCGTTAAAGACACCTATGGCGGCATTCATAGTTGTCCACTTCGTGTTCAATGAATGATGAGTTCGGGTAATACCTTTCACGTTTTGAGTGAAATGTTCGGTAATTCTCTCCCAAAACTTTTCTCTACGTTGTGAATTCCCGACTTTTCGACATGTCGAGACATAAACCCACGCTTTTGTCAAAGCAACCTCTTGGGCCGTCGTCCAAGCCACTTTATCCGCCTTAGTTTTTCCTTTCACAACTTGAACATCTTCATCTAGTATAACAAATAATAACGTATAAAATTAAAACATATAAAATTGTAACATATAAAATTGTAAAATATAGAAATTAATACCGGTTTGAGTTTGTGGTTGCGTTTCGGGAACAAACTCAACCTCATCATCATCATCATCGACATCATATAGAGGTAGTTCGTGCTCAACACTAGGCTCACGACGTGAAGGACCTTCACGGTAGTCACAAAACGGGTTGAACTCATTTGTCATAATTACATTATATTGACTTGGATTCAACGGTGGTGGGAGTCGTGCATAATATTGTTCTTGAAAGAATTGTGGATGAACCGGTGGTGGAGGTTGGGGATAGTAGGCCGATTGAGGGTGTTGTTGACTTGCAACTTGCGGACGAAAATGTTGTCCACGAACGCCACGACCACGACCTCTTGTTGAGCTTGATTTTCTTTGATCCATGCTACACTTTTTTTTAAGTATGATATAGAGATTATAGAGTTTGATTGTAAAAGTATGAAATAGAGTTTGATATAGTTTGATTTAAAGTGTAGTATTTATAGGATTTATTTTATTTTATTTTATTTTATTTATTTTTAGTTCCAAAGCAACCAACGTCTTTATTTTTTGGATTTTACCCCAACGTTCTACTCATTAATTGCTCCAACGTCCATATTTCAATTCAAACCGCAGCAGTGTAAAAGCCCGCTAGACCAAACCGCTCACCCAAACCGCTGGGGTGGCGGCGGTGTTCCCCGGCGGTTTGGGGCAAACCGGTGGCCAAACCGCAACCACTGCCACTACCCTAAGTAGGAGGATTTTTCTCGAAAAGAGGATACAACTACGCTTTACATTTTTCTCAAAAAGAGGATTTTTCTTGAACCCAAACCAAGATGACCGGCCGCCCACATGCCCATTAACACTGTTGTCTTTCTATTGTCAGAACCACGCAGCTGCTTCGACCATAACCATAAGAAGCCACCTACATCAGAACCTAGAAAATCTTCCAATTATTCCACTGAAGGAGATTCGTTTGGCCACCGGAAACTTCAGCGATGAAAGTAAGATCAAATCATTTAGCAAATTCTAAAAAGGACAACTCTCAGGACGCTGGGGAAACTGCACAGCTGCCTTCAGACGACATGATCCAGACGAAGAATCAGAGTTCCAAAATGAACTTCAGATTATGTCCAGTTTACGCCAGAAAAATATCATCCAATTGATTGGTTACTGTGACGAAGGCGGTGAGATGATTATAATCTACGTTTATGCAGTTAACGGTAGCCTTGATAATCATCTGGGAAAGTGGAGTCGGAGGCGTTGCCTAACATGGGCACAGCGCCTGAAGATTTGCATAGGAGCAGCAAGAGGACTCAAGCACCTCCAGGCTAGTCACGGGGAGGACAAAATACTAGTGCACAGAAAGTTCAACAGCAGAAAAATATTGTTAGATGACAATATGGAACCCCTGATTAGTGGTTTAGGTTTGTCAATAGTGCTCGACAGAAATAAGGGACAAGTCTATGGCAAGCCTGTTTATAACGTCTTTTACATAGATCCCATTTACCAAGAAAGTGGTGTCATCAATTCAGAGATAGATGTATACTCATTGGGCGTGGTACTATTTGAAATGTTGACTGGGATGCTGGCTGATAATCAAAGGGCCATTGAAAAATATGATGAATCACAATTTTTAATGATATTGGTTCGAAGGTACTCAATTGATGATGGAGTGGTCAAGTTAATTGATCGCAAAATAAAAGATCAAATTGATATTCGTTCTTTCCTTATATTTAAAGAAATTGCATATAGATGCATCAGCTTAAATGTAAAGGACCGTCCTACATTGAACAGGATCATTAAGAGGCTTGAGGAAGCATTGTGCATTCAAGTAAGTTTTCTCTATTAGTTGATTGGAAAGAAAAGTATCACACATATTTTACCATGATGTTGATATGATTTTTCATTATATATGATGTCTCCTTTTTGCTCGAACATTAGATAAATGCTCCCTTCGTCCTAAATTAAATTTCAATTACTCTGTTCTTTAATCAATTGCTCATTAAAAAAAAAGGCAAAATAACATTTATGGCACCTTTGAGCAATAAAGTTTTTGCTTTTTATAATCACAGGAACAGGGAGACGCTTCGACCATTGCCACACGAAACCAGTTAAGCCGCCAAGATAAAAAACTAGAAGAGTTTAGAATTCCATTGGAGGAAATCAAGTTGGCAACAAGAGGCTTCAGAGAAAAAATTGGAGAGGGTGGATTTGGTGTGGTCTACAAGGGTCAATCCTCTAAAAGCTGGCAAAACTGCACAGTTGCCATCAAATGCATTAATCGAGAAGGTTGCCAAGGAAACAAAGAGTTTCAGAACGAGCTTAACTTGATGTTCAGATTCCACCATCACAATATCATAAACTTCATTGGTTACTGCGATGAAGGCAATGAGATGATTATTGTTAATGAGTATGCCAGTAATGGTAGCCTGGATGGTTATCTTGAAGACACACATAAGAGACGTAACCTAACATGGGTACAGCGGCTTAGGATTTGCATAGGAGCAGCACGGGGACTCTACTACCTCCACTGGGGTCTTGGGGAGAACAATAGAGTTATACACAGAGACGTAAAAAGTGGAAACATTTTGTTGGACGATAACTTGGAAGCCAAAATTTGCGATTTTGGTTTGTCAAAATCAGGTCCCACAGATAAGCCACAAAGCAAGCTGTATACAAAAGCAGCAGGTACCCGGTTTTACATGGATCCCCTCTACCATGAAAGCCGTATGCTCCAAAAAGAGTCGGATGTGTACTCCTTAGGCGTGGTACTATTTGAGATGTTGACTGGGATACTGGCTTATTACGAAATGGCGATTGAAGAAGGTGATGAACCACAATTTTTAATAAATCTGGTAAGACGCTACTTTGATGATGGACTGGACATGTTGGTTGATCGTTCTATCAAAAATGAAATGGATGGCAGTTCTTTCCATACATTTAAATATGTTGCATATGCGTGCATTAGTCTCAATTTAAAGGACCGCCCTACAATGGACACCATAATCGATAAGCTTGAGGAAGCATTGGAATTTCAAGTGAGTTTTACTGTTTGATTATTTTCAGTTTTTTTTGTTTTTGTTTCATATATATGCACGGATGAAAACTACCATGAATCATACAACATGTCAACATGATAAATAACGACAACATTTTAGATGTATTTTTTTTTTCACCTCAAATAAACATGTGCCATGTGACCACTCATTATCTGAGATTACGTGGCACCATTCACGAAAGTATGAGAACAAATAACTCCAAAAGTCTTATGCCTGGTCTTTCTGTCATATTAGGTCATTCAAACTCAATAGTTGACAACTTGACATGTAAGTTTCCCCTAAAAAGTGTATGTTTTTGTTTGTGGATGATGCTCTAGCATCCAGCACCTCACTTTTTAGGCTCCATCTCGATTCACATGTCAAGTACTCAAGTGTATAATTTGACAAGATAGACATGTGTTGTATAACATGATACGCCAACCTTATATGGTATTTGAGTCAATAGTATATAGTTTTGAGAAAACGACAAGGACCATTCATCTAACTTACTTCTAACTCATTTACAATCTCACTTTGGGTACTAATTCTTGTGATACAATTAATTTGTAGATGCTGGGAGAGAATCCGTGCCCTCTAGAGGGGAACAGCTAGAGCCTGAAGCTACAGCAAAGGTGACTGGAGATGAATCAGATCGAGGTTCTTCAGTTGTTTGAGTCTCCCGAAGCTCTGAAAGCAAAGGTTGCTGTGGAGTTGGAAGGTTGTTAATTAGTTTGTGGTTGGCTGGTTAGTAAGACCGTAAAAGACTGACTTGATTTTGGGCTTTGGATTTTTATTATTTTTATTTTATTTACCTGAGTTTATGATTTGACATTACAAGCCCTATTTGATTTACCTGGGTTTCCGATTGTTATTTTCTGTTTTGAAGATTTTTGGCTTTGAAATATTATCTGCTGTTTCTTTGTGCTTTTTTTTTTGAATGGCAATTGAATTAGAAAATTAGCAAGGCGCTAAGGAAGGATACAAGGGGAGGAAAGAACGTTACACGGGTTATTAAACCACTCAATCCAATTTAAACATGATTTCCTACCTATACTAAAAACCCAAGTGTAAGACAAAAGCTTAATGTCACAAAAGAGGAGATCCTTGCTTGGCCTCTTCACGGAGAAAGTCACCTCATTCCTGAATTTCCAAAGGCACCAAATAGTAGTTTGGACAACGACATCAAAAAATCTTGAGTGCTTGACTACAATCAGTGCATGGTCCGCCATATGAATCACATCATGAAGGTTGTGAAACTGAGTATTTGTAATCTGCCACCATATGTCAACCGCTATCTTGCAATGTATAAAAATGTTCTCTTCTTTTTCAATGACTTCATCGCATAGGGGACATCTAATCGAATCCAAATCCACCCCCCTTCGGTCAAGGTTCCACCTGGTTGGCAATCTAGCATGCATTACCCTCCAAGTATTGATGTTAATCTTTGATGGAACGATCTTATGAAAACGTAGAAGGGGGGTTGAATACGTTTCTGTTTAAAAACTTTAAACTTGTTGTATCAAATTTCCAATCAAGCTTGCCATAATATGTAAAATGCTAATAATAGTCTTATGACTAATATAAAGCATATAGCAAGTTGCACAAGTATAACCATCAAGTCACTCCACACGCAATGATAAAATGCAAGTATAAAAGCAAAGCAATAAGTAAAAGAAAGCGCAAACCGAACACGAGGATTTATAGTGGTTCGGTCACGGATCTCCTCTCCGCTCTACTCCACTCTCCGAGTACCCAACTCGAGAGTTACTTCACTAGATCAACAAGCTCCCTTCTTGGTGGAGAAAACCTTACATTCGTCACTTACACTTTTTTCGGTACAAAGCTAAATACCGGGTTCTAGTTCGAGGTAGAACCATCCTAACGTCGCCTATACAATATTTCCGACACTAAGCTAGATGTCGAGTTCTTTTACAAGGGTACAACCACTCCCGCTATGTTTTGTGGCCCAACATAGAAACCTTGTGTTTTATGGCACAAACACATAAACCATCTATTCTAGTTTGATGAATAGATTGTTATGCAATGATGCTTACAATGATCCATGACATAAATGTCCAATGGATATAAATGCCTAATCTATGTGAACTTCCATTGATCGGAAGTCTTCAATCAATGAGGATGACAAGTGCTCTTGAATCTTCATATGTTGATATGCTTTGGTGGATGATGATGGCAAGATCTCCAAGCTTTCTTTGGAGGATCAAGATGTATGATATGCTTACAACAAAGATGAATGTTAGAAGCATTATGATCATGTGATGATGAGGGTGATCTATGTATGTTATTACATTCTTATCTACTGATCTAAATGATGCAAGAAGGGTAGAGAGAATTTGTGTTCTTGTTGTCACACCCCCAGAATCGGGTCCAGCGGAAGCATACATGCAGCTGGGGTGTAACTCAATTGATATCACAACACAAGTATAAAAATAGTTTTCACTTTAATCATTTGGAATAAAATCATTTAACCAAAAGAATTGAATTTACATTGTTAAAAGTAGTGCGGAAGTAGGCCCTTAAAATAGTTTAAAACGGTCCCCATATGAATAATCAGAGTCTTCTATGACCATGCCATGCCCTGCCAAAACCTCCTGTAGCGTGTCATTGATTAAACCTGAAAATACATGCTAAAGTGTCAACACGAGGTTGGTGAGTTCATAGAGTTTAGTGAAAAAGAATGTAATGCATATGAATGAAGATTTCCCAGCAAAGGCCTCGTAAATCCACTCAGTTCCAAGTCCCGCCATAAGAGACTTGTAACCTGTGTGTTTACGACCCACTGCCAAATATGATATAGTCTACATGAACAAAAGTAATACTTGTATCTAAATTTAAAGATAAATATAGCAATACCGCTATAAAACAATTCTTGACAATGAGGCCATATAAAGAAATCGGACAAGTGGGAAAATCCGTAATAAGGTTGATGCAAAGGCATCGTAATTCAGTCAAGTAGGGAAACAACACAATATTACGTTTGACATTACAGTCAAGTGGAGAATACCACAATACGTTTGACATCACAGCCAAGTGGGGAATACCACAATATTACGTTTGACATCACAGCCAAGTGGGGAATACCACAATATTACAAGGAGGTCATATGATAAATCAGTCAAGTAGGAAAGCAGCAATATTACGTTTGACATCACAGCCAAGTGGGGAATACCACAATACGTTTGACATCACAGCCAAGTGGGGAATACCACATATTACAATGAACAAATAGGAACAATTGGTGACCATGAGGTCATATAAACAAGGATGATCAATCCCATGAAATACAGGTGATCAAACATACCAATGAAATGCAGGCGATTAAATATTCCAAAGAAATACAGGTAGTCAAACATACCAATGAAATGCAGGTGATCAAACATATATTTAGGTAAAGCTGGAAATATTTGAGTAATCAACCATGTAAAGCAAGTAATGCGTTTAAGTAAAACGAGCATGTATTCTCCCCCAAAGAGTTCACAAAACAATTAAAAAGTAGGGGCTATGACTCACCTGGTGCGATAGCTACGATGACAAAAGTGAATACACAGAAATGAGGTTCGATCTCTAACCGCAACCTAATATGAATGATAGTGATCTACTTAGATCATGAAATGATATAGAGAATATGCATGCACATGATACCTATACCACTCGTAACTTGAAAATACTAGTTATTGTCAAAGTAAAATATTTTCCATACTTAGGAAAAATAAGTCCAACTAGAATTATAAAAACTTGTCGTATTATATCGTATATAAAAGGTTAGTGTTATATCCCTCGTTTTGAAAACCTTAAAATAACGTCAATTAGTCGTATAAATAAGCTTTGGGTCATAAGTACTTCATTTGTTGAGAATATAGCTCTTTAATAATATTTCTAGAAAATATAGCATTTAGTACGTAGTTCATTATTTCTATTAGTGACTATAAATATATATATAGTTTTGACGATTTTGAAACGCGTATATCTTTGTCGTTTTTAGTTCATTTTCCTCGTTCTTTATATCCACGGATTCGTCTTAATATGTATTAGTATATTTTTGATAGTTCGGCTCCTCTAGGTTACGTCTAACGCCTCTATTTGTCCGTCGAAAATCGTCCAACAGCACGTTAAATTTTCAGAAAATAGTTTTCGTCATTAAACTCGCAAAAATCATATTTCCTTCGTTATAAACTCGTTTTAATCCGTTCTTTCGCCAAAAGTTTCATTTTTGAAAGTATTTTCTAAATCTTTGGTCAAAAATTACCCCTGAGTTCCTGAGTTTCCCACGTTTTTAAAATAAGGACAGTAGGTATATATATAATTTCAAAAATTATTTTCCTAGTTTCAAACTTGTTCCAACTTCAACCAAATCACTTTCAATCACCACAAATCTAGTCTAATCTTACCATACACCTTCTTAGGGTGTCTGGGTTCCTAAACATCAATAATCAAGTGGATCTAACAAGGATCTAACTATAATCTATTTCTATGGCTCAAAAGTTAGATAAGTATAAAATGGAGTGGTATAAATAACATATGCATGTAGATCTTGTATATATATCATATGAATCTTGTAAAAACTTGGTAAAATTATAAAGATGAGTTTCATACACTTACTTGAAATATTAATGAGCTTTTGATGATGGAAACCTAAGTAAACCTTGAGTTTGTATTACAAAACCCTAAAAGGAGTACAAATACACTAGATAATTACTAGATCTTGAAAAATTAAGGTTTTCTTGCTTGTTCTTGTGTTTAGGCCAAGCACCACCCAAAGAGAGAAAAAGAAAGAGTTAGCTAGTTTAGATCTTGAAAATGAGATGGAAATGTGTATATTTTGTTATATATATATATATATATATATATATATATATATATATATATATATATATATATATATACACACACATTATATGTTAGACAAAAATATGACAACATTAATGAGTTTGTAACAATTTCAAAGCTTGTAAGAAATGGGGATGGAGGGGGGGGGGGGGGGGGGGGGGGGGGCATTTAGTGAAAAAAGAAGAAAAAGTGAGCTTGGTGTAAGAAAGTGGTTAATTTCTTGTATTATTGTATGTATATTTGTGTTTTTAGGGAATACCGGGTACCGAGTCAACTAAAAATAAATTTTAACGGAGTTAACTGGGACATAATAAAGTCGTAAAAAAAATTGTGAAAATATGTCGGGTATCAATATTGAGTGTTTGGATGATTATTGTTTAGTTTTTACGAAAACCGTCGTGATTAAATTAAACTTACGATATTAATTAAATAAATTTCCAAAATACCGGGTAAATTAATAATATAATTTATATATTATTAAAATGAATATAAAAATATATTAGGATCATAGTCGGGAGTGTCGGACGTGTTAGTCACATTATTGATCGCGTGTTAACGTTTATTTAGAAATAAATATACGTAAAAAGTCAAATATACCAAAAGTATTAATATAAATATCCTACGAGTGGTATAGTATGAAAATGCTATTATGATGATATGTAGACTATTTCTAGTCCGTATGAAATGTCCCTATTGATAATGCATGAATTCGCACCTGAACCAATACGGTTACCCGAATTTAAATACTCGTAAACTAAATTTACGATGAAATGAGTAATGCACGTGAATAGTGTTTTTCTTCCGGAAATGAATAGTGTCAAGTGAATAGTAAAATTTCTGAACGCTTCTTAGAATATCAAATTGACCTAAAAAACGATGAATAGTAAAATGATGAATAGCGATCGATGAATAGTAAATGATGAATAGTAACTTGTGAATAGTAAATTGTCAAGGTTTGGAAAATGACCTGAAATTACGAGTTGTGACACTTGTGTGTTAAAAAACCATGGGTAAAACAATGGGATACTATTAATAGAAAAGCAACATGATCAACCCACGGATACGGCAGAACCCTTTGGAGGGTTTCGTCCGTTGTCCCAAAAGGATCCATGGGACCTGACAGCAAATTTCCAAAATCTACCAAATCTACTTAAAATCTTTTCATATCTTTCAAAGTCAACTTTAAGATACTTGTGTATAAATCTAACCAAAATATATCTTACATCTTACAAGGATCCATTGACAAGACGTGGATGATGCAATGCATGATGTAAATATACATTTTCATTTTAGATTAACTTGTAAATAAAAGTATACTTGTAAGTTACTTAGAAAATGTATATGTTAGCTTGCTATATGATGTTTAGTAAGTTACTAAAAATGTTTGATGTACTTATATTCTTTATAAGATACATTTTCATAAATAAAAGTATACTTGAGAATGACAGTTTTGATTAATGATGCGTGGGAATTGCACCAGGTTTTACATCTCGAGGGACCTCGAGAAGCTTACAACCCCCACCAGGCAGTGTACCTGATCGATGCAGTATAGTATAATGACAAGTATCGGGGGATTGATCGTTCAGCTAGGAATAGTGTCGCTAGGATTAGAAAACCTAAAGACTAGGTCTAGAGATGAGGGATGATTCTTTTTGTATTTTTATATTTTATGAAAAACAAGTAAAAAGCTCGGTTTTAAGAGGAGTAGGCGGAATTAGTTGCTAGTCAACTAACCCAATAACTAAGATGCAATCAAAATAAAATACTAAAAATGAAAATAAACTAAATTAAACTAGTGGTGTGAGCAATATATGGGAGAATTGTGTTTACTTAGATTTCACTACTCCCTAGATATCTTTTACAGGTTATTTACTTGTTACAGTTGCGTGGATGACGGATTGTATTCCTTAATACCATTCATGAGGTGGCGTACTTACTTCCCCAATCCTATAAGCGCCTACTTCACTCCTATGTCGAGCCGGCTAAGAAGCTCCTAACATGGGATCACTAGAATTTGCTCATGCATTAAATACAACTAATAAAACCTAGTACACATCGGTTCATGTTTCTTAAGACGTTCAAGCATGTTACACAATGGAGATCTGCCAGTTTTCTTAAGCCTAACATTGAAATCATTCATCCATTACAACTATAAACAAGCAATCAACCTATAATTAACATCTAGGTTTCATTACATCTAAGCAAACACATGATAAATCTAGCCTAGCATGTTGAAATCAAGACAAGCATAAGATATATTCAAACAACACATAGACATATTGAATGAATTGAAAGAGGACTTATCTTAATTGAACATGAAAGGTTTCAAGGGGTAAAAACCCTTGAAAATACTGTAAAATACGACCTAGAGTTTATTAGGTTCGACCCTAGTATTCTCCACACAAGTTCCTCCCTTAATGAATGAAAAATAGAAAAGTATATATAGATTTTGTGGGGTGACGGCGTCAAGAACAAATGTCTGACGCCATCATCTCGCCGCCAAATAGTTTCTCGGACTGCCTAGATCTGGGTTTGACGCCGTCACGTGCAGGCCGTCACCATATTAACTCTTGACGCCCTTCTCTTGACGCCGTCAGGTTTTCACTGGGTCGTCATGGATTTTACTCCTGACGCCGTCACAATTTCCTTCTTGACGCCGCCAGGTGTTGTTCTCAGCATGGAAAATTAAGTCTTTGCCGTTTTCTTCACTTTTATGCTCCAAAAACGTCCAAAATGCTTCCTTTTCCAGAATTCACTCCCAAAGTACCTAAAATCACAAAAGGAACGATTTAGGGCAATATTTGATCAAATAAATTCAATTCCGGGCTTAAATGACCCCCTAAAAGTGGTTCATTTTTCGCCTCATCATATACCCTTACACTTGAGATTTGCTTGTCCTCAAGCAAATGCGCTTTTATTCTAGTCAAAATACAAGTTAGAGGTCACTTAACACTAATATAAAAGTAATTACAACAAATAATCGTTCCCCTAAAGACCAAAGACAAGCACGGAGGTCATATACTAGCACCTCTCAAATAGTGTTTATATACTCACATCTCTCGGGTGTAATAAAGTATATATCACATTATGGAAATGGAAAACATCTCTCACTACCTGTCATAGCAAAATAGATTACCATAGGCTTGGGAAAGGATCAAACCTCCACCACATGGCGTAAGCACCTAGGATAAACTATCAAAGAAGTCTTTTAAAGGGTTGTAACGTTAGGTGTAGGGATATAGAATACACGGTTTTGGTTGGATATAGGCGGTCTTTACTGGTGGCAAGTTAACAATCTTGGTTAATTACATGTACAATATGGTGTTGCTAAGCCAAGACTAGACTCGACTTAAGCTAATAAATGAAAAATAACAAAAACATAACATGAAAAGGGATGGTAGTCCCGTTTTTTTTTTTTTTTTTTGCATACACTTTTACCCTACCATCCAAAATAATACATCATAGGGAATGAAAATTCCCCTTACACTTGAATTTTTACATACTTTACAATAAACTAATCTAATGACTCGAATTAAGAAAATCAAAACACTTGGAGTACTTTTTAAGATTAACGCACATATGGGGGTAATAATATGATGTTCTTCCCCATTACTCCATAATATTAGTACTTTACCCATGAGTCCCAATCGTCCCAAAACAATATGTACAAGGATATGACTCGACTTAGCAACCATGTAATCAATTAGATAATTAACTAAGGGTTTAAACAAATAACAATAATGCACTAAAGATGAGTGCATACACGGAAGGCTAAGGCGATTTGGGTGTACATTTAAGTGGGGTGTAACAAATTCTTCCTTTAAGTAAGATGCTTAAAGTTAGAAACGAAAAGATAGGCTCGGAGGGGTGTACTAGGGGTTTCGTGTACTAAAAATGAGTACAACGCTAAGGTGTGGGAAAATCAATTGACTTTACTAGCCAAGTAATATGACTTAAATGGTCAAGTAATTATGATACGGGTTTAACACAAGGGTGATCCTAATGCCTCTTATCATGTAGTAAATCCTACTACATGAATGTAGTCTCACTAGTGGTCTTGGGATGCATCACTAACGCAAGTTCTAGAATCTAAATGCTACCGGTACACTCATAAGCTCTAAGGCTTTTCCTAATTGGTCTAAGGGCGAACCTCACATGTATGAACTTAGTAGATCGCTGGCACGAGTCTTTGACGCTTCAACTAACGGATGGTCACTAATGCACTTCTTGGATCACTGGCGCGTTATTTGCATAACGGATGGTCACCAAGTCATACACTAGATCGCTGGCACATTAGTCAATTAATCTAATACTCGGATGGTCACTGCCTTATTCATAATAATTTTTGTTTTGTTTTGAGTGGTACGGTTTTTGTGCTAGTCATATAACTCCTATCCATGAGACGCTTGCTATGGCTAAAGTTTCACTCCTAAATGTTGTAAAAAATTTTAAATTTGGCGATAAAATTACACTAACAAGTATTTCTCATAGTTTTATTACACATTTACTATCAAACAAACAAACTCAAGCGAAAGTGTATCTGTAAGGTATCATCATTTTACCCTCCCCTTACACTTAGGATGAACATTGTCCCCAATGTTCAAGTAAAGAATGTAAAAGTGAAATAAGTAAAACGAATGAAATCAAATACTCCCCTGATTCGCTCGGTATGGATAATAAGGCGGCCAGGTTAGATCTTCCTCCAAGAAAATGAACAATCAAAGCTTCCCTTCCAGAATGTAAATCATCTTCTTGTCATACATAACCTGTAAATCCTGAGAAAACAGACAAGGCAACCTCGCATAAAATCGGCGGCAATCTATATATGCTAATAAATCCTAGAAAACAAAATAAGATATAATGCTTGTGGAATGATGTTTGCAGATTTCCTGGAGATTATAAAACTAAAGATTTAACAAGAACTCTAAGACTCCGTTAGAAAAACAAAACTGGTAAAATTTCCAGAATTTTACACATGACGCCGTCAAGAGTAAACTCGTGACGCCGTCATAAGTGTTCTGCAGAAATTCTTATGTTAAGTTTCCGGAAAATTTCTGGAAAAACTTCATCCTACTTTCTGGAAAATCCTGCAAAATATCATTATGACTCGATACAAGCATTTGACTCTAACAAATACGAATATACATGTTTATTTAATATTGTGGAGAATCATGATCAATTTTGTTTCTTAAAAACATATTTGGGGTTTCCCCTTACACTTATCTTTTTGTAAAATACCTTTATATGTAATTAAGGCGAAGTTAAAAACAAAATAAAGCATTTTCACAAGTTAGTTTGAAACATGATCTACCAACAATACAAATAAAGCATGCATACGGAAACAAATAACAACCAAACAAACAAACAAAGAAACAAAATAAAAAGTAAAAAGCTTGGTTTGCCTCCCAAGAAGCGCTTGTTTTTGTTCGAGTCACAAGCCTGACTCTACCCTTATTTAACAGAAATAGGGGAGGTTTTCCCTACACTTAGGATTAAGTGCGGGTGGAAGTAGCGATACACACCCTTAGGGTGGAAATATGCCTCGTGAGGAACGTGTGGTGGATGAATTATATGCTCAAAGGGGTGTGCTCCTATCATCATAACCTTACCAAATTCCATCGGGTTAATGGGTGGATTAAGATTTTCTCCTAGAAAGGGATCATTTTCTATCAACTTCAAGAGACTACTAGTTGGGGATCCATCTTGACCTAATAAACCCGGTTTAAACCCATAATGTTTCTTGCGATCAATCATAAATGGGTGATGTAAGCATGTAAGGTCATTTTCCACTCCTATATTGGCTTCCTTTCTACAAGGCTTAGAGTCCACTACTTTTATCCTAAGACTACCCGGACTATATGGTTTGATGGGTGGATCGGAACCTATTTCAATTCCTAAATTCACATCTAAAGATGGAAGATTAGGTAACGGTTTTGGTTGGGGCTCCGGTTCATCAAAACTAGGAACTTCCTTAGAACTAAAAGAAAGTTCATCACTACAAGTGTTAAAACCTATATTCTCTAGTTGTGCTTGGTCCAAGGTTTCTACCTCTATTGGGGTTCCTATAGTCTCTTCTACTTCTTCCGGGTAAGTCACGGTTGGTGTGGGTGCCTCAAATGATGGTAGGACTTGTGGGGTATTTGGCGGGCTTGGATTTTCTACTTTATCATCCATCTTATCAAGATCACCTATATCCTCAACATGTGTTTTATTATAATCTAACCCTAACATTTTCCCAAGTATCTCACGTGCTTCTCTAGGCATCTCAACTTCTATTTCTGAATCATAAGGATCATCCTCAATATTCTGACTGCTATATACAAATTGCCCAAAAGATTCATCATCTGTTTCTTGAGATTCATCATCATCGATCATAAAACCTAGGTCTTTTTGATCAATGTGATCATGTTCGGCTAAATCCTCCATCACATCAAGGTCACCTATGTGTTCATCTTGTATTATGGTAGGGCCTAACCATGACATGCAGCTAGGTGGCTCATACGAAACTATCCTAGGTGAAAGCTCATATGGTGCATAGGTGTCTCTAAATGAGGTATTTTGAACTCTTTGGTGTGCTAGCCGCTCAACCTTATCTTCTAATCTTAGAAGTCTAAGTGTAAAGTCCATTTGAAGCAAATTACAAACAAAATCACAAAGAAAAGATAGACTACGAGAAAGCTACAAAATAAAAATCTTACTAGAAAGGAATCTAGCAAGTAGACCTAATAAAAAGAAATCCTAACCTAGACAATAACTATTCCCCGGGCTGCGGCGCCGAAAACTTTGATGCGTGGGAATTGCACCAGGTTTTACCTCTCGAGGGATCTCGAGAAGCTTACAACCCCCACCAGGCAGTGTACCTGATCGATGTAGTATAGTATAATGACAAGTACCGGGGATTGATCGTTCAGCTAGGAATAGTGTCGCTAGGATTAGAAAAACCTAAAGACTAGGTCTAGAGATGAGGGATAATTCTTTTTGTATTTTTATATTTTATGAAAAACAAGTAAAAATCTCGGTTTTAAGAGGAGTAGGCGGAATTAGTTGCTAGTCAACTAACCCAATAACTAAGATGCAATCAAAATAAAATACTAAAAATGAAAATAAACTAAATTAAACTAGTGGTGTGAGCAATATATGGGAGAATTGTGTTTACTTGGATTTCACTACTCCCTAGATATCTTTTACAGGTTAATTACTTGTTACAGTTGCGTGGATGACGGATTGTATTCCTTAATACCATTCATGGGGTGGCATACTTACTTCCCCAATCCTATAAGCGCCTACTTCACTCCTATGTCGAGCCGGCTAAGAAGCTCCTAACATGAGATCACTAGAATTTGCTCATGCATTAAATATAACCAATAAAACCTAGTACACATCAGTTCATGTTTCTTAAGACGTTCAAGCATGTTACACAATGGAGATCTGCCAGTTTTCTTAAGCTTAACATTGAAATCATTCATCCATTACAACTATAAACAAGCAATCAACCTATAATTAACATCTAGGTTTCATTACATCTAAGCAAACACATGATAAATCTAGCCTAGCATGTTGAAATCAAGACAAGCATAAGATATATTCAAACAACACATAGACATATTGAATGAATTGAAAGAGGACTTATCTTAATTGAACATGAAAGGTTTCAAGGGGTAAAAACCCTTGAAAATACGGTAAAATACGACCTAGGGTTTATTAGGTTCGACCCTAGTATTCTCCACACAAGTTCCTCCCTTAATGAATGAAAAATAGAAAAGTATATATAGATTTTGTGGGGTGACGGCGTCAAGAACAAATGTCTGATGCCGTCATCTCGCCGCCAAATAGTTTCTCGGACTGCCTAGATCTGGGTTTGACGCCGTCACGTGCAGACCGTCACCATATTAACTCTTGACGCCCTTCTCTTGACGCCGTCAAGTTTTCACTGGGTCGTCATGGATTTTACTCCTGACGCCGTCACAATTTCCTTCTTGATGCCGTCAGGTGTTGTTCTCAGCATGGAAAATTAAGTCTTTGCCGTTTTCTTCACTTTTATGCTCCAAAAACGTCCAAAATGCTTCCTTTTCCAGAATTCACTCCCAAAGTACCTAAAATCACAAAAGGAACGATTTAGGGCAATATTTGATCAAATAAATTCAATTCCGGGCTTAAATGACCCCCTAAAAGTGGTTCATTTTTTGCCTCATCAATTAATATATCGTTTGCACTGACAATGACGTGCATGATATGTGTTGAGTAAGAAAAAGGATGAGATCCTATGATGGCGTTCTAGACAATGAAGTTGTGAGATCCTAGTATAAGAAAAATCCTAGACTCTATTTAAATTAGTTGTTGGTTGTGGAGATGAAGAACTTTGTCAAATACATGATGTGTTTTTCACTTGATGAGGTTTTGGTTACAGAACTGTGATGTTGGGTTAGTAAGGTTTGAAACACTTGTGATTTTGTGAACTGATTATAACTATATGGTGTGAACCTACATGTTGGTATTTGAAGAAATAAGAATACATGATCTTTAATGCGAAAAGACATCTATGTGAATGAATTTCTTTCCTCCTTAATTGGTGGACATTCAACATAATGTGTAATGCATCGGATAAAGAATGACGATAAAATGTTTAGGAGGTTGGGGTTAATTAAATCGATGAGCTTAGTAATGTTTTTACGGATGTTGGTTAGCATACAAAGAACTTTATCCTTGAAGTCATGTAACTCTTCTCTATCAATGTGAGATGATCGCATGAAGAGGCATGTGGTTTTCTCATAGGAGGTGGAGAGAATAAGAGTATTGTTATAGCTAAATAGTGATGGAAGTGATTTTTGGAAAGCAAAAGCAATAATGCGAATTGGAAATAGGTCGATTGAAAGATACCCAAACACAAATTTCAAATCTCTAAGACTCAATCCTATTAGCTTTAAAACTATATGCAAGTGAAGGGATTATAGTTATGCGAGATGAGCATATAAAAGCTAGAACGAAGTGAGATGGCAAATGATTAGTTCTCAATCCACTAAATCAAATTTGTTATTGAGAAAAGATGTCAACAAGATAAAAATATAAAGATATTATCTTATTCAGACAGCACATTCAACTACTAGACATAAAGTTACCACATGGCTAGATAGCATCAACATAAACAATTATATTAAGCAAGAACATGACATAATACGAAATACTTTCCTTGTAAAATTGTTTTGTTTTAAGCTTTAGACACTTAAGCATATAATGATCTATGTGATTAATTTGTATGATAAAGCGACTTCTAAATGTTTATCATACCAAAAGTACTTCGACAAATTATAAGTGCACACCTAGTGAACAAATAGTGTGATGAAGTCACGAAAGAAACAAGACAAAAAATTTATGCAACCCATGTTTAAATGATAACATTTTGGAGCATATATTATATAGACCATCCTAAGCATGACAGTAAAAGACACGAGCTTTCAAATATATAAATATCATATAAAAACATCATGTATCAAAATGACATATCATGAGTAAACAAGTAACATGCAAAACATCATATAAATAAAGAATGAAAATATCATACAAATCATGTTAATATTTAGTAACACGAAACATGCAGGCATCATAAAGATATAACCAAGGTTTACACATGAATCAATTAAATAGTTATCATGGTTATGTTAAGATGCCCAATCATATCAAACAAATAACATGTAATCGACACATGTATGTGTAATGCAAGAGATATTAATCTTTGTGTTTGGAATCTAAGGTTGAATGATCTAAAGGGTGACATCTTTTATATTGAGTTTACGTATGTGTTACGCAAGTGATTTGGTCATCCAAGACCAAGAGATGTATTTGGGTGTGATAATGGAATATGATAAGAACGTTCTCAAGAAAGCTCTTTGGAACTGGAATCTAAGTGAAGTTACCAACTTCAATAGATCTTGTGTATGCTCTAGAGATGTGTAGAATATGCATAGGGTTTGAACTAGGTTATGATCAAGGTTTGGTTATGATGAACGCTTGAAAGGAAATAGACACATATAGTGTCTTTCAATAAGTAAGATTATTACATGGAATAAAGTCATCATGCTTATGAAAACAATAATGACAAGATGATGAGGAAGCTCTAGTTCACAGAACTTGTAGATGTTTATTTAAGATCATTTACCCGATGAGGTATAATGAAATCTCTTGTAACACAACTGTTCATGTCGCAAGGAGAGAGTGATGCATAGGATATACATTATCCTTTTAACAAGATGAAAACTCATGATTACTTGTGCGTTTTTCTAGATGAAGGTATGCAGCCAAAGTGTTTGAATCAGATAGTACTATCCTAAATATACTTGGTCTCAAGATTATACTAGATGATGACAAGAGGAATTAACTTGAGTTTCTTATGTATACTCCTCAAGAGTCATTGTTGCTCGGGTTACATGAGGTTGGCTTTGAGATTGCATTTTAACATATGTTGTTAAGATGTTGATTTAAGGTTTAACTAGACTTTATGCAGAAGTTCAACGACAAAGTATTACCAATACTTTGATAAGTTATGAACATAGTACTACTTATACCTAGTGGAAATTGATAAAAATGACCAGGAGTATGATGATCATTTTGATAGTGGAGGTTCTAGTGATAATGAATTATCTAAGTACTTATAGGTGAGAAAGTATGGTTGAGTTTGTTCAATGTGCATTTGATTTGGTACGAGTGTTGGACGAAGGTCTTTTTGAGCAATGCACTCAACAGATTCAAATGATGGTAAGGATGGTGGATTGGTTGATCTAGGTGGTTGGTCTTCTAGTGTGTGTTGACATAAATAATGTCTTAAAACATTGTTAGCATATTAACAATGTCTCTATGTTTTGATAATTACAAAGCATAAACTCATTAATCTAAAACTTATGACGTAAACAAGTTTTTAGTGCTTAATATTTGTCTTTGCTTCCATATCACTTAAGGTATGAATAAACAAAGGGTTTATTGCATTTCATGATCAAAGGAAATTTCTCTAATCACTAGAATTTTTATAAAATGTATTAAACATCTTATATCTTTTACAAAATTACTTTTGGTATTAAAAGAATATGTTTAATTCATTATAAATATATGATTTCAAATTTCCAACCAAAAATGGCAAATTTTATCCAGAAAAATATTCCCCACTAAAAGACAAGAAAAACCAACGTTCTGAAAGGGCGGCCCCCTTAATTCCTTAGGCGGCCCCCTTAATCATTAAGGGGACCGGCCATTAATTAAGGGGACCGGCCACGCTCCAGAACAGTATTTTTCTCCCCTATAAATACTGGTTCATCCTTCAGAATTTTCTCACCTTTTACACTTCTAAACTTTCTGATCTAGATCCATATTTCCATTCTCTTATCTTTTGATCATAAGTGTATAATTCTTTGTTTCAAAGTGATCCAAACTTCATCCTCTCAAGTGCAAGAGAAGAATACTTCTATCCCCCAAGAAAAGAAGTATTACAACTTGTTGTGATCTCCACATCCAAGTTGTTGGTGCATCATCAAAGATCATTTACATTATTCTTTGTGAAGATTGTTGTGAATATTTGATTGTAGATAGTTGTGCTAGATATATAGATTGTGTGATTAGTTAGTAGCTTGGTGTGAAGAAGAAAAGCTAGGAATTATATTGGTGTGAAGAAGATAGGTGTGGAGTAGTTAGTTGTGAAGTAGATTGATTTGAAGAAGTTGTGTAGAAGTTGTGACTTAGGTGTGAAGAAGTTGTGGTGTGAAAATTGGTGTGTAAATTGGTGTGTAAGGTTTTCTCCGCCATAAGGGAGCTTGTTGATATAGTGAAGAAAACTCTCGAGTTAGGTGCTCGGGGAGTGGAGTAGGGCAAGGAAGGTGTCCTTGTAGCCGAACCACTATAAATCTCTTGTCTCGCGGTTTGATCTTTCCATCTCTTACTTATTTCATTACTTATCATTGTTATATATTACTTATTGATAGTTGTTTATATTGTGCAAGACTTGAGATCACATATGATCGAATCTAAGTTTTTAAAAAGCTAAGAAAACACTAAAACTATCTTTTACAACGAATTAAAAAGACGTAAAACTATTCAACCCCCCTTCTAGTTTTCCACAATTGGTATCAAGAGCCATGTCGAGCAAGATTTTTAAAATATATTGTATCTTAAAACTTGTAACGATCTATGGAATCTGAAAAATATTTAGAAGGGCAATCTATGCAAAGACCACCACTATTTGAAAGTGATGGATTTTTATATTGGAAAAATAGATTCGAAACGTATGTGAAATCAAAAGATCTTGATCTTTAGCATATTATTACCTTTGGTGATTTTTCTCCTATTCAATATAATGTTGAAACTAAAATGGATGAAATTGTATCTTTTGAAGAACAAAATGATGATTTAAAAAAGAAACTAGCAAAAAATAATGAGGCTAAAATGGTCATTTATAATGCGTTACCACGCAAAGAATATGAAAAAAATTTTATGTGTAAAACCGCCAAAGAAATTTGGGATTCTTTACTAATTACTCACCAAGGTAATAGCCAAGTCAAAGATAATAAAATAGATCTTCTTGTACAACAATATGAACAATTTACGATTCCGGAAGAGGAATCAATTGATAATGCTTTTGCTAAATTTAACACTATTATCACAAGTTTAAAAGCACTTGATGAGACATTTTCTAGTAAAAATTGTGTTAGGAAATTTCTTAGGGCGTTGCATCCGAAATGGCGAGCTAAGGTCACGGCAATTGAAGAATCAAAGAAATTGATGACGTTTGTTGACATAAATAATGTATGAAAGCGTTATTTATATTTCTCGATATCTCTATATTTTGACGATCACAAAATGTAAACTCGTCAATCGTAAGATTACTACGTAAACAAGTATTAAGCTAGTTTATATAACTATATCCAACTTAATCACTTAAGGTATGGATAAACAAGTGCTTAATACATCTTATGATCAAAGGGGTATTTAATTAACTAGTGCAAAGTTTATTTAATTATATAATCATATTATATATTTTTGAAAAACACTTTTGGTAATAAAGAAAAATGTTTTAATCATACTAAAAATATGATTTCAAATATTTAACCAAAATCAGTTAGTTTTTCACCAAATAAACTTTCCCCACTAAAAGACAAGTTTTCTGGCCGTTACAGTTGGGCGGCCCCCTTAATTATAAGGGGGCCGGCCACGATTTAAGGGGACCGGCCAGGCTCCCCTGTCAGAAACTGTCAGAATTCTTCTCCTATAAATACCTCCTTAATTCTGGAATTTTACCTCACCTTTTGCACAAAATTTTCAGATCTATAACTCTCTAAACATCCTCTAAAACCCTTTGATCATTTGTATATTAATCCTTGTTTCAAGTGATTCAATCTCTCATCATCCATTCTCATCCAAAGTGCAAAAGAAGAACACTCTTTCTACAACCAAGTTCAAGAAGTGTTGAAGAGTAGTTGTGCATAGTGTATATATATTCATTTGTGAATATTGTGTTGTACTTGTGATTAATTGTGTAGAAGATATAGAAGTTGTGTAGATAATAGAAGTTGATAAGTAGTGAAGTAGGTTAGTTGTGAAGATAGGTGTGAAGTAGAAGATTGGTGTGTAGAAGATAGTTGTAAAGAAGATTGGTGTGTAGTATATTGGTGTGAAGAAGTTGTGTAGAAGTTGTGATCAAGTTGTGAAGTTGTGTGGTGTGTAAATTGGTGTGTAAGGTTTTCTCCGCCAAAAGGGAGTTTGTTGACATAGTGAAGAAAACTCTTGAGTAGGTGACTCGGGGAATGGAGTAGGAACAAGGAAGGTGTCCTTGTAGCCGAACCACTATAAATCCTTGTGTTGTGGTTTGATCTTTCTAACTCTTCTCATTACTTATTTATTTACCTCTACTATATTAGCTTTGTTAGTTAATTACCATACAATTGTTCATATAGTGCAAGTATTGAGTTCACATAAACTAGAATCGAAGTTTTTTAAAACAAACTTGTGTTTATAAATTTAAAAGGACGTAAAACTATTCAACCACCCCTTCTAGTTTTCCACAATTGGTATCAGGAGCCACGTCTAGCAAGATTTTTAAAATATATTGTATTTTAAAACTTGTAACGATCTATGGAATCTGAAAAATATTTAGAAGGGCAATCTATGCAAAGACCACCACTATTTGAAAGTGATGGATTTTTATATTGGAAAAATCGATTCGAAACTTATGTGAAATCAAAAGATCTAGATCTTTGGCATATTATTACCAATGGTGATTTTTTACCTATTCAAAATAACCCCGAAACTAAGAAAGATGAAATCGTACCTTTTGAAAAACAAAATGATGATTTAAAAAGAAAACTTGCTAAAAATAATGAAGCAAAAATGGTTATTTACAATGCGCTACCACGTAAAGAGTACGAAAGGATCTTTATGTGTGAAACCGCAAAAGAAATTTGGAACTCTTTGTTAATAACCCACCAAGGTAATAATCAAGTCAAAGATAACAAAATAGATCTATTTGTTCAACAATATGAGCAATTCACGATTCCGGAAGAGGAATCAATTGATAATGCTTTTGCTAGATTTAACACTATAATCACAAGTTTAAAAGCACTTGATGAGAATTTCTCTAGTAAGAATTTTGTTAGGAAGTTTCTTAGAGCTCTTCACCCAAAATGGCGAGCTAAAGTGACGGCTATTGAAGAATCGAAGAATTTGTCAACGCTACAACTTGATGAATTAATTGGTAATTTAAAAGTCTACGAAGCAATAATAAAGAAGGACTCCGAAATGGTTAAAGGGAAACGAGAGCAAAGCAAGTCAATCGCCTTGAAAGCTAGAAAGGAATCCAACAACGAAGATAGCTCATCTTCCGAAAGCGAAGACGAAGAATATGCCATGGCCGTAAGAGATTTCAAGAAATTCTTCAAAAGGCGAGGAAGATTCGTTAGACAACCACACGATGAAAGAAGAACATCTCAAAAGAATAATGATGACAAGTATATCAAGAATGAGAGAAAATGTTTCAAGTGTGGTGATCCGAATCACCTTATTGGAAAATGTCCAATGATGACAAGAGATCAAAATCAAAGAGCATTTATTGGAGGTGCTTGGAGTGATAGCGATGAAGATGAGAAAGAAACAACAAAGGAAGAAAAGTGTCTCATGGCTAAAACATCAAGTGAGGTACGTTCCGAAACCGAATATTTTAGTGATGAAAATTTATCATTAGATGAAAAAGACTTAGATAATGAATACAATAGATTATGCAAACTAGGACAACAAGTCATGGCTAAAAACAAATCACTAAAATACATAAATAACCAATTAGAAAATGAAGTACTTGAACTAAAAATTAAAATACATCAACTTGAGAAAGGTAAAGAAACTTTTGAAGAATGTAAATCATGTCAAGTGCTTGAAAGTGAAAACAACAAACTTAAGGAAGAAATTTGTAAACTTGATAAATTTGAAAATAGTAGTAACTCACTTAGTAAAATCATAAGTATTCAAAGAATATCCGGAGATAAAACCGGTCTAGGTTTTAACTCAACCGAAGCCTCAACAAGTGAAGTTAAAAATGTTAAATTTGAAAGCGAACTCAAGGAACTAAAACCTTCAAAATCAAATCTTGAGTATATACTCATAAATGATAAGAAAATACATCTAGCTAGTAATGAAGAAATAAAACCGTTTTATAAACCATCTTTAAAAACCGAAGTAGGATCGTTCAAAACTAAAACAAGATCTAAAACTCCACCACCTAGGAAACCGAATAATTCTTACCCTAGACCTAAAACACCTCAACCAAGAGTAAACAGAAATAGACAAAACTTTAACAATAATCAACAAACGTGGAACTTCAATCCATGGGGAATGTTTCCACCATATATACACCCAAGTCAAATACAAAACATGTTCGGGACAAACAACTTTGGTCAAATGAGACCATGGGGACCAACGTGAAAACTTTCGCCATTCATACATGGAAATCTTTGATATCACCCCGTGTTAGGACTTTCCTTTGAAGATTTTGAAGTCTAACGCATTGAAGACGAAAGGTACACATTTCCTTTTATTTCCTTGTAAACAAATGCATGCTTAGTTTAGTATCTAGCTTTTATGTGATTCTGATTAGTTCATTATTCTCTCTAGTCTTTACTTCTATACATATATATACTTATTTACTTATACTATATCTAAATATATATATATATATATATATATATATATATATATATATATATATATATATATATATATATATATATATATATATATATACACACACACACTTAGCTATATCTAGGAACTTATAACCTAAAAAACTCATTTGTTGATTTTCTAGAACTAGAGATTGTTCGTTTACGAACCTTTTCTTTTCCCCTTTTGCCTTATTGAACTTTATTGTTCAAACAACACTCATGCTGATGAAGTGAGATGAGTCGAAAAATCTATGAATGAAACAAACTCCCGGCTTCCGTTGCATTCGTCTCCTTCCTTTATTCTCGTCTTATAAGCCCATACTATATATATATATATATATATATATATATATATATATATATATATATATATATATATATATATATATATATACTTATGAACCTTCCACAACGTTCTCTTGTATATATATATATATACTTATGAACCTTCCACAACGTTCTCTTGTACTTGACAACTTGATAAATTCCATCCGAAATGATCAAGAAAATTTAATTGGCAAATTGTCGATTAAAAGTGTCAAGTAATTCCGTTCGTGCGAATACCCTCCAACGTATTTTTGATTAAATATAAATCTAATACATACATATGAATAATTTCTTGCTCTTTCCAGAAACCAAAATCACAAAAATCGAATATTGGTGGGCGGCCCCCTTAATGTTTAAGGGGACCGGCAGCCAAATGAAGGGCGCCCCCTTAATGTTTAAGGGGACCGGCCATCTGATAGCTCAAACCCGTTTTTCTCCTTTTTCCTTTTGCCAAATACTCCACTTTTTCATACTCCCTTTCCCCTGCTTCTGCTGTGACGAAAACCAAAACCCAAAAACCTCTCAAATCACCTCCAAATCACATAATTCAGGTTAATTCGCAAAGGGCAAATTCATCTAACACAATCACCATTACGTATTGTAAGTTTTTCATAACACATTTCATCTAATTTTATCTTATTTGATCATACTCATGATTATGCATGTTTTATAAAATTCGTCAAATTTCATAATTTCTTTCGAATTAAGCCTTAAAACTCCATAACCAAATGCTTCCCCTAGGATTAGGATGATTGATCAACACTAGAAACTAGTTATTATAAACTATCATGTCGAAAATTTTTGAAAAATTTCATACACTCCTTTTCAAAATTTTTAGTAAACTCATTGTTGAATAATGATTTGAAAACGTTTCAAAACTAATCACATTATACTTTTGTAACTTGTAAAACTTAAAATTACATTTTTCGACTAAGAAAAACTATATTGGTTCACAATATAGGGGTGTTTGGATTATGTCCAAATATTATCGAAACATAGTCATTATAATTTTTATAAAACTTTGTTAATAATTATAAACCTAAAAATTGCTAATCGGACTCGTCAAGATATATAATTCATATATATTGACATACTAGGGGTATAAGTCAATAGTTAAGGAAGCGTTTGGTTTATTACTAAAAATGACATTTTTAAGTAAAAATACAAACCATCTTTTTCAAAAATAAATCACATGTATAAGAAACTCGCAAGAAATAGCTAGTTTTACAATCTAATGTAAATCTAGTAAATTTCATGATATATTAAGATGTTTAAAGGGGCGTTTGGATTTGTTCATAACTACTTATTAAACATCGTAAAGTATATCTAGAACGAGTTAAAAACAATATTAAGGAACATGGTAATCAACTTCTTAGGGTTAGTAACGAAGTATGTTTACGTTCCAACATAAGCCTTAACAATAAACATATACTTTTATCTTTCTTTATATTTATTTTGGTCTTTTTGTATTGTTGATGTGTTTAGGTGAAAATGCCCAAAGCAACTACCGAAGATCTTTCTCACACTAAAAACTACATCCCTAAAGTTTCCCAACTCCCTACTACATCTCCTTCCATTGGACTTATATATCGTCAAATTGAAGATAGAAATGTTCATGAAGGACGTGTAGTAGATCTTGCTTTTGCTCAATCCGATTACATAAATCGCTTGTTTACAAGCATCAACTTCAATTGTCTTTATGAAATAAACGAACCTATCATTCCTCGCTTCATAATGGATTTCTATAGCCAAGTCACCGTCCAAGCCAACGATCTTGGTTTCATCACCATCTCTTTCATGATTCAAAATGAATTCATCACCCTAACTCTTGAACAATTTGGTCATATCCTCCAAATTCCATTTAGAGGTCAAGCCGTTTTCACAAACGAGTGGGACCTCGAATCTCTTAATCGCTATCGACCAACCTTCGGTCCCTATTTTGAAGAAATTCCTCATCCCGACGAAATTCGTCAAATCCTTGGTGTGGAACGTGCCACCACAAGCCGAAAAATAAAATCCAAAAATGTTCAAATCTCTCCATACCAACTTCTCCTCAAGGAATTAAGCCCCCACATGAAGCGTTGGGAAGAACTCATTCGTGAGAATGCGTTTGGTACCGGAGGTCACCGGGACCATCTCCCGGCGTTCCTTGCTCACATGTTGTATTGTATAGCTGTCGTAAAGCCGTACAATTTGGCCTACTTCTTTATCAAACGGATTGAGTGTGCTAGAAAAACTCCCAAAGCCAACCTTCCATATGGAATGTTCCTCACTCGTCTCTATCGTCATGTTATCGAGTACTACCCCGATCTTGACGATAGTATCTATGAGTCCATCTACCCCACTCTACGTCCTCTCGCTCTAAAACAAGCTCGACGAACTCGAAGTGACAAGGGTAAACCTCGTCGTCATAGCTTTCATGGATCATCCTCAAGGCAAGACGATGACGATGAGTAGGAAAACATCTATGATGCTAGTACCCCTTCATTTTCTGAGTTCGTTGACGATTTAGAGGATCTTGACTATCCCAACTATTCTACCCCATCTCCAAGTGATCAAAATGAAGAAGTGCTTCATAAACGAACTACCGAGATGCTTAGAAGACAAAAGAGCTTGCACGAAGAAGTTAGAGGTGGCTTCAAATCTATTGGAAAGACTTTGAAGGGTATCTTCAGGAAGAAAAAGAAGTGATTTGCTTGGACTGTATTTGTTAAACAATATTTAATTTTTATGTCTTGTATGATATTTGTCCGAAGTATGATCGGAAGTACTTGATATTTGGATATTTGTTTAGGATGCTAACTTGATTGCTTTTAATATATGTTTTTTTATGCATGCTTCTCTTAATCTATATATATATATATATGTTTGCATGATTAGTTAATGTTTATATATATATATATATATATATATATATATATATATATATATATATATATATATATATATATGTATATGTATATATATATATATATGTATATATATATATATATATATATATATATATATATATATATATATATATATATATATATATATATATATATATATATATATAAACATGTATGCTTTCTAATAGACCAAAACAAATATGAAATGTCCAAATAGAGCTTGCTGCAAATACAAAACAGAACATAACATTTTTCCAGAAAATTTTTGAAAATTTTGATTTCTGGGTCGTCAGATGGGCGGCCCCCTTAAATCATAAAGGGCGGCCCCCTTAAAATTAAGGGGACCGACCTCCATTTAAGGGGACCGGCCATCTGGAACAGTTTTTACACTGTTTTCTTTTTGCACCTTGTAATCTCTTTTGCTAGTCCCAGCTACCATTTCCCTTAAAAACCAAACTGATTTTGGAATCTAACATTACAATTTCAAACTAATTCCACTTCTAAACATGTTTTCTCACTATATAATCCCCATGCATGTTTAATTCACACTCCATCATCCTTAACCTTCATCAAAGAAGAACACTCTTTCTACAACCAAGTTCAAGAAGTGTTGAAGAGTAATTGTGCATAGTGTATATATATATTCATTTGTGAATATTGTGTTGTGCTTGTGATTAATTGTGTAGAAGATATAGAAGTTGTGTAGATAATAGAAGTTGATAAGTAGTGAAGTAGGTTAGTTGTGAAGATAGGTGTGAAGTAGAAGATTGGTGTGTAGAAGATAGTTGTGAAGAAGATTGGTGTGTAGTATATTGGTGTGAAGAAGTTGTGTAGAAGTTGTGATCAAGTTGTGAAGTTGTGTGGTGTGTAAGGTTTTCTCCGCCAAAAGGGAGTTTGTTGACATAGTGAAGAAAACTCTCGAGTAGGTGACTCGGGGAGTGGAGTAGGAACAAGGAAGGTGTCCTTGTAGCCGAACCACTATAAATCCTTGTGTTGTGGTTTGATCTTTCTAACTCTTCTCATTACTTATTTATTTACCTCTACTATATTAGCTTTGTTAGTTAATTACCATACAATTGTTCATATAGTGCAAGTATTGAGTTCACATAAACTATAATCGAAGTTTTTTAAAACAAACTTGTGTTTATAAATTTAAAAGGACGTAAAACTATTCAACCCCCCTTCTAGTTTTCCACAACGTTATCACTAGATGAACTAATTGGCAACTTGAAGGTTCATGAAGAAATTATAAGAAGAGATTCGGAAATAGTCAAAGTCAAGAAAGAACAAACTAAATCCATTGCTCTAAAAGCCAAAAAGGAACTTAGTGATGATGATGATTCAAGAGAAGAAAGTGAAGACGAAGAATATGCTATGGCCGTAAGAGAATTCAAGAAATTCTTCAAGAGACGAGGAAGATTCACTAGATCATCACGAGACGAAAGAAAATCACTCCAAAGAAATAGAAGTGACAACTACGGGAAAAGAAAGTGCTTTAGATGTGGAAGTCCAAATCATCTCATTGGCGAATGTCTAAAGCCACCGGGTTATGAAAATCAAGGCGCATTTGTTAGTGGAACATGGAGTGATAGTGACAAAGAAGAAGTTGAAAAGCCAAGAGACGAAAAGTGTTTTATGGCAAAAGAAACCGACGAAATATGTTTAGGAATTGACTTGGAGCCTGATGAATGGATCAAAGATAGCGGATGTTCGAGGCACATGACGGGTAACCGCAAGGTATTCTGTACATTCAAGGCATACAATGGAGGTAACGTTATTTTCGGTAGTGACTTACGTGGAAAAATCATTGGCAAAGGTACGATTTCTCAAGACTCACTTACTATTGAAAATGTAGAGCATGTAGATAATTTAACATATAACTTGCTTAGCATAGGACAAATATGTGATAATAAATGTAGAGTCACCTTTACCGAAGAGGATAGCGAAATAGTTAAGAATGGAAAAATTATAGGTAGAGGAATTAGGAAAGGTGGCATATATGTTATGAAACTAGGAAACAAACCTGAGGATAGGATATGCCTAACGACCCTAGATGAAAACTCTACATTGTGGCATAGGAGATTAGGACATGCTAACATGCAACAAATACAATCTTTGGCCTCTAAGGAATTAGTTAGAAATTTGCCTAATCTAAAATATGACAAGCATTTTTGTGATGCATGCAAAATTGGAAAACAAGCTCATGCTAGTCACAAAGCTAAGAATATGGTATCCACTACTAGGTGCCTAGAATTATTACATATGGATCTTTTTGGTCCATCCGCTGTGCGGAGCTATGGAGGAAACAAATATACCTTAGTAATAGTAGATGACTACTCACGATACACGTGGACTAGGTTTTTAAGTAACAAAACCCAAGCCTTTAAAAAATTCGAAATATTTAGTAAAATGATTCAAAATAAATTAGGATGCTCAATAGTTGCCATTAGGATGGACCATGGTAGGGAATTTGATAACGAAGTACAATTCGGAAAATATTGTGAGTTAAAAGGAATATCTTACAATTTCTCCGCTCCTCGTACTCCTCAATCAAATGGTGTAGTAGAAAGAAAAAATAGGTCACTACAAGAAATGAGTAGAACTATGTTAAATGAACAATCCATCCCACAAAAATTTTGGTGTCACGCCGTAGATACATCAACTTATATTTTAAATAGGGTATCAATTAGAAGAATTCTAGGAAAAACTCCTTATGAGTTATTAAGAGGTAGAAAGCCAAACTTAAGCTACTTTAGGGTATTTGGAAGTAAATGTTATATTCTAAACACTAAGGATTACCTCACTAAGTTTGATCCAAAATCATATGAAGGAATATTTTTAGGATACTCAAAAAATAGCAAAGCATATATAATACTTAACAAACACTCCATGAAAGTAGAGGAATCACTAAATGTAACATTTGATGAAACACCACCACCTCCTAAAACATTACCTTTAGAAGATGATGATTTAGTCGAAGATGAAGCTATTGAGGTTAGTAAAACAAAACCCATAGAAAATGATAGTGAAGACATTCAATTAGAAAATAACGAAACTGTTAATATTAAAGAATCTAGATCACATCCATTAGATAATATAATAGGACATCTTAACCAAAGAACCCTTAGGTCACAAGCCCAAGATAAAAACAACTTCTTTTGTTTCCTCTCAGCAATAGAACCTAAGAATATTAGCGAGACTTTAAAAGATGAAAGTTGGGTTATAGCCATGCAAGAAGAATTAAACCAATTTAAGGCAAATGATGTTTGGGAATTAGTCCCAAATCCAAAGAATATGACCATCATAGGAACCAAATGGGTATATAGAAATAAGTTAGATGAAAATGGAATAGTTACTAGAAATAAAGCTAGGTTAGTTGCTCAAGGTTATAATCAACAAGAAGGAATTGATTATGATGAAACTTATGCCCCCGTAGCTAGATTAGAATCAATTAGGATATTACTTGCCTATGCATGCGCCCTAGATTTTAAGTTATTCCAAATGGACGTGAAAAGTGCATTCCTTAACGGTTTTATCAATGAGGAGGTATATGTGGCACAACCTCCAGGATTCATTGACTTCGCAAAACCTGATTATGTTTATAAGTTAAAGAAAGCTTTGTTTGGACTCAAACAAGCTCCCAAAGCCTGGTATGATCGATTAAAAGCTTTTCTTATTAAACATGATTATTCCATGGGAATGGTAGATAACACTCTTTTCACTAAAAGGAAAAACCCAAATCTCATCATTGTCCAAATATATGTTGATGACATTATATTTAGATCGACTTGTCAAGATATGTGTGATGAATTTGCCAAAATCATGCATGATGAGTTTGAGATGAGTATGATGGGTGAACTTAACTTCTTCCTAGGATTACAAATAAAACAATTAGAAGATGGAATATTTTTTAACCAATCTAAGTACATTAAGGAAATGCTTAAGAAATTTGGCCTAGAAGACTCAAAACCCATGAAAACTCCCATGTCTACGGAAGTAAAGCACAAAGGATGATGAAGGTGAGTCCGTAGATAACACCAAGTATAGAGGAATGATAGGTAGTTTACTATACTTGACGGCAAGTAGACCCGATATCATGTTTAGTGTTTGCCTTTGTGCCCGTTTTCAAGAGGATCCCAAAACCTCTCACCTAGAAGCGGTTAAGCGTATCTTCCGATACATTAAAGGCACTATACACTTAGGATTATGGTATCCTAAGGGATCTGGCATAGAAACCATCGTCTATGCGGATTCGGATCATGCGGGAGACTACGTAGATAGAAAAAGCACTAGCGGAATTTGCACCTTCATGGGATGTTGTCTAACATCTTGGTTTTCGAAGAAGCAAACCGCTCTTGCTATTTCTACCACCGAAGCCGAATATGTAAGCGCTGGAAAGGCATGTCAACAAGCACTATGGATGAAACAAGCTCTCGTAGACTATGGCATTAGGTTAGAAAATGTTCCCATTATGTGCGATAACAAAGGTGCGATAGATTTAAGTAAAAATCCGGTGCAACACTCTAGGACTAAACATATAGAAATACGCCACCACTTTCTTAGGGATAATGTACAAAAAGGAAACATATCTATAGAAAAAGTTGCATCGGAAGATAACATTGCGGATATATTCACAAAACCCCTTAAGCGTGAATTATTTAACCACTTGCGTTTAGGATTAGGAATGATGGAACAAGTTGATTAAATTTTATTGCATTTAGAAAACTTTATTTCATAAGACTTACTCTTGTTTCACTCCTCCATTTCTGAGTCTAGGAATCTATTTCGCACAAAATCAAAGATTGGGAAACATTATTTTCTTTGCATATACTCGTTTGTAAAACCCAATCAAAGTATTTTTAAATTATTCTCACGTATAGGAATTACATGAACATCATTTTCCTTGCATTTTTGACTAATGCTAAAAACATTTTTTTTAAAATCATGCATAAACTCTCACATAAATTGTCAAAGTATATAATCTAATATATATCTTTGACATTAATGATCGAGCAAAAATCGAATCAAGGAGACCTTGGATTGTTTCTTAAGAAATTTTTTTTTGCATTTAGGAGTCGAAACAATCACAACTCCACATTTGTTGCATATAGGCACACACTAAAATAAATAAATAAATAAATAAAATAAAATAAAAAATACTCATTACATTGTCATCTTGTTTCATCACTAGATTTTTGTCTCACTAGTTGCCTTTGCCTTTGATCTAAGATAGGTGCTTTAGGAAGTTTAAGTACTCTTGCCTTAACTTATCTCCTCTTGCTTATTATATGTTGCTTATTTACTCTTTTGCTTATGAGTTTTTGCATGCATGCTATAACTTGATTAGATTAGATGCTACATTATCTAAGGGAATTGAACTTGCTTGAACTCTAATCCAAACACACAACCTTTCTGCAAATTTTCTGCCAAAAACCCAATTCTGGCATCCTGGAAATCACCAGATGGGCGGCCCCCTTAATTTTGTAAGGCGGCCCCCTTAATCATTAAGGGGACCGCCCCCTAATTAAGGGGACCGGCCATCTGATGGTCGGGTTTACAGAATCTTTTCTGCTTTTTAGCCCATTTCAACCTACATTTCCCAATTTTCACCAACACATTTTGTCCTAATCTCCCAAACAAACTTTATCCATCTATAAACACACAAATCTTACACTATAAATACTCCCAATCCTCAAAACTCTTCATTCATCCCTTCATGGCTTCTTTAAACAAACCAAAACCAAAAGCCTCAAGGCTTGCAAGAATGACGGAAAAACCCGTTTGGAGAAGAAAAAGCCCTCGAAACAAATCCATCATAACAAATGAAGTTGGAAGTCACTCAACACCACCAAAAACTTACTTCCCAAACTTTCCACCAAACTCACAAGGACATTCATTTGATCCTCTTTACAAACCATACAACATTGGCCAAACATCTTCCTTCATGCCAAACCACTCATCTCACCCTCCAATCACTTGTAATGATCTATACAAGTTTGATCAACCATCCCACTACAACTCCAACTACACAAACCCAATTCATCCAAATCAACACAATAACTTTCTCCACATTACCACGGAAAAGCAAAAGTTCCGTGATGAAATATCACAAATTCATGATCTTTGTGATCTCAATGCCATGCATCTTGCACAACGCAACAAAGGGCAACTTCCATCATCACCCTACAACAATTGCCTTCCTCACTCTCTCAACTTGGATCAAGTTACAAACCACTCTCACTATTGCCCTTGTTGCATCTTTCTTCAAAAACAAATCCTTTACTTGAGTGAAGATATTTCTTGGATTGAATATCTCCTCACTCGACCTCATCCCATTCCACCCTTAACACGATACAATATCGTAAGGGCCACCTCTTCCGCTTCATACCCCACTCCATATCCTTCTCCATCTAACAACTAAGCTTTATGCTTATGTTATCCTTCAAGCAAATAAAACAATCAACCATGAGTTGCAAGCAAGTCCAAGTGCTCTTTTAGGCAATATAGGACTATTACTTTTCCTTTGTTTTATTATGATGCCTTAAGCATATTAAATGTTGTAATGCTTTCTATGATGCTTGAATGAATCTATTTTTATAATTATTGCTTTGCATGTATATGTGCCTTGTGCTCTTCTAATATTTTGTGTAGCCAAGATTTCCATAGCTCATTCCCTTGGTGCTCTCAAATGAGGGGGAGCATACATCAAGGGGGAGCATTTATCTTTTTGATTTTACAAAAAGGGGGAGAAGAGAATGTTAAACTCTAAATTCTTGTCTAAAAGTTATTTTTTAGACCTAATGAGTTTAAGGTTTTGTAATCATCAAAAATGGGGAGATTGTTGACATAAATAATGTCTTAAAACATTGTTAGCATATTAACAATGTCTCTATGTTTTGATAATTACAAAGCATAAACTCATTAATCTAAAACTTATGACGTAAACAAGTTTTTAGTGCTTAATATTTGTCTTTGCTTCCATATCACTTAAGGTATGAATAAACAAAGGGTTTATTGCATTTCATGATCAAAGGAAATTTCTCTAATCACTAGAATTTTTATAAAATGTATTAAACATCTTATATCTTTTACAAAATTACTTTTGGTATTAAAAGAATATGTTTAATTCATTATAAATATATGATTTCAAATTTCCAACCAAAAATGGAAAATTTTATCCAGAAAAATATTCCCCACTAAAAGACAAGAAAAACCAACGTTCTGAAGGGGCGGCCCCCTTAATCATTAAGGGGACCGGCCATTAATTAAGGGGACCGGCCACGCTCCAGAACAGTATTTTTCTCCCCTATAAATACTGGTTCATCCTTCAGAATTTTCTCACCTTTTGCACTTCTAAACTTTCTGATCTAGATCCATATTTTCATTCTCTTATCTTTTGATCATAAGTGTATAATTCTTTGTTTCAAAGTGATCCAAACTTCATCCTCTCAAGTGCAAGAGAAGAATACTTCTATCCCCCAAGACAAGAAGTATTACAACTTGTTGTGATCTCCACATCCAAGTTATTGGTGCATCATCAAAGATCATTTACATTATTCTTTGTGAAGATTGTTGTGAATATTTGATTGTAGATAGTTGTGCTAGATATATAGATTGTGTGATTAGTTAGTAGCTTGGTGTGAAGAAGAAAAGCTAGGAATTATATTGGTGTGAAGAAGATAGGTGTGGAGTAGTTAGTTGTAAAGTAGATTGATTTGAAGAAGTTGTGTCGAAGTTGTGACTTAGGTGTGAAGAAGTTGTGGTGTGAAAATTGGTGTGTAAGGTTTTCTCCGCCATAAGGGAGCTTGTTGATATAGTGAAGAAAACTCTCGAGTTAGGTGCTCGGGGAGTGGAGTAGGGCAAGGAAGGTGTCCTTGTAGCCGAACCACTATAAATCTCTTGTCTCGTGGTTTGATCTTTCCATCTCTTACTTATTTCATTACTTATCATTGTTATATATTACTTATTGATAGTTGTTTATATTGTGCAAGACTTGAGATCACATATTATCGAATCTAAGTTTTTAAAAAGCTAAGAAAACACTAAAACTATCTTTTACAACGAATTAAAAAGACGTAAAACTATTCAACCCCCACTTCTAGTTTTCCACAGTGTGTCTAAATAGGGATGTGATGATGTTGTGCTATGGGAGTACTAGGTTTTAAGGATGTTGAAAACAACAAGGATGGAGACTAATTCTAGTGATCCATAGGTAGGTACAGCTAGTGTGTGATGTGATTTGAAACTTAGGGCGTGAGATATATCACAGAGGTAAATGTGACGGGATGATGGTGAAAGTACAAGTGTACTTTAGGTAATAGGATAAGTGTTTTAACATATGTTGTTAAAGTGCTTGAGTGTTGATTCTTTCGGATATGACTTTTAATGACTACAATCGTAAGTCAATCTTACTTGAATATTTTGGATAAAATACTTAAGTTGTCAATCCTACTTTGTTGAGATTGGATAGTTCAAAAGGATAGCAAGACTTGATAATACATCTATAACTTAAGTGTGAGTTATGACTCGATGTAAATCTTAATCGTCTTGATAGATGACATGTTAACCAAGAAAGAAAACATATGTGGATACACAAAAATATCTGTAGTCATAAATTGAACTTGTGATCTATGATATTTTTGCACACAGTGAGTCTGGATTAGTTAGGAAGTTGTCAATTTACAAATTAGGCTAATGAATGAGTAAAGGACAAAAGAATGCAATGAGTGTGTGTAGTGATCACAAATACTCAGTGGTTCGAGGATTGCAAGGAACAAGTTTCTGGAAAAGGTATCTTGGATCATTCTTGTGAAATTTGAAAGTATTATTATAGATGATTATCTTATAGGTGCAAGTGAGATGTCCTAATCCTAATATGAGTGAACACCAGTGAGAAGAATCCTAGTGATGAAAGTGAGTGATCTTGAGTGAGGGATTTAAATGAAAATTTAAAAAGGAATTTGCAGGACTGGCAGAACAAAACGAATACACGGGCGGAACCCTGAATTTGGTTCCGCCTGGTCCGCTGGACCAAAACTGGGAGTACCCAGAATTTACACTGGCGGAACCCTCAATTTGGTTCCGCCAGGTCTGGAAACTTAACAGGTCAGGTTTTTGACAAGCGTAACGATTTCCAGATTTTCTAAAAACTCCTAAAACATAAACTTAGTACTATATCTGATTGAGAAATGATAAAAATGAATATAGAAACACTCTTACCGATAGACTTTGACGGGGGGCTAGCGATTTTCACTACTTACTGAAAATTATGAAAATTTGACAACATCACAAATGTTGTCCACCTGCATATCCGGTTAGTACATAACATCGTCTAAGGTACCCAAATAATCCTACAAGTACATATATCCATGAAACACATTGTTTAACTTAAATATTATTCAAATTTCAAGTTGTGCCAAACACTCCTTAACAATGGACATTTTTCGATTTCCGAAACCCGTTCAAATTTCCTAATTTTACTTGGAACATATGCAACTAATTAAATGTGATTAGGAAACAACTAAAACATAGATTCTAACACATGTTAGCATATAGATCAAGCCGATGATTTTGAACCTACCATAAATGGAAGTTAAGCCAAACAGTGGCTTAAACACGAAAAATTGATAACATCAAAGTGTTATCGTCCTGCATGATATGGTTAGTTCACATGATCATTCAAGGACAAGTTTCTATCTTATAGCAAGACACATACATTAAACATCATTGTTTAAAAATGTAATGACTCATTTAGACACTTGAGCATATTTCAAGATACTTAATTAGTATTACTTAATACTCATTCCTAAGTAAATTATGCAAGATTTTAATATAACATAAGCAAAGAGAGTGATCTAAAACTATAAGCAATGCAAAAACAAGTTTTCAACTTAGTACACAAAATCTAGCAAAAGTCCTATTATGTATAAACATGAAATTGACAAACAAGCAAATGAATATCATGGCAAGATTGACACTTATATCTCACAAATAAACAAATGCAATCACAACTTTCAATAAGCAAACAACATATATGCATACAACTAAAACAAGTAGTCATTTAGCATATCATAAAAAGAAATATACTTTTCGTCATTTTGCGTTTAAATATGACGATGTATGCCAAGCTTGATTAGTTTCCTTTATATATATAAATATCACCAAATTCTTTAGTTTCAAAATAAATTATATCAATGTTCAAAGGATCCTAACTTAAATTGCCTAACCCAAAAGTTTGAGTTTCTACGTCAAAACGAAACTTAATATTTTGGACACACTATAGTATTTGGTTTATTTTTTTGACTTCAGATTAGATTTAGGCTATAACATTATTTTTAAAAGAAATTAGACACAATTCCCTTCAAATTGATAGGTGGTGCGACTCCTACGGACTTACCGTTAATTAGTTATAAATTTTTGAAGTTGGACAAAAACTGTATACTGATCTGACGGATTTCAAGGAACCTTTTTGAGGGTTCCGTCCATTGAGGAGAAAGGTTCCGCGGATCTGACAGACAAATTCACTAAAACTCATATTTTGACATAAAGAAAACATGTAGGACTTACTAGATTTGATAGTAAACATATAAAACACATATTTAACAACATTTCTACAAATGTGACTTATCTAAACATTTACGGAGATGATTTTTTTAACTGATTTGTAGTTATCTCAAACGCTCTGTTAAAACTGTATTTTCCGTAAATTTGTTCTAAGCACAAAATTTAACAGTTACAAATTTATACAAGAAATATTTTATTTTATTTTTCAAGGACACCTTCAAGCTTGTATACAAGGTAACATTTAACAACAAAATTTCTAAGTATACATAGCGAAACATTTTTCATATTATATTCCGCTTCAATGGTAATTTGATACATGGATCGTGCTCCATTTTAAAAACCATTTTTTTTTTGAAAATAAGAGCTACGAAGCTCTGATGCCAATTGTGAAAACTTAGATGGGGGGTTGAATACGTTTCTGTTTAAAAACTTTAAACTTGTTGTATCAAATTTCCAATCAAGCTTGCCATAATATGTAAAATGTTAATAATAAAGCATATAGCAAGTTGTCACACAAGTATAACCATCAAGTCACACCACACGCAATGATATAATGCAAGTATAAAAGCAAAGCAATAAGTAAAAGAAAGTGCAAACTGAACACGAGGATTTATAGTGGTTTGGTCACGGATCTCCTCTCCGCCCTACTCCACTCCCCGAGTACCCAACTCGAGAGTTACTTCACTAGATCAACAAGCTCCCTTCTCGGCGGAGAAAACCTTACAATCGTCGCTTACACTTTTTCCGGTACAAAGCTAAATACCGGGTTCTAGTTCGAGGTAGAACCATCCTAACGTCGGCTATACAATATTTCTGACACTAAGCTAGATGTCGAGTTCTTTTACAAGGGTACAACCACTCCCGCTATGTTTTGTGGCCCAACATAGAAACCTTGTGTTTTATGGCACAAACACCTAAACCATCTATTCTAGTTTGATGAATAGATTGTTATGCAATGATGTTTACAATGATCCATGACATAAATGTCCAATGGATATAAATGCCTAATCTATGTGAACTTCCATTGATCGGAAGTCTTCAATCAATGAGGATGACAAGTGCTCTTGAATCTTCATATGTTGATATGCTTTGGTGGATGATGATGGCAAGATCTCCAAGCTTTCTTTGGTGGATCAAGATGTATGATATGCTTACAACAAAGATGAATGTTAGAAGCGTTATGATCATGTGATGATGAGGGTGATCTATGTATGTTATTACATTCTTATCTACTGAGCTAAATGATGCAAGAAGGGTAGAGAGAATTTGTGTTCTTGTGTGTTAAAAAACCATGGGTAAAACAATGTGATACTATTCATAGAAAAGCAACCTGATCAACCCACGGATACGACGGAACCCTTTAGAGGGTTCCGTCCATTGTCCCAAAGGGATCCTTGGGACCTGACAGCAAATTTCCAAAATCTACCAAATCTAATTAAAATTTTTCCATATCTTCCAAAGTCAACTTTAAGATGCTTGTGTATAAATCTAACCAAAATATATCTTACATCTTACAAGGATCCATTGACAAGACATGGATGATGCAAGGCATGATATAAATATACATTTTCATTAACATGTAAATAAAAGTATACTTGTAAGTTACTTAGAAAATGTATATGTTAGCTTGCTATATGATGTTTAGTAAGTTACTAAAAATGTTTGATGTGCTTATATTCTTTATAAGATACATTTTTATAGATTGTAAACTTACTAATATTACCTAGATACCTAATGTGGCACTTTATATGTTTTGACACCTAAAGTGCACTTTGACATCTAATGTGGCACTTATTCAATTTGACACCTAAAATAGTTAAAGACTTTAAAAGTATTTTAAACATTCTAAATGTTTAGTCAAGGGGTTTGATCATAATGCTACATAACAAACATGTACGAACCTGTGTTGTAGCATACGAGGACTCGAGACGTTGAGAGGTGTTGAATGTATGTTGAGACAAAATGTGATTACGAGTAACTTGTACATTTTACGTTATGTATCAAGTTATATGTTTGTCATCAATCAAAACAAACGAGATTGTATAGATTAAATATCGTAGTATTTGCACTAACAGATCTTATTCCATCTAGTCGGCTGAGATAACAAGGGTTGAGATACAGAGGTGATGTGAGATCTCATACCTTTAACTATGAATTTCCTAGAAGCATCAACTGTAAATTCCCACGAGTCTTGTTCATTGGAAAGACAAAGTTGTGATAAGAGGTTGGACAAATCTGTGATTTCCTCTAACTCACGAGTAGAGTGGAGAGCCCTGCTCAAAGACCAGTTATAACACAGACCATGGAGTGAGGCATATGCAGAAACATGTGTAAAAGACAATGGAGGTTGTATAACAGGAGGTACTCTTTCCCAAACATAACAATTTAGATTAGAATCAAGGCGGTATAAACAAGGGTACGATATGCAAAGAGGTGATCCACCTAACCAATTGTCTTGCCAAAATCTTGTATCTCGACCATTTCCAATTTTCTTCTTAAAGAGAGAAGGTAAGTCGATCCCAAGGTTGAGAAAGACGTCTTTAAGTTTCATGATGTGATACCATGGGCCCGAGTTGGACTTGAGAGAGGAGTTGTCTTGAAGGCCGCCACTTGGGCCATGAATGGAGCGTATTATAACACCCCCAAAATCGATCAATACAGCGGAAGACTTAAAATGTCAGCGGAAGACTTTTAGGGTATTATATCGTGGATCTTTGTCACAATTATAGAAAACGATTCAAGTAATCGTTTTAAGTTTTATTTAAAATACCAAATATTCATAATTCCAAGAGGATTCATTATTCAACAACAAGTTTTTATTTAAAGAGAAATAAACGTTTCTTCATTTGCCCACTTTGTGCCTTTGCCATCCATTCCATTTAATTACCTGAGATAAACATGCTAAAAGTCAACAAAAGTTGAGTGAAATTCATAGGTTTATAGTTAATAGTTTGAACACAAGAGATAGATGTTTATTGTAATATCGATACAAATAAACAAGTTAGAAATCACATTCATTATTGCCTTAAGCTCATGACACTCAACGATTCAACAGACATCAAAATTATCCATAATAATGATGTGATATAAGTTGCTCCCAAGATAGGTATTTGCCAGTAACCTATGATATTTAAATAAAGTGCATTTGGTGACTTTCCTCTAGCAACCAAATGGGGATTGTCAATCCCTAATAGATCTATTCACAATTATTTACGTTCACCCTTCAAGTGATTAAGGTTCATGATCGAGGGACTTTCGGCAATAGCTACTTAAGCAATAATAATATCAGGAAAAAGACTTGTGTTCGGTTTTTGAGCATGTATCCCCCCCACAAAAACAAGTTAAATGTGGGCTATGAACTCACCTTAGTAGTACAGTAGAACAAACGTAATCTCAATGATGCAAGGCAACGGCTTCACACACAACCTATAAGATATGGCACGTTTTAGTTCTTAAGTCTCGTTTTATTGCGAACGTTTATTATTTATTACAAATAATCCATAAAGTGTATAGGTGTTGTGTTACGTCGTATAAAAAAAATAGATAATGGTTACGTATCGTTTTATTCGTCTAAATTTAGTTATCGTTATATAAATTTTATACGTATTATATATATATATATATATATATATATATATATATATATATATATATAATAAGTTATGTTTATTATTTATCGTTTTAATATATATTCAAATATATATATATATATATAAATATAAAATTATTATTAAAAATTCAATATTACTATTCAATCCTTTATGTTTCTCAATTTTACACTTTTTACCCTTAACGGATTATATTTTCATCGTTAGTCCAAATTTATATTTTATTACATTTTAGATTCAAAATATCAAATATTTACATTTATAAATCCCAAGTTTCAATATTAACAGTTTATACCCTTAGAAAACTGTTTTAACACTTTTTACCTAAAGTTTACAAACTTGACACTTTTAGTCCCTATCGCTCGAATATTTGCAAATTTAGTCCAAACATTACCAAATTTAAAACTTATCATTTTTATTATTTCAATAAGCTCATAAGGTCTTAAACAACTTATTTTCACAGCTTATTAGCTTAATTTCTTCTTATTTCTCAAATTGGGCTTAACGATTCATATTAAGGGCCCGTTAAGGTCTTATGATCCAAAGGGTTTGGGGGGACATTGGGTTTGTTGAAATCCATCTTTTTAAGTTACAATAACATTTCAAAAGAGCTTATACGCTTAGCTTATCATGATAAGCTAGAATTAGCTTTTTGGGCTTTTTGGCCCACGTAAGGTTTTTAATTTCTTGAAAATCCTTAAGTAAACTCGTTTAGCTTTAGTCTCGTTCAAGTAATCAAACCAAGTTGTTAAGTCGAATAAATTACCATTCTCGTTAGTATACCAAGTAAACAAATAGTTCGTATAAAAATATTAGGGGGTCGTGTGTCGAATTTAGAAATGGTGAGGTCAAAGTGTAGCCACAAACTCAACGCGTATAACTTTATAAAACTTGAAAATAAACTAAGTGTTTTTAGTGAAAATCGTATAGGTCCATTTAACTTAGAAACGTGTGAGTTTTAGGGTGTATACGTTAATATATGTTCGAATCTTTTATAGGTTCTTGTTTATGACTTATCCAAGACTTAGTATGATACATAAAATATATACGTTGCTTTTAAGATTTACGATTTATGAGTTCCAAGTGAGTGTGCACAATATAACCATACGTATATATATAAATAGAAAGAAAAGTTCGTGGTCTCACCTCACCTATAAAGGTGGAGTAAAACGAAGCGTATGGTTCGTGGAATGGTTCAAAAGCTCCGTGGTTCACTTCACGTTCCACCAAGGTTCAAGAGGTTCCAATCCTTGCTTCCTAGGTTCACTTCAAGGCGTGGTACACTTGAGAATCTGTTCGTCCCTTACAACTCCTTCTCGTTACTAATTTTTGTGTAAGTGGTGCGTTTAAGTGCATGTAACGTCTGTGGTTGCATGTAATGGTTTATATAGTGAGTTTTTGGGTATGTAAGAACAAGATAAGTTCACCAGGAGGAGGGTAGCATGTTAGGCGAATAGTAATGCTACAAACTTTAACCAATCGAAAGTTTACATGGCCAAGATCTTGTGTGATTGTCCCCTGTTCATTCCTGACAATCACATTGTGTTTAGAGTTTGTTTCATTGCCATTGGGAAGCATGGGAGGCTGGAAGAACTAAGGTGCCACGTTTTGGCCTTATCTATCAAGGGTGAGTTTGGTGGTTTGCTTGGGTTGTTTCTGGGGTAGTAAACGAGCAAGAACAAGTGTAACATATATCGTTTCTGTTTCTTGGGTACTAGGTGAGACGAGGCAAGCAAAAATATATAAGGGTTGTGTATAGAAATCGTAAAATAGAAGGGTGGTTTTGGGTGTGTCGCGACTGGGAACAAAGAAAAGAAAACAAAATAGGGTGTGTTTGGGCTTGTAATTGGGCTCAGGATTTGTATCAGCCCAAAGGAAAAGAAAGAATAAAAAGGAGTCCGTTTGGTTTGTATTGTGTAACCGTGGCCCAATGAGTGTTGGGGGCCCACATGGCGTGTATCGAGTATCGTGTCGAAGTTCAAAAATATTAGTGAGCGTTCTCGTGAAGTTTCGTAGGTTCGGGGAATATAAAAATAGTATACGTTATTTAAACGAAACGTATTGTTTTAAATATAAACGTGTTATATATATTTATCGTTCGCAATAATCATAGGTTATCTAGGTCGTGTGTAAGCATCGTTCCTGGGTAAACGGTCAATCACAGTTATCGTAGTGGTTCAATATCAAGCCGTATCATAAAAAAAAAATTTGTTACCCGTAAAATGGTGTTAATTTATCGTAACATCGTTTTATTTATTCGTATTCATTTACTAATCGTAAGGGAAATTTACGAGAGGTTACATTACCTACCTCTTTCAGGGAATTCCGTCCCGGAATTCTAGTCTAAGATAGTTGCCAAGGGTGTCTTAGGTGAAGAGATGTGGGTACTTGGAGCAAATCTGATCCTCGCGCTCCCAAGTATATTCCGGTCCTCGCTTGGAGTCCCAACGAACTTTGACAATAGGGATACGGTTTTGTTTGAGTTGTTTGACTTCTCTATCCATGATTTCAATGGGTTCCTTGGTAAAGACAAGGTTATCATCTAGTCGAATCTCTTTCAATGGAATCACGAGAGATTCATCGGATAAACACTTCTTAAGGTTTGACACATGAAAGGTGTCGTGAATCCGACTAAGTTCTTTGGGTAGTTCTAGTTTATAAGCCACGGGTCCTATCCTTTCCAGGATTTTGAATGGACCGATGTATCTGGGGTTCAACTTTCCATGTTTTCCAAATCGTACCATTCCCTTCCAGGGAGATACTTTTAATAAGACTCTATCTCCTACTTGAAATTCCATGGGTTTCCTTCTTATGTCGGCGTAGCTTTTCTGTCGGTCTCGGGCTGCTTGTAAGCGTTGCTTAATCTTAACGATTTTCTCGGTTGTTTCCCGAACAAGGTCCGGTCCTATAAGTTGTCTTTCTCCAATTTCCGCCCAACAAACGGGCGATCTGCACTTTCTACCCTACAGTGCTTCGAATGGTGCTGCTTTTATGCTGGTGTGGTAACTATTGTTGTATGAAAACTCTGCTAATGGTAAGTGCTTATCCCAACCTTTTCCAAAATCAATAACGCATGCTCGGAGCATATCTTCCAACGTTTGGATAGTTCTTTCACTTTGACCATCAGTTTGAGGGTGGTAAGCGGTGCTCATATCTAGTTTAGTTCCTAAGGCTTTCTGTAACGATTTCCAAAAGTGTGAGGTGAAACGACTATCTCGATCCGAGATGATTGAAATTGGTACTCCATGTCGAGTGACAATTTCCTTCACATACAGCTGAGCTAGTGTATTCATCTCATCGGTTTCTTTGATGGGTAGAAAATGAGCGGATTTTGTGAGACGATCCACAATAACCCATATTGTGTCATATCCGGATGAGGTTCTTGGGAGTTTGGTGATGAAGTCCATAATGATTCGTTCCCATTTCCACATAGGAAGTTCTGGTTGTACAAGTAGACCTGAAGGTTTCTGATGTTCTGCCTTTACTCTTGAACACGTCAAACATTTACCGACATATTCTGCGATGTCAGCCTTCATGTTTGGCCACCAATATAGTTTCTTTAAATCCTGATACATCTTGTCGGAACCTGGGTGAATGGAGTATTTTGACTTGTGGGACTCATACATGATGAGCTCACGAATACCTCCAATCATAGGGATCCAACTTCTGTTCTTGAAACATAGTGTTCCATCGGATTTCTTCACGAAACCATTCTTATTCTCGGGCATGCCGTAAATCTTTTCTTTGGGTCGATTTTCTTCTTTAAGTGCTTCGTTCTGTGCGGTAAGGATTTGGGATGGAAGGGGTGAGTAAATAGTCATCCCTAGTGATCTAACTCGAAGGGGTTTCAATCGTTCTTTTCGGCTCAACGCATCTGCTACTACATTAGCCTTTCCTGGGTGGTAACGTATCTCACAATCATAATCGCTGAGAAGCTCTAGCCAGCGACGTTGTCTCATATTCAAGTCTTTTTGATCCAAAATATGCTGAAGACTCTTGTGGTCCGTGTACACGGTACATTTGGTGCCATATAAGTAGTGCCTCCATAACTTGAGCGCAAACACTACAGCTCCTAACTCCAAGTCATGAGTTGTGTAGTTTTCCTCATGTTTCTTCAGTTGTCGGGATGCATAAGCTATCACTTTGCTTCTTTGCATCAAAACTGCTCCTAGTCCATGATAAGATGCGTCGCAATATACTATAAAGTCCTCATTTCCTTCTGGGAGGGCTAATATTGGAGCTTCACAAAGCTTTCGTTTTAACAACTGGAAGGCTGCTTCTTCCTTTTCTTCCCAGATGTACTTCTCATTCTTTTGAGTTAGCTTAGTCAAAGGTTTTGCAATCTTGGAGAATCCTTCAATAAATCTTCGGTAGTAACCTGCGAGACCTAAAAATTGACGTATCTCCGTGGGGTTTGTAGGAGACGACCAACCTTTTACAGCCTCGATCTTTGCAGGGTCTACGTGAATGCCTTGACTATCTATGACGTGTCCTAAAAATTGCACGGTGCGAATCCAAAAGTCGCATTTGGAGAACTTAGCGTACAATTTCTCTTTCTTTAGTAGTTCTAGGATGATCCGTAAATGTTCCGCGTGTTCTTCTTCGTTGAGAGAGTAGATCAAAATATCGTCGATGAATACTATTACAAACTTATCTAAGTAAGGTTTGCACACTCGATTCATTAAATCCATGAAAACTGCTGGTGCATTGGTCAGACCGAATGGCATTACTTGAAACTCGTAGTGACCATAGCGCATTCTGAATGCAGTTTTCGGAATATCCTCTTCTCGAACTCTTAGCTGATGATATCCTGACCTCAGATCAATTTTTGAGTACACACTCGATCCTTGTAATTGATCAAACAGATCATCAATTCGAGGCAATGGGTATCGATTCTTTACCGTAAGTTTATTCAACTCCCGGTAATCGATGCACATTCGAAAGGATCCATCTTTCTTCTTAACAAACAAAATTGGTGCTCCCCAAGGTGATGAGCTTGGTCGAATAAATCCTTTGTCCGACATTTCCTTTAGTTGTTCTGACAATTCTTCCATTTCAGATGGCGCTAGCCTATAAGGTGCTTTAGCCACTGGTGCCACTCCAGGCACTAATTCAATCTGAAATTCTACTTGACGTACGGGTGGAATACCAGGTAATTCTTCAGGGAAAACTTCAGGAAAATCCTTAACGATAGGAACGTCATCAAGCTGCTTCTCGGATGACTTATTTTCCGTAACTTGAGCCATGAATACTTGACATCCTTCCTTCTTGTATTTTATCACTCGCATACATGAGATAATTCCATATCGAGGTTTGCTTTTGTCACCCTGGACAATGAGTGTTTCATCTTTGAGTGGTATATGGACGGCCTTTTCGTCACAGTGAATCCTAGCACGATGGTGGGATAGCCAATCCATGCCGACGATAGCATCAAAACTACCAAGTTGAACCGGCATAAGATCAATGGCAAAAGGTTTTTCGGATAAGGTTAGGGTGCAATCTTTTATGATGGTATTGGTATCTATTAAATTTTCGTCAGCCATTTCGACTTCGTAGGTGGTGTTTAGCTTAGAGGGGGTAACATTAAGTAAACGGGCAAACGTATCTGATATAAAACTCTTATCGGTGCCCGAATCAAACAATACTCTAGCATTATGATGGTTTAGTAGAAACGTAAAGGTGACTACGTCAAGTCCGTTTCCATCTTCGAGAAGTTATACTCTAGCTGGAGCGTTGATTGGTTCATTTCCTTTTGGGCAGTTCCTCCGGATGTGTCCTACCTCTCCACATCCGTAACAAGTGGGTGATATAGCCTGTGTGTTGCTTCCTGTAGCCGAAATCTTACAGTTTCGGGTTTGATGACCGATCTTACGACATTTGTCGCATCGGACGGTACAACGACCCTCGTGATGAAGTTTGCATCGTTGGCATTGGGGGTTTCTGACCGTTGTACCCTACACCTTCCGTAGCGGTGTAGACTCGGGGTTTCTCTTGTCTTTGATTCTGCTGTTGAGTGCTCCGATGGTTGTGATATTGTTGGTGGTTCCGATTATTGTTGCGGTGGTTGTTGTTGTGGTGGTGACTGTTGTTGCTTTGTTGGTTGTTGTTGTGATGGTGGGTGGTTCTCTTATCGTCCAATTTCCTTTTAAGCTCATTGTATTTCACTTCTCGGTCTAGAAGTTTTTGAGCAAGTTCCATTGCTGCTTCCAAGGTTGGCGGGTTTGCTGAGGTAACATTTCCTTCAATACTCCTAGGGAGTCCTTCGACATATTTCTCTAATGTCTTCTCATGATCGGGTACCATGGATGGGCATAGTACTTTGAGTTCTTGAAATCTCCGGTTATAACTTCTCAAATCAATGCCTTTCACTATTAAGGCATGAAACTCATCCTCGAGTTTTCGTAGTTCGGAACGGGGACAATACTTCTTTAGTATTTTAGCCTTGAATTCAATCCAAGTAAGCTGATGTGCTGCCTCTGCTCCTAGTGTTTGAACGGTAGAGTTCCACTAGGATAGAGCGTCTTGCATCAGTGTTCCCGTTGCGAAGCTTACCTTGTTGTTTTCCGAGCATCCACTTCTTTGGAAAACAGTTTCACTTCTTTCAAACCATTGTGCTAATTCTGACACTCCTTCAGTTCCTTTGAAATACGTTGGTTGGCATGCTATAAAGTCTTTGTACGTGCAGTAGCGAGGTGCAGGTGCATTTCCATCTCTATTACGGGCTTGTCCAGCTAAAACGGCATTGACGCCATCAGCAATTACTTGCTGGATTGCTGCCGGGGTAATAACTTCAGGGTTCGTTGGTGTGGCGGTCGTGGTTGTTCTCCTAGTTCTAGTCATGTTGCTATTATAAAAGAAGGTATATCATTAGAACATTTATAATAGTCCAATTACGTTGAAATATATATCGAGTAATACATAGTAAATATAGGTCGTAGTTACAATGATTTGATCATTGAAAAGGTTTAAGTCATAATTATCGTATGTTGGAATGACATACATAGGAATTACGAATAAGTTTGACCTGCATAAACCGATATATTACGATATAATGTGTAAGGTTTGCAACGTAAATAAACATAAAATAAACTTCCATAAATCAATGTCAAGGTGTTACAACACTTATTGATACTTGTGCAAATGTTTACAAAACACGACAAGATTCCTTATTGGTAGGACATTGATTACACTAACGAGTCGATGGTCTCATGGTTTTCCTAAGGTTTGGTCTAGGCGGTGTTGGAGTTTCTGGATGGCAGCTGACATGGTTTCCATTGTTTGATCTCGAGTCCTTTCTCTTTCTCGGGATTCTAGAAAGGCTTGCCTAAGGCGTAGATTCTCAGTGTTAATCTTCTTGATTTCTCTGTCCAAAGTTCCCATCATTATTTCTGTTGATGTGTTAGCTCCACATAGAGCTCCAATGAACTCCATTGATTCCCAAAATAGAGAATCCAACTTTTCAACCTTATCTTCCATAGCAAGGTGACCAATTATGAGACTGTTCATATCATCTTCAAAAGTTTCTAAATGCTCATGCGGGATCTTGTTGAGTATACTAGCGATGGAGTCAAGTCGATCTTCGTGGCGAACCATTCTTGCAGCTAATAATGGTATGGAGTGGTGTATGGGTTCCCCAGTGACTGGAAGAATTTGGGAGGTGGAGTAAGAACTTTCCCCAAGTTCCCTTGTTGTTGGTGTTCCTTCTTGAGATCTCCAATATCGCATGATGGGCAACAAGAATGACCATTTACGAGCATCCACTCGCTTGTGGGTCCTTTGACGTCTTCGGTGGATACAAGATTCTGAGGTGGTTGGGCGGATTGGGTAAGTCCTTCGATGAGGTGTCACGGGTGTACTACGGTTAGGTGCAGGTGGTGATGTTAACGGAGGAGATGCTATGGGTGATGCTAGTGGTACAGTAGTGGTTTGGCTGAAGAAGATAGTAGGTGGTGGTATCACGGATGATGTAGGTGGTGATGGAACAGCTGATTCAGGTGGTATGACAAGAGCTGGTAGTGCTACAACAATACTTGATTCATACGGCTGAAGTTGTCTGATTTGCCTAGATCGGCGAATCGGACCAGATGATGCCAGAGGAGAAGCCTCTGTGTCAGATGCTGGCAGAAATTGCTGGCTTTGCATGTATCTGTCGGTAGCAGGAGACATAGGCATAGGTGAGGTAGCATAGGCTGAAGTAACATCTTCAGTTCCTGAGTTTGAGGACAAGCTGATAGGGTGGGTGTTCGAAGACATGACACTGTAATAATTTCCCGATTAGTAAATGTAAGTACAATTATAATTAATTTAAAATGCTATAAAGTAAATAATACTTTTTACCAATCATTGGAATGCTCAGGCACGAAGGGCGTAGGATGGTATTTTATAAAAATTTTGTCCCGTTTAAAGTGTAGTTATAGTCCAATGTTCCAAAAACACTTGGTTCACTATAACCGTAGCTCTGATGCCAATCTATAACACCCCCAAAATCGATCAATACAGCGGAAGACTTTTGGGGTATTATATCGTGGATCTTTGTCACAATTATAGAAAACGATTCAAGTAATCGTTTTAAGTTTTATTTAAAATATCAAATATTCATAATTCCAAGAGGATTCATTATTCAACAACAAGTTTTTATTTAAAGAGAAATAAACGTTTCTTCATTTGCCCACTTCGTGCCTTTGCCATCCATTCCATTTAATTACCTGAGATAAACATGCTAAAAGTCAACAAAAGTTGAGTGAAATTCATAGGTTTATAGTTAATAGTTTGAACACAAGAGATAGATGTTTATTGTAATATCGATACAAATAAACAAGTTAGAAATCACATTCATTATTGCCTTAAGCTCATGACACTCAACGATTCAACAGACATCAAAATTATCCATAATAATGATGTGATATAAGTTGCCCCCAAGATAGGTATTTGCCAGTAACCTATGATATTTAAATAAAGTGCATTTGGTGACTTTCCTCTAGCAACCAAATGGGGATTGTCAATCCCTAATAGATCTATTCACAATTATTTACGTTCACCCTTCAAGTGATTAAGGTTCATGATCGAGGGACTTTCGGCAATAGCTACTTAAGCAATAATAATATCAGGAAAAAGACTTGTGTTCGGTTTTTGAGCATGTATCCCCCCCACAAAAACAAGTTAAATGTGGGCTATGAACTCACCTTAGTAGTACAGTAGAACAAACGTAATCTCAATGATGCAAGGCAACGGCTTCACACACAACCTATAAGATATGGCACGTTTTAGTTCTTAAGTCTCGTTTTATTGCGAACGTTTATTATTTATTACAAATAATCCATAAAGTGTATAGGTGTTGTGTTACGTCGTATAAAAAAAATAGATAATGGTTACGTATCGTTTTATTCGTCTAAATTTAGTTATCGTTATATAAATTTTATACGTATTATATATATATATATATATATATATATATATATATATATATATATATATATATATATATATATATAAAATAAGTTACGTTTATTATTTATCGTTTTAATATATATTCAAATATATATATATATATATATATAAATATAAAATTATTATTAAAAATTCAATATTACTATTCAATCCTTTATGTTTCTTAATTTTACACTTTTTACCCTTAACGGATTATATTTTCATCGTTAGTCCAAATTTATATTTTATTACATTTTAGATTCAAAATATCAAATATTTACATTTATAAATCCCAAGTTTCAATATTAACAGTTTATACCCTTAGAAAACTGTTTTATCACTTTTTACCCAAAGTTTACAAACTTGACACTTTTAGTCCCTATCGCTCGAATATTTGCAAATTTAGTCCAAACATTACCAAATTTAAAACTTATCATTTTTATTATTTCAATAAGCTCATAAGGTCTTAAACAGCTTATTTTCACAGCTTATTAGCTTAATTTCTTCTTATTTCTCAAATTGGGCTTAACGATTCATATTAAGGGCCCGTTAAGGTCTTCTGATCCAAAGGGTTTGGGGGGACATTGGGTTTGTTGAAATCCATCTTTTTAAGTTAAAATAACATTTCAAAAGAGCTTATATGCTTAGCTTATCATGATAAGCTAGAATTAGCTTTTTGGGCTTTTTGGCCCACGTAAGGTTTTTAATTTCTTGAAAATCCTTAAGTAAACTCGTTTAGCTTTAGTCTCGTTCAAGTGATCAAACCAAGTTGTTAAGTCGAATAAATTACCATTCTCGTTAGTATACCAAGTAAACAAATAGTTCGTATAAAAATATTAGGGGGTCGTGTGTCGAATTTAGAAATGGTGAGGTCAAAGTGTAGCCACAAACTCAACGCGTATAACTTTATAAAACTTGAAAATAAACTAAGTGTTTTTAGTGAAAATCGTATAGGTCCACTTAACTTAGAAACGTGTGAGTTTTAGGGTGTATACGTTAATATATGTTCGAATCTTTTATAGGTTCTTGTTTATGACTTATCCAAGACTTAGTATGATACATAAAATATATATGTTGCTTTTAAGATTTACGATTTATGAGTTCCAAGTGAGTGTGCACAATATAACCATACGTATATATATAAATAGAAAGAAAAGTTCGTGGTCTCACCTCACCTATAAAGGTGGAGTAAAACGAAGCGTATGGTTCGTGGAATGGTTCAAAAGCTCAGTGGTTCACTTCACGTTCCACCAAGGTTCAAGAGGTTCCAATCCTTGCTTCCTAGGTTCACTTCAAGGCGTGGTACACTTGAGAATCCGTTCGTCCCTTACAACTCCTTCTCGTTACTAATTTTTGTGTAAGTGGTGCGTTTAAGTGCATGTAACGTCTGTGGTTGCATGTAATGGTTTATATAGTGAGTTTTTGGGTATGTAAGAACAAGATAAGTTCACCAGGAGGAGGGTAGCATGTTAGGCGAATAGTAATGCCACAAACTTTAACCAATCGAAAGTTTACATGGCCAAGATCTTGTGTGATTGTCCCCTGTTCATTCCTGACAATCACATTGTGTTTAGAGTTTGTTTCATTGCCATTGGGAAGCATGGGAGGCTGGAAGAACTAAGGTGCCACGTTTTGGCCTTATCTATCAAGGGTGAGTTTGGTGGTTTGCTTGGGTTGTTTCTGGGGTAGTAAACGAGCAAGAACAAGTGTAACATATATCGTTTCTGTTTCTTGGGTACTAGGTGAGATGAGGCAAGCAAAAATATATAAGGGTTGTGTATAGAAATCGTAAAATAGAAGGGTGGTTTTGGGTGTGTCGCGACTAGGAACAAAGAAAAGAAAACAAAATAGGGTGCGTTTGGGCTTGTAACTGGGCTCAAGATTTGTATTAGCCCAAAGGAAAAGAAAGAATAAAAAGGAGTCCGTTTGGTTTGTATTGTGTAACCGTGGCCCAATGAGTGTTGGGGGCCCACATGGCGTGTATCGAGTATCGTGTCGAAGTTCAAAAATATTAGTGAGCTTTCTCGGGAAGTTTTGTAGGTTCGGGGAATATAAAAATAGTATACGTTATTTAAACGAAACGTATTGTTTTAAATATAAACGTGTTATATATATTTATCGTTCGCAATAATCATAGGTTATCTAGGTCGTGTGTAAGCATCGTTTCTGGGTAAACGGTCAATCACAGTTATCGTAGTGGTTCAATATCAAGCTGTATCATAAAAAAAAATTGTTACCCGTAAAATGGTGTTAATTTATCGTAACATCGTTTTATTTATTCGTATTCATTTACTAATCATAAGGGAAATTTACGAGAGGTTACACGTATTACTTTGCACCATGTAACGTGTTCTTCAATTTTAAATCTCCACCACCATTTTGTAAGCATGGCTTGATTTCAAGAACTTAAGCTGCTAATTCCAAGACCTCCTTTACCAAGAGGGGAGGTGATTTTATCCCAAGCAATCCATGAGATTTTGTTTTCATCCGAACAACCATCCCAAAAAAAAATTCTTCTAATGCTTTCGAGCTTACTAATAACCTTCTTAGGAGCCTTAAAGTTTGAGAAGTAGTACACTCCCAAACTACCAAGAACAGATCTTATAAGTGTAAGGCGCTCGCCAAAAGAAAGGGATTTGGACTTCCACTTTGAAAGACGTTTATGAAACCTATCGACAAGTGGTTTCCAATACTGACACCTTGACATTTTTGCACCGATGGGAAGGCCTAAATAGATGCACGAGAATTGAGATGCAAGACAACCAATTGTTGTGGCCATAGAACTCAACTCTCCATTTGTCACACCAATTCCATAAAGCGTGCTTTTGTTGAAATTCACTTTAAGACCGGAGGCGAGATGAAAGCAAGTGAGAATTCTAGACAAGTTTTTTGCATTGGTGCGAGACCACTCCCCTATGATTAAGGCATCATCCGCAAATTGAAGATGAGATATGTGAATCTTGTCTTTACCCACTTCGACTCCATGGAAAATATTGTTATTTCTTGCTTCAAGAAAAGCAATATTAAGGGCTTCCACTACCAAGATGAAGAGAAAAGGAGAAAGAGGATCTCTTTGTCTAAGCCCTATTTCAATTTTAAATTCCTTCGTCGGCGATCCATTTACAATAATCGATGTGTAAGCCGAGTCTAAGCACGAATGTATCCAATTCCTCCAGTTAGAGCTAAAACCCATTTGTTCAAGAACAGAGATAAGAAAGGACCAACTTAGGGAATCAAAAGCTTTCTCAAAATCGACTTTATGAAAAAAGAGGCGCTTTTTATATTTCTTAGCCCAAGCAATAATTTCATCAACCATGAGAGGCCCATCAATGATTTGTCAGCCTTTAATGTACGCCATTTGAACATCACTAACAACCGAAGATACAACACGAGAGAGGCGATTATCAAGGATGTTGGAAATTATCTTATATTAACTCCCAATCAGGCTAATAGGCCTAAAATCACCAATAACTAAAGGGTCCTCCACCTTTGGAACAAGGGTGATAAAAGAAGAATTACATCCTCTTGGAATATGGGACGAGACCTCAAATTCTTTAACATAAGAAACAATATCATGTTTAAGAGTATCCCAATATTTTTTTTTAAATTTAAACTTGAAACCGTCCGGGCCCGGTGCCTTAGCACTACCACAATCCCACACCGCCTCTTTTTATTTCTTCTAAAGTGAATGGACAATCAAGGGATTGAGATTCACTTATGGAAAGCCGTTTAAAGAGATTACTTGTGAAAAGAGGTCTAGAATGGTTACCTTCTTTGAAGCGGCTGTAAAAGGAGTCAAATATGTGGTTCTTGATAACTACTGGATCCGTCAACCAATCCCCATTAATATTAAACCCATTTATTCTTGAATGATTTCGCCTTGCATTAATAACCCCATGAAAGAATTGAGTATTTTCATCACCTTCGGAAGCCCAATGTATCTTAGCCTTTTGTTTCAAATCCTTTACTTTTCGATGTTCAAAATCAGCCAAGAGCTTGATAGACATGGTTCTTGATTCCATCTCAATAGATGAAAGTGGGGAAGACTTGGCTTTGGTATCCAAGCAATCAATTTTGTTCCGAAGCTCCTGACCAAAAACTTTTTCAGTCTGGTTAACATTTAAATGCCACTTTTTGATGTTATTTTTAAGCCTTTGAAGCTTAACTTTAAACCCCACAGCATGAAGTCCAGTACATGGGAAAGCCCAAGAAGTGTTGACTACATCAGCAAACTCGGAATGGGTCAACCATGAATTATAAAGCCGAAAAGGAGTGGGCCCAAAATCAAGTGCTAAATTCTTGAGAAAAAGTGGCGTATGATCAGAAAATTCTATGGGGAGACCAATGACATGCTACTTGGGCCATTTGTGAATCACATGAGCAGAAACAAGAAAGCGATCAATTTTACTATGCTTTGATCTGGTTTTTGTTATTTTAGCAAAGTAAGAGATCCATTTGTGAATCACATGAGCAGAAACAAGGAAGCGATCAATTTTACTATGTTTTGATATGGTTTTTGTTATTTTAGCAAAGTAAGAGATCAATGACTGACTACGGCTACACGTAAAGTGATTTAAGCATGGCGAAATACCTTGGAGACTAGGTTAAATCATCATTCTGTATATTCAATTTTTTTGGTATCAACATGTATGAAACAATGAATAATCTGATGTTGTTCTATTGCATATAAAACACAATCACCGAGATTTGGTTATGAAACAATTAATAATCTAATGTTGTTCTAGTGAAATATGTAGTAACATTTTTAGCATGGCATCGTATCATCAGGTGACAAACTTGATCTAAAGAAATCGAATATTACATGATTATTTGCATGATGGATTCACAATCATGAGGTAGCCATTGGCGGGTACAGCCAACACAAATTTCTTTAGCTCACGTTTATCACCGATAATACGATGATGATGTCTGGGACGAGTGTAAGGTCTCTTACATAGTGATCAATCACACAAATGTATGTTTTAGAAGTTTGAGAGAGAGAGCGATGAACTAGGGAGAGAAAGGTGGAAAGGAGGAAGGATGAAGAACTAAGGTGATATTACACACACTAAACATGCACTCACACCTTCAAATGAATGAGGGTGAGGCATTTATAAGATTAAAAGGATGGCAAGTTTGGGCCTTGGTGTGCTTTGTTTGTATTGAACTTGAACTAGCTAGCAGTGGCGAAGCTTGAAAATTTTCAGTGGGGGGTCGGGATCTAATTTTTTTTTCCTAAGTCTATTTTTCGGGTAATATGTTTGGGTCGGTGATTCGATTCGGGTCGGGTAAAAAATTAAATACTATTATTATATAAAAAAAAGTTTCAATCACTAAAAAACTAAACATTTGTCCAAGACAACTAAACATTAAAAAGGAGACAAACGGTTGGTACCTGGTTCGATTCATTGAAGAAATTAGAGTTCAGCCTTTCGACCTTTAAGACCCTTGAATTCTTCAATTATGGACTCCGAATCAAACTTGCCAGCAATTTCTTTTTCTATGTAAATCACCATACTGTTTGCTAGATTCTCATCTGACATCTTATTACGTAGGCGATTCTTGAATATCTTCATTGCCGAAAATCCCCTCTCTGTTGTTGCAGTCGAAACTGGAAGTGTCAAGAGTAGCCGACACACTCTTTCAACCAAATCGTACATGCTATTTTTCCCAGTTTCTACAAGAGTTTGGCAGAGATCAGAAAGAGTTGCTACCTTACTTAACTTGGCATTATTTATCCTTTCAACTTGAAAAGTCTCCAATTGACAAACTAATTGATTTCTCTCCTGCTCAGTAAAGTCCGTAGGAAAATATTTCTCAACAAGAAGAACAATGTGATCAATATTAATCTTTTTTGAACATAAAGTCGAACCAAGAGATAACAACTCTATTGATTGCTCACTGAATCTACAATCCAACTCATGTATTTGCTTATCCAATGTCCCCATAAACAAATCTACTCGGTAAAAATGTTCAAATGTAACATGAAGATCTTTTTTACGAGGCCGATACCGGGTAGATCTATATGGAGCACTCATATCGGGCATCTCTATTTCATGTCTTTGACAAAAAAAAAATAACTTTCTCAATTAAAGAATCCCATCCATCGTTTCTAAAATTATTTAGACTAACCTTTGTGGCTGAAACTAAATCCATTGCATTAAGCATGTCTTGGGATTTCTTTTGTAATCCTTGACAAAGTGCATCAGTCTTTTGCATCACCTCTTTCATCATGTGAAGAACAAACACAAACTTAAATGACTTCAAGTAACTATAAGCCATACTAGCATCTCCACGTTGAGCATGGGTATTACGAGTAGTGTCGTCCATTATTCCTCTGAGAACAGCCCGGGTGACATCAAACATGTTAACCAAACTACAAATGGATTTAAAATGGGAACCCCAACGTGTATCCCCGGCCCTTCTTAATGTCCCGACCTGGTTTTGTCCTTTTCCCGATTTGATTTCACCCAACTCCAGTAATTTTTTTAATCTCAATTGCCTTCGCCTTTTGTAACTCATCGTGACGCTTACTTGAAGCACAAACCAAATTTATTACAAAAGCTAAGTACTCAAAGAACTGGTGTACCAGATCAACTTCCTTTGAGACACAAACCAAGGCAAGTTGTAACCTGTGATAAAAAAAAATGTCAACTCCATATGTGTATTTTTAGTCAAACCTAAAAAAGAACAAACAACAATACAAAAGTAAGTAACCTGTGAGCAAAGCAATGAACATAATATGCATAAGGACTATCCTGTTGAACGAGTTCCTGTAAGCCATTCCATTCCCCACTCATATTGCTAGCACCATCATAACCTTGACCACGAATTTTTCCGGTATCAAATTTGTGATTCAAAAGTTTATTCCACAAACTAGCCTTTAAAGTCGCCGCAACAGTATCCTCGACATGAACTAAATCCAAGAACCCTTCCCGTATCACCCCTTTCACATCAACAAATCTTAAGACTATGGCCATTTGTTCTTTTTTGGATTCATCTCGTGACTCATCAACAATGACACAAAACCATGAATCCCCCACTTCTTCCCGTATATACCTTTTCACTTTATTTGCCAAAATCCTAAGAACTTCTTGTTGGATATCGGAAGATGTATACTTGGAATTATAAGGAGCATTTAAAATAACATTTGCAAGATCATCATTATAAAAAGCTAATAGTTTTAGCAATTCAAGAAAGTTACCTAGATTCTTTGAATTGGAAGATTCATCATGTCCTCGTAAAGCACAAGCTTGGTATGTTAACCAACGAACTACATCAATTGTGCCTTTCAATCTTAAACGGTTTTTCCTTTTTTGCTCTTCACTTTGTTTTTCTATGAAATTTTCAATGTGTGCTTCTTGATTCACTAAATTAGTAGCAAACACAAATGCCTTTTTGTGTGTTCAAGAATTAATGTGCTTCAACAAAGGACAATTATTCCCATCATTAACTTTTTTCCAATTGTCAAATCCTTCAAAACTAAATGCACTATGACCACTTTGCTCATTTGGTTTATCCTTATACAAATAACACAGAAAACAATAAGCCTTGTGTGTTGTTGGAGAATACTCTAACCAATTAGGGAACATACCAAACCAAGCAAATTTAAATCGACGAAGATTATTCTTTGGACCTCTAGGCTTATACTCTTCAAGCTGAGGTTGATACACTCCTAATGATAAATATTCTAGCCTTACTTGCTCACGTTTCGCAACCGGATATTTCCACATTTCAAGTCGTTTAGCAGGATCTCTTTCTAGGCTACTAACATCCACTTCATTGATGTTAGCTTGTGGAATTTCAGAAGGTTGTTTATTGCAAGTACCCGGACCAATAACCGGTTCGCTTGTTGAACCTTTTTGACGTTTACTCTCTTGAATTTCATCATCAATTCCTTCTACTTGTTGATCTTCATTCTTTCTTTTAAAAAATGAAGTTATGGTTTTATTCTTCACCATAGTCACAATCTATAAATCTGTGTTACACCTACATAAATTGCAAAGAACTTATATTAGTGCCAATCACATTTTGCTTTGGAATTTAAAAATTTATTATTGAATTGAAACAAAAGTTAACAAGCATAGCGTATATGTGTCGCCTTTTTTAATCTTTTTGTCATGTTTGTTTAAAATAAGTCCAAGGAACATGACTACAATTTTCTTTTTTCTTCGTACAATTCACTCTAAAAAAACTTACATATAATCGAAAAGCAGTCTATAAATTACCTTGAATAGTTGAATCGAATAGTTAAATTACCTTGAATAGTTGAATCGAATAGTTGAATCGAAAAGTAAATTAGCTTGAATACTTAATGCACACAAAGATAATAAAAAGTAAATTACCTTGAATAGTTGAATCGAAAAGGCAAAAGCAGTCTATAAATTAATAAAACGAGGAAGGCTGCGAGCCACCGCGTTGCGGCGGGGCGGCGATTATTCATTTTTATGCGTATATAAAGTGTAGAGTAAACTAAAAATCTTCGAATCAACTACCAAGTGCGTTGTTCCCAACAAATAGCAGCTCTGCAATATATGGCTGCATCAAACGAATGTATCTTTGTGAGAAAATGGATCCTAATACATTACCAGAATTGTGTAGCGTACTGACGCTACATATGTTTTTTGTATTACATATTATGCTAACCTGTACAGAAAAGTCGTCCGTATGTATCATTATTGCTCAGCCATTTATGGGGTCGTGTCTGGTGGTTGTGGCGTGTTCTCCTTTAGTAGCTGTCTACGAACGGAAGTCTTCGTTTCTTGGGCCTTCATTACAGTCTCTGGTTCTGTTTCGTAGTATTCTGTAGTAACTGAATCCGACAGTTGTAAGATATCTTGTGCAGGAGGTGTGCCTGCTAAGTTTTTGCCATTTCAGGTTCTCCTTGTGTATCATGTGCTTTGGTTTCGGGGCCTATTAATAGGAGAATCTCCTTCGGTACCTGTGTGCCTGTTATGCGCTTCAACCTTCCAGTTTGGTTGCTATCGTTTTGCATCACCGGGGGTGGGGGTAAGCAGTTGATCATACCTGTGCATGTATGTTACTTTAGGTTCACTGTGCTAGAGGCTACGGATTTTATGTTTTCCTAGTTAGGTAACAACTTACATGCAGAGTATGTAATCTGTTTCTGGAATATTCGGATTGAAATAGTAGTAGGTTGCGGGGCTACTTGAAAGTTGCAACCCTGTAGATCGTACATCACATTAAAAAATGCATTTTCTATCCGTTTTTCGTGTTTGCTTATACTCATGAAGTTACCTCCGTATGTCTTAGCCCAACATGAACTAACAGCCATTATCGTTGGTTTCGCGGCGTCTTCATATGCGTCAGTGTTGAAGGTCCTGGCTTTTTCGTTCCATAGCGTGAATGTGACTGTATTGCCTCTGCATTTGGAAACAAAGTGGTATTTGTTTATTGTTATAAGTCACATATATCTGGGATATGATAATAAGACTTACTCCAGGTCTCGGAGCATTATATCTCGCCACAATGTCTTCTCTCGGGTTGCGTTTCCAACATCGCGCACGTCTCCAATGTCCATGACACATCCGACATAATCTGTAAATGGAAAATGTCCCGTTAAAACGGAAAACGTGTATGTATATGTAATGTTAGCAACATGTACCTGTTAATATCACGTCATCATTGTCTGCACGTGTAGCCAGTTCATTGTACACAACGAAGTTAAAATGGTGTGCCGGGAAGCTGGTTCCGGAAAATGGTTGCGCGTCAGTAAGGCTTCCTAGTATCAATGTAAGGCGATTGGGCAGTGTCTGCATCCATGTTTTTGTCTCCATTAACCCAAAACCGGTAATTGTGTATGTACCATTTATCTGGAGTATATTATCGAAACGGATTCTGTTAGGATTTTCTGCGTTTGCTTGTATCGCCCCACCCTATAAGATGTTGTGTCAGTGCAACAAATCATTTTAAGTATGCACGTATACATTGTAATGTTTGGTGTACCGATGCCGTACCTGTTGGTCTAGTAGTATCAAGCAAAGTGTTGACCACCTCGACCCTAGGACGGGTGCGATTGTCCACTTACGGTAGACCTTTACGTGTATAACTTTGCCAATGTCTGGTGGTTTGATATCTGGAAAACGTAAAACCAAAGAATAAGAGCCTGCAACAATGGGCAGTAAATATTGAACATAAATCCAAAAGTTACACTTTGATTTGTTTGAAAAGTGTATGAACACATAAAAAATTATGTTGTATTAGTTTCAGACAAATTGATTGGATTAAGGCTTGTATTATAATAAATGCATATTAGCCTGGGTTTTAAAAAGCGCGAAGCGCTTATAAGCGCTAAGGGTCAAAAAACCGAAGCGTGAGGCGATGAGGCGAAAGCGCACGCCTTTCGTAGGCGAGGCGCATGCTTTGTACAAAACGATTATAACTTTGTTAGAAAGCATAATTCATATATAAAAACACATCAACAAGACATTTAACAACAATAACACCAATTCATTCCCCATTCATTCTCAAAGTTTGCGATTCCCTATCACTAAAATAGTAGATATTATAAAACACAGATCATAAGCTTATCAAATTCCTACCGAAGAATAACAAAAGGACCACAAAGGCATGCATGTGAACAAAAACCATGCAATGCATAAGAATGAATGGGGATTTATGCAAATCAGAAGAAAGCATACATTCCCCATTCATTCTCAAAGTTTGGGGTTCCCTATCTCTAAAATACTAGATATTACAAACTATAGATCATAAGTTTATCGTAAAAGCATGCATGTGAACAAAAACCATGCAATGCATAGGAATCCTTTTAAAGCCCAATTCCCAACTAGAGGGGACTAACAATAGTCCATTTAAATCCTTTTAGTTTAAATGTATTTTTTAGACCCATAAACACATGAGGAGTAAAAAAGCGCTCTTCAAAGGCGCCAAAAAGCATCGCCTTTTCTCGCCTTTTGTAATGGCTGCGCATCAAGGGTCCTGATGCGATGACCTTACTGCCTCGGCTCGCCTCACGCCTTAGGCGCAAAAAGGCACGCTTTTTTAAACACACATATCAGCAAATACATCGTGAACAAACATCAGGGAACACTAAAATAAAATAAGACTTTCCTTATGTTTATTAGAATACTTATAGTTGTGTTAGTTGTGTTCTGGATGATAACTTCGAATGTCGCAGGGATTAAGTGTGGTTTCAAAGGCGATAAGTAAATACGAACATTGTAAACTGGGGTTGGCCCAATATGGTGCGACGGTTAATGGTCTGTATATGTGTTGTTGTGTAATAAGTAACGTAGTACGCAGATAGTTTATGTACTGTCATCAATAAGTTTGGCTGAATAAAGTAATCCATGGTTTAGGAAATGGTAACAGTCATGTAATTGGTTTGGGTAGTTTTACCACTTCTAGTAGGATGTTACGCAAAAGAAGCAGCATTTATAACTGGTACAACCTCATCCAGGTCCGCCAATGGACCATTCACTCATGCCATCAGAACGACAAACCTTACCATCGTTCTTTTTAAACATTGATTATCAAGGCTAGGTACATGTTTTCTTTTGTTTTTAATATTTATAAAACCAAACAACTTAAAAAACCCAAAAAAGGCAATAGCTGGAGTGCACGAAAGTCTAAAATACCAATATGTAACAATGCCGGTTAACTATCCGACTTACACTGATAAGCGGTGACAGGTGGGGGCAAGCACGTATCTGGAGCGGGACAACCGGAATTAGAGGCAGCTGTTCTCGCTGCAAGAATAAGGCAAACAGTTATCGTTGGCCATAACATAGAAAATAGGTTAAAGAAGAACTGAAGACACGTCTGTATCGTTAACCAGGCCGAGTGTGTACGCGACTTACGTCGATGGGTGCTTGTAGATGGTCTGGAATGGTTAGGAGGCGTTTGAGAACTAAAGTTAGAATCTTTGGCTGCCGGTGTAACAGCAGCACTGGTTTGAGCTGCAACAACAACAAAGAACCATGAATTAGCATCGGCAATCATAACGAATAGCTAAAAGTTAAAAAAAATTAAAGACAGCTTATGACACACATAATGGCCACAAATTCAATAAGAAAACCTTACCAGAAAGTGCAGCAGGTGTCGTCGGTGTTTGTCCATTCATAGAACATGACGGCACACTAAAAACAGATTGGGTATCCTCATTAGACATAAAACCCTTGAAAGGACTTGCAGGCATAGTGCAAGAGGCTGTAAAGGAAGATCGTCGAAAAGACATGACAAACTTTAGCAAGAGAGGGTTATAACAAAACACAACAACAGAATCTGCAAGCATACCTTCACCCACAGACAGTGGCACATCATCCATTTTCCTTTTCCTCTTCCCAGTAACAGAGCCACCATCTTCCAACATCAGTTCGCCATCAGGTCTACAGACAGCTCTACTCTTGGTTTTCATACTTAAACAAACAACATATTCATCAGCAAAGGACAAAAGAAAACAACAAAAGCACACACTACAGGCACATATGTCGACACATATCACAGAAACCATAAACCCAAAAATATCAATTAAAAAAAACAACCGATACAGATATAAAACTATTAATACAATACTACCTGTGGACACCAGTATCTCATCCAATTTCCCCTTTCCCTTTTCGGTAACCGACATGGGTACCGAACTTTGGTGAGGACCACCAGTAGCCATGATGTGTAGCTGATCTAGCTCATTAATCGTTATACCATTCGACGGCCTAACCGGTCTATCTACAACATCTGTCCCAGTAGCAGGCCGTCGACAAACATCTGAGTTACAGTGTAATGAATCGTCGACATCCATCGAAATACCAACAAAGGTTTCATTCATTTGACCTTAACCAAAACCCATGTCACAGGGCAACGACAACGGATGTGGTAAATCTACATCACCACCAGCAGTAATAGAGGCGTCATCCTCTAGCAGTTGTTCGTTTGTGGTTCTACGGACGTCGTTACTCTTGGTTTTCATACTTAGAAAGGCAGTATACAGAAGGGTAAAAGCATAAGTAATCATAGAAGACAAACATCGGTGATGTTTAACTACATATGTCACAGAGGTCCTAAAAGCGAGAAAAAATATCCATAAAAAACAGTAGATACAAAACACAGGTTCGAAAGTAACTACTGCACCAACCTCGGTTTGATTTGGAAAGTTAAAACACAAAGGGGTAGCTAGTAACACAAAACAGCACAGCAAGAAGATGACGCCTATAGGAGTTTATTAACTTGTAACATCCACGAGGACAATTATTTATTGCAACTAATCAGGTAACTTATATGTTACTTTTGATATCTAAATACCTCTAGAAGACATATATGCTACGTCATACAGTCAATTATATATCAATCCATTTCTTTCAACATTAGTCTCCATCTCATTTGCATAATATTTCTCACATTCTTATCTAAGATAAAAACATGGCATCACCAACAAAGCAACAACAACAACAACAACAAAGACAACCTATTTCTCACATTCTTATCTAAGCTAAAAACATGGCATCAGCATCACTAAGGTACGCAGTTAGACAAAGAGAAAAAAGGCGAGAAGAAAATTAAAAAAAAAAAAAAAAAAAAAAAAAAAAAAAAGAAAAAAAGAAAAGAAAAAAAAAAGAAAGGGTAAGGTAATAGACCTAGCAAAGTGCAAAGGGCTGGGGTATTCGAATTAGATGTATCGTTTGACGTTTTCCGGTGACGATTTGGAGGAAGATCGGTGACATGTGGTATAGGCGGTGATAAAGGCGGTGCATATGTGTATATCCGATGCTGTAATCTAGCTGCAAAAAAGAAACACACCCTAAGTAGGGTAACTTGGGTTAAATATTGTATGTATGTTGTTACTTATTTATATAAAGTAACACTTTAAGATATTTGTCACTGTGATAAAATTTTATACGAGTAAAGATCTATAGATATCATGATAACACATATGGAGTATTTTTTCATACTATAAACCGATCGTCGCTAACATACCCCTTCAACGATTTAATAAACATTTTTTATACAATAAAAGAAAACACAAAATTGAAAATGTGGCTTTTGGCCAAAATCAGATTGGACCAATGAGAGAGCTCTATTTATGGAAATTTTGTCTTTCGTCCGTACTTTGTGTTTTATTGATAGGAAAATTTGTTTGTGTAATTCTATCGACTATATTTCAAATTTAAGAATAGGATAACAAACCAAAAATTAAGTATGCATTTAAATCATTTCCATAAAAGAAATTTGGCTGCTTTTGACAAAATAAAGACAAAAAATAATCCATAAGGAGCTAAAATTAAAGGTTGTGATGTGAGAGTTGCAAAGCAAAGATCCATTCCATTCTTAAAAAGACATACCAACTTCTTCTCAGACACTTGGTAAGAACTTCATCATCACTGCTTCAGCTGCAAGAAGGTCCAGTTTTAGATACGCAGTGGCAAATCGAACGATTATAAGTAACATACGTCGCAATTAGCATATCTACGCAAAGGCTAATACAAATATAAGGTGCCTACCTCTGGTTCGGCTGCTTTAGCCTCTTCGCCTTTACGGTTCTCATCTCCTGCAGTAAAACATGAAACCCGTTATATACTTGCATAGATTCTACATATACACAAAACCATATCCTAATATAGATGAAACATTTCCTTTTTATGCATAACTTCAATACGATTGCCATTAAACATTACTATCTATCAATGCACAGATTTAGATCCATGAGCTGTCTTTAGATATCTCACCAACATTATAATGTAGCACTTCTGTATTAAGGGGTATTTAAATAGTTAATTATGGATTTAAACACTCCGATTAAACTAGCTGTAGGTCTAGCTTGGGCATCATACTATTTCAAGAGACAATGCGTGTTCTACAGTTTATTAAGAATGCAGATCGTGATCAATATGATCACATTCAATTGTTCGTGTCCTAGATACTTTTTTGCCTTCTACCCCAAAAGGAAAAGTGTTAACTAATTACTAGTTACTAGAGTAAAACATAAAATAAATTTGACAAAAAGTATTGCGGAGACAGGATACATTTTTTGACAAAAATGTTACTCTTTCTGGGATCCAAATTATTATTTGAAGTCAACATAATATTTGAATATGTGAAATATTACCTCCATCCTCAGGCAAATCGGAAGTCCAGAGAGTGAGGTTATCTCTCAACAGCTGCATGATCAAAGTGCTGTCTTTGTATGATTCCTCACTTAAGGTGTCCAACTCGGCAATTGCCTCATCAAAAGCTACTTTAGCTAAATGGCAGGCCCTGTAAGTTAATCGTTTAGCATAGTACGTGGTAATAATAAGCATCAAAGTTCGTGTCCAAGTATTGAGCAAAAATGAAAAGGGTACTTAGGATTTACTTTTCAGGTGAATTCATGATTTCATAGTAGAAGACTGAGAAATTGAGAGCCAACCCGAGACGAATTGGGTGGGTTGAAGGGAGCTCTGTGTTAGCAGAAGCAGAAGCAGCCTACAATGGTTTATCACAAATATTGTAAGTAAATAATGTTTAGAAAAGTCAATGCAACATATATAGACTATCTAATTTATCCATCTTTTGAAAAATTTAAATGCTGTTATTGAACTAAAAACACATGCCTCGTAGCCCTTCAATGATTGATCTGAAGCTTCCTTTCTTTCCTCATCTGTCTTGAATTCAGCAATGTATCGGAAGTAGTCACCTTTCCTGTTTTAGCATACATCAAAACAATATAAGAAAACCATTTTTTCAAGACATATGCGTAAGTAGGTTATAAAGTTCAAAGCTTAACGTATTTTCTATCTTACATAGAACATCTATTATATTTGCAATTTTTAATATTTAAATACATTGGAAAATTTAATAGCAACAGTTAAAACAGTAGTCGTTCACAAGTTTATCAGACAGTTAAAAATAACCGAATTGTAGATTAATATGACTCACATCTTGTAGTAGAAAACAGTAGTTTCTCCTGAGCCAGAAGATGGTATCAGATGCTTATCAATGCTGTCGAGAATGTCGCTGCAAATCTTGGAAAGCTCATCCTCAACCTTTTTGCGATAGCCCTTGATCAGATTAACATAGCTTTCATTTCCTTTTGATTCCTCTTTTTGTTCAATGGATGACATGATACGCCAAGAGGCCCTCCTTGCCCCAATGACATTCTTGTATCCAACAGAAAGCAGGTTCCGCTCTTCGACAGTAAGTTCAACATCAAGTTTTGCAACATTCTTCATACTTTCAACCATTTCTGCAATTTCATGTGAATCATGACCAGGACAATATTATTCCATCATATATGCAACTCGTAAACTGATGTTTCTATTTAGATGTTAAATTGTTAATACTCAAAACATTGATGAATAGACGAGTTTAGGCTGATGACGGTGCAATCAATCAGTTGCTAATAGGGAGGCTGAATACATCTTTCGTCATTAAAGTTTCTAGAATATTTTTTGAGCAAACTAATAATAAAACCGAATAAAGGTGATGCAATTATATTGCTGGCACGATGCCACAAACATAAAACTTCGATTCTGCCATATTGTTACTAGTACACGGAATAAAACACAGAATAAGGAAATTGGTTTAGTGACTGTTTCATGGCAGCTAAAACTAAGGAAATTACTTCCATGTATAACTTTCTATAAGATATATATCGAATATGCAAAATTATATCTTATAGCACACGGAATAAAACAGAAATATATAACGAACTTCTGATTACACAAATTTTAAGATTTGTCATTGTATATAACAAATTTCTATTGTTCTAACTTCTAATATTGCATGTAAACTCGTGCCCCACACAACAAATAACCATTTAACTTCTATATCTTTAAGAAAGTATGTTACATCAAATGGAAAATGAAGTGCAACATTTACCAGTTATAACAGGTCAGTAACATCATCACTAACAAAATAAAAGTTTGTGGCACAAAAAGTCGATACATTGAATGACAAAACATGAAATTATGTGTGGAGCATTTCGTGCAAGTTCCCTTGTATAGTTGTATATAAAGGTCCGATACATAGAATGACAAAGTGTATAGATAATTAAAAATTTCTCCAAATTCTCCATCTAATTCCATAATACACTCCAAAACACTCTAAATGAAACACAGATGCAGTCTGATGCAGACTACATGACTTTCACAGCAGAGTTAATAACAGGAGATCCATATCACAATTTACACAAATGTTTTAAACGTGCATACACCAATTTTACGTCATCTAATTCTATATCAGACTAATTCAACAGATATATGTATCAAAACTCATGAATATACAACCGATCAAACAACAATATACAAATCACACAGATATATCAAACAATCCACTAAATTCACGTCAGTCCTATTCCATAATACCCCCCAAACACTATAATCAAAACAAAATTACCCATCAAATCCTATCTCACAACAGATCTTGCAAAAATATACACAAATCACGCATATATATATCAAACGCTCCACCAATGTTACGGAAATTCACAATCTAACTCAACAACATACGTACACTTCAAAACACTAATCCATTACATAACAATACTTAATTCACAGCGATCTAGCAAAACTAGATCCAAATCACAAATATATATATGTCAAACGCTTCACTAATTTTACGTAAATTTGTCTATCTATATCCATAAGACCATAAAACATTCCACTTCAAATTAAGATACATATCAAAACCTAATCAACAACGTATAACGGTAAAAGCATGCATCCAAATATTTCACGTTAAATTCACAATATAATTCCATAATAAACACGTAAATACATATCAAAACCTAATTAAACAGAATATTCAAACCTCAATCTAAGTCCATAACTGTGAAGCAGAAACACCGATTATAACAACATTCTCAACCGATCTAACAAAATATGTAATCGGTATCACTCAAATCCATCAAACATGCATGAATTTTACGATATAAAAACCGATTAGGTAAAAAATGAAAACCACTTATCAAAACCTAGATTTACAACAGATCTAACAGCATGCATCCACTAACTTTACGTCAAATTATGAATAAACGCTAATCCAACAATAATATACAAATGATTAAAAAAAACGTAAAAAATACAATAATTGATTATCAAGTTTATACCGTCGTAACGCTCGGCTTGTTCGGCAAGTTTAGCCAAATAGACATGATTCTCACGCTCCTTTTCGCTCGACATTTTTTTTTTTTTTTTTTTTTTTTTTTGCAAATGTTGGATTGATTGAATATGAGATTGTAAAAAAAGTTTGTCGGTATGGAGAAATAATAATAAGCAGATCGAAAGAGTAGATGAATGTGAGGGTTGGGGTTATATAATTAAGCCAAGGTAGTTTTTAATTTGGGGCAGATTTTTTTCATTATTTTTTCTTTTTTTCATTATTTTTTCTTTTTTTTTTTTTTTTTCTTTCTTAAATTTATTATGAAATTGGTTTCTTTTTGTTTATAAATGGAATTGATTTAACATGTCTAATATAAAATTGTTTGAGGATTTAGTTGTAGATGTGATTATAATGTGTAAAATAGCGTGAAAGATGCATTAGAATTAATTTTGGATGCTTTTATTAACATTAAAAAAAATACGCTTTTAAGAAGAATACAACCGCTAATGATTTATAATTTCATTATACAGGAGCTCGTGTGATAAAGTCTTTGCTCACTCCTGTTCCGGCGTTAAACCATCCATGGTTATGTGTGTTTTGTATTTTTTGCCGAATTTATGATATTTAATATGTGTTATGTGTATGTTATAATATATATATATATATATATATATATATATATATATATATATATATATATATATATATATATATTAAAAGTTTGGGGAAAAAAGTTGCAGTTTGGGGGAATTTGGCGCCTAAACTTTTAGCGAGGACAAGTTTATGTTCTACCCCGGTAATAGTTTTCGACGGGGACATGTCCCCGCCAAATTAGGCGGGAATAATACGCGGGAACAATTAAGCGCAACTATTTTGGTCAAAGTTGCAAAAATACCAAAAATACTTTCGGCGGGGACATGTCCCCTCCAAAAGTAAGCGTTGAAAATTTAATAAACCGTCAGCGATATCGTGTGCCAGCTCAGCATGTTTTTGTCGTTTAGTGACTTTCGACGGGGACAATGGCGTCCCATCAAAAGTCTCGTCGCCCGTCGTCCTGTTTGTTGTAGTGTAACCGCTTATTGTCAAACAAACTTTGTATCATAAACATTTTAAAGCACTCCAAGTCGAACCCTAATACGTTCATATTTTGACAGGCTAGGAGTCATACACTCATTCGGCTCTCATCATTTGCACAAATTAATTTGACATGTCTCAACTACAATTAATTTAGGCCTAACCTTTTTTTAGAACGGTATCACACTTGAAATCCGACCACCGATTTAAACCATCCAAAAGGGTAGGCCCCGGGACCCGAACCATTAGGACAGACCCGCGAAGGGAAACCCTTAAAACTCACAGCTTCGCACTAGGAGGAAAATCCCGATTTTTTGTCACTTGCGAGACTCGAACCCGGGTAACATAAATTAAGTTGTTCATGTTTATGCAAGCTCTTCGGATGACTTGAATATGCCTCTATTGATGTTCAGACGTTTAGTAAAGGTGTTCAGCAGGGTCAAAACAAACCTGTAAAAATAATTCATGGGAAAACGTCATTGTGCTCATGTAACCCGTTTGGAATTCGTTCGTCCTAAACAAATTCATGGATATCATTACATATTTGATGTAAAGTTTTTCAAGAATAATCGATTTTAGTTTTAGTTTAGGACTAAACCACAAGACTCGCTATCTAAAAAAGAGAACCACATCGAAAACCTGTTGTTTTTTCTTCAGAATCCCCAGAACTGTATATCAAACAAATACAGTCAGCTCTGGCCTGGGCAGGTTCAAGTTTTCGATTGTATGTATGGACAGAAATTTGCACATCCCTACTCATAACAATATAGTTTCATAGTTCTTTGAACCTCATGCAACCACAAACTAGCACATATGCCATGCAACCATAGCAAATACTTCGATAAACAACAAATATAGCATTGAAGATTGTATTGTAATCTATTTCACACAATAGGTGACCGAGGACACCTATTTTTTTGACAATATGATGTTTGTTTGGTACAAATGTAGTTTCAATTACAAAAATGAACAAAGAACGATGAAAGAACAAACATATGGGCGTAACAAATTGCTACAATTCCTTCGGAATATTTCAAAAAGAACTTAAAACTATGCAGTAACAAAACTTTTTCTAATCTACATCTTGCAAATGCTCGTGTTACTTTGTATCTCAAACTTCATTTCATCCCCAAAATCAGAGTCAAGAGGTTGTGACGCATCACAATTGACAAATTGCATCATGTCTTTATGTATATAGACGTGTGTATAGAGGGGATGCTATTGCATGAGGGAAGACACCATGGTTAGACCTTAGATTCATTTTCTTACAAATGGCTTTTGGCAAACAAGTAGCCTTTGGTCACTACCATTTTCAAGATCGATCACCCTTGCTTCCCATCGTATTTGTGTAGCAATCATCCGTGCCTTCTCTATAGTTACCATTGTGTCAGAAAGAACAACCCAACCCTGAAAAACAGAAACATTTTAGTCATGCGACAATGGAGATAGCAAATTTGACTCATTAAACATATGAATGAGTTGGTCATGTTCTGTTTTATCTCTAATAGGTCAAACAAAAATTTTAGCTAAGAGAGAAACGGGTCAAATGGGCTGACGAGTCAAACAAGTTGAAAGTGTGGAAAGTATACTTTTATCGTTTATCACTTCATTCAGGTGTGCACATTATTATCGCAAGATTGTATTTGTCATCATCCTTAACACACTATTTATTCATTAAAAGTCTAGATTCTAGAAATACACAAAACTGTGATTTCGGGTCAAACCCACGAGTAGTTTTGATCGCACCCATTTTGACTGGTTACCCAACCCACCCAACAAACCGACCTACAAGTTTTATACATGTATTGTAGTATACAATGCAGCAATAATTGTATCTGAATAGATATCAAAGAATCTCCACATCAAAAACTAGGCTTCGTTAGTATCTGAAGAGATAGCTGTTTTGTCAAATGATTTAGTTTATGGTGTGGGGGAATACAATAATGCCCAACACAAGCAGCAGATAATGTAAGGAAAAAAAATATAAAATATACCTCTGGGCGAAGAATACGATCCATCTCCAAGAGTAAGTTTTTCATGCTGCATCCCTTAGAAGTATGGCTCGAGAGGAGCCCATTCGCGTGAACCATGTCATATGTCCGTGGATAAGTGGGAAAGGGTTCACACCTATATTCCAAAACAAAGAGAATAGCGGATTTGTTAGTTAATATGCGCTCATCCCATTAAATTTACAATTTCCATTTTAAGATGTTCCATCAAAGTTGCAAAATTTTTTATTCCATAGCAATGTTCCAAGCCAAACCCAGCTATTAGTCTACGGTCACCATTAACCTTCATATCATGTTGAGTTTGTATTGAAACACTTTCTTATTTTATTACTATCAGAAGTGTTATATTATTTTTTTTATAAGGCGCTCAAAGGTATATGTAGAAAAGTTATATTAGCGAAAGTACTTGTTAAAAAAGGTTAATTTGGAGGGAGAAAACTAAATACAGAACAAAGTGAAGTTAAATTTCCAACTTACCCAATGTTAAATAGGAAAAAAATAAAATAAAATAATAAATAAATAAAATAAAATAAAATAAAAATAAAATAAAAAGGTATATACCCCCTCTTCCAAATAAAACAAATCCACTTTCCGACTTACATGTTTGATAAAAGTAGAGAAAACCATTCTAAGTTTACTGATATTAAATATAATGTTCCATTGACCATAAAGGATGCATTTTCATTTCCTGTTTATATATGATAATTTTATACATTCTTGAAACTGAGAAAGAACGTAAATGAAGAACTCGAATATAATGACCAAACATAGTACCAATTGACAAATATGACGATGATATTGAGAAATCAGTATATGTATACAATAAATCATGTCAAAAATTCTTACCAGTCGTGCAAAACACCAGCAAAACCCTGATGAAGTATGAGTGGGAGTGTATTGCGCATCCCAAGAGGGACCACATTCATAACCCACACCGATTTTCCTGCTTCTAGAAATGCGGCATTCAAACCCCCATAATGTGCATTCATGTCCATCACATTTCGAATCATATTATATGGAGGTAATGGATCTTCATCACCGGGTCTCTTGGGATGATCAGAAAAAATCAATGGCGTAAGCAAAGACCAATAATTTCTCAAAGCTATCCGTGAAGACTCAAAGTCGTCATAGAATTCATCCTGCTGAATTTCTGTGGAGACAACATATTTCAGATAGTTCAATATCTTAGTGATGCTAATCTAACTGAAGCTAATAATTGGCTATAATCATTTATTTAATGTGCCATCCGTCCCAAATCAGTTGCAACATTTTTGTCAGAAATTGAGTCAAAATCGTTTGGGTGGATATCAGCGCGCTTAAAAGCCAACAAGTTGAAGTGGATAGATTGGCTCAAAGGAACGATACAACTCAGGTTATTCGTGCCTGGTTTGAGTGTTTGTGATGTTTTGATCTTGGGGGAAGTTTTTTGCAGCAACTTATGTTGGTTTTTGGTTATGTGTGCATGTTAGCTGAGCTCTGCTGCCCTGCTCATGTCTTGTAGAGGAGTGGCTTTATTTAGGTTATTTGTACAGTTGTACTTGTATCTTGGTTTTTGTTTTGACAATAAAATGCAGTTGGAAAAAAAAAAAAAAAAAAAAAAAAAAAAAAAAAAAAAAATCGTTAGGCAAAAGTTTAATGACAGAGAATCTTCATTACTTGATATCTTAAATGCCTCTACTTAAAAGACGACCATGGTGACCAGAAAACGACCAGTGAAGAACCAGATCAGCCATGACACAAAACTAACATGAAGGAAAGCTTGAAGGTTACATAATGACGAACAGACACGGAAACAAATTGTCAAAAAATGAAGAGTGAAGATTGAGAAAATGGTGCGGCAGAGTGCTTCTTGATGATGAACCGTGAATGTGAGGAAGGAAAAACATGAGTAGTTGGGGAATTTTTGGTGTGTAGAAATAATGGAAATACAGAGAAGAGATGATAAGTTGAAAGTATTGTGAAAAACCATAAGGTCGGGCTCCTAAGGGGAAACCCCCATTTCATGGATATCCTCATGCCCATAACCCTATACCAAACACTTTCAAACTCATAGACACATAACCATTACCCCTAAACCAAACGCACCCTTAGTGGTTTTGGGTATTGATAATCAAAAGGTACTCGGATAAATTCTTGAATTGTGTATTGGTTATCACTTTCCTAATACAATATTCGACACTTTCTGATACCTGGGTTACACAAAAATTGTAATGGGATTAGACAATAAAACACTTCAATTCTGACACAAGCATTGAAGCAAAACACACAGAAAATTGTTGGTATCCATATGTTCCTAATGAGACTAAAAATCTGTAAATAACTTGGTGGCAGTTACAACATTTATGACAGTTGGGCAGTTGGCGGCTGCCAACTGTCATCTTTTTGGCCAACAAACTGTCATGTTTGTTCACTAACTAGGGGCCACTGCCCCCTTGACCCCTGGCATTGATTATGGGTGGAATTGGTTTAGGTCACACAAGTGTGCACTCCCCACCTCTAACCCATTTTCGAGCGTAACATGGAATACCTTTAGTCTCTAGTAAATCTCAATACTAGTCTACTGATTATTAAGGTCAAATAAGTAACTTTTGGAACTAAAATTTATTAAAAAAGACGGTGGTGCATTTACTTCGATACAAGCATAAATCGGATATTGGTGCATTATTATGGTTTAATGGGAAAAGAGCAATTGCACTAGAACAATACTTACCATGAATTTCAAGGTCAGCAGGGGTTATTTGAAAACTGGAGGACCTGTTCTGAATGGGAACCCAACGTTTGCTGGCAGTCCCTCCTATACAAGATCCAAGTGGCTGATAGTACGATTGAATATCCTCACGTCCTTCTTTACACAGTGGAATAACGCCCTGCTTTCTGCAATTCAGAAAAAGGAATATTACATAAAGATTCCTTAATCTTGTTCAGTTTGTATTTAGTAACCAATCATTGATGTCAACCGTCTCAATTGGTAAAATGGCAATTTTACTTTAGGGAATCTGTTTGGTCCGTTTTCTGAGTAATTTTATTAATGAAACACTAAAACTAGTCATATAGAAATGTACTTTTATAAAATAATACAACTATGTTACTAGCCTCACCCAGATGAGTAGCATTGGGCATCAGTAGTTTTTTGCCATATGAAAGTTTCTTCTTGTTGAGCTATAAGTGTCCAGCAGATCTTTTGAGTAAATGCTTCAATAGGGGTAGCCATGCTTCCCTGTTTTGTACTTAAAGAACTACCATGTAAAACAAAGTAGCCTCCAGGCTTGAGGATCCGATCAACTTCAATAAGAAATATTCCATCTGATATAAGAAAATATCATTAGAGACACGATCACGCAACAATAAAGTAACAGTGAACCATGTTCAAGAGTGAAACTATTTATCAACACCAGATAGACTACCTTTTTGGTCCCATAAGATCCCGCATTGTGCGCAGTGAACCATGTCATACGACAATGACGGAAATGGAAGTTTTCTTGAAATGAAGTTGCCGATAATTGCTGGAAGACCTCTTTCAAGGGATAGCTGAACTTGACTACCCGTTAACTCATAACCAGCCATACAAACAGGCATGAGTTTCAGTGAGAGCAAATGAGCCCCAAAGCTACCAAACCCACAACCAATATCAAGTACAGTGCGTACCTGTTAACATATACAGTGAATTAAACACAGCTTTAAGTCTATATATTCCAAACAGGAAAGGCCAACTATTCTATGCTAATTAGATATACACTTGCAATGAAAATAATCAACATAAATTGGCATTGGGGGTACTCACACCAGCATGAAGAAATTCGGCATCACTACCCAATCCAATCATCTCTGCAACTTGATGGGAGTATAGTTTGACGCCATCAAAGAGTAACCCCTCATCTGAGTGGAAAGAAATTTGATTCTCTTCCAACAGCATTAACCTAAAAAGACATTTGAGGGGCGAAAATATTAATGGGCAGTCATAAATTCACAACAAATTCACAAGGGGATAAACATAAGTAACTTCTCGTATTAGCATGCTTATCGACTCAGATAGTCAAATTTAGGAATCACCTTTTTGTCATGCTCCCGGAAGAAAGAAACTGATCTTTGCTTATCTTAACATTTGCATTCCAAATTACATCTCTACCAACGGGCCAACTCAAAGGAGTTTTATAATCTCTTGGAGGACGAACCAAACACTCTTCTTGGTCTCGTGAGAGTTCACAATGCCGATCAAACTCCTCACCATCTTTAAACCCCATCAACAGATTAGCAGACACGTTGTAACAAGGAACATAATGTTCTTTTTCTCTACCACAAAGACTAACCTCCTTCAAATTACTATCCCCAGAAGACAAACTCGTTAACTCCAAATAATCATTTGTTGTTTGCTCCTTTAGTCTTCTATAGTTTGTATAAATGTCCGATTTTAAACTAAGGGTGACGGAATCAAAAGTCATAGACGAAGACGAACGTAACAAAACTATAAGCCCAAGAACACTAACGAAACACAGAAGTAACCAGCTCCATGGCGGCCTAGGACCGAAGATTAAAGAAAGCTTATGAAACAAAGGTCTTCTCATATTGATAATCTCAACCTCCGTCAACTTATCAATTTAACCACCACTATCAAACTGCTATTTTGACCGTATATTTACTATTTACAAAACTATCAGCCTATATCGTGGAAGAACGTTAACCGAAACACTTAATTCCAACAGTATCAGGAAGTTCTCTGTCTATTCAAGATGATTGTCAATATATCATCGCAATTACAGCCTTGCGTCACAACGACAGTGAAATCGCCGTAAAAACACGAAATCAAAGTAATCGCATCAAATTAAGCAAACAACCAGCTTCAGATTTCTAGATCAAGTAACCAAATGTCAGCTGTAAAACCTTCAGATCAACCTGAAAGTCACATCAAATAACATAAGTACAACTTGGTCCAACATCAACAAACACAATAACATATAATCACATAATCATGAGATCACGTCACAAGACGTGTAAAATCTGCGTAAAACATATGAAATCGGATATCAAGTAGACGATCACCCATACATTTTTTAATGCTAGCACAAGTACCTTCAGATCAACCTAAAAATAACATCAACTGGCCTAATTACAACTAAAAAATCATCATCAACATACGCATGCACACCATTAATACACAGTTAACCATCATTTCCATCACAATTTAATACAGATCTGATCCGTACAAACATCATAACAATCAATTCAATACAACTAAATGTAGCCTTTCACATCAATCACCAATTTAGTTAACTTTCTCCTGACCATCACAAGATGTTCACCCAACAAAATTTGAACCTTGGTCACTTATGAGATTTACGGGACACCTTGGAGATGGTTAAACTAACACACAATTCACATCAAATTTATCACAAAAATCCTCATAATTCAATGTAGATCCAATGTGTACAGAGTACAGACATAACGAATTCATAATAACTAGTAAAATGTAACCTTCAAAATCAATCATAAAAACATTTTAACTACAAAATTCAACTAATCACCATTTCACTTGAGGCTCAAACCAAAATTCACCATCAAAATGACCTAATCACACCTTAAATCATCATCAACAAACTAACAGTCTAATAAACATAAACACACAATTCACGTTAAATTCATCATAATTCAGTACAGATCTGATCCGTACTAACAAAATGATTTAGCATTAACTAAATTGTAACTTTCAACATCAAATCATAAGAACATTTAACTACAAATTTATCACAAACATATCATAATTCAATACAGATCTGATCCTTACAAACATAAATTAGTAACAACATCGAGGCGTTATAACAAACTGAAATGTAAAATTGAGCATCAATCATAACAGCATTTAGATGCTAATAATCAACATCAACATATAACTATCACACACACGCAAACGGAGAAGGATCCTTGTTCAAATTTCCCGGGGAAGTCGAGCCTTTTTGTCTCTAATGTACGCAGCCTAACCGGTATTTCCGTCAGTTACTTTTCCCTGGCCATCCCAAGTTGTTCACCCAACCCTGGTCTCTTCTGAGACTTAAGGGACACCTTACTACTATGCTACCTTGGCGATGGTTAAACACTAACTAAAATAACTAAAACACACAATTCACATCAAAATCATCATAACTCAATACATATCTAATCCTAAACGGATGAGGTTTTCCCTATTCAGGTTACCAAGGGGAGGGCGAGTCTTTGACTCAGATGTACAAGGTATCCCCGTGATTGTTTCCTTCCCAATACCTAGTGAGGATTGAACACTATACCTCTTGTAAGGAGGTTAGGTACCTTACCGCTAAATAGATCTTATCGGTAAAATCATAATGAAATTTTATTCGTTATAACTAGCGAAATGTAACATTTCACATCAATTTTAACATTATAATTACATTTAAATCACAACTCTATCAAACGACCTAATTAAAACTCAATTCACATCAAATTCATCATAAATCAATGCAATCATACTAGCAATCAATTCATCAAAACTAACTAAAATGTAACATTTCACGTAAAATCATAACAACATTTAAGCAAAATTTCACACAATCACCATTTTAATCTTCCACACAATTTCATCATCAAATGATACACCGTAACTTACTCAACATCAACAAACTGACTAATCACACAGCTCACATTAAATTCATCATAAATCATAACAACAATCAGTTCACTACAAGTACAACTAACTACATGCAACATTTCACATCAAATCATAACATTACTTGTATAACACGAATTCACCATTTTAGTCACAAATTTCTATAAAAGTCTAAACAAACCACATCGACCTAATTACGCCTTAACTTCAAATTCATCATAATTCAGTACAGATCTGATCCATACAAACAATACGAAATTCGATTCGTTACAACTAACTAACTAACAGCATTTTAACTACAAAACACAACATTTCACTTACGGCTGAAACCGAATGATCTGATCCGTAAATATAAATGATTCAGTATAACTAAAACGTAACCTTCAATATCAAATAATAACCACATTTAACTACAAAATTCAACTAATCCACATTTCACTTTTAACCAAAATTCATCATCAAAATGACCTCCGCAACTCAACATCAACAAACAAACTAACTCAAAATGTAACTAACAGCATTTTAACTACAAAACACAACACTTCACTTGAGGCTGAAACCAAATGATCTGATCCGTAAATATAAATGATTCAGTATAACTAAAACGTAACCTTCAATATCAAATAATAACCACATTTAACCAAAATTCATCATCAAAATGACCTCCGCAACTCAACATCAACAAACTAACTAAACATAATTCGATACATCCATATAAACATAACGAAATCATCATCATAATAACTAACTAAAACGTAACCTCCAATAATATCAGCATTTTAACTACAAAATTCAATCAACATATCACTTGATCAAAACTCATTATATTTAATCAGCATCAACAAACTAACTAACATTCTAACAATTCGATACAGATCTGATCCGTACAATCACATCTTAATTCATCATAATTCAGCACAGATCTGATCGGTACAGCTAACTAAATGTAAGGATGAACAGATAAAATGAGATTATATATAGTTAGGGTTTTGAGATGATAAATATATATACCAGTAGATTTAACGGCATTAACTGCTGCTACTGAGAGAAGATTGTAGATAGATTGATCGGAATGAATGAGGAGTAAATGGAACAACAAAATGGGGAAATCAAATATAATTATTGTGATTATAAATATAAGTGGATTTATTTATTTTAATTTAATTTTTAAATAATGATAATGATATTAAATGAGGAGCTGGAGGAGTGTTTGGGAGAATAATTGTGCATGACTGTCTTTGCACTTTTCCATCATTGTGTCGTGTGCTTTGTCATTTCTGTCCTTTTATATGTTTTTTTTGTTTTTTTACAATTTTTTTATTTACTGGGGTGAATGATTCATTTGTCTTTTTGGGTTTTATATTGGGAATTGGTTTGCAACGGTGTTTTGAAATCTGGGTCGATTTAGCCGGGTTAATCGGTTTGACCGATTTTAGCAAAAAAAATGATCAAAAAAACTCGGGTATCATTTTTTCAAATTTTTTTGATAAAAACTCGGGTTGACCTGTCAAAAAAACTAAAAAAAAAAAAGTAATAAATTAAAAATCGGGTTGACCCGGCGGTCGAACCGGTTGACCCGGTGCCCGATGATTCAACCGGGTCGATTTCGAACCCGGTTTTCAAGACATTGGTTAGCACATTCTAAATGACACTACATTGTATTAAATTGTATGCAGTAGCCAATTGTACTTTAAGTATAATATGTTTTAACTATTTTACAGTCACTGTCTCAATAAAATTTTAGAATGTGCAATCACTTACCTTTTGTATTAGCTCATATAATAAGATGAGGAGTTTTAGGGAATTTGGACTTTTTATCAATATGTTAAAACTCGGTTTGACTCGGATGGATTAACTGGTAACCGGTTAAGTCACCAAAATCCGGAATTAAGAAAAAAGCTCGGTTGAACTGTCGGCTAAACCGTGAATCGGGAACTCAATGGGTCGATTAAAAACTTGGTTTTTAAAACATTTGCTTTAGATTCATAATTGAAAAATCAAATGACAATTAAGCTAATGTATTTCCTCGAACTACGGTGATTTCATTTGGTTGTATATATGTAGCGGTGACTCAAAGAAACATCATCACTCATTGTTGCGTTAGTGACATGGCCTTTTTTTCCCCTCACTAACCTATTAATCAGGGTTGTTTCATTTTTTAGGAGGCCGAAAATGAAAATAGGATCTAGAAATTTCATATATATAAAATTTCGGATAATGGGTTTATTTATACAATTGTCCAAAAATTTAGTATCCAAATATTTTGACTTTTTGTAACTTAATATGAGTTCTGAAATTGACAACCATATATCCCAATTTTAGAATCAATTTCAGATGAATTTTCGGATATCCGAATATAAAACGGTACATAGTACTTGTTACATAAGTGAAGATGGTGGTGTTAAGCTTGTATATTGTGGCAACCAATGAAGTCACCAAAATATTAACAAACCACAATTGTGTTTCCAGTCGTGCATACGTTAACCTAGCACTGGCTGCAACCATGAACCATGGCTAACACATACTTCCCCAAGTTAGCCAAATGGTTTACATCACCCTCGTCAAACTATCTCCTTGCACACTTCCCTTAGCCACAAACTGGTTGTAGCCGCAGGAGGAGCTACTAATATGTGCATCGATAATGAGAGACAAGCTCTTATTGGTTTCAAAGCTCGCCTTCTAGACCCCGATGACCTGCTCTCTACACGGAGACCTGAAAAAGAAGATGATTGTTGTAAATGGAGTGGAATCACGTGCGACAATTAAATAGGTCATGTCACAATGCTTGACCTGTGCGACTATGATAGAGGTGGTGTTAGAGGTGAGATTACCTTTCATTGCTTAACTTAACCTACTTGAATCATCTAGATCTGTCCTTCTATTCTTTCCATGGAACGATCCCCTGTTCATTGGCTCCATGTCTCATTTAACTTATCGACTTGACAACATATTACCATAACACTACTAACCAAACACATTCTAAAATTACAAACACAAATTACAACTACCTATGACCAAACCAAAACACTATCTTTATGAGGCACCACTCAGAGATCCACCCGCACGCCACTCGTTGACATAAGCCACTGAATTCAAATTCACACGTAGCTTTCGATTTTCAAGCCCAACTCGCTAGGAGCTAGCAGCCATTAATATACTTTTCTCCCTCTTATCAGTGGCTACCTCATGACATTTAAGCTCAATAAGGTTTGAAATGTTCGTGAAACAAGCATACAACATATCAGCGATGTATAGTCTTGTATCCTCAAAGTGTCCTTCTAGAATAGTTTGATTCTCGGGATCATAAAGGCGATCTAACATGGTCTTGCTGATTTGGTGCATACATCGTGCAACAATGTACTTAGAAAAAATAAGCTCATCTTCAACCATACCCATTTGTTCGTTGTCTATAGTTCCATCGATGTTTTCACATTCTTTACGTGACCTCTCGAGAAAACCCATGTAAGATTCTTCTTCATTGGTTTGAAGATCAAATTCACACCATTTGTGATACAAATCGACTTGGGACCATATTTTTTCGCTAGCTCATTGAACTAAAACAGATACATGTTCTATACATAATTCTTTCTCGATGGCTGCAACAAGTTTAAAGCCCTGCCTGACACCAGCAGTTAACAAATCTTTTGAATGTTATGTAATGGCAGTATTTGCAATCGCAACTCTGGTTAATGTTGCCACAACTAGTCTCCAACATGTGTGGTAGGTTCCCAAATTAGTATCTGAGTCATAATTTTTTTTTAAAACGACAGTATCTGAGTCACTAATGAAGATTTACGAAGAAGCAAAAGAAATTCCGCTTGATGTGGGTCTTGAAACCCGCGAATGACTTGGTATATTTGGTTGATACATCTTTTTATGTATCTCTTTGAAGGTCTTGTTGTTTTATCGCGTGTATAGCAAACCTAAAATACACTTCGTCTTTGTTGTTTCGGTCATTATCTTGTATTTGAAGAATAGTTAACGAAGTTTTGTAACATACTCTTAGCAAGGGTCCAGAGAAGAGTGTGCGAATGAAAAATATAATTTCAAAGTAAGACATAAAAAGCATGTGGAAAGCTTCCACTGCATGCAAAAAACACTTTTTTAGAAAATGGAAAGCTATTTTTGTGTTTTGTCCAGGAATATAAGCGACGAGAGAGTAGTCTTCTCTCCATTCTTCAAGTTGTTGAACCCAATGTTTTTCGACTCGAAAAGGGATGATAAACCTTTTTGATAGGGTTAAGTGGTATGTTAAAACTAACGACCTTAAATTTAACGCTATTGATCCTACTAAAGAACCAACTGCTAGTGCAAGCAGTAATAGTTTAATTCCCCACTTGTAGTCTAAGGCATCATGCCAATATGCGCGGCCTTTGACGATGCGGTCACTAAAAACATGACGTTGTAGGTAACAGAACAAAATTGAGCTAAGTGAGACAAAATAAGAAATCGAACAACATGCTAATAGAAACTCACGATCAGCGGTTTGAACCATAACCCAATATTTTTTTATTTCAAGTGTTAGCTCTTGTATTCGTGGGGAGAAGTTTCCTATTCGAGGTTGAGCATAAGGGTTACTTATCATCCCTAACTGATTATATCTAACATTTGTTGTCCTGATTAAAGCAGGGCCGATGAAGGAAACAGTAACCGGCGAGATTAACACCATGACAATCAACACGAAACTGGAAATGAATGGAGCATAACCGTAAACAAAGAGAATGATAGATTTGTTGAAAATAAGTACAATTGATGGTACAAGGAGGGAAGAAGTTCTGGTACATAGTTCTTTTGGACTTTTTCTGGCTAACGACAAATGAAGATAGGCAACCATGACACCCATAAACAAGAGACCAGTGAAAGTGGATTTATTGATACTATCATTTTCCACATCAGAATGATAGATCTAATAAAATAGTTAGACCTGATGACATGAGTGAGATGGAGATGACGTTTCCAGTGAGATATCGGCGAGATAAATGAGTATTGCATTGTGTAAATGAGTAATAAATGAGTTACCAAAAATCAAATGAGTAATGGAACCATTTATTACGCATTACTATTATTTTTATATATAAACGAGGCAGGCAGAACCCGTGCTACGCACGGGCTAAGAATCTAATTGTTAATCGAGTATTCTTTCTGTATATTGGCAAGTGTATACTTAATTATTGTTTAGTATGTTGTATGAAATGTTTGGATTGTTATTAACAACAAACTTTTCACAAAAATAATGCATTGTCCAAACAAAATCATCATGAATTAGTTATTTGCTCCTATTATTTCTCATACACATTTGTAATTCATTTCATTTATTGGTTATATAAGCGAAAAATGTGGCATATGTTTTTTTTCATGTCTTAATGTTAGTATTATTTTGAAACAAAAAAAGTGGAGTTTGTTGTTAATGACAACCCTTAGGGCTGTCGTTGTCGTTAGCATTTCCCAAAATTTAAAAGTAATTGATGTTGTTTTGGTTTTTTGGTGTTGTATTCTATATATGGGCTTTTGGTTATTAAGTTGTGATTGCTTTGTTTCTTTTGACCTATTACTTATTTGCATGATAAAAAAATGGCTTTGTTTCTTTTGGTCTATTACTTAGCCCTACAATACTTGTCTATTAGATGGTTTTTGCATGGTAATATGAAGCACACGTGGTGTATCTAATTGGTCTTAGTTTAATGTGCGTTAAATATTTTCTTTATTAAGTTTGTGTAATAATGTATATATAATAATGCCACATAAACTGTATAAAAATCGTTACAAGCCTTTTTAGTTTCATCTCATTTTATTGTACAACTAATTTTATTGAAAATTAACATTGAAGTCTAACTAATATTAATAAATTTTATCAATAAACTCAATTCTAAATAGCTAACAAAATGAATATTAATTAACACACTATTAATAATTCCTAAAATCTTTGGACTCCGCTATTATATCTTAAACTTAATTTTTTTAATTTACAAATGGGTTTGAGCAAAAATTATATTCTTTTTCTTTTATATTTATTATTCAAGTTACATGCTTACATAAACTAATCATACTAAAAAGTATCATTTAACCATTTAAGTGTTGCTTTACATACATGCTCGTGCACATTTTCTTTAATCAATTCGCACATGTGAGCTACATAAATAGAAAACACATATAAATTACTTGTATATGAAAATGCATTAACATAATACATATATCTATATATATTGCATTAGGTTAAATCATCAATTATTATTGCAACCTTTTCAACTTCATCTTAATCCATAACCGTAATTGTATACTAATTACTAAATATCATGTGATAAATTCCGGCAAGCCTTGCACTTCATCTCGATGTTGTATATACTTCACATTAAATGCACCGGTTTTGTTTTTCGATAAAAGTTTGAACTTTTGCTTATGTTTAAAACTCAACTTTTTTATTTAATATTATAATTTACAAACGGATTTAAGTCAAAATTATGTATTTTTCCTTTCTATTCATTACTCAATGTGATATTTTTAATATGTCGTATTTTGCTATCATGGCAAACTCATTTAATTGGCGTAAATATTGGTTTCTCACTAATGATTCTACATATAGAAAAAGAAAACACTTTGCGATGTGCGACCTTCTTCTTTTCAATAATAATTCAATTGCACACGATAAATTCATTCTAATATTTCTCAAAGAGCATTCGAAAGCAACTACTTACATAAACTAATCACGCTAAAAAGTATCATTTAACCATTTAAATGTTGCTTTACATACATGCTCGTGCACAGTTTCTTGAATCAATTCGCACATGTGAGCTACATCAATAGAAAACGCACATAAATTACTTGTATATGAAAATGAATTAACATAATATATATATATATATATATATATATATATATATATAACTATCACCTAAATATGTAAGAAACAAATAAAATAGTTGGTATCACAATCTTTGGTTCCATTTATCTAAGCATGCATGATCTTGTGTGATTTTCATGGTACCTGCGTATGATAATTAAATTAAGAAAAAAAGAAGACCAAGTTAATTACAAAGATCTAAAAGATGTGTGAATCATCTCCAAAATGTTGCAAAAGAGAATTTAGATACCGCTACCAACAATCAAAGATCTAAAAGATGTGTGAATCATCTTCAAATGTACATACTAAATGTGATTTTGGCCGGTTTATATAGGCATGAATTAGGTTAAATCATTAATTATTCTTGCAACCTTTCGCAACCCTTGCACTTCATCTAATCGACTTTTAATTCTATACTAAATGATATGTGATCAATTCGGGCAACCCTTGCACTTCATCTTCTTTCATGATTGTATAGTTATTATGAGGCTGCATTGAATTTCGAGCATTAGCTATCTTGTACTCTATGCAACTACTAAACGACTCCAACTTGTTTCTAATTCTACAAACTCTATCATCATAACTCCACATTAAATTTAGGGACTGAATCTTATAGTATTATAGATTACACAACACTATTACCAAAAATCAAATGAGTAATGAAACTATTCCCTTGTTCATTGGTAACATGACCTAGTTAATTTATCTTGACCTTTCTATAAATGAGTTTATTGGAAGCATTCCCATGTTCATTGGTTACATTGGAGGTGAGCATGGGGCGGGTTTAGGCTAAAACCAAACCCTGAACCAAAAGTTCGGTTTTATGTTTTTTAAAACCAAACTCCTCACCAAAAGTTCGGGTTGGTTTTATCGGTTTTTGGTTTTTTGCGGTTTTGTTTTTGGTTTTATGTTTTCTGGTTTTCGGATATTCAAAATTTTCGATGACGGTTTTATGTTATAGCCATTATTTTAGCTATGTTTTTTCAATTTGGATATCCAAAATTTCGAAATTTCGGATATCCGAAATTTTGGATAACGGTTTTATATATCCGAATATCTATAATTTTCGAAAAACTTTTTTATGAACTCTAAAACTGACATTTCATAAAACTCAATCTTTTAAGTAAATTCTAATCAATTTTTCGGATGTCCGAATATGGATATTTTTTGAACACCCACAACCTAAATCAAGAAATCCTAGAAAGGAAGTTGAATATGTTGCCGGAAAATATTAAGATTTCATAACATGTATATAAAGATGAGAGTGTTGTAGTTTTTTATATTTTATTTCATTTGTTTTTTTTAATCAAATGACAATTAAGCTAATTTATCTCCTCTAGCTATGGTGATTTCATTAGGCTGTATAAATCTAGCGGTGATTCAACAAATCATCACCTTTCACACTATATACTCCTTGCACACTTCCCTTGGCCACAAACTGGTTGTAGCCGCAGGAGGAGCTACTAATACGTGCATCGATAATGAGAGACAAGCTCTTATTAGTTTCAAAGCTCGCCATCTAGACCCCGATGACCTGCTCTCTACACGGAGACCTGAAAAAGAAGATGATTATTGTAAACGAAGTGGAACCACATGCGACAATTAAATAGGTCATGTCACAATGCTTGACCTGTGCGACTATGATAGAGGTGGTGTCAGAGGTGAGATTAGCCTTTCATTGCTTAACTTAACCTACTTGAATCATCTAGATCTGTCCTTCTATTCTTTCCATGGAACGATCCCCTGTTCATTGGCTCCATGTCTCATTTAACTTATCTTGACTTGACAACATATTACCATAACACTACTAACCAAACACATTCTAAAATTCCAAACACAAATTACAACTACCTATGACCAAACCAAAACATTATCTTTACGAGGCACCACTCAAAGATCCACTCGCACGCCACTCGTTGACATAAGCCATTGAATTCAAATTCACACGTAGTTTTCTATTTTCAAGCCCAACTCGCTAGGAGCGAGCAGCCTTAATATACTTTTCTCCCTCTTATCATTGGCTACCTCATGACATTTAAGCTCAATAAGGTTTGAAATGTTCGTGAAACAAGCATACAACATATCAGCGATGTATAGTCTTGTATCCTCAAAGTGTCCTTCTAGTATAGTTTGATTCTCGGGATTATAAAGGCGATCTAACATGGTCTTGTTGATTTGGTGTATACCTCGTGCAACAATGTACTTAGAAAGAATAAGCTCATCTTCAACAATACCCTTTGTTCGTTGTCTATAGTTCCATCGATGTTTTCACATTCTTTACGTGACCTCTCGAGAAAACCCATGTAAGATTCTTCTTCATTGGTTTAAAGATCAAATTCACACCATTTGTGATACAAATCGACTTGGGACCATATTGTTTCGCTAGCTCATTGAACTAAAACAGATAGATGTTCTATACATAATTCTTTCTCGATGGCTGCAACAAGTTTAAAGCCCTCCCTGATACCAACAGTTAACATATCTTTTGAAAGTTATGTAATGGCAGTATTTGCAATCACAACTCCTGTTAATGTTGCCACAACTAGGCTCCGACATGTGTGGTGGGTTCCCAAATTAGTATCCGAGTCATACTTTTTTTTAAAACAGTAGTATCTGACTCACTAATGAAGATTTACGAAGAAGCAAAAGAAATTCCGCTTGACGTGGGTCTTGAGACCTGCGAATGACTTGGTCTATTTAGTTGATACATCTTTTTATGTATCTCTTTGAAGGTCTTGTTGTTTTATCTGCGTATATAGCAAACCTAAAATACACTTCGTCTTTGTTGTTTCGGACATTATCTTTTATTTGAAGAATAGTTAACGAAGTTTTGTAACATACTCTTAGCAAGGGTCCAGAGAAGAGTGCGTCAATGAAAAATATAATTTCAAAGTAAGACATAAAAAGCATGTGGAAAGCTTCCACTTCATACAAAAAACACTTTTGTAGAAAATGGAAAGCTATTTTTGTGTTTTGTCTAGGAATATAAGCGACGAGAAAGTAGTCTTCTCTCCATTCTTCAAGCTGCTGAACCCAATGTTTTTCGACTCGGAAAGGGATGATAAACCTTTTTGATAGGGTTGAGTGGTATGTCAAAACTAAAGACCTTAAATTTAACGCTATTGAACCTACTAAAGAACTAATAGTAATAGTTTGATTCCCCACTTGTAGTCTAAAACATCATGCCAATATGCGCGGCCTTTGACGATGCGGTCACTAAAAACATGACGTTGTAGCTAACAGAACAAAATCGAGCTAAGTGAAACAAAATAAGAAATCGAACAACATGCTAATAGAAACTTACGATCGGCGGTTTGAACCATAACCTAATATTTTTTTATTTCAAGTGTTAGCTCTTGTATTCATGGGGAGAAGTTTCCAGTATGAGGTTGAGCATAAGGGTTACTTATCATCCCTATCTGATTGTACCTAAAATTTACTCTCCTAATTAAAGCAGGGACGATGATGGAAATAGTAACCGGCGAGACGAACACCATGACAATCAACACGAAACTGGGAATGAATGGAGCATAACCGTAAACAAAGAGAATGATAGATTTGTTGAAAATAAGTACAATTGATGATACAAGGAGGGAAGAAGTTCTGGTCCATAGTTCTTTTGGACTATTTGTGGTAACGACAAATGAAGATAGGTAACCATGACACCCATAAACAAGAGGCCAGTGGAAGTGGACTTATTGATACTATCATTTTTCACTTCAGATGATAGATCTAATAAAATAGTTAGACCTAATGACATGAGTAAGATGGAGATGACGTTTCCAGTGAGATATCGGCCTGATAAATGAGTAATGCATTGTGTAAATGAGTAATAAATTAGTTACCAAATATCAAATGAGTAATGAAACCATTTATTACGCATTACTGTTATTTCAATATATAAATTACACAACACTATTACCCAAAATCAAATGAGTAATGGAACCATTCCCTTATTCATTAGTAACATGGCCCAGTTAATATATATTGACCTTTATGTAAATGAGCTTATTGGAACCATTCCCATGTTCATTGGTTACATTAGAGGTGAGTATGGAGCGGTTTTTGGCTAAAACCAAACCCCGAACCAAAAGTTCGTTTTTATTTTTTTAAAAACCATACTCCGCACCAAAAGTTTAGTTTGGTTTTATCGGTTTTTTGGTTTTTGCGGTTCTTTTTTCGGTTTTTATGTTTTTCGGTTTTCGGATATCCAATTTTTGGATGACGGTTTTATGTTATAGCCATTATTTTAGCTAAGTTTTTTCAATTCGGATATCCGAAATTTCGGATGTCCGAAATTCCGAAATTTTGGATAACGGTTTTATATATCCGAATATCTATAATTTTTTAAAAACTTTTATATGAACTCTAAAACTGACATTTCATAAAACCTAATCTTATTAGTAAATTCTAATAAATTTTTCGGATATCCGAATATGGATATTTTTTGAATACCCACAACCTAAATCAAGAAATCCTAGAAAGTAAGTTGAATATGTTGCCAAAAAATAATAAGATTTCATAACATGTATATAAAGATGAGAGTGTTGTAGATTTTTTATAATCAAATGACAATTAAGCGAATCTATCTCTTTGAAGATCTTGTGTATAGCAAACCTAAAATACACTTCGTCTTTGTTGTTTCGGTCATTATCTTGTATTTGAAGAATAGTTAACGAAGTTTTGTAACATACTCTTAGCAAGGGTCTAGAGAAGAGTGTGCGAATGAAAAATATAATTTCAAAGTAAGACATAAAAAGCATGTGGAAAGCTTCCACTGCATGCAAAAAACACTTTTTTAGAAAATGGAAAGCTATTTTTGTGTTTTGTCCAGGAATATAAGCGACGAGAGAGGAGTCTTCTCTCTATTCTTCAAGCTGTTGAACCCAATGTTTTTCGACTCGAAAAAGGATGATAAACCTTTTTGATAGGGTTAAGTGGTATGTTAAAACTAACAACCTTAAATTTAACGCTATTGATCCTACTAAAGACTAGCAGTAATAGTTTGATTCCCCACTTGTAGTCTAAGACATCATGCCAATATGCGCGGCCTTTGACGATGGGGTCAATAAAAATATGTCTTTGTAGGTAACTGAACACAATTGAGCTAAGTGAGACAAAATAATAAATCGGACAACATCCTAATAGAAACTCAGGATCGGCGGTTTGAACCATAACCCAATATTTTTTTATTTCAAGTGTTAGCTCTTGTATTCGTGGGGAGAAGTTTCCAGTATGAGGTTGAGCATAAGGGTTACTTATCATCCCTATCTGATTGTACTTAACATTTGCTCTCCTAATTAAAGAAGGGACGATGAGGGAAATAGTAACCGGTGAGACGAACACCATGACAATCAACACGAAACTAGGATTGAATGGAGCATAACCGTAAATAAAGAGAATGATAGATTTGTTGAAAATAAGTACAATTGATAATATAAGGTGGGAAAAAGTTCTGGTCCATAGTTCTTTTGGACTTTTTGTGGCTAACAACAAATGAAGATAGGCAACCATGACACCCATAAACAAGAGGCCAGTGGAAGTGGATTTATTGATACTATCATTTTTCACATGAGATGATAGATCTAATAAAATAGTTAGACCTGATGACATGAGTGAGATGGAGATGACATTTCGAGTGAGATATCCGCCTGATAAATGAGTAATGTGTTGTGTAAATGAGTAATAAATGAGTTACCAAAAATCAAATGAGTAATGGAACAATTTATTGCGCATTACTGTTATTTATATATATAAATTACACAACACTATTACCAAAAATCAAATGAGTAATGCAACCATAACTTGTTCATTAGTAACATGACCCAGTTAATTTATCTTGACCTTTCTGTGAATGAGTTTATTGGAACCATTCCCATGTTCATAGGTTACATTAGAGGTGAGCATGAGGCGGTTTTTGGCTAAAACCAAACCTCGATCCAAAAGTTCGGTTTTATGTTTTTAAAAACGAAACTCCACACCAAAAGTTCGGTTTGGTTTTATCGGTTTTTTGTTTTTTGCGGTTATGTTTTCGGTTTTATGTTTTTCGGTTTTCGGATATCCAAAATTTTCGATGACGGCTTTTATGTTATAGCCATTAATTTAGCTAAGTTTTTTCAATTCGGATATCCGAAATTTTGGATAACGGTTTTATATATCAAAATATCAATAATTTTTGAAAAACTTTTATATGAACTCTAAAACTGACCTTTTATAAAACCCAATCTTTTTAGTAAATTTAATCAATTTTTCGGATATCCGTATACGGATATTTTTTGAACACCCACAATCTAAATCAAGAAATCTTAGAAAGTAAGTTGAATATGTTGCCGAAAAATAATAAGATTTCATAACCAGGGCTGGGCGAGGCGGGCGACGTCCCAGGGCATCAAAAAGGTATGGGGCATCATATTTTTAATCATGTTAATCAGTTTAAATGTGATAAAGAGGTGTTATAATGATGATGTATGATAAAATATCTTCTTTTTTGTCGAAAAACGTCCTTGCATTCGGAAATGATTTTCCGGCGAAAACCATTATGGTGGTTGAAGGTACTTTGTTGAAGAAGAAGAAGATATAAACGAAATAGAGAGTGTTTGTGATGAGGCGAAAAATGAACCATTTTTAGGGGGTCATTTTAGCCCGGATTCGAATTTATTTGATCAAATATTGCCCTAAATCGTTCCTTTTGTCATTTTAGGTACTTTTGGAGTGAAATCTGGAAAAGGAAGCATTTTGGACGTTTTTTGGAGCATAAAAGTGAAGAAAATGACAAAGTCTTAATTTTCCTTGCTGGGAACAGTACCTGACGGCGTCACAAGTTTCTTAATGACGGCGTCAAGAGTAATACAAGAAGTGGAAGTGGATAAAGTCCGTGACGGTCCAGAGAGTTTTGTACTAGGGACATGACGGCGTCACCATAGGCCGTCATGGTCCAAATGTTAGTGACGGCCCAGAGTAACTTTACACATGACGGCGTCAAAAGTGGATCTAGGCAATCCAATTTCATTATGGGCGGTGAGTTAACGGCGTCAAAATTTCCTTTTTGACGACGTCACCCTGTAGAATCTATATATAGTTTTGCAATTTTCATTCATTATGTGTAACTTTGAGGGTGTAACTTTGGAGAGAAACCCTAGGTCGAATTTTTCCAGCTTTTTCAAGGGTTTCAACCCTTTGAACTTTTCATGTCAATTTGAGATAAGTACTCTTTCAATTCAATCAATATGTCTATGTGTTGCTTGAATATATCTTACACTATCTCTTGTGTGTTTGCTTAGATGTAGTGAAACCTAGATGTTAATTATGGGTTGATTGTTTGTTTATAGTTGTTACGGATGATTGTATTCGATGTTAGGCTTAAGAAAACTGGCAGACTTCCATTGGTAACATGCTTGAACGTCTTAAGAAACATGATCAGAGGTGTACTATGATTTTTGGTTATATTTAATGCGTAGGAGAATTCTAATGATCCAATGTTAGGAGCTTTTAACGGCTCGACATAGGAGTGAAGTAGGATCCTATAGAGTTAGGGAATATTGTACACAGCCCTACGACTAGTATTAAGGAATACGACCCGTCATCCATGCAATTGTAACAAATTATCAACCTGTAAAAGATATCTAGGGAGTAATGAAACCTAAGTAAACACAACTTTCCCCATTATTGTTTACACCACATTAGTAATTATATTTATTTTCATTTTTGTTATTTTATTTTGATTGCATCTTAGTTAATTTGGGTTAGTTGGCTAGCAATTAATTTCGCCCACTCTTCCAAAAACCGAGATTTTAATTGCTTTTATAAAAAATATAAAAACACAAAAAGAATCATCCCTCACCTCTAGACCTAGTTCTTAGGCTTTTTAATCCTAGCGACACTATTCCTGAGTTGAACAATTAATCCCCCGGTACTTGTCACTATACTATACTACAACGATCAGGTACACTGCCTGGTGGGGGTTGTAAGCTTCTCGAGATCACTCGAGAGGTAAAGCCTGGTGCGATTCCTACGTATCAGTTTGCTAGGCATAGGGTGTAGCCGTGTAGATAAAACAAAGTAGTATTATTCCTGATAAAATACACCGTAGTACTGTACTTGTACTTTGTTTCTTCTATTTATTTACATTATTTAAGAAGAAGCATGTACTAGTAACATTTTTACTCTAGTCTATTGATGTAGTTTTGATTTTTCTAGCTAAAATGTCTTTGAATTTTTTGAAGTCATATCGATTTTTTTAAGGAATGAATAACCATACCTCTTCTAAATGGAATCCAATACCTTTTTTTCTTTCAAAATTTGTTTTTCTTGTAAAATACAAAATATAAAGTACGAAACCGAAAATATAAAGTTTGATAAAAATACATAATATAAACAGATAAAAGACAAAAAAGTAAGGAACAAAAACTAATAAAAAATTGTTATAGACATGCTTAAGAACACCCTTTATTTTATTTTAAGGTTTGAATTTGAGTATCTATTACTCCGTATATCATAGGGTTTTTGAAACAGTTTTCTAGTTCGAATATTCAAAGATTACCCGGTACATAATTGTTATACATCATTTATGCGTAGTTCTGTTCTATTGAGCTTCGGTTTCTCTTGTCTTTTCAATTAAATAGTTGTTCAAATTTTATTATCTTGATACGTTGATTTTTTTTCAAACTATATAGCATGCCATGAATTATTAGTTTAAAACACTTGATAGGAGACATTTTCGATCGCTTCGCCCAGGGCATCACAAAAGTCAGGACTGGCCCTGTTCATAACATGTATATAAAGATGAGAGTGTTGTAGTTTTTTTTCTTTTTCTTTTTTTTTAATCAAATGACAATTAAGCTGGTGTATCTCCTCTAACTATTGTGATCTCATTAGGCTGTATAAATCTAGCAGTGATTCAACAAATCATCTCTTTGCACACTATATATCTCAATGTAACCTTCCACATCAAATCATAACAGCATTTATCCGTAAATATAAATGATTCAATGTAACTAAAACGTAACCTTCAACATCAAATAAGAACTGCAAAATGCAACTAATCACCATTTTTAATCAAAATTTATGATCAAATTACCTAATTACACCTTAAATCATTATCACCAAACACATAAACACACAATTCACATCAAATTCTTCATAATTCAGTATAGATTTGATCCATAGACACAATACGAAACTCGATTCATCACGACTAACTAAAATGTAACCTTCCACATCAAATCAAAAATTCTTGGTGGACCAGAAATAAATTATTGACCTTGATATAACCCTTTTTATACCGGAGCAAATGAAGACTCCTAGAATGGCACGCACAAAGAAGCCTACTCAGAGTATGAATCACGCACATTATAAAAAAAAAGGAAAATGGACCTGCAACTACCTTAGACTTTCTTTAAGGAGGATTGCAAATAAGAGCTGATCCTATAATCGTAATAGTAAGATTAGGATCCCGACTCATCTGTAAATTTAAGGCATATAAGCAGGGGCGGAGCTAGAAATTTTTTGTCGAGGGGGCACACTTTGATAAATTTTAGAAACTACACTATAAATTGGTACTTAGGGGGGCAAATTACGAAAAAAGCCAAATATTTTTGAAAATTTACACTACAATTTTTTTCGCTAGGGGGGCACCTGCCCCTTGTGCCCCCCCTTTTATCTCCGCCCATGCGTATAAGGTAAATACATAGATCTAGGTAAACTTACGTATACTATACCTATACTACAGCAAAAAAGCATATTTATGGATATGCACTAAGCCAACTGCCAACTTACTAAGCCATATCAAAAAATGGGGTTCGAATTCGATAGAAGGAGTTTACTTTACCTTTACCCAGCTTAAAGAACCGTGCCATAAATTCGTAAGAACTGCTAAACGCAAATTTAACTAATTATCATAATTCACATCATAATTCAATGCAGATCCGATCTACCGAATAATAAATTATTCATTATAACTAACTAGCAAAATATCAGCTTAAACATCAATCATAACTAATCACCATTTCACTTAACCAAAAGTCATCATCAAAATGACCTCCGCAACTCAACATCAACAAACTAACTAACACACAATTCACATCAAATTCATAATGAATTCATAATAACTAACTAAATTGTAGCCTTCAATATATCAAAACATTATTAGATCATTTTGATCATCACATTGGCGGAACTATGTAGGGGCAGGGGAGGGTCCCGCCCCCCCAAACTTTGCGGCACCTAGTGTAAGTATTATAGGTTTTAAGGGTAATTTAGTTGAGGTTACAAACAAATCTCCGATTCGCCCCCCCCCCCCCCCCCCCCCAAAATAAATTCGGCCCCCCCAAAAAAAATGTTCTAGTTCCGCCAATGGATCATCATCAACAAACTAACATACATTCAAACAAACTAACTAACATTCAAACTAACTAACTAAACACACAATTTGATACAGATCTCATCCATACAACCAACACGAATTCATAACTAACTAACTAACTAACTAACTAAAATGTAACCTTCAACATCAACCATAACCGCATTCCAACAACAAAAATCACCCAATCAACATTTTAATTAGAATTTCACGCAAATCATGCATCATTATAACTAACTAACTAACTAAAATGTAAACCTTCCACATCAAATCAAAACAACTTTTTACTCTAAACAAATTCATCATCAAAAAAACTAACTAAACACACAATTCACATTAAATTCATCACAGTTCAATACAGATCTCATCCATACAACCAGCACGAATTCATAATAACTAACTACCTAACTAACTAACTAACTAACTAAAATGTAACCTGCAATATCAACCATATCCGCATTTCAACAACAAAATTCACCTAATCAACATTTTAATTAGAATTTCACGCAAAGCATGCATCGGATTATAACTAACTAACTAACTAAAATGTAAACCTTCCACATCAAAATTCATCAGAATTGGATACAGATCTGATCATGAATTCATAATAACTACATTTTGACTACAAAATTCACATCACAAATGACCTAATTACATAAACACATAATTCACATTCAATTCATCATAATTCAGTACAGATCTGATCCGTACAGCTAACTAAATGTAAGGCTGAACAGATAAAATGAGATTATATATAGTTAGGGTTTTGAGATGATAAATATATACCAGTAGATTTAACGGCATTAACTGCTGCTACTAAGAGGATTGTAGATAGATTGATCGGAATGAATGAGGTGTAAATGGAACAACAAAATGGGGAAATCAAATATAATTATTGTGATTATAAATATAAGTAGATTTTATTTTTTTAATTTAATTTTTAAATAATGATAATGATATTAAATGAGGATGAGTGTTTGGGAGAATAATTGTGCATGACTGTCTTTGCACTTTTCCATCATTCTGATTTGTGAGGTGTGTCATTTCTGTCCTTTTATATCTTTTTGCCTTTTTTCAATTTTTTATGGGAAAATTCTTGGAACACCCCAAAAGTACAAAGGTACTTACCCTAGTACCCCACAATTTTTTTTTTCTTCAAATGCCCCAGAGGCGTAGGTCGCTCAAAAAACTCGGGCGGAATGCATTATAATGTGACACTTGTCCCTAGTGATGTCCCCACCATGTACCTCATGCTCTTGTTTTTTTGTGAAAAAATTGTTAATTACATTTTTGATCCTTGTTGTTTGGTTGTCATTTCATTTTTATCCAACTTTTCAAAATCACATAAATATAAATAAATAAACAATAACAATCCTTTTACTTTTCCCATTTCTCTCATCTCCCTCTCTCATAAAAACACACACCTCTCCTTTCTCTCTCTACACTGCCGGCGACCCCCCTCCGGTCGTCTTCTCCGGCCACCGGAATAATTTTCCGGGCAAAAATATTTTTTTTACACAAAAACGTAGATCGGGTTATCCCGAGTTCCCTCGTACCACCCACACGCCATTGGACTCTAGATTAAATTGGTGTAGCCTTCTGTTGGGTTTTGTCGAGAAAACCAAGAGGTTAAAAGCCAACAGTAGGGGTCTTGTTCATTGCTCAAATTGAGTCAAAAATGTATAACTTACTACCGGGATACAAAGATGGTGGTTGTGGGAACAAAGATGGCGGTGGTGGGAACAAAGATGGTGGCGGCGGCAGCTTCTGTAACCAAAGATGGGAACAAAGATAGTGGTGGGTGGTGACTAAAGGAGAAACTAAGAACAAGATTGGGGTTTGAAAGAGGAGATCTAATTTATGATTATGAATAGTAAAAAAGCAAAAAAAAAAAAGAGTAAAGCAAAAAAATAGATCGAAGAACCAAATTGATGAATGAATGAGTAAAGCAAAAATAAAATGGATGGATGAAATTAATAGAGATTTTGGAATTAAAATTCTAAAGGATTTGGAATTGATAGACCAAAAATGAAATAACAATCAAACTACAAGGATAAAAAATGTAACTAACTATATTATTAATTTTTTTTACAAAAAGACAAAAAATATAAGTCGCCCATGAATTGTGGGACCAGTCGCCTAAGAATTTACCTACTTTAAGTGGTACTTGTAAGGTACATGGTGGGGACACCACTAGGGACACATGTCACATTATTAATCTATCCGCCTAAGTTTTTTGGGCAACCTCCGCTTCTGGGGCATTTGAAGAAAAAAAATTAAGTGGGGTACTAGGGGTGAGTACATTATACTTGTGGGGTGAACAAGGAATGTTTCCTTTTTTTATTTACACTCATTTGTCCCTCTTAGGTTTTGTATTGCTTTTGGAGAAGTCACGGCAACTAAGGGTGATCACGGTCCAAAAACCGGACCGGACCGACCAAGACCGGACCGGACCGAAGACCGAGAACCGGACAAACCATAGACCGAGACTGGACCGAATGTGGTCGGTCCGGTCTCGGTCCGGTCGGTCCGGTCTAATTAGGCAAGATTTGGCAAGTTTTTTCGGGTTTTTGGTCGGCTCGGACCGGACCGACCGGACCGAGGACCGAATTAGCCAAAAAGCTTAGACCGAGGACCGGACCGAATGTGGTCGGTCCGGTCCGGTCGGTTTTGTCGGTCGGTCCGGTCCATCCGGTCCGTTTGCTCAGCCCTAGCCGCAACGTGCGGCGGTAGGTGTTCTGAAATTAAAGTTTTTGGCGAGCAAATGTTTTTCGATTGTATATTACTTGTAACAGTAAATATAAGAATGATGTGTATTTTATATGGGAATAACTTTAAGTGACGACGATATAAAAGCGATAGTCAGTGATATTATTACGGAAGAAGCTCAAAGTGGTTAACAATAGCTTGTAGTATGTTACCGTAAGACAAGCTTCATTATGAACTACACTTACGTTTTTGGTACGTCGTGTTATTTTTAATCAAATAATATTACTTCTAAATATTATAAGTTGTAAATAAGACACCAATGTAAAATCATTCCGTTTTTACCAAAAAAAGTCTACAAATATTTTGCCAATCATTCCGTTTTTACCTAAAAAGTCTACAAATACTTTGCCATCACGAGTTGAGTCTGCATGAATCTATGACTACTTTTTATTGTAGCTTTTTTAATTCTTTCATAAACTATGAGTTCTTTTTATATTAAGATTTTATAACTGACATTTTAACGTATATCAATAACTTTTTTTTTCAGTTTTATATGTTACAAGTATTGATATAGTGGTTATACATTGTTTCCTCTTTAGATCACTTATTTGATCATTAATATGATGGTTACAAGTTTTGAGGTTACAAGTATTAATCAAGTTTTGAAATCATTTCATAATAAGCAAGTTACTTCTTTTCACTTTGAGTAGATTTAAATTCAAGTTGGCATTCTTGGCATTAAAAAAAAAGAAAAAAAAACCTTATAAATTAAATCTTGAGCGACAATAAATAACATTATGGTAATTTATAATGTGTATAATGAGAATTGTTTTAGTGATTTGTCGATTAAAAAAATAGGTTAAAGAGGTTAGCTAATCATCTCAAATGGGTTTAAGATTTTACTATATTGAAAGATAATGAGTTGTAGACTACTTACAAATATTATTTTTATCATGTCTTAAAAATATAAAACATAACACTATTCTTTTTGGATTTTGCATTTCAAGTCTTGTACTATCACTATGCCCTTTTGAATGCAATATAGTTTCTCCCTATGAATTTGTCATGGAGACGTAACATAGCCATCGTTGCGATGCAATTCAAAACATAAAACGAATAGAAAGTTTTTAAACCATTGTTTGGTTATCTTTTTTAAAGCAACTTTTCTTTTTTTCATATCAAGAGTTCTGATTTACAACATTTGACATTTGTTTTCATAATATGTTATCATCGCAATTGCAACATTTCACGTGTTGCATCAAGATACATAACAAAGTAAAACAGACCCATCGGACAAATCACTACACCATGTGACAAATCACAACTAAAACTGTCAAAAATGCTCATTGAACCATATGATTAATTATCGAAACAATTTCAGCTTCTTCACTCATTCTAGTTTTAAAGGTAAGTGAAGAAGCTGCAACAGGTTCAACTCTTATCCACTCCAATACAAACGTTAAAGGCCCAAGTTTACGTGCCATTCTAACAAAGATGACTTCAATAAAAAAATTAAAAAAAAAAAATAATTCCAGACAACAATTTCTCAAGAAATACTGTAATTATGAACTTACATCAAATGACAAGAGTAAAAGTATGCAAGAAAAGATAATAAAGTACTCTAGTAAATAATTGTTACACTTGGCTACTTTGTTACAATTTAGCCTATAAAAATAAGGAGATATACACACTATCATTTTTTATATAGCCTATTTTTTAGAAGATATTGATCTGTATAAGGAGTTAATATACACACTCTCATCTAGTAAGAAAAATCATTACTGTAAAACAAATGCGTAATTTAGCAATTCGCCACATCACCGGAGAATCTTCTTGTTCCTCAAACAGTTGACTTTTCTTTAAAAAGTCAACGTTCAAACCCAAAAACACAATCACCAACATGTCTTATTAATCCCATCAAACTACAAAATAACGTTAAGCAAAATAAAAAGTAAAAAGAATCAGATCTAATACTTAGAAAACAAGATACCTTTTTTCGAGCATTTCCTTCATCGGTAATTATCATCATCGGCACAACAAACATCGACTTTCTCCATTATTTAGATCTCTCTCTCTCCTTTTTTTTTTTTTTTTTTTTTTTTTTTTTTTTATATATTAATAAACCCATAATCAGTTAGATCCATAAATAAAATAAAATCACCATTCGTGTTTACTCGAAAACGGTAAAGCCTGTATTAAAAACACCAGACAAATAACCTAAACTACTAAAACTACCACCCAAAACCACTGAGTCCAAAACAACCGGCCAAAGTCACCTAAGCCATATAAAACGGTGGTGGATTCGACGCATGTTGTTGGCAGTGACAGCGGCGGATTTAGAGGGTGTTTGTGAGCCAGTCGGTTGTGAAAGTGAAGGGTGATGTATATTGTGTTACTTGTGTGTTGGAGGTTTTTATATGAAGACATGAAGTGTCAGAATGCTAAATAAGATTTCGAGTGAGGATGATGGGCTGTTACAACTTACAAGAGTAAATGTAAAATGGGCCGTTACAAGAATAAATGGGAAATGGGTTATTACAAGAGTAAATGGGCTTAAAAAGTGTATTTAATTTCCAGGCATTGTTACACATAAATTTGAAATTGAAAAGTGTTGAATCTTAATAGCAAAATTAATTTGTAAGCCTTCCATTAATAGTAAGATACCTATGAGAGTGCTGACTGGATAATATGAGTCATATGCCCAGTCATCAGCTTTGTACATGCTGGCAGCTCCACGTGGCAGCTATATTTCGACCTTCATCTAAAAAAACATGTCACAAGTGGGATTCGAACCCAGGCATTGTGAGTAATTCAACTTGCTCTCAACCAACGGAGCAACTTGGTCTTTTGGTTTAAAGCATACAAAACAATAATAACATGCTATAATTTCATCCACTTTCCAAAACACAAACACAAAACCATATTACGGATCCAATCCAAAAATCAAAAAAACAAAAAAAAAACACATTCATATCAAATATTCACTCTTCACTTTCAGTTTAGGGTTAACCATATCATCTCCAGAGACGAATCAATCTAATCCTAATACGAATCAAAATTGCTCGATCGGATGATTTGTTTCAAATTATAAATTCATATGTAACATCGGATCATTGTAAAATTCGATCAGAGAGGTATGTTTTTTAGGTTTTGCTGACAAATTAGGGATAAAAACTAATTATGCATTTAATCATGAATTAACATAATATATACTGATTTGTTGCAGATGCTTAACATACGATATTCTTAATCCTCCTAAGGTATGTCTTTTTGAATTTGAACAAATAATATTATTGTTTCTCTTTTTTACTAAACTAATCAGTGTTATCATTTGATTTTATTTTAGGTTTATGTTGGAATTGATATAGTTTCATTCATAGGTGGATTTTGTTGGTTTGATTGTTTTTTTTTTGCAGGAACATGAATATGATCGTGAATTAAAGAAAATGATTGCTTTACATTAATGTGGCGTCGCGATCCTGATGTCGCCGCTGGAATACACAGGCGTTGTGTTGGAATAAACCTCCACTGCTGGCAAGTGTTTGTGAAAATGTCCCATTGAATTTACCATTTTTTTGTACAAGAGACGCTATTGGTAATGGTTGTTCCAATTAAAATGACGCGTATGTGTGTTATTTTGGCACTGAATCTATCCATCTTCCAACTGTGTTATGCAGGTCGTTATATCATGCTAAAACTACTATCAAGTCATCCAATGGGCGATGAGGTGCTCTTTTCTTTCACATTATATAGATGTGGATCTAATTTAGTTGTTTTTATGAGTATTACCTTATTAAATTATCATATAGCTACCAAGGATTAAGAGTGGCATTTTGTTGTAGTGATGGTTGTAACCACTCACGAAGGGGTGCCTGAAGAATTTCATAGCGCAAAATTGGTTGGTTCCCAAAGGGGTGCCTGAATAAGCACCATGTGCACGCAAATTTGCTCGCTTAACATTAGATCATTAAAAGGTTATGTTTTTTTTGGTTATATAGTATGAATATATTTGACCTTCCGACATTTGTTGCAGGTTATGTTTATGCATCGCTCTTCTTCACAAAGCTCGCCTATAACATAAGTTTGTTTAAGGAGTGTTTGGCTAAGCTTATCTTGACAACTTAAATCTAAGTTAGTATGACGTCTTCGTGAATGAGGATGAGACCTTCACACTAAATATTACAGCCCAAGGAAGCAACAAATTTTTTGTGTGCGCAACTAAAAACCAGGCAGTGGACTGACTTGGTAAGCAACTTTCATGTTAAAACCGTTTATCATGTGAAAATGTATTTTCTTTTATGTTTTGGCGAAAGATATGTTATAGTAAAGTTAACAAATTTGAGTACATGTAGCAACTTTGACCCATTTACTTAGTAAAAAGTTAATCAAACGGGTTGAAAGTGGCCCAAAGCGTAAATCAAGGCATCCAACCCATTAAACACATTTATAGCGATACATACCTTTGGAAAAAAAGTGTTATGGGTAACCTAACCCAACACGTTTAATTTCAACCCTAACAATTAATTACCCTTAGCCTGTTTGACCGTAAATTATAGACTTGATTATCCCACAGGAAGGTCACATGGGCATGTGACCCATTAACAATGCAAGTTAAATTTTATAAAGAAAAATGATGACGATGTTAAAATAAGGAGTGTTTTTCATTTCTTTTCATGTGTGTGTGCGTGTGATTAAGGATATCAAGTGGTGACCCCATTAACGCCAAATATGGTTATCGGGCATTTGGCTTATTTAATTTATGGAACTGATTATTTGATCAGTAAGACTTGAGGTTGCACTAATCATTTGCTAATAATTGTAGATACAAATTCTGATCTGATTAGTGTTTGAGTTTTTGACCTTCTTTGTGATACTTTTGTAACGTGTGTTTGTAATCATTAATTTTGAATTATTAGTTTGCAAGTTGCTTATTTTAAATTGCTTCCGCATATGATGTGGCTGTTATCTTCACCGTTCTCAGTGAAATAGTTCTTTGTTTTCTTTCACGGTTATTCTAATATCATAGATCATATATGTGTGTAGCAGTCCAAGCAATGGCATTCTTGGCTCATTTGGCAAAAGTAAGTGCTCTACTTGACTCTCTCTATTCCCTGATATGTAGTTGTATTAACATTTACTATTATGCATTGTAGGATAAAAATATATTGTGGCCATTTATGGTTGTTGCACCTACTTCTGTCTTGAGTAACTAGGCTGATGAAATCAGTCGCTGACCCGACTTAAAAACACTCCCTTATTGAGGTGGTATTCAATATCGGACAATACTTAGGAAAAAGATTAATCCAAAGTTACTTTATCGTAAGTACTTATCTGTCACCATGGTTCTTATCCATATCTATATCGATAGTTTTGATTCATTTTTAGATAAGTAACATCATAAAATCATTGATAGGACTTCTTGCCTTACTATACATCTTTACATATATAGTAAGGCATCAATTAAAAATAAAGTGACCATGATTTTTTAGACAATAGTAGTCTAATTTGTGTAAACACAATTAGAGAGGAGTAACAAATATGTAGTAATTAATAAAGAGGGATTATCGTTTTCTATTCAAGATTATATTTTGGACAAATTGCACAAAAACAGAACAAACCTTAAGTCAGTTTGTATTTAAGGGAACATAATTTTAAGTGAATGTTATATGTTTATAACTATAACAAATAGACCGGCTCATGATTTGAAGATTTTTTTATTCAAGTTAATGTTAGGGCATTGCACGTGATGTGATATGTTTTCATTATTTAAAGTTCATAAACTTATTGGATGGGGCATGGTTATCGAGGTAACGCTGATGCAGGCTTGGCTTTGCTAATATTTTCAAGTATTCTCTTGCGAAAATGTGGAGTGTTATAATTATACTCCAGAGAGGTGTTGGTGATGATACGAAATAGAAACCTTGCAATCTGAATAAGTGAGGCCATTGAGGCCTTGAGGGTGAGTATTTATGTTCAATTACCTAAAAAAGCTCAATTTTGGATGTCTTGCATGTTTCATCTATACTAGAAACTAATAATACAATGATAGCAGCCAATGGGGAAATAAAATGCTACTGCAAATTACAAGAGTTAAAATATTATTTGTATAGATTTCTTGCAAGATTTGTGATTGCTTTTTATTATGTAGAGTAATCGTAAAAAGATTGGAAGTGATGGTAAAGAATGAATATTCAATCTACTCGGAAACAAATAAAGAATCGAATTAGCTGGAACTTCTTGAATAGTAAAGGTAAACTCATCGAACATCCAAAACATTTTCTTTTCGACCCGTTTGACTTATTTTTAGTTATTACATAATAAAATTTTCTTTTCGACCCGTTAGACATATTGGAGGATTGTAGACGTATGATTACGCTAACACACTTGATAGGTAAATAAACTTCCTTTGAAAAGTGGCTAAGCCTCATTAGCCTTAATATCATTTAAAAACAATGTTACTGTATATTTCCCTGATTTTACATTTAGCAATGAAGATGTCATTCTTGGTTCAAGGTTTCTATTATCTACATCTGAATAACAGTTACTAGAATTCAATGTGAATAAAGGTGCGTTGATCATGTTCTTCAATACTATCTTTGATCTGCTACTTATACCAGGTTTTTTCTGGTTCTAAATACACCACCAACAACTTTTTAGCATCTATCAGATAAGACAAGCATTACTAAGAGTTGTGAGATGGACATATCGGGCAATGGGTCATAACATGTAGGTTTGAAATACTTTTTATAAAAGTTTAAATTGTCCGAAACGGGTTTACCTAGAAAAGATTTTTATTTGCTATTAATATTATTTATCATGTTAAGTATGACCAAAACAAAAAAATTTCTGAATCATAGGTTTAAGAGATACTCCGATTGCGTTTAGTTGGAGAAAAAATTCGCCGAATAAATGTATTCGTTTGTTGCGTTCTATTAAGGACCGCTAGATTGAACAATAATGAAGTTTAGTGGTTATGTTGTAGTCGTAATCGTGATCTTAAGTAGTGTAACTTTGTAGCTTAACATGTAAATACAAGCAACTGTTTGTAATAGAATAATTAGTTTTGTTGTATTGATCATGTATTTTGTTATTAATGTGCAGCCAGCGGTTACCCTTTTGATAAGCCATGGGAGCCATAACGGGCCAAGGAAGAGGAGCTTGAAGGATGCTAATTTTCGAGAAAAACACAAAGTCTGCATTAAGCGGTTTAAAGATACTTGACATATCCTTATGCGGATAGTACAATATTACATTTCATCATTTTACAATATTACATTTCATTTTACAAATGAGACTCATGAAGTATTGCTTTTGTATGAAATAACTAAATGTGTTGAACATAGTTAGTACCGCCTCAACTTTATATGCATTCATTATTATTATCTTCTTGGAATACATGTATGCCATTATTATTATCTTCGTAGAATTCATCAAATAATATTATGAAGCTAACTCGCCCATCGGGCGGGTTATAGAGCTAGTAATATAATATTGTATAATGTAATATAATATAATATAATATAATATAATATAATATAAAGTTAAACGTAAATATTTGTGTTGCCTCAAACTTTTATGTCTAGTTGACTTGAATTTATAGTTTTCTCCTTTATATATTTTAACGAGTTATTAGTTCGTCGCGCATTGCGGCGGAGCTAATTTAAATACAATATTTGTTCTAAAATATTGAAGGATTAGATTGCCATGTATCGTCGTTCTATACGGAAATTATATCTTTGTGTATATTTTTAATATTACAAACATTGTTTGGCGTACCATGTATTCATGCTGTAACAATATTAATGCGTATTTTTCATCCTGCTTTAAATTTATAAACTAAGACATACAAGGATTAACACATTCTAATGGGCAGAGAACCCGATTGAGTGTAGTAAAGCCTAGGTAAATCTAAGTGCTCGTTCTGAATATCTTGGACATCTCACTTTTCCATGCAACGCATTCTTTTCCCTAAGAGCTGTTGTTCTAAAGATCTATGGTATTTGTATTTTAAAAGGTTTGAATAAAAGAAGATATTTGATAATTAAAAACCTAATTTAACAGAATCAAAATTTGAATCTCGCGTAAAAATTGAACGTTTAGTCTCCGGTAAAAAATAAATTTTACTCAAATTTTCCCGCCAAAAAACTATTTATTTTTATTTTTATTTATTTTTTTATTTTTTTTTCTAACTCGGTAAGGTCTCTAACTCGGTAACTTGATAAGGTCTCTAACTCGGTATGGTTCTTGTAACTTGATAAGATCATGTAACTCGATAAGATCTGTTAACTCGGTAAGGTTCACTAACTTGATAAGATAGCTAACTCGGTAAGGTACACTAACTCGATAAGATAGTTAACTCGATAACCTAATGAAATTTCGGCAGCGTTTCGTTTAGGAAAACCCAAGTGAAATCCTTACTCGATAAACGATAAGGTGAAAGGCTAACTCGCCAAATGTATAACTCGATACAAGTTACACCCTAACTCGATACTTTGTCACTAACTCGATAAGCAACCTAACTCGGTAAAACAGACCTAACTCGATAACAGCAGTGCTAACTCGATACCCTTACTGGATAATCCCTTCCTAACTCGATAAAAACTGTTCCTAACTCGATAAAAACTGTTCCTAACTAGGTAATACGCCGATGAACAGTACCCAAATCCTAAAAAATCCGATTTTTCACCCAAAAAACAATCTAACACAACCTAAAATTATCCCTAGGCGATTGATACCACTTGTAGGACCGTAGAACAACCTTAATCACTTATGAATCTTGCCTAAATATAGATAGAGAAAGTAAGTAGAGAGAGAGGGTGGGTAGGAACTCTAGTGTGTGAAAATAATAAGCCTTGTTATTACTAAGAGAACCAACATCTTCCATGAGGATTACAAGAGTATTTATAGTGGTTGTCTAGGGCTTCACATATCTTTAAAACTATTACATAACTAGCCCTTAGACTTTATAAAATCATGAAAACTAAACATAAACTTCATCATAATGATATACTAAAGCAACCTATTATAACACATTAATGACCGACACTTTTTATAAATAAAATACGATCATATAGCTTATTTTCAAAATTATGGGCTTATATAGCTTATTATGATATAACAAAGCTCAAAAATTTCAAAATAGGCCAAAAAATGGGCTAATGAAACAAAAGCCGAAATTGCATAAATACGTAAGTTTAAACTGAGCTTGAATCGAGTATGTTGTGTATTTTTAGGAGTGTTTGTTTGATATATTTTTGGTTTAAGAGATCTTTTTTAGGATAAGAGTGTTTTGGGTCAACACACACGAACTGACCCATTTTACCCAATGGACCTCCATCACACCAAGCATCATGCGTTATATCGTTTAAAAACTTCACTGAATTCATCCGATTTTTGCTTGATCACTGAAACTGAATTAGGGTCACCAATATATGATATTCCTCCATATTTTTTCCAACATATTTATCACTCTTTTCATAACACTATTGGGGCAAATTTGTGATTTGTATTCCTCTATAGTTTATCGGTTTAAGCCTCAAATTTAAATAGTTTGAATAGGTCTAATTATCAACATATTTCCAAAATGGTCTAATTGGCAATATTTCCACATAAAACACGTTAGTGCAATGATAAAATAAGAAAACTTGGACATGATAAAATAGTATTGAATCACATGTGATTTCTCATGTATTTTTAACAATGAAAAAGAAAAGAAAGGAAAAAAAGACGAAAAATACATGAAGAAAGTGACAATAAAAATTGTCAGAAAATATATCAAAGTCTCCGCTAATAGAAAGATAATTAAATATTCATCGCGATAGTGTATTTATTTGGCTTAACGTTAAAAGGTTTAAAAGATATTACTTTTTGAAATAAATGGGATGAAAATGAATTTTTTATTTAATATAAAAAATGAGTGGCTAGAATTAATATATTTATATACAAGAAATTTTTGGTATATAAATAATCTCTCATCATTGGATATTAAATTAGCTATGTTTAAATGTAAAGTAAAAAGAGAGAGATGGGGAGATATATTAGGACCGACATATACTACATAAAACTCTATCTTGAGTATGTTTGGTGAAAATCGTAGTAGTATGAAGCAGTAACATTAAGTGGTAGCAGAAAGCTGCAGCAGTAACCAGTAGCAGGAATCTGTTTGTTTTTATAAAGCATTTGGTAACATTATTGTACAGTCATAATTAGTAAGTGGAAATGCAACTTGCTCGTTAATGCTAATAGAAGTAGTGTTTTGATTTGGAGTGTTTAAAAAAAGTATACATCATAGTTGTTTGTTGCAAACAAACATTTTGTGCCATACGCTAACCAGTAGTTTATAGTTGCTTCAAAACACTCCTAATGGTTGCTACCAAACTCACAATTTTGTTAAAAGTATCGCTTCAAAGTATGAAACTAGGGGCGGAGCATTTTCGGGGAGTAGCCTGCTTCCCATTACTCAATAGGGCAATTCCTCGCACATAATTAAGGGAGCCATTGAAAGGTGACTAAAACACCAGAAACGGGGACATCGAAGTTATTCCACAAAGACTTGCCATGGTAAGGAAGAAGGGGGAACAGGCACACTTGGAGAGCGCAGTACAACGGAGAGTTGTATGCTGCGTTCGGGAAGGATGAATTGCTCCCGAAAAGGAATCTATTGATTCTCTGAAAGTTACAATTTTAAACCCAAATCGTGTAAATAACACTTTATACATTGATTCTGAAACCCTAGATCTAAACAGTATAACAAGCACACCTATCATAGGCTTGTAAACTTAGAAATCTACTAATATAACTAAATAAAATTATAAAATGAAAATCAACATAAAATTATAAATGAAGCAAATAATAATAGTCAAAATAGTCCAACTTTATTCATTATTTATGGTTTTATAAACCATTTATTTATACTTTTATTGATACATGTTTAGCGAAAAGCTCAACCAATCCTAGGGACTACAACAACAACTCCATCTGGTTTATCGAGATCCACCCAAACCCTGTTGGTACACCAATCATGTGTGCGTCTCATGTTCCACACTATTGGTACAGCTTTAATGTTCGAATTCCATTTCTCAATTACTTTGCAAGCTTCATATCCAGTCACTCCAAGCAGCTCTGGCCACATCTTGTAAACATCATAGGGTTGGTATTGAGAATCACATGGTGGAAATGGAGCCATGATTTGCAGCTTTCGAACTTGAATTGAGTATTGCTAATCAAATAAGCCTTTTTATACTTGAATGTGTAGGAAGTATCATTTATGAACATGTAATATAATTTTGTGAGTTTAACTTCATATGACATAATATAATATAATATAATATAATATAATATAATATAATATAATATAATATAATATAATATAATATAATACAATATAAAGTTAAACGTAAATATTTGTTGTTAGGTCACCATATTGATTTCACACAAACAAGAATGAGATAGATATAAGGATTTAGGTGATTATAAGAATGAGAGAAATAAAAGTGCAATAGTTTCCTTAAGATATCAAATAACCAACCAAGTATTACATGAGACCTAAGGCTTCTATTTATAGGGAAGGAGCTAGGGCAACACTCCCTTTCCTTCCACTTACAATTCGTGTGGGCTTGGAGGCCCATGGGTCGAATACCTTAAGTCTAGTAAACTTGTAACATTACATAAATGTAAGTAAATAATAACTTAAGCAACCTATTATTACAAATGACCGAGACTTGATAAAATAGTAAAACTTTGATCCCAACAATCTCCCCCTAAGGGTCGGTCATCACGGTTGCTTGACGTCTTTGTCATTTCTTCATCTTTGACTTTCATAGCTTTAGACGTCTTTCAAAAAATCATGAGATAATAATCATTCATCGTTCTTTGTGCTTTGTTCATTGTTGTTGTGATGGTGATCAAGTAATGAAGTTGTCTGCCTTTCGTCACTTCTGCGTCTGTGGTGGTAGTCCGACATTCCAACATGCTCATACATCTTTGAATTCTGACTTATACATGCACGTAGTTCCCTTTCTTTCACTTTTGATCTTTAGTCTTTATACTTTGTAGATTCTTCCTTTTGCCGTAGAATCTTTCTTTGAACTTTGTGTTGCGTTGATCTTTGAGGGAGCTTTTGATGACTTCAAGATACATGTATGAGCATGTGGAATCCGTCGCCATGGAGATGAAGTGTACCTGCGGGTAAACAGTTAGCAATAAAACATCCGGTACTTACAGATAAGGAATTAGAGATCGTCAAAAGCATAGTGTGAAGACTCCTTCTAACCCTTATCAAGGCCGTTCCCATGTCAGATACTCCCGAAGGAGCTTACGAGACCTACTAAGTAGCTCAATGACTGGGTGTGTCGCTGGGGATCACTCCACGACTGTAGACCGCTAAGAAACCACCGCAAACACTAAGCGTAACCCACAAGGAGTTACCGAAGTGACCTGCTGTCAGGGCTGTTTGAAGTTAACCCTGGCAGGATTTCCGTTCAATCATTGAGAAATACTTATGTAAATTCTCTCATAAACGTTCTCGGCAGATTGCTAAGATCTGCGAAGGACTCGATAATTTACAGCTGGTGTCCATTGATGTAGAACACCAGTTGTAGAAATACTAAGTGTTCCTAAGAGATCTTTGATGTATCTCATGGCTCTAGACTCAAAAAGTGCACACTTATGTTTCCTATGCGGAGACTAGGGAGGGGTCTCCTGCTTCAATATCAACCATCTCTAAGAGATAAGTCGATAGATTACACCGGTTCCTCGTGAGAATGAAACAAGCTCTTTCAAGAGAACTTGAGTGGTTAAGAAGGTTTAGTGCATTGCGTCACTGGGTCCATGATGACTTTATCTGCAATACTTGTGTCGCCTTAGCAACAACCAGTAGCATACGAATTGAACCCGGTGTCTGCCCTAAGGTTGAACATATGGAGGGCTATTTCTTTTCACCATTTTCTTTACTTTTCTTTTTAATTCTTCAACTCCTTCTTTCCCCTTTCATTCTTTTCTCCTTTTGTCGTATCATACCTAAGGACCTCTAATTCTAACTATTGGTGATGTCCTTGGGTAGATCCCTCCGGCTCTGGCTGATCATAGGACGGTTTTTCCCATCTTAATCACCTTATAACTCCATGATTATCCGACAGTAGCCAAGAAACCTTTGAAAATCTCTCAAAGTGTTTGTAAATATCAAACATTTTGTTTAACACTTTGAGAGTTTTGTGTTTACTTTTGAAGGGCTCCCCCTTCACATGTGCTCATGAGTAATTAATAAATTTGCACATGCGGGAGAAGCAAGCACTTTTTGAATTGATCCACTTTCAGTGAACCCGACCGATTCGAGACACGCTTACAGACTAGCTTGAAGTTATTACCTGGCCTGGTCAAATCCACATAAAGTTTCTCGAAATGGTACATTTCTACTAAGACAAATCCTTTTCGAGACACACTTACGTGGCTAGTTAAAGAGTTCCATTGTCAGATTTTAGGTGACAACTAGCTCTAGTAACTAACTTGATGTCATTACCCGTCGAGGATAAGTCTTTTCGAGATTACTAACTTTTATGTTTCGTCAATTCTTGGGTCAATTCAGAGTCTAGCTCGCATGAGATTTGACATTAAACAACTTTGAACATTCATATTTTAATCACATTCACTTTTTCTCCCCCTCAAAAATAGCATATGAGATGTTGTTTTTGATAAACTTTTGATTAAATATGCTTTTTGAGTCTTATGGGGAGATATCAACAAGAACTTTTTGGTTTTTCAAACGATGAATTTTCCAAGTGCTCCCCCTCAACAAGTGAATACTCATTGAGGTGAAATACTTGTCTTTTGAGCAGAATTATGAAAATCAGAAAATGTTTGATTAATTCTACTCAAAAGTAAGAAGCCTTCGCTCCTTATATCAGGATTGAGGCACTGATGCGTACCTCAGGGTCCTTTCATTACAAGTGCGGGTTGTACACTGTTATGTGTGCACAAGCCATTGTGGTAACAATTCAATCAAATGAAAACAATTAATATTGAAAAGTTAATACCCATGTGTACCAGTTTAAGCTTCATCAGTGAGTGGAGCATCAAAGTCAGTGAACTTAGGTTCGGGTCTTTTGAAGAGGCTGATGGGAAATGAAGGTCTGACACCGATATAGCTTTCCAATCGTCTGATCTGTTCCCATCGAAATAACCTTTCTTCAATCTTCAGGACAAAGTTACGAACTTGTCTTCTGGAGCTGGATTTCCATCTTGGTGGTTCACCTTTTGCTATCTTTCTGCGATCATCATTCAACCTTTTGACTCGCCCATCACGAACGGTTTTTAGCGTAACATCACAGAACTTGTGTATCTCATCGAACCGCATGAAGCTCTGCAGATTTTTGCTGTTGATGTAGGTGAAACCATATAAAGGTTCTTGGATGAGAGTATACTGTGATGTTTGATAGATTCCATCAAATGTAAATTGTGGCTTTGTCAAATTAATCTTCTGTTGGTAACTTTCCACTCCAAGCTGAAGATCTTCCACTCTTTCTTGAACTATCAATCGTCGGATGAAGAGAAGTAGCGATGCCATGAAGTTGTATTGAGTTTCTCTTTCGAATCCACGCATTCTTCCTTGAACTTTTTCTAGATACATGTCTTCAATGTCATTTAGATAAAGATCCGGAAAGTCTGCTTCGGAGAATTTGTACTTCTTTTCATCTTGTCGTTTAACCACAATCTCACTCATGAACATGTAGTTAAACCGTTTCGACTCTTGAATCTCCAAGATAGCAATGATTTTAGATTTATGCTTCACATTTTCCAATGATTTTTCTTCTAATATGTGAGTATAACTGAGACGACGACATTCTGGCCAATGCTGAATCTCGTGTAGAGCATCTCTGTCGTAGGCTACGATAGAGTTGCTGAATACTGGAGTAGACTCTTCAATTGCAGGAACTTCGTATCTTGCGGCTGGTACTGAGATTGTAAGTGAGGAAGCATATTTCTTCTTAGATTTCTCTTGGGTGAGTTGGAGGTTACGAAGATCTTTGTTGAAGAAGAAGCTGTAAGGTAACTTGGGTTTTTCCGGAAATCCTTTCAAAGGTAATGGTTTAGTCCAATCGGTGAAGTAAGGCTTTTCGTGGTTTTTGGAACTGATGTCGATATTCACTAGCCAGTCAAACTTTCCAGACATTGCACTAGCTATATTCTGCATGTGAAATTCGTATTCCATCTTGTTTCCAGATCTGGACTTAAGGAATTCCTGTGCATCCCTGTTGATTCTTCTGAGCTCCGCCTTCGTAAGTTTCTCAATCTGAAGATCCTTCATAATGACTTGAGTAAATTGTAGTTTATTACCTGGAAGAGGTTCTTCATCTTCGAGAGGAGGTTGAGCTTGTATCAATTCTGTCAACCAGTCATTCTCAGGTGTGTCATCATTGTCGAGCCATGAATGACGTCTTCTTTTCTTTGATTTCTTAGACTTAGATGTAGCATCCTTGTCTTTAGCCTTTGATGGTGACGATGGTCCAGCTTGAGAATCGGGAATAGGGGAGGCATGGTAATCGGTATCGGGTTGACCTTGGTAGTCATCAGTTGGTTGCATGAAAGTTTCTTCCTCTTCTGTTGGACCTTGACCGGTAGCGGAGGTGTGTTGTTGATTTCCAGGAGGAGTAGAATCCTTTCGTGGTTGTTGAGAAGATGATGGACCGGTTCCAGACTTATGTTGCTTACCTTTTGAGTTCGGGTCCGGGTCGTCATCTTTCCTTGACCTCTTCAAGGTTCCAGCAGCATCTTTGCACGACTCTTTGGACAAGTTGGCAGAAGTAGCATCGATAAGTGCTTTTTCTTCAGTAGTCTGTGTGGTTTTGTAGTTAACTTTGTCGTAGATTTGAGCAAGCAGGTCATCGAAAGATAGTTCAGGAATGGTTGGAGTTGCAGTAGAAGCTTTTGCAGTGTGAAGCGTGAATGGTGTGGTTGATAACATTTTCTTTACAACACTTCTAATTCTGTGATCCAAGTTGTCCCTGATTGGTTCAATGAGGTTTGTTACTTCAGGAGTGACAATTTCAACCAGATTGTCAGTAAGATAATCTAGTGTGACAGTCCTGATAAATCTTGAAAAATCAGCGTTCATGAACTTATCGATCTGCTGCTTTGACTCCTGAAAGTCTTCAACTTGTTTAGCAAGACTGGTAACCATGGTTGTGAGAGTGTTGACTTGCTCCTGAAGATCAACTGGTTTAGTCGGTTCATTGATGGATTGTTGCTTTGATGCGGTTTCAGATGGTGTGGGAGATGAATGCTCAGGTGATGATTCAGATGACGGCTTGTTGTGAGAGCTTAAGGAAGAAGCTGGAGGGGTCGGATCCTTAGGTGGAGAGTCTTGAGGAGGTGGAGGTTGCACTAAAGAAGTCTGCTTTGATTGCGAAGATGATTGAAGAAATATGTTGGTGTCGAAAGCGTCCTTTTCTTCATTTTCTTTTCTTCTGCGTTCCTCTGCTTCCTGTGCAAGAAACTCTAGAGTGGTGAATTGGTCATATTCCAGATCCGTAGCAACGTTCTCCTGTTCGCCCACATTCTCTTCTACATTAGCAGTCTCAGTCATGGTGATGTCTCCTGTATCTTCTGTGTCTTTAACTTCGTCATCAGGTTGTGAAGTTGGTTCTAAAGTTGTGGACACAATGGGAGGAATCATGCTGCTTGTAGCTCCTTCATGTTCTGATTGATCGACAGGTGGTGGTGAAGGTTGAGACTCAAGTCGGCTGAGGAGTTCTGCTTCCCTCTGTTCTTTGCGAAATTGCTTTTCTTCAGCTCGTGTGTCGACAATGATACTTTTCAATTTGCGTTTGTCGACCAATTGTTCAACGATTGGTTCATCTTCTTCATCATCCTTAGGTTCATTAATCGTGATCCCTTTTCTCTTTCTAGACTCTGCTTCAAAAGTTTCAAGACTTTGTTGTATAGCAATTTCTGTTGCAGGAAATGCTTCTTCAGATACTCTAACTCTTCGTTTAAAGTCTTGCTCTTCTTCTTCAGATTCTGTGTCAAACTCAGAGTCGCTTTCAGAAGGTGGTGGTGTAGGTTCATCTTGAAGAGCGAACTTAGGTGTTACCTTCTTCTTTGGCTTGGTTGTAGGCTTAGTTTTGGGTGCAGGTTTAGGTTTGGTGGAAGTTTTGGTTTTGGTAGATGGTTTGGTCTTGGGAGTAGGCTTTGACTTGGTCTGAGGTGAGCCAGTGGTGCTTGTTGTACTCCCAGATTTCACACTTCCATTGCTGCGAGTCTGTATAGTAGCTTCTTCCTGTATCCCGTTGTAAGCATCATTGTAAAATTTGTAGTTCAAACTTTTCTTGATGTTGTCATCAAGAAGGTATTCGGGAAGCCTCATTCCTTTTATCTTGGTAGAGGAAGTGGTCGTCTTGATAAAAGAGGTGGTAAAGTCGTCCTCGAAGAGGTGCTTAGGCTCATTAGGGTCTCCCATCCTTTTGATAAATATTTGAGTGTCTTTGCAGAAATATTCAATGAGAAGCTTGGTGAATCTTGTGAACGGGATCATAGTCTTTTCACGTCCGGTTTGGATGCTGTAGACTATATCGTTCATGATTGGAACTGCAAAGTCAATAGGTGTCATGGTCACCATTCCCCAAAATGTTTGTAAATGCTCAAGTCTGGGATGTTCGTGACCACTTTTTCTTCCTGATATAGATCTTACAACTAACAGACAGAATGTTCTCCAAGGCTGAGGTATATTCTTTGCATTGAATCTGGAATGTTTAATCAGAGGTAAGTCATCATCAACATCGTATCCTAACTCAATGAAGAAATCAAGGAGATCCAGTTCAGGCAGTATTGGAGCAAATTCATTGTCAGTTTGAGGCAGGTGGAAGACTGTACAAAGGACATCGTGATCTACAGTGTAGACTTGTCGATCCAGCGTAACATTGAAAGACTCATCATCTAAATTAGCCTTAGCCGTAAGCCAAAACTGATGAATGTAAAACACAGGAACTGAAGTAGATATGTTGAGCAGATGTTTGCATGGATGTGCAAGTAGAATATCTTTGACAATCCTGCACGAGTTCTCAGGAATTCTCAATTTGTCGAAGTCAACTCGAGGATTGTTGTTGCCAATCTTAACGTTGTAGTCAGCGGGAGTGATGTCATCCATGGTGAGTAGTGGAAGAGTTTGTTAAGGGACATTCTCGTTGTGTTCAGCCATGTTAGTCTGAAAAGCATTATCATAAACCAAACATCCAGATTTGTTACTTGTTAGCACGGTTGCAATGTTGATTATAGATAAGCATTTAGAATCATGTAAGCACGGATGGTTCGATTATTACATGTATAGTGATAAGTGATGTATACTTAGATAATATATTGGAATTATGAAGCACTTATGTGATTACACATGCACAAAGAATCAGCACAAATAACATCACATTATACATCAACTAGAGATTATAATTATCATATACATGTTTTCGACATTACAAAGTAACAATGTTCTCGAAATGGTACATAAAACCAAATTTATCGCAAACACATAAGTACATAACATATTCTTGAAAACAAGTCACAAGTACCAAAATTTTCGAAAAATAGACAAGAAAGGAATATTTTCGCAAACATGTATAGTGGGTATTTTCGAAAATATTTCAAAGTGTGTTTTCGATAAAAATTTATCGAGAACAAGCCAATTGAAGTATTTTTCGAGAATACTCATTATGAGTGATTGCGAAAATATTGACTTAAATGGTGATCTCGAAAATTTGATCAAAGATGAAACACTTTCGCAAACACAATAAATATTTTCGAAAAAATAACAAAGTGAATATTTTCGAAAAAATACTTCACTTTGAAATTTTTCGAAAATACCGTGTTTTCGAAAAATTTTCACCAAAGCTGGCAATTGCGAAAAATGTTTTCTCAAAAGATTCTTATACAAGAATATCGAGATCATTCCAACGTACGTTTCTTTGTGATATAATGAAATCCAAGTGATTAAACCTGTTGTCAAGGATGATATACGGCAATTAGAAACCTGGTATACACACGTATTCAATGATCTCGAAATGATGCAAGAACATGTTTTCGATAAAATTCTAAATCATGAGTCCACTGAAGATAACAGGTTCTAGTGTTAGAAAAACATGCATGTGAAGCATTTAGGCACGACTAACAGCTCATTTAAACACAGAACGAGAGATACCCATTATGAACGAAAAATCCCTACTCATCGAGAATCATGCACACATAGATATGGATCAAATTAAAGAGCACAACAATGATTCTTATACTCATGGCAACATATCCCACCAATAAAAACACTAAAACAAAAAACAAAACCACAAAACCCAAATCGACCTAAACCCTAGATTTCGGATTTAACAAAAACATGAAGGAAAGAAAGATTAAATGATATAGGAAGGTTAGAAACATTCAATGTAACAAAACCCCTATCAAAATTCAACCCCCCAAACACGTTTTGATGATTTACGAAATTCTTGAAACCCTAGGTATTAAAAGTTCGATTACAAGAAATCAAGCCGTTAGTTTTACAATTCAACAAAAACCTATGCTTGAAATATACTCTAGATTAATAAGGAACTTACAAAACGAAGATTAGAAGCACGGATTTGTTGTTTGATTCTTAGCCGTGGATTTCAAAGAAGGGTTTAAGGTTTGAATGTTTTTGAGGTTTTAGAAAAAACGGGTGTGTTTGTTTTTGTTTAATATTATGGTATTTTTGAAAAATGACACTTTTAGTCCCTTAATTACAAGTTTTGTAATAAAAGTCCAAGAGTTAGATGCATTTAGAATATCAAAGATATACAACCTTACGACACCATTTTGAGAAAAGGGAACGTGATATGAAATATCTATAAACTCCCGAAACAACGCATCCAAAGGTAATATGCAAGTATACCAATTTGAAAAATTATAAGAAAAATGTGAGCGTGTCTCCCCCTCAACACTTGTAAAATAACAACGTGTTGAAAGAAAGCGATAAGTGTTTTTTTTTTTTTTTTTTTTTTTTTTTTTTTTTTTTTTTTAAAGTGATAGAAAATATTTTTGTGTTTTTGAGGTTTATGAAAAATAAGAGAAAAAATACTTTACAGAGATAGTTAAAGTTTTGATGTTTGACATTTTAATTTTGTTTTAAAAACTTTTCCAGATCCACTGGTGTCAAACATCGCATACCAATTTGGTGAACTAAACTTGCAAACCTTGATGGAGCTAAGGGTTTTGTAAGTAAGTCCGCCAATTGGTACCCAGTACCCACAAAATATAATTCAACTATACCCTTCTCGACATGCTCCTTGATGAAATGATATCGGAGATCAATGTGTTTGGATTTGCAGTGATGAACTGTGTTGCAGGAGATTGCAATTGCACTTTTGGAATCGCAGTAGATCGGAATCTTATTGAATAGGTAGCCATAGTATTTAAGTTGTGACCTCATCCAAATGACTTGAGCACAACAAGCAGACATAGCTACGTATTTAGATTCTGTAGATGACAGTGAAGTGCAGTCCTGCTTCTTTGATTGCCAAGACACAAGTTTATCTCCAAGAAACTGTAAGCCACCTGATGTACTTTTTCGCGAGTCTAAGCATCCTGCATGGTCAGCGTCTGAAAAAGCTATTAGTTCAAAACCAGAATCCTTCGGATACCAGATCCCCAAGTGGATGGTTCCCTTTATGTATCGAAGGATTCTTTTTGCCTCATTGAGGTGTTTTTCAGTTCGATTAGACTGATAGCGAGAACACATAAAGACAACAAATACAATGTCAGGTCTGCTAGATGTGAGGTACATGAGGGACCCAATAATACTTCGGTATTTGGTAGGGTCAACAGGAGTCCCATGTATATCAGCATCTAGTTTTGTGGAATTGGCCATCGGTGTATTCATATTTGGACTGATTTAGAAAAATTCCATGGGGTGATTGATGAACTTGTAGTCCTAGAAAGAACGTAAGTTCACCCATCATGGACATTTTGAAATTATCTGTCATTAATTTTGCAAAATCCATTGAGTAATTTTTGTTGGTTGAAGCAAAAATAATGTCATCGACAGAAATTTGAACGATTAATAAGTCCATCCCGTATGTTTTTGTAAACAGTGTTGGATCCACCGAGCCTAGAGTAAAATCATTAGCCAATAGAAATTTAGAAAGCTTATCATACCATGCCCTGGGGGCTTGCTTGAGACCGTAGGGAGACTTCTTAAGCTTGTAGACATGATTGGGACGTTCTGGATCAACGAATCCTTCAGGTTGACTGACATAAACCACTTCTCGGAGTTGACCGTTCAGAAAAGCCGTTTTCATGTCCATTTGGTAAACAATCATATTCCGATGAGCAGCAAATGCTAAGAAAATCCGTACAGCTTCAAGTCTAGCTATTGGAGCAAATGATTCTTCAAAATCGATTCCTTCTTCTTGAGAGTATCCTTTTGCTACCAAGCGTGATTTGTTGCGTATGACAGTGCCTTCTGCATCGAGTTTGTTTTTCCAGATCCATTTTAATCCAATGACTTCTAATCTTTGAAAGGATTCGAATTCTTCTTGCACAGACTCAATCCAGTTTTCATAAGTCATAGCTTCTTTGACGTTTTTAGGTACGGTTTCACAAACTGTGAGTGCATAAATGCAAGTTTCACCGTTTGTGTGAAGGCGTTGTCTTGTCATAATTGGTGCATCTGGATGGCCAATAATTTGAACTAAGGGGTAATCTCTAGTCCATTTGTGTGTCGAGGGATGAAGTTGATAAGTATCTCGCAAGTGAGCAGGACCCAAATTGCGTGTAGATGACTCAGCAATATTGGGGATAGGTTGAGCATTTACAAATGGGTTAATGAATGGTTCTGGGTCATGCCCTGCGGGTTGTGGAACTGATAAAGGTATGGAATCTCCAGCTGATTGTCGTGAGTTGGACCCGGTTTGTTCTGTTGTTGTAGGTGATATGACTGGAGGACCGTCTCTTCCAACAGTAGTTGTTGTTTGTTGAGGTGTATCAGGTACTTGATGTTGATCAAGATGTGCATCGGAATTTGGTGTGGCCTCAGATGGACGGTTAACAGGCGTATCATCAAACAATGGAGCGAACAAGGTTTCCACTTCTTTACGAGAAAGTGACAATGGTTCAGCCGAAGATACCGGAAAGTTTAAACGGTTGGTTGCGGGTCCTAAGCTGTTTTGCTCAGAAGCCATTTGAGTTAGTTCATCGAAATTAGCATGAATAGTTTCTTGAATTTCCCGAGTACGCCGATTCCATATCCGATAGCCTTTTGAATTTTCACAGTATCCTATAAATATTCCAATGTCAGCCTTTGCTTTAAGTTTACCTAGATCATCACAATCATTGACTGGGTAACATAAAGCTCCAAATACATGAAAGTGACTGATGTTCGGTTTCCTTTTGTGAACAATCTGATATGGGGTTTTGTGATGGCGTTTTGTGATCATACAACGATTTTGAGTGTAGCAAGCGGTTGAAACAGCTTTTGCCCATAAGTAATCTGGTAATTGAGCATTGATTAACATCGTTCAAGCAGCTTCCACTAACGTTCTGTTGCGTCTTTCGACAACTCCATTCTGTTCGGGTGTGCATGGAATAGATGTTTGATGTTCAATTCCCACTTTCTCAAAATACGACCTTAGAGTCTGATTCTTAAATTCTGTGCCATTGTCAGTTCTTACAATTGTGATTGTGTTGCGTAGCTGAACTTGTATTTTGGTGAGAAAGGTGATGATCATTTGAGGAGCTTGATCTTTACTTCGAAGAAAATAAACCCAAGTCCAGCGAGAGCAATCATCAACAATTACTAAAATGTAGCGTTTACCGTTGATCGTTTGAACACGCATCGGACCACACAAATCCATATGAAGCATTTGTAAAACGTGATTAGTATTGTGTTCAGGTTTTGAGGGAAAATGAGCACGGGTACTTTTTCCTTGTTCACAGGCTGGACATAGGTGATCTTTGGCATAACGGAATCTTGGAAAGCCTTCAACTAATTTGTGACGAGCGAGATCAGTCATCGTTTTGTAATTCAAGTGAGAAAGGCGTTTGTGCCATAACCAGGATTTAGTCATTTCAGCTTTTGATAGAAGACATATAGGAGATGAAGCGATCATGTCAGACATTGAAATTGTGTAAAGGTTAGTGCCACGTTTCCCTGACATTAAGTCATTTCCGTGTAGATCACGAACAAAACAGGTTTTCTCTCGAAATGCTACTTCTAAATCCCCATCACAAAATTGACCGACTGAAAATAGGTTGTGACCCAAGCCTTCAACATAATATACTCTGCTAATTTCAATATTCCCATTCACATAGTCTCCGTAACCCATGATTAAAGCGTATTGATCATTCCCGAATCTGACAGTTCCAATAAACTTTGAGACAAAGTTAGTTAACAGTTTGAGATTGCCTGTCATATGTCGGGTGCAACCGCTATCAACAATCCAGAGAACGATCTGAACCACCTGCATCAAAAGAAGACGACAGAGATGGAACAGAAGTAAGGGTGGAATCCAAAGAAATAGTGGGTTCCTGTTGGTTAGAAACACAAGTATTTAACAGTTTAGGAATCCATTTAAAATTTGGTTTGTATTGTAACCAACGTTGCCAGTTCCAACTGGTTTTTGCTTTGTTTTTAGTGAATGCACTAGCTTTTGGTGTGTTCCTAGATTTGTTGATTGCAGCTCTTGGGTTGACTACAACATCATTTGAAACGGTAGTTGGCGTTTTTCCTAAGGTAGACTTAGAGGCATTAGTGGACCTAGAAAGAAAGCCGGATCTACGTTTCTTTTTACGATGTAAGAGATTATTAGCTACACATTTGGTATGATCACCAGATAACACACTTTGACGACAAAACACACAAGATGCATTAATATTCAAAACATTTGAAGGTTCAGCATTCGTTACATTAAGATTTGGATTACAATTTGCCAGATTAGAATCTAAATCAGATGCAACATGAGTTTTATTCAAGTTCCTAAGGTGAGCTTCTACTTCTTGCACTTCTAGTGTTCCTCTTCTACGTTGCGAGAGCCTAGTCTTTTTAGTCTTCTTAACGCTTTTTGGCTTTGGGCTGCTAACGCTCTTAGGGGAAACTAGTCCTGTGGAAGTGGAAGAACTAACATTAGAACTCTTAGCATGATTACCCTTATCTGTTCTGTCTATTTGAAACATTCGTGGTGCTATCACTGTGGTGTCAATAAACTTTCCTTTTTGAAGTAGCTTAATTTTCTCTTTCAAATCAATGATGATGTGATTTTTGTCCTGAATATCAGACTCAAGTAAACCATTGCAATAACGAATGTCATTGCGGTTTTGTTGCCATTCGATGTTTTCAATTTTTAACTCTGCAATTTCTTTTTCATACTGAAGACATTTGTCTTTGAGAAAAGCATTTTTACTTCGTAGTTGCAATTCGGTTTCAATACTTTGAGCTTGACACCAATCAAGCTTTTGTTTGAGTTGACAAATTTCGTTTGAAAGTTTGTTTATCACATCATCACTGTTTTTACGCAATGTTTCATATTTATGTTTCAATGTTTCATTTTTTGACTTCAACAAATCAAGATCAGCACAGTAATCTTCAAATACCGCAGCATTGCTGGAATAATAGAGATCATTCATGAAGAGAGTCTAAATATCAGCATGGAGAAGTTTTTCCAAGAGTCGATCAGAATCTGTTTTCAAAAATCGGTTTTTGCGTTGTTGAACCAAAATTGCATTTTCATTAAGAGAGAAAATATCTTTCATATCATTAACTTCTTTTTGGAGTTCCTGTTCCCAACGAGTAGCACAATAACGCAAATTTTGAACTAAAGGCAGAATTTGTTTTTGAAAAATGTCTCGCTTTTCCCGCTCGTAGGCTGATTGAAAAGTAGCAATTTTAATTTGCGAATGATATTCAATGACGTTTTCCAAATTATCGATGCCTTTCATGAATGTTTGAAAATAGTATAAAACTTTACAGCGTGTAGGTAATGGTGTCACATTACCAGAAGATGGTAATGGACCATTTACTTGTGCCACGGGTTTGACAGGAGCTCCATTGGAAGATGAAACATAAGACTCAGTTACATACCATGATTTCTCAGGTATTTCTCTTGACGGAACAAAAGATTTTGAAATGTGAGGAGCTTTTGAGTAATCATATGGTTTGCAATATTCAACTTGACTCATTTTTTATCGACACTTTTCTTCAAGTTCGTATTCTTCCTCAGTATTATGTACAATAACACGCACAACATTATTATCCATCAATTGGTCCATACTGTACAGCTTAGGAATTGTTTTGAATGCAGTGCGAAGAAAAGTGGATCTGTAATCGCCGAGGGCAAAACCTTTATCTTGTCTTGGTTTTAAAGTAAACTTTTGAATTGTCATTACAGATTCCCCATGTTTATAAACGATATTTTGAAAATCTTTAATTTGACGTTCGAGAGCGAGATTTTCTTCAATTAAAGTATTTTCTTTTTCTCGTTTTTGCACTTTATGTTCATAAAATTCCTGTTTGCAAGTTGTCACTTCTGTTTGTGTTTTTGAAAGTTCCTTTTGAAGTTGTACAACTTGTTTTTCAAGATCATGTTTTTCATTTTCCAGTTTGGAAACCAATTTACCGTTTGACTCAATTATGTCATATATTTGCTTTTGAAGATTTTGTTCTTTGACATATGATTCTTGAAATGATTTTTCAAAGCACTTTTCACGATGAACTGCATTTTGAAAATTTGAAAGTTGTATTTTATAACATTCAATGTCCTTTTTCAACTCGGCATTAGTTTCTTTCAAAACTTTAGTTTGCTCGTCCATTATGTGATTTGAAAGAAGTTGTTCTTTAAGTTGTTTGGCCATAACAGTACAGACAGGATCTGGATCAGGAGAAGGTTCATGTTGTTCAATATAGTCATTTTTGTCTTGCTCAATAGGATTATCAAATGAAACGACAGTGTCATCATCAAATATAACAACTGTGTCTAATTGTTCATCCTCTTGAGAAGATAAAAATGATTCAGATGGAACAACTTGCGCCTGATCTGATTCAGAAACAGAGGGTGATGCATTAAATTCTATGGAGCATGTGGTTAGGTCATTTACCTGAGACAAACCATCAGTGGTGAACACTGGGCCTGTGTCATTCAACTGATGTTCCTACATGTTGGCCATAAGCATCACAGCTGCATTAACTTCAAGATCTTCCATATCATCATCGTTGTAAGCATTAGCAAAGAAACTGTTCTCTTGAGCATTGAAAGTTCCTTCCTTTTCATCTTTGAGAGCCATAAGTAATGCCTGCTTGTGAAACTGACTGCCGTGGGTTCTTGGTTTAGGACATGCTGTTGCAATATGACCTTTTTCGTTGCAGTTGTAGCACCATATTGCATTCCGAGATACTGTATTGTTATTTGCCACATTGTCATTACTTCGCTGAGGAGCACCTGGATTGTTTCTGAATCCCCCATTGTTGTTGAATCTTTGTCCATACCCAGAATTTCTAGTATATCCTCCTGAGCCTGAACGTCCAGGATTACGGTTCTGAATCTCAACTCGACCATCTTGAACAACAGCTTGATTTCTTGTATTTGATGAAGAACGAAGACGGTTGTTGGTCTTGTTAGAGAATTTGCTAAAAGCACGAGCAATAAGAGCAAGTCCTTGATTCAACGTATTGACGTCATCATCATCATCTTCAATCTGATTAGAATAATACATGCTATCATGGTTGTCATATGGAGGAGGTTGAGAAGAAGCGTGTTGCGAGGATGATTCATATGGGACCATTTTGTGTGAAGTAGCAGGTTGTTGGTAACTGAGATAATTCTGTTCCTGATCATAAACTTGATTAGACATCGGAGCATGAGATTGAGCAACGAGTTCTAGGGGATTAGAAGTAGGTGGTGGTGTATATCCTCCTCGTGCGGCTCTATCTTTTTCAACTTCAGACTCATAGTGCTTGAGATAGTCGTACAACAAACCATATGGATCTCTATGAAGATTCTTAGCTTGTCTCACAAATGTCACATACTTTTGCCACTCAGAACCCAAACTACTAACAAACTTTGTATTGACAGCGATCCTTGGAAGGTGTACTTCATGTCTCTCTAAGTCATTGACGACATTGGTGAAACGATGAAAGTAAGATCAAGTGATTCCCCTGGTTCGATCATGATATTAGTGTATTCCAAGTAAAGTTTAGATTCCATGTCTTCCTTGTTCAGTTGTGTGCCTTGCATAAGTAGATGGACGTGTTCCCACATATCTTTTGCAGTTGTCTGAGCATCAACACTTCTGAATATGATATTTGGTATTCCTTGAAGTATGTAAGACATAGCATACTCATCTGCTTCACGATGGTGGTGTTGTTCAGCAGTAAGTGAAGACTCAGGAACTAGCACAACAGTTGGAGCTACTGGAGGATCAGTAGATGGGTCACCACCAACGTAGTTAACAGGCCACGGAAATGGTCCTTCAAGGATAACTTGTTTCATGTACTTACCATTGGGTTTCTTGAGTTCTATAAACCATAAGAATCGACTTGCCCTCTGAACATAATTACCCGGTGTTAGCATTGGTGGGGTGTCAATAGATCCTGCTTCATGTCTGGATTGTTGAGTTGAAATGACTTCACACATCCTGTCAAACCAGTGAGTAGGTTTTGATGGGAGTTGGCTTTGTTGTGGTGACATAGGATAGGATTGTTGCATTGGAACCATCTGATGTTGTTGCATGAGAATATGTTGTTGTGAGTAAACCGGTTGTTGATAATATTGTGGTGATTGTTGATACTGTTGTTGTTACTGATGATACTGTTGATTCTGATGTTGCTGAGGATGGTTAAAGTTGTAGTACGGTGGTTGAGACATATTGAAACACTTGTGTGAAAAGATGGATCTTGTAGAAGGTATAGATTTAGCCAAATCTCGAAAACTTTGCACAAATAAGTGATTGCGAAAGTATGCACTTGCAGTGATTGCGAAACTTTTCTCTCAACGTGGGATTGTGAAACTTTTGTAGATTTCGAAACTTAGGTTTGCGAAACTTTTAGGGTTGCGAAATAAATGAATTTCAAAACTTTAGCAAGTGTTCGCGAAACTTAGTGAAGGTTTGTGAGTTTTCGAAACTTAAGAGAGTTTTCGAAAAGATGTGATTTCGAAAAATTAAGCTGTTTTCGAAAACACAAAGGCACAAAACCAAATTTCGAAATTATCCAATTTCGAAATTTAACTAAAAGTCGAAGTACTTTTCTTTCTTATACAAGAGAGAAAAGACTGAGTTCACGATCCGTAAGTCGATGAGAAGCAAGTTGTGTCGATCTCGAAATAGGGACAGTTTCACGATCTCGAAACTTGGCGACTAATGTTTTCAAAGAAAGCTAACCAAAAACGCGTTTTTATTTAAAGATTCTTGTACTTTTAGGTATAAAATGATAATTTCTTGAAGAAAGTTGAAAACTTGATAAACTTTTTCAAAAATGAAAATGTTTTCGAAAACAAGTACAAGAAATCCTAAGTCGATTTTTGTGATAAAAGTTTGGAACTTTTTGTTTGTTTTGATTTATAGAACACGTTTGTAAGCAAAGATGTGCTAAAAACCAAGAAACAAACAAGAAAGTACAAAAAGTTTAACTAAAATCGATTTGAAAAACAAGTTTTAGATGGAATTCAATGAAAACAACAAAACTACACCTTCATATGGCGAATGATACCACTTGTTAGGTCACCATATTGATTTCGCACAAACAAGAATGAGATAGATAAAGGATTTGGGTGATTATAAGAATGAGAGAAATAAAAGTGCAAGAGTTTCCTTAAGATATCAAATAACCAACCAAGTGTTACATGAGACCTAAGGCTTCTATTTATAGGGAAGGAGCTAGGGCAACACTCCCTTTCCTTCCACTTACAATTCGTGTGGGATTGGAGGCCCATGGGTCAAATACCTTAAGTCTAGTAAACTTGTAACATTACATAAATGTAAGTAAATAATAACTTAAACAACCTATTATTACAAATGACCGAGACTTGATAAAATAGTAAAACTTTGATCCCAACATTTGTGTTGCCTCAAACTTTTATGTCTAGTTGACTTGAATTTACAGATTTCTCCTTTATATATTTTAACGAGTTATTAGTTTGTCGCGCATTGCGGCGGAGCTAATTTAAATACAATATTTGTTCAAAAATATTGAAGGATTAGATTGCCACGTATCGTGGTTCTATACGGAAATTATATCTTTGTGTATATTTTTAATATTACAAACATTGTTTGGTGTACCATGTATTCATGTTGTAACAATATTGATGCGTATTTTTCATCCTACTTTAAATTTATAAACTAAGACATACAAGGATTAACACATTCTAACGGGCAGAGAACCCGATTGAGTGTAGTAAAACCTAGGTAAATCCAAGTGTCGTACCTAAGAGCTGTTGTTCTAAAGATCTATGGTATTTGTATTTTAAAAGGTTTGAATAAAAGAAGATATTTGATAATTAAAAACCTAATTTAACAGAATCAAAATTTGAATGTCGCGTAAAAACTGTTCCTAACTCGATAAAAACTGTTCCTAACTCGGTAATACGCCGATGAACAGTACCCAAATCCTCAAAAATCTGATTTTTCACCCAAAAAACGATCTAATACAACCTAAAATTATCCCTAGGCGATTGATACATCTTGTAGGACCGTAGAACAACCTTAATCACTTATGAATATTACCTAAATCTAGAGAGAGAAAGTAAATAGAGAGAGAGAGAGAGTGGGTGAGAACTCTAGTGTGTGAAAATAATAAGCCTTGTTATTGCTAAGAGAACCAACATCTTCCATGAGGATTACAAGAGTATTTACAGTGGTTGTCTAGGGCTTCACATATCTTTGAAACTATTACATAACTAGCCCTTAGACTTTAGAAAATCATGAAAACTAAACATAAACTTCATCATAATGATATACTAAAGCAACCTATTACAACACATTAATGACCGACACTTTTTATAAATAAAATACGATCCTAACACAAGCGGTGGCATCGTAATAGTAAAACAGCGCATATATAGCTTATTTTCAAAATTATGGGCTTATATAGCTTATTATTATACAACAAAGTTCAAAATTTTCAAAATAGGCGAAAAAATGGGCTAATGAAACAAAAGCCGAAATTGCATAAATACGTAAGTTTAAACTGAGCTTGAATCGAGTATGTTGTGTATTTTTAGGAGTGTTTGTTTGATATATTTTTGGTTTAAGAGATCTTTTTTAGGATAAGAGTGTTTTGGGTCAACACACCCGAACTGACCCATTTTACCCAATGGACCTCCATCACACCAAGCATCATGCGTTATATCGTTTAAAAACTTCATTGAATTCATCCAATTTTTGCTTGATCACTAAAACTGAATTAGGGTCAACAATATATGATATTCCTCCATATTTTTTCCAACATACTTATCACTCTTTTCATAACACTATTGGGGCAAATTTGTGATTTGTATTCCTCTATAGTTTATCGGTTTAAGCCTCAAATTTAAATAGTTTGAATAGGTCTAATTATAAACATATTTCCAAAATGGTCTAATTGGCAATTCATTTCTCAGTATTTCCACATAAAACACGTTAGTGCAATGATCAAATAGGAAAACTTGGGCATGATAAAATAGTATTGAATCACATGTGATTTCTCATGTATTTTTAACAACGAAAAAGAAAAGAAAGGAAAAAAAGACGAAAAATACATGAAGAAAGTGACAATAAAAATTGTCGGAAAATATATCAAAGTCTCCGCTAATAGAAAGATAATTAAATATTCATCGCGATAGTGTAATTATTTGGCTTAACGTTTAAAGGTTTAAAAGATATCACTTTTTGAAATAAATGGGATGAAAATGAACTTTTTATTTAATATAAAAAATGAGTGGCTAGAATTAATATATTTATGTACAAGAAATTTTTGGTATATAAATAATCTCTCATCATTGGATATTAAATTAGCTATGTTTAAATGTAAAGTAAAAAGAGAGAGATGGGGAGAGATATTAGGACCGACATATACCACATAAAACTCTATCTTGAGTATGTTTGGTGAAAATCGTAGTATTATGAAGCAGTAGCATTAAGTGGTAGTAGAAAGCTGCAGCAGTAACCAGTAGCAGGAATCTGTTTGTTTTTATAAAGCATTTGGTAACATTATTGTACAGTCATAATTAGTAAGTGGAAATGCAACTTGCTCGTTAATGCTAATAGAAGTAGTGTTTTGATTTGGAGTGTTTAAAAAAAGTATACATCATAGTTCTTTGTTCCAAACAAACATTTTGTGCCATACGCTAACCAGTAGTTTATAGTTGCTTCAAAACACTCCTAATGGTTGCTACCAAACTCACAATTTTTTTAAAAGTATTGCTTCAAGGTATGAAACTAGGGGCGGGGCATTATCGGGGAGTAGCCTGCTTCCCATTACTCAATAGGGCAATTCCTCGCACATAATTAAGGGAGCCATTGAAAGGTGACTAAAACACCAGAAACGGGGACATCGGAGTTATTTCACAAAGACTTGCCATGGTAAGGAAGAAGGGGGAACAGGCACACTTGGAGAGCGCAGTACAACGGAGAGTTTTATGCTGCGTTCGGGAAGGATGAATTGCTCTCGAAAAGGAATCTATTGATTCTCTTAAAGTTACAATTTTAAACCCAAATCGTGTAAATAACACTTTATACATTGATTCTGAAACCCTAGATCTAAACAGTATAACAAGCACACCTATCATTGGCTTGTAAACTTAGAAATCTACTAATATAACTAAACAAAAGTATAAAAAGAAAATCAGCATAAAATTATAAATGAAGCAAATAATGATAGTCAAAATAGTCCAACTTTATTCATTATTTATGGTTTTATAAACCATTTATTTATACTTTTATTGATACATGTTTAGCAAAAAGCTCAACCAATCCTAGGGACTACAACAACAACTCCATCTGGTTTATCGAGATCCACCCAAACCCTGTTGGTACACCAATCATGTGTGCGTCTCATGTTCCACACTATTGGTACAGCTTTAATGTTCGAATTCCATTTCTCAATTACTTTGCAAGCTTCATATCCAGTCACTCCAAGCAGCTCTGGCCACATCTTGTAAACATCATAGGGTTGGTATTGAGAATCACATGGTGGAAATGGAGCCATGATTTGCAGCTTTCGAACTTGAATTGAGTATTGCTAATCAAATAAGCCTTTTTATACTTGAATGTGTAGGAAGTATCATTTATGAACATGTAATATAATTTTGTGAGTTTAACTTCGTATGACATAATATAATATAATATAATATAATATAATATAGTATAATATAATATAATATAATATAATATAATATAATATAATATAATATAATATACCATAATATAATACAATATAAAGTTAAACGTAAATATTTGTGTTTGTAACAATTCGCAATTTCAGGTTAATTACTATTCCCGGAAAATTTACTATTCACTTTTACTATTCATGTTACTATTCATTTTTACTATTCATTTCTTTCCGAAATTTTCCCGAAAGTTGATTTTTTTTTTTTATATTATCGAGTGATAAATCATTTCCATGGCAAATTAAATGTTTGACATTCGTCAGATCATTTTCGTGAAAGTTATTAAGGAATTACACGGAATTACACGTTTTAGGGTAAAACGTCAATCAGAAATTCTACGCACAACGAAATTCAACCCCGTCAGGTGACCCCACATCAGAAAAATGTTTGACACACTCATGATTTATTTCAGAATTAATCGTGACTGAGAAAAACATGACCAAAATAAGCCTCGGCCGTGAAAAACTGGAATTTTCAGTTTTTAAGCATTTTTACTCAGCCGTAACCTTAGCCTATACCTGCACCGCATTTCTAATACGATTTGAGTTTTCAACTTATTAGAAAAAGTCAACATATTTTCCCCCCTCCATTGACCAAAAATCATCCCTTGATTTTATAAGTCATTCCTTGATTTTTAGGCTTACGGTTTGATGTCTAAAAGACATTTAATACCAACCGACACTAGACTGAGCCCAGTCTAGACATTATAAGTCATTTTAAATCATTTATATCATATTAGAAAAGTAACATTTTACTTTTCTCAATTTTACGCAATATTCGTATATTTTACGTATTACGCGTTTTAGACCCGTGTTTCCAGTTTTAGCAGGGTTTTACCACCCAAATGGAACCTATCACTCATTTTATATTTTATTATGGAGTATTTTGACATGTTTAACCATTCTTCCAAGTTTCGTATTTTTACGATACCCGGTTTTACGTTTTGAGGCCTAATCATTTACGGTTGGCAATTCCCGGAGTCAAGTTTCATCCTAATACTTAGGATAATACCAAGCAAAGTCCAACACTTCCTCCCCAAGGCTTGTGAACCGCCTCTAGGGGGGGGGGGTTTCACACTAGGTGTCTTGATCTTATGCTAAGTAAGCTAGGATGATTACATGTGTTAACACTTGCTCACCAAGTGTTGACAAGTCAATGTTGTAACCTCCTCAAGCTCCCATAAAAGCCCTCATTCCCTCTCATTTGTACGCCAACATCACACACACAAATACTCTCATCTTTGCTTGATTTATTCCAAGTTTCATGCAAGATTCAAGTACCATATCAATACCTAAAACCTAGTTAGGTTTTCATTCATCAAAACACTTCCATAACCTCATAAACTTTGGTGATTTCTCTTGAGTTTGAATCCACTCAAGTCACCTCAACTTTTATCATCTCTCTTTCAAGATTACAAGAGTAGAAAGATTGCATGAAGTGAAGTGGGTTGAAGCAAGTCTATCAAAGTCCTATCCTTACATGTTAACTTCCTTTCTTGTTTGGAAGCCAAAAGTTGTAAGCCAAACCCTAGCTTGCTTCTTGTTAAATAATCATATTCATGTTATTTACATATTATTTGTGCTATATTATGTCTTGTATTCATGTCCATGATGTATAAAAATGAGCAAAACAAGTTATTGTAATTGATTGACAAGATAAGTTACTAAAACAAGTAAACTAGTAACTTTCTTGGTAAGACCTGATCAAAATGGTAAAAATATGATGTTGGATCATTACATATTACAGTAGAGGACTTAACAAGGAAACCATAGCAATTTGAACCACCTAAAACGAGTATACGAGTCAAAAGTTACGCCCATTTGAAGTTACCAAAGATTTCCGGCAAAACTGCCTAAACCACACTGTTTTGCATTCTGTGATTTTGAAAGTCCCCCTTCTGGTCCGATTCATCAAAAAGTTAAAACACAAAAGTTGTCCGGAACGCCGTTTTCGTTCAGGAACAAAGAAGCTCGAGACCTAAAAACGCTTTCCGAGTGATAAAATTCTTCAAATTCTAAACAGCCCATTTTTAGGCGAAAGTCACTAGATTATGGTTATACTTTAAATGAAACAAGAGGTCTTATGACCTATAATCAAGACCACAACCATGGCTAGAGCCAAGGTTGTGTCTCATGACCTTGGAACAAGGACCAAAGGTCATGGCTAGGCCATGACGAAATGACCAAGTAAACTTACATAGGCGTAATAATTTGAACAAGCAATTTGGATCTACTTCACCTAAAAGGAACCATGAGATATTACAAAGATAAATGGTCATACAAGACTTATGAAACTACCCCTAATAACAATCTTCATGTTCAAATAAACTTTCCTAAGTTTATTCAAATATCGGACATGTAACCTTTCGGATCAAAACTTATATCTATATACTTTATCAACTACTACAATAGTAGGGAGCCTCATGTGAGGAGTTCATTATGTAAGCCGTCGAGATGAGTTGTGGATTTACAAGTTAAAGTGTCCTGGCTCCTCGAACGCTTACTAACATGACTTCTGAATTATGTCGGCCCGAACGGTAGTAAACGATATACAAAACATACATGTTCATGAATCTTTTCTTTCAAAGACTTACAATATATATCATACCACATCATGGACTAAATGCAAGATATTTATATAGGCACTTATTCATATTCTTTACTCAAATCCTAAGTCGCAACATTCTATTATAGGTTGCTCGTAGAAACCTTCACGATCCAACCGTTACCTTCATTACTTGCTATCTTACTTAAGGTGAGTTCATAGCCCCACTTTCCATTACTTAATTGTTTTACAAACCCTTGGGGGGAAATACATGCTATTTTAACCAAGCACAATGTTTTTAAATTGTATGCTTGCCTGATTGTTTTATTATCACTAAGTACCAGCCTTGCTAAACCGAGATCCTTTATTATGAACCATTTAATCACTAGCAATAGTGAGCGCGAATATTGTGAATAGGCCTATTGGGATTGACGAATCCCATTTGTATTGACTAAGTTCAAACAAATGCTCTAATATTTGAGATTTAGGTATGTTAGCAAAGTACCTACCGGGATAAATCTGCCGATCGATATTGGTACACGTTAACGTTTTGGTGTCATAAGCTTAGTGTATAATACATTTTATGGGCGTATAATAACGTAGTCTGCCTGTTTTGTTTTCCAAACATTGGTGTGAGTCCATAGCTCACACTACCAACATATTGTGTTCAAACATTTAACAAACTCTATGAATATCACTCAACCTTTGTGTTGACCTCTCAAGCATGTATTTCAGGTTCATGACGATCAAGGATGGCACGGAAGGACACGGATACTCAAGAGGGCTATAAATTTTATTATCATTCAAAAACTCATTTAATGTAAATTGTAAACATGGAACCATTTGGGACCTCATTTTGTAATCTCTGATATTTATATAATTTGAATGATAAATTTTTTTAAAACGACTCAATTGGAGTTCGTTTTCTATTATTGTGACTATTGTGTCGTCGAGTAACACCCAGTTTAAATTCCACTGCAACCATGAATTGGGGGTGTTACAGTGTTGCCTCAAACTTTTATGTCTAGTTGTCTTGAATTTATAGATTTCTCATTTATATATTTTAACGAGTTATTAGTTCGTCACGCATTGCGGCGGAGCTAATTTAAATACAATATTTGTTCTAAAATATTGAAGGATTAGATTGCCACGTATCGTGGTTCTATACGGAAATTATATCTTTGTGTATATTTTTAATATTACAAACATTGTTTGGTGTACCATGTGTTGTAACAATATTGATGCGTATTTTTCATCCTGCTTTAAATTTATAAACTAAGACATACAAGGATTAACACATTCTAACGGGCAGAGAACCCGATTGAGTGTAGTAAAACCTAGGTAAATCCAAGTGTCGTCCCTAAGAGGTGTTGTTCTAAAGATCTATGGTATTTGTATTTTAAAAGGTTTGAATAAAAGAAGATATTTGATAATTAAAAACCTAATTTAACAGAATCAAATTTGAATCTCGCGTAAAAATTGAACGTTTAGTCTCTTGTAAAAAATAAATTTTACTCAAATTTTCCAGCCAAAAAACTCTTTTTTTTACTAACTCGGTAACTTGATAAGGTCTCTAACTCGGTATGGTTCTTGTAACTCGATAAGATCTGTTAACTCGGTAAGGTTCACTAACTTGATAAGATAGCTAACTCGGTAAGGTACACTAACTCGATAAGATAGCTAACTCGGTAACCTAATGAAATTTCGGCAGCGTTTCGTTTAGGAAAACCCAAGTGAAATCCTTACTCGATAAACGATAAGGTGAAAGGCTAACTCGCCAAATGTATAACTCGATACAAGTTACACCGTAACTCGATACTTTGTCACTAACTCGATAAGTAACCTAACTCGGTAAAATAGACCTAACTCGATAACAGCAGTGCTAACTCGATACCCTTACTCGATAATCCCTTCCTAACTCGATAAAAACTGTTCCTAACTCGATGAAAACTGTTCCTAACTCGGTAATACGCCGATGAACAGTACCCAAATCCTCAAAAATCCGATTTTTCACCCAAAAAACGATCTAAAACAACCTAAAATTATCCCTAGGCGATTGATAACACTTGTAGGACCGTAGAACAACCTTAATCACTTATGAATCTTGCCTAAATCTAGAGAGAGAAAGTAAGTCGAGAGAGAGAGTGGGTAGGAACTCTAGTGTGTGAAAATAATAAGCCTTGTTATTACTAAGAGAACCAACATCTTCCATGAGGATTACAAGAGTATTTATAGTGGTTGTCTAGGGCTTCACATATCTTTGAAACTATTACATAACTAGCCCTTAGACTTTATAAAATCATGAAAACTAAACATAAACTTCATCATAATGATATACTAAAGCAACCTATTACAACACATTAATGACCGACACTTTTTATAAATAAAATACGATCCTAACACAGGTTGTGGCATCGTAACAGTAAAACAGCGCATATATAGCTTATTTTCAAAATTATTGGCTTATATAGCTTATTATGATATAACAAAGCTCAAAATTTTCAAAATAGGCCAAAAAATGGGCTAATGAAACAAAAGCCGAAATTGCATAAATACGTAAGTTTAAACTGAGCTTGAATCGAGTATGTTGTGTATTTTTAGGAGTGTTTGTTTGATATATTTTTGGTTTAAGAGATCTTTTTTAGGATAAGAGTGTTTTGGGTCAACACACCCGAACTGACCCATTTTACCCAATGGACCTCCATCACATAAAGCATCATGCGTTATATCGTTTAAAAACTTCACTGAATTCATCCAATTTTTGCTTGATCACTAAAACTGAATTAGGGTCACCAATATATGATATTCCTCCACATTTTTCCCAACATATTTATCACTCTTTTCATAACACTATTGGGGCAAATTTGTGATTTGTATTCCTCTATAGTTTATCGGTTTAAGCCTCAAATTTAAATAGTTTGAATAGGTCTAATTATCAACATATTTCCAAAATGGTCTAATTGGCAATTCATTTCTGAGTATTTCCACATAAAACACGTTAGTGCAATGATCAAATAGGAAAACTTGGGCATGATAAAATAGTGTTGAATCACATGTGATTTCTCATGTATTTTTAACAAAGAAAAAGAAAAGAAAGGAAAAAAAGACGAAAAATACATGAAGAAAGTGACAATAAAAATTGTCGGTAAATATATCAAAGTCTCCGCTAATAGAAAGATAGTTAAATATTCATCGCGATAGTGTAATTATTTGGCTTAACGTTTAAAGGTTTAAAAGATATCACTTTTTGAAATAAATGGGATGAAAATGAACTTTTTATTTAATATAAAAAATGAGTGGCTAGAATTAATATATTTATATACAAGAAATTTTTGGTATATAAATAATCTCTCATCATTGGATATTAAATTAGCTATGTTTAAATGTAAAGTAAAAAGGGAGAGATGAGGAGAGATATTAGGACTGACATATACTACATAAAACTGTATCTTGAGTATGTTTGGTGAAAATCGTAGTTGTATGAAGCAATAGCATTAAGTGGTAGCAGAAAGCTGCAGCAGTAACCAGTAGCAGGAATCTGTTTGTTTTTATAAAGCATTTGGTAACATTATTGTACAGTCATAATTAGTAAGTGGAAATGCAACTTGCTCGTTAATGCTATAGAAGTAGTGTTTTGATTTGGAGTGTTTAAAAAAAGTATACATCATAGTTGTTTGTTCCAAACAATCATTTTGTGCCATACGCTAACCAGTAGTTTATAGTTGCTTCAAAACACTCCTAATGGTTGCTACCAAACTCATAATTTTGTTAAAAGTATTGCTTCAAGGTATGAAACTAGGGGCGGGGCATTTTCGGGGAGTAACCTGCTTCCCATTACTCAATAGGGCAATTCCTCGCACATAATTAAGGGAGCCATTGAAAGGTGACTAAAACACCAGAAACGGGGACATCGTAGTTACTTCACAAAGACTTGCCATGGTAAGGAAGAAGGGGGGAACATGCACACTTGGAGAGCGCAGTACAACGGAGAGTTGTATGCTGCGTTCGGGAAGGATGAATTGCTCCCGAAAAGGAATCTATTGATTCTCTCAAAGTTACAATTTTAAACCCAAATCGTGTAAATAACACTTTATACTTTGATTCTGAAACCCTAGATCTAAACAGTATAACAAGCACACCTATCATAGGCTTGTAAACTTAGAAATCTACTAATATAACTAAATAAAATTATAAAATGAAAATCAGCCTAAAATTATAAATGAAGCAAATAAAAATAGTCAAAATAGTCCAACTTTATTCATTATTTATGGTTTTATAAACCATTTATTTATACTTTTATTGATACATGTTTAGCGAAAAGCTCAACCAATCCTAGGGACTACAACAACAACTCCATCTGGTTTATCGAGATCCACCCAAACCCTGTTGGTACACCAATCATGTGTGCGTCTCATGTTCCACACTATTGGTACAGCTTTAATGTTCGAATTCCATTTCTCAATTACTTTGCAAGCTTCATATCCAGTCACTCCAAGCAGCTCTGGCCACATCTTGTAAACATCATAGGGTTGGTATTGAGAATCACATGGTGGAAATGGAGCCATGATTTGCAGCTTTCGAACTTGAATTGAGTATTGCTAATCAAATAAGCCTTTTTATACTTGAATGTGTAGGAAGTATCATTTATGAACATGTAATATAATTTTGTGAGTTTAACTTCGTATGACATAATATAATATAATATAATATAATATAATATAACATAAAATAATATAATATAATATAATATAATATAATATAATATAATATAATATAATATAATATAATATAATATAATACAATAAAGTTAAACGTAAATATTTGTGTTGCCTTAAACTTTTATGTCTAGTTGAGTTGAATTTATAGATTTCTCATTTATATATTTTAACGAGTTATTAGTTCGTCACGCATTGCGGCGGAGCAAATTTAAATACAATATTTGTTCTAAAATATTGAAAGATTAGATTGCCACGTATCGTGGTTCTATATGGAAATTATATCTTTGTGTATATTTTTAATATTACAAACATTGTTTGGTGTACCATGTGTTCATGTTGTAACAATAATGATGCGTATTTTTCATCCTGCTTTAAATTTATAAACTAAGATATACAAGGATTAACACATTCTAACGGGCAGAGAACCTGATAGAGTGTAGTAAAACCTAGGTGCGTTATATCGTTTAAAAACTTCACTGAATTCATCCAATTTTTGCTTGATCACTAAAACTGAATTAGGGTCACCAATATATGATATTCCTCCATATTTTTTCCAACATATTTATCACTCTTTTCATAACACTATTGGGGCAAATTTGTAATTTGTATTCCTCTATAGTTTATCGGTTTAAGCCTCAAATTTAAATAGTTTGAATAGGTCTAATTATCAACATATTTCCAAAATGGTCTAATTGGAAATTCATTTCTCAGTATTTCCACATAAAACACGTTAGTGCAATGATCAAATAGGAAAACTTGGGCATGATAAAATAGTATTGAATCACATGTGATTTCTCATGTATTTTTAAAACGGAAAAGAAAAGAAAGGAAAAAAAGACGAAAAATACATGAAGAAAGAGACAATAAAAATTATCGAAAAATATATCAAAGTCTCCGCTAATAGAAAGATAATTAAATATTTATCGCGATAGTGTAATTATTTGGCTTAACGTTTAAAGGTTTAAAAGATATAACTTTTTGAAACAAATGGGATGAAAATGAATTTTTTATTTAATATAAAAAATGAGTGGCTAGAATTAATATATTTATATACAAGAAATTTTTGGTATATAAATAATCTCTCATCATTGGATATTAAATTAGCTATGTTTAAATGTAAAATAAAAAGAGAGAGATGGGGAGAGATATTAGGACTGACATATACCACATAAAACTCTATCTTAAGTATGTTTGGTGAAAATCGTAGTAGTATGAAGCAGTAGCATTAAGTGGTAGCAGAAAGCTGTAGCAGTAACTAGTAGCAGGAATCTCTTTGTTTTTATAAAGCATTTGGTAACATTATTGTACAGTCATAATTAGTAAATGGAAATGCAACTTGCTCGTTAATGCTAATAGAAGTAGTGTTTTGATTTGGAGTGTTTAAAAAAAGTATACATCATAGTTCTTTGTTCCAAATAAACATTTTGTGCCATACGCTAACCAGTAGTTTATAGTTGCTTCAAAACACTCCTAATGGTTGCTACCAAACTCACAATTTTTTTAAAAGTATTGCTTCAAGGTATGAAACTGGGGGCGGGGCATTTTCGGGGAGTAGCCTGCTTCCCATTACTCAATACGGAAATTCCTCGCACATAATTAAGGGAGCCATTGAAAGGTGACTAAAACACCAGAAACGGGGACATTGGAGTTATTTCACAAAGACTTGCCATGGTAAGGAAGAAGGGGGGAACAGGCACACTTGGAGAGCGCAGTACAACGGAGAGTTTTATGCTGCGTTCGGGAAGGATGAATTGCTCCTGAAAACGAATCTATTGATTCTCTCAAAGTTACAATTTTAAACCTAAATCGTGTAAATAACACTTTATACATTGATTCTGAAACCCTAGATCTAAACAGTATAACAAGCACACCTATCATAGGCTTGTAAACTTAGAAATCTACTAATATAACTAAATAAAATTATAAAATGAAAATCAGCCTAAAATTATAAATGAAGCAAATAATAATAGTCAAAATAGTCCAACTTTATTCATTATTTATGGTTTTATAAACCATTTATTTATACTTTTATTGATACATGTTTAGCGAAAAGCTCAACCAATCCTAGGGACTACAACAACAACTCCATCTGGTTTATCGAGATCCACCCAAACCCTGTTGGTACACCAATCATGTGTGCGTCTCATGTTCCACACTATTGGTACAGCTTTAATGTTCGAATTCCATTTCTCAATTACTTTGCAAGCTTCATATCCAGTCACTCCAAGCAGCTCTGGCCACATCTTGTAAACATCATAGGGTTGGTATTGAGAATCACATGGTGGAAATGGAGCCATGATTTGCAGCTTTCGAACTTGAATTGAGTATTGCTAATCAAATAAGCCTTTTTATACTTGAATGTGTAGGAAGTATCATTTATGACCATGTAATATAATTTTGTGAGTTTAACTTCATATGACATAATATAATATAATATAATATAATATAATATAATATAATATAATATAATATAATATAATATAATATAGTATAATATAATATAATATAATATTATGTAGTATAATATAATATAATATAATATAATATAATATACCATAATATAATACAATATAAAGTTAAACGTAAATATTTGTGTTGCCTCAAACTTTTATGTCTAGTTGAGTTGAATTTATAGATTTCTCCTTTACATATTTTAACGAGTTATTAGTTCGTCACGCATTGCGGCGGAGCTAATTTAAATACAATGTTTGTTCTAAAATATTGAAGGATTAGATTGCCACGTATCGTGGTTCTATACGGAAATTATATCTTTATTTATATTTTTAATATTACAAACATTGTTTGGCGTACCATGTGTTGTAACAATATTGATGCGTATTTTTCATCCTGCTTTAAATTTATAAACTAAGACATACAAGGATTAACACATTCTAACGGGCAGAGAACCCGATTGAGTGTAGTAAAACCTAGGTAAATCCAAGTGTCGTCCCTAAGAGGTGTTGTTCTAAAGATCTATGGTATTTGTATTTTAAAAGGTTTGAATAAAAGAAGATATTTGATAATTAAAAACCTAATTTAACAGAATCAAAATTTGAATCTCGCGTAAAAATTGAACGTTTAGTCTCTTGTAAAAAATAAATTTTACTCAAATTTTTCAGCCAAAAAACTCTTTTTTTTTACTAACTCGGTAAGGTCTCTAACTCGGTAACTTGATAAGGTCTCTAACTCGGTATGGTTCTTGTAACTCGATAAGATCATGTAACTCGATAAGATCTGTTAACTCAGTAAGGTTCACTAACTTGATAAGATAGCTAACTCGGTAAGGTACACTAACTCGATAAGATAGCTAACTCGGTAACCTAATGAAATTTCGCAGCGTTTTGTTTAGGAAAACCCAAGTGAAATCCTTACTCGATAAACGATAAGGTGAAAGGCTAACTCGCCAAATGTATAACTCGATAAAAGTTACACCGTAACTCGATACTTTGTCACTAACTCGATAAGCAACCTAACTCGATAACAGCAGTGCTAACTCGATACCCTTACTCGATAATCCCTTCCTAACTCGATAAAAACTGTTCCTAACACGATAAAAACTGTTCCTAACTCGGTAATACGCCGATGAACAGTACCCAAATCCTCAAAAATCCGATTTTTCACCCAAAAAACGATCTAAAACAACCTAAAATTATCCCTAGGCGATTGATACCACTTGTAGGACCGTAGAACAACCTTAATCACTTATGAATCTTGCCTAAATCTAGAGAGAGAAAGTAAGTCGAGAGAGAGAGTGGGTAGGAACTCTAGTGTGTGAAAATAATAAGCCTTGTTATTACTAAGAGAACCAACATCTTCCATGAGGATTACAAGAGTATTTATAGTGGTTGTCTAGGGCTTCACATATCTTTGAAACTATTACATAACTAGCCCTTAGACTTTATAAAATCATGAAAACTAAACATAAACTTCATCATAATGATATACTAAAGCAACCTATTACAACACATTAATGACCAACACTTTTTATAAAAAAATACGATCCTAACACAAGCGGTGGCATCGTAACAGTAAAACAGCGCATATATAGCTTATTTTCAAAATTATGGGCTTATATAGCTTATTATGATATAACAAAGCTCAAAATTTTCAAAATAGGCGAAAAAATGGGCTAACGAAACAAAAGCCGAAATTGCATAAATACGTAAGTTTAAACTGAGCTTGAATCGAGTATGTTGTGTATTTTTAGGAGTGTTTGTTTGATATATTTTTGGTTTAAGAGATCTTTTTTAGGATAAGAGTGTTTTGGGTCAACACGCCCGAACTGACCCATTTTACCCAATGGACCTCCATCACACAAAGCATCATGTGTTATATCGTTTAAAAACTTCACTGAATTCATCCAATTTTTGCTTGATCACTAAAACTGAATTAGGGTCACCAATATATGATATTCCTCCATATTTTTTCCAACATATTTATCACTCTTTTCATAACACTATTGGGGCAAATTTGTGATTTGTATTCCTCTATAGTTTATCGGTTTAAGCCTCAAATTTAAATAGTTTGAATAGGTCTAATTATCAACATATTTCCAAAATGGTCTAATTGGCAATTCATTTCTGAGTATTTCCACATAAAACACGTTAGTGCAATGATCAAATAAGAAAACTTGGGCATGATAAAATAGTGTTGAATCACATGTGATTTCTCATGTATTTTTAACAAAGAAAAAGAAAAGAAAGGAAAAAAAGACGAAAAATACATGAAGAAAGTGACAATAAAAATTGTCGGAAAATATATCAAAGTCTCCGCTAATAGAAAGATAGTTAAATATTCATCGCGATAGTGTAATTATTAGGCTTAACGTTTAAAGGTTTAAAAGATATCACTTTTTGAAATAAATGGGATGAAAATGAATTTTTTATTTAATATAAAAAATGAGTGGCTAGAATTAATATATTTATATACAAGAAATTTTTGGTATATAAATAATCTCTCATCATTGGATATTAAATTAGCTATGTTAAATTGTAAAGTAAAAAGAGAGAGATGAGGAGAGATATTAGGACTGACATATACCACATAAAACTGTATCTTGAGTATGTTTGGTGAAAATCGTAGTTGTATGAAGCAGTAGCATTAAGTGGTAGCAGAAAACTGCAGCAGTAACCAGTAGCAGGAATCTGTTTGTTTTTATAAAGCATTTGGTAACATTATTGTACAGTCATAATTAGTAAGTGGAAATGCAACTTGCTCGTTAATGCTAATAGAAGTAGTGTTTTGATTTTGAGTGTTTAAAAAAAGTATACATCATAGTTGTTTGTTCCAAACAATCATTTTGTGCCATACGGTAACCAGTAGTTTATAGTTGCTTCAAAACACTCCTAATGGTTGCTACCAAACTCACAATTTTGTTAAAAGTATTGCTTCAAGGTATGAAACTAGGGGCGGGGCATTTTCGGGGAGTAACCTGCTTCCCATTACTCAATAGGGCAATTCCTCGCACATAATTAAGGGAGCCATTGAAAGGTGACTAAAACACCAGAAACGGGGACATCGTAGTTATTTCACAAAGACTTGTCATGGTAAGGAAGAAGGGGGGAACATGCACACTTGGAGAGCGCAGTGCAACGGAGAGTTGTATGCTGCGTTCGGGAAGGATGAATTGCTCCCGAAAAGGAATCTATTGATTCTCTCAAAGTTACAATTTTAAACCCAAATCGTGTAAATAACACTTTATACTTTGATTCTGAAACCCTAGATCTAAACAGTATAACAAGCACACCTATCATAGGCTTGTAAACTTAGAAATCTACTAATATAACTAAATAAAATTATAAAATGAAAATCAGCCTAAAATTATAAATGAAGCAAATAAAAATAGTCAAAATAGTCCAACTTTATTCATTATTTATGGTTTTATAAACCATTTATTTATACTTTTATTGATACATGTTTAGCGAAAAGCTCAACCAATCCTAGGGAATACAACAACAACTCCATCTGGTTTATCGAGATCCACCCAAACCCTGTTGGTACACCAATCATGTGTGCGTCTCATGTTCCACACTATTGGTACAACTTTAATGTTCGAATTCCATTTCTCAATTACTTTGCAAGCTTCATATCCAGTCACTCCAAGCAGCTCTGGCCACATCTTGTAAACATCATAGGGTTGGTATTGAGAATCACATGGTGGAAATGGAGCCATGATTTGCAGCTTTCGAACTTGAATTGAGTATTGCTAATCAAATAAGCCTTTTTATACTTGAATGTGTAGGAAGTATCATTTATGAACATGTAATATAATTTTGTGAGTTTAACTTCATATGACATAATATAATATAATATAATATAATATAATATAATATAATATAATATAATATAATATAATATAATATAATATAATATAGTATAATATAATATAATGTAGTATAATATAATATAATGTAATATAATATAATATAATATACCATAATATAATACAATATAAAGTTAAACGTAAATATTTGTGTTGCCTCAAACATTTATGTCTAGTTGACTTGAATTTCTAGTTTTCTCCTTTATATATTGAAGGATTAGATTGCCACGTATCGTGGTTCGATACGGAAATTATATCTTTGTGCATATTTTTAATATTACAAACGTTGTTAGGTGTTCCATGTATTCATGTTGTAACAAAAATTGATGCGTATTTTTCATCATGCTTTAAATTTATAAACTAAGACATACAAGGATTAACACATTCTAACGGGCAGAGAACCCGATTGAGTGTAGTAAAGCCTAGGTAAATCCAAGTGTCGTCCTTAAGAGCTGTTTTTCTAAAGATCTATGGTATTTGTATTTTAAAAGGTTTGAATAAAAGAATATATTTGATAATTAAAAACCTAATTTAACAGAATCAAAATTTGAATCTCGCGTAAAAACTGTTCCTAACTCGATAAAAACTGTTCCTAACTCGGTAATATGTCGATGAACAGTACCCAAATCCTAAAAAATCCGATTTTTCACCCAAAAAACGATCTAAAACACCTAAAATTATCCCTAGGCGATTGACACCACTTGTAGGACCGTAGAACAACCTTAATCACTTATGAATCTTGCCTAAATCCAGAGAGAGAAAGTAAGTATAGAGAGAAAGTGGGTGGGAACTCCAGTGTGTGAAAATAATAAGCCTTGTTATTAGTAAGAGAACCAATATCTTCCATGAGGATTACAAGAGTATTTATAGTGGTTGTCTAGGGCTTCACATATCTTTGAAACTATTACATAACTAGCCCTTAGACTTTAGAAAATCATGAAAACTAAACATAAACTTCATCATAATGATATACTAAAGCAACCTGTTACAACACATTAATAACCGACACTTTTTATAAATAAAATACGATCCTAACACTAACGGTGGCATCGTAATAGTAAAACAGCGCATATATAGCTTATTTTCAAAATTATGGGCTTATATAGCTTATTATTATATAACAAAGCTCATAATTTTCAAAATAGGCCAAAAAATGGGCTAATGAAACAAAAGCCGAAATTGCATAAATACGTAAGTTTAAACTGAGCTTGAATCGAGTATGTTGTGTATTTTTAGGAGTGTTTGTTTGATATATTTTTGGTTTAAGAGATCTTTTTTAGGATAAGAGTGTTTTGGGTCAACACTCCCGAACAGACCATTTTTAACCAATGGACCTCCATCACACCAAGCATCATGCTTTATATCGTTTAAAAACTTCACTGAATTCGTGCAATTTTTGCTTGATCACTAAAACTGAATTAGGGTCACCAATATATGATATTCCTCCATATTTTTTCCAACATATTTATCACTCTTTTCCTAACACTATTGGGGCAAATTTGTGATTTGTATTCCTCTATAGTTTATCGGTTTAAGCCTCAAATTTAATTAGTTTGAATAGGTGATGAGGCGAAAAATGATCTGTTTTTAGGGGGTCATTTAAGCCCGGAATTGAATTTATTTGATCAAATATTGCCCTAAATCGTTCCTTTTATGATTTTAGGTACTTTTGGAGTGAATTCTGGAAAAGGAAGCATTTTGAACGTTTTTTGACCATAAAAGTGAAGAAAATGGCAAAGTCTTAATTTTCCTTGCTGGGAACAGTACCTGACGGCGTCAAGAGCATTTTGATGACGGCGTCAAGAGCAAAAGTAGTGACGGTCCAGTAGAAATGTGACGGCGTCAAAGCATGGCCGTCAAAAGTAAAAGTGGTGACGGCCCAAAACAACATTACACATGACGGCATCAGATCTGGATCCAGGCAAACCGATTTTATTTTTGGCGGCGGGTTGACGGCGTCAGAAGTTTCTTCTTGACGCCGTCACCTTAGGAAATCTATATATAGTCTTTGTAATTTTCATTCTGAGAGGAGAGGACAATTTTAGGGACGAGTTGAATAAACCCTAGCTCGACTTTTACAGTATTTTCAAGGGTTTTCACCCCTTGAAACCTTTCATGTTCAATTAAGATAAGTATCCTTTCAATTCATTCAATATGTCTATGTGTTGTTTGAATATATCTTACGCTTGTCTTGATTTTAACATGCTAGGCTAGATCTCTTGTGTGTTTGCTTAGATGTAATGAAACCTAAATGTTGATTATAGGTTGATTGCTTGTTTATAGTTGTAATGGATGAATGATTTCGATGTTAGGCTTAAGAAAACTGGCAGACTTCCATTGTGTAACATGCTTGAACGTCTTAAGAAACATGAACCAATGCGTACTAGGTTTTATGGTTGTATTTAATGCATGAGCGAATTCTAATGATCCCATGTTAGGAGCTTCTTGCAGGCTCGACATAGGAGTGAAGTAGGAGATTATAGAGTTGGGGAAGTACGTACGCCACCCCACGATTAGTATTAAGGAATATAACCCATCATCCACGCAACTGTAACAAACTATCAACCTGTAAAAGATATCTAGGGAGTAATGAATTCTAAGTAAACACAACTTTCCCATTTATTGTTCACACTACTAGTTAAATTAGCTTTATTTTCATTTTTGTTATTTTATTTCAATTGCATCTTAGTTATTGGGTTAGTTGACTAGCAAATAATTCCGCCCACTCTTCCAAAACCCGGGATTTTTAATCGCTTTTATAAAAATATAAAAAGTACAAAAAGAATCATCCCTCCCCTCTAGACCTAGTTTTTAGGCTTTCTAATCCTAGCGACACTATTCCTGAGTTGAACGATCAATCCCCCGGTACTTGTCACTATACTATACTACAACGATCAGGTACACTGCCTGGTGGGGGTTGTAAGCTTCTCGAGATCCCTCGAGAGGTAAAGCCTGGTGCAATTCCCACGCATCAAGTTTTTGGCGCCGCAGCCCGGGGAATAGTTATTGTCTAGGTTAGAATTTCTTTTTATTAGGTCTACTTGCTAGATTCCTTTCTAGTAAGATTTTATTTTTATTTTTAGGTTTTCTTTAGTCTATCTTATTTCTTCGTGTCTTTGTTCGTAACCTTTACCATCCGACATCATGGAAGGTGGTAACATCTTTGAACCCATCAACCCACCACATCAAAACCACCAACAAAACCCACCACTAGTAAACCAACCTCTTAGGCCCCGAACCCTAGGAGAGTATTCCCGACCTAGCCACCAAGGCTATCGAAACACCATTGAGCTCGCCCAAGGAGCCAATGTGTCCCCCTTGCGATTCGACACCATCCGGTTGGTGCAAAGCGGATGTGCATTCCATGGACTTCATTCCGAAGATCCTAATCAACATCTCAAGGACTTCCTTAAAATCGTAGATTCTATAGACCTTGATGTTACAACTAGAGAGTCGACCCGATTATGCCTATTCCAATTCTCTCTACGTGATCAAGCTAGTCATTGGCTTGAACGTTTACCCGCGGGATCCATCACCTCATGGGATGATCTCACCACTCGTTTCCTTGCTCAATTTTTCCCACCGGGGAGAGCTACCAAGCTTAGAAATGATATCTTGATGTTCCAACAACGTCAAGGTGAAACTCTATATGAAGCATGGACTCGTTTCAAGGACTTACTCCAAAAAGTCTCTCATCATGGCATAGATCTTTGGCTCCAAGTCCAAATCTTCTATGACCATATCGATCTCTCCATAAGGCGAACCATTGACCAATCGGCCGGTGGCAAGCTACGTGATCTAAGTGCGGAAGAATCATGGGAACTAATAGAAGATCTTGCTCTCTATGACAACGAAAGTTGAAATGATCCTCGTGATTTGAACAAAACGGTCAAGGCAATATCTTTGCCTTCGAACAATTCTAGCACTTCCGACCTTAGGATCATGGAACTTGAGGACCAAGTCAAGTTTCTCATGAAATCTTACGAAGCTCCTAAGCCTTCAAGCCAAGTGAATAAAATCACTTCTTCATGCGAATTATGTAGTGGTCCCCATGACACTCGTGATTGCGTGAAACTCCCCGGAACAGCTTTTGCGGACTACGCATCCTCGCGTACTGACGAAGCGGGAGATAAGTGGTACACTTTCAAACCCGAGCCAAACCCTTACGGTGATTCCTATAACCCTTCTTGGAAAAATCACCCGAACCTTAGGTGGAAACAAAACCAAAACAATTCTTCCAATCCGCCTAATCGTTACCAACCAAACGGTCCACCCTCCAACCGTACTTTCAACAACAATCCTTCTAATAACCATGGTAGTACCAACAATCTTGAAGGATTGATGTCCAAGTTTATGGCATCTCAAGAAGCTCGCATAGTTAAGTTTGAAACCGAATTCAACCAACAACAAACGGAGATGGCCACTAAGATTGACAACTTATTGAAAGCCCTCAACAACCAAGCGTTAACTGCACCTAGGAAGGACACTAGGGACGCCAATAGCGGAATCCAAACTAAGGACCCCTCGTCATCCAAACACGTCCACTTTGTCCATGTTGTCACCATTAAACCAATAGATAAGGATATAGAAGAAAGTGACAAGGATGAAGTTGGAGTAGAAACCGAGACTAGGGGTGAAATTAAGGAAGTTGAGGTTAATAAAGAAGAAAAGTTAGAGGAAGTAGAAAATGTAGAAGAGTACTTTGATAAGTTGCCCACCAAGGAAGAACGGGAATATCACAAGGATTTATTCAATGATCCCGAGACACCATATATCCTTGGTTCACCCCTTATTAAAGTGGGAGATCCCTCTAACATCAACATACCCTGCAACATTGGGCATATGCATGTATGGAAAGCTTATATTGATCCTAGGTCTCCTATAAACATCATGACTAGGACTTATTATAATTGGGTAATGAAGAAACAACTTGGTCATAGGATGATGCCCAACAAGAACTTGCTAAGTGATTTTTTAGGTAGAGTGAAAGGATTGCATGTGATTGTCGGAAACTTCACTTATGAGACCGATTTTATGATAGTGGAGGATACTCGTCCGGTGATAGATGATTGCCTAAGTCAAGTAGTGTTCGGAAAACCGTTCATTGAGGCCTCTAAGATGAGTCATGATCCGACTCTAGGGATAGTTAGGTTCAAGGAAGAGACTGATGAGATTACCTATCAAATGCCCTATAAGATTGAACAATACCGCCTCCTATCGAACATAGAAAAGGAACACAAGCAAGCGGTTTACTATAGGAATGATGAGGATAGACGTAGAGGAGTAGAGTATGTGATGAATAGGATACTTGGTTTCTAGAAAGAATGCTTGCAACTAGGTCCAGAATACAAAACCAATATAGGAGATGACCTAGAAAGTGAGACAAAGGATGAGGTCACGTAGTAGCCCATGACCTTGAGTCTAGCTACAAGACTCGTAAATAAAGAAAAGCGCTTCTTGGGAGGCAACCCATGTTTTGTGTAATTTTTTTTTTATTTTGTTTGATTGTTATTTGTTTCCATATGCATGCTTTATTTTTATTGTTGGTAGATCATGTTTCAAAACTAAAATGGTGAAAATACTTTATTTTGTCGTTTGACTTTGTCTTAACTTCATCCAAAGGTATTTCGCAAAAGATAAGTGTAAGGGGAAACCCCAAATATGTTTTTAAGAAACAAAATTGATCATGATTCTCCACAATATTAAATGAACATGTATATTCGTATTTGTTAGAGTCAAATGCTTGTATCGAGTCATAATGATGTTTTGCAGGATTTCCCAGGAAGTAGGACATAAGTTTTTCCAGAAATTTTCCGGAAACTTAACGTAAAGATTTCTGCAGGTCACTCCTGACGGCGTCAGGAGTTAACTCCTGATGGCGTCATGTGTAAAATTTTGGAAATTTTGCTAGTTTTGTTTTTCTAACGGAGTCTTAAAGTTTTTGTTAAATCTTTAGTTTTATAAACTCCAGGAAATATGCAAACATTCATTCCACAAGCATTATATCTTACTTTGCTTTCTAGGATTTATTATTATATGTAGATTGCCGCCGATTTTACGCGAGGTTGCCTTGTTTGTTTTCTCAGGTTTAACTGGTTATGTATGACAAGAAGATGATTTATATTTCTGGAAGGGAAGCTTTGATTGTTCATTTTCTTGGAGGAAGATCTAACCTTGTTACCACACTATCCACACCGAGCGAATCAGGGGAGTATTTGATTTCATTCTTTTACCTATTTTTACTTTTACATTCTTTAATTGAACATTGGGGACAATGTTCATCCTAAGTGTAAGGGGAGGGTAAATGATGATACCTTATAGGATACACTTTCACTTGAGTTTGTTTGTTTGATGGTAGGTGTGTAATAAAACTATGAGAAATACTTGTTAGTGTAATTTTAGCGCCAAATTTAAAAATTTTTACAACATTTAGGAGTGAAACTTTAGCCTTAGCAAGCGTCTAATGGATAGGAGATTGTATGACTAGCACAAAACCGTACCATTCAGAAAAATTTTCCACCCAAATATGTGAGGTTCGCCTTTAGATTTGATAGGAAAAGCATTTACTATTAGTACTTATGAGTGTACCAGTAGCATTTAGATTCTAGAACTTGCGCTAGTGATGCATCCCGACACTGCTAGTGAGACTACATTCATGTAGTAGGATTTACTACATGATAAGAGGCATTAGGATCACCCTTGTGTTAAACCCGTATCATAATTACTTGACCATTTAAGTCATATTACTACATGATAAGAGGCATTAGGATCACCCTAAATTTAAACACATGTTCCATCAAGAACCCCCATTTTAGCCAAAATTTTAAAATTTTTTCTCACTTAGAACGCAATAAATGGTATCAATCCTCCATGTCTAACCCACAACAGGATTGGCTAATCCAGGAACAAACGGTTCTTGGTAAAGATAACTCAAACCCGTTTATGGCTTGCAATTTGCCAAAAATTGTATGGTTCCTCAACTCCCCATTATCCTCAAAAGGTAATGAGTTGGCTAGCCCGCAAGATTATGGCTTGTGGTAAAGGCCGTGGAAAAACCATAATTGGTAATCAGCTCACCAAGATGTTGACTATTCCATCAAGAGTTGGCTAGTCCAGAAGCAAACGGCTTTTGGTAAAGACTAATCAAATCCGTTGACAGCTGGTGATTTGCTCAAAATCACAAGGTTATCAGGTGTGCCACAGTTCTTACATCTGGCTACTCCAGAAGTGATGACTTTTGGTAAAGAGTTTTTCAAATCCATTAAGGTTTTCCCAATAGATTGCTAGGGACTAGCAATAGTTTAGTGTGGGGGATTGATGAGTGTCTAAATACTCATCATTTTATACCAATCTGAACTGCCAAAACATACAAAAACACTCAAATATGCATTATAATACTTAAAATATCTTAGAAGTGTGTTTTATATGTTTCAAATGCAAAATATGCAAAAACAGATGAAAAACGTACAAAGTTTGCATAATTGGCAGTTTCAGTCCCTCAAGTTTCATAAATTGGCAAAACTAGTCCCTGGTCACTCAAAACTTGTTCAAATATCATTTTAGGTCCTTGGGATTCATAAGTTGTTAGGAAAAGTCCTTTGAAGTTAAAAATCAAAAATTTACAACTCTGGTCCCTCAACTTTGAAAAGTGTCAAAATCAGTCCCTGGGTTATTTAAAATGGAAAAATATTAAATATAACCCTTGTACTATTCTATAATGGCATAATTGGTCCTTTGTGTTAACTGTTGGATATTTACAGGTTTGGCCCTTCAATTATCAAAAAATTACAAGTTAGTCCCTGAAGTTTGGTGAATTGTCAATTTTGGTCCTCGGGGTATTAAAATGGAAAATTTCATTTAAAGGTTCTTTGGTTTATCACATATGGCAAGTTAAGTCCTTGTAGTATCTTAGGAAACCTGCCATTTTAGACCCCCAACTTTCACTTAATTACATTTTTGGTCCTTGTGATTTAATATCTAAAAACCAAACGGATCCTTTATTTTAAATAAACCAAACAACCAAACAATCCACTATCCTAATCCATTACCCAGCCCACTCCCTTCCTAAGCCCAAACTACAACCGGCCCACACCCTAATTAAATAAAAACGGGTCAAACACCCTTGGTCAAACACCACCCAGTCATCCCTTCCCTCCAAAACCACCACCACCACTGGTATTCCAAAACCACCACCACCACCTGTCTCCTACTTGCTACCCACTCCCCTCCACCTCACACAAACCTCCAAGCCTCATTAAACCCCTAAAATCCTCTCCAAGTAATCCACAGTACCCCCTAGGACTTTTGGCGCCAAGTTGCAGTTTCAAACGGCCAAGATTACTCAGACAAAATCAATGGCTCACAATTGGTGGGAAATGACCCAGTGGGTCCCACTAACCTCAGAAGTCTCTACAAATGGAAGAAAAAGCTGAGGAGATAAAGCATTAGTTTAGTTTAGTGTAATTTAGAGTCGACTAGTGTAATTTTAGTCTTTCAGTGTAATTTAAAGCTTCTAAGTAATCAGTTAAGCTGTTTCAATGTATCTTTAATCTTTTTCAATCATCAATTTCCAGTTTAAGTTGTTATCTCAGATTATGCATTTTCATTGAATCTCTAAAATCTAAAAAAGTTGTATGTTGTTAGTTGTTGTTATTGTATGATCTCATAAGCTCATATAAGCTCTGAAAAAGCTTAAATAAGTTTTAGAAAACCTCAGCTGTTTGTTTAGTTTATAAAAATAGAAAATACTAAAAAATCAAATAAAATAGTGAAAAATAGAAAAATCTAGTCACAAGCAGTTTGGGAGCAAGGAGCAGGGTGTCATTTGGATGATCATGGTTTAGAGTCCTATGGGGGACACTAGGTTATGATTTGGATACTGGTTCACTCAGTTTTCAGCTTGGGCTCTTTTGTAAGTGAAATTTGTAATTTTTGCTTTTTATAAGAAAATAGTTTGTAATCTGTTTTTATATGTTCATTTAAGTTTGTAATAACATACTAGAACTATTTGATTTAGTTTCATGATTTCAATCTGTGTGTAGCTTTGATAATTATCAAAACAGTTAGTAAAAGGAGTGTTTGGATCTGTGCTATTCACTGTAGTTTAGGTTTTTTTATTGTTGTTCTTTGTTTATGCAAGTCACAATAGGCTTATATAGTTCATATTAACAAGTAAATTCAGTGGTAGTTCTGTGAAAAGTCAAAATGACAAATTGATCATCATAGTTGCCATCTGTTGTGGAATTAGGATCCACAATTCCTTAATTCAATCCTAAACTAGTAGATTTAGGTTAATTTAGTCTTAATATAGGTTAATTAATCATTTTCAGTACCTAGGATCAAGTTAAAATTCACCAAAGTCAAACTAGTTGATTTTCATCAAAAGTCAAATTGCCTATCTCAGATTTTTCCAAAACTTTGGAGATTTGTTTAGGATTTAGGAATAGGACCTAGGCTTTGAAACTTGTTTCTAATTACACTCTACCACTTCATCTTTTGATTCCCCACCTTGTTAAATTTTTGTGATTTTTACCCTGGGCCCCACTCACCCTCAAACACACTTGCAGGGCAAAGGTGTGCCCTGCACCAGCAGATTCAGTCCCATCACCACCACTTTGGTGGTGATTTGTGACCAATCCAGTGGGCCCCAAACCTTCTAATTAGCATCTTTCAACCCCCCCTCCTACCAGGGATAATTTCTTGACCAATTGTTTGACCTGAAACCCAGTGGACCCCACTTAGTTTTACCCTTGAACTCTGTCCCAAATCTGTGTTGTAACTAAGTTTTTGGAATAGCTTATTTGGCTTATCAGCTTATCTACTGAGTTTATTTGACCAAATTAAGCTTAGACAAGTCCAAAGTACTTATTAGAACCAGAATATACCATAGTGGGTCCCACATCAGCTCATTTGAGCTTATTTGCCCTTTCAGTCAACAAAAGTCAACTGTGGTAGCATTAAGCTTCCACAGTGCTTATTATTAAGCTAGAAATTTATTGTTTTTACAAAAGTTGCTTGTTTTTATATATAATATAGCTTTGTAAAATAAAAATCCAGAAAAGACAACATAAAAATAAGTGATAGTTTCTATTTAATTTAATTTAATTTTAATTTTCATTTTTAAATTTTTATTAAGAAAGTTGTAATTTTATATTTTTATTAATTTCCTTTTAGGTTAAAGTATTTTTAATAATTTTCTCAGAATTTTATTTTGTAATTTAGTATTTATTATAATTAATAATAGTTTTATTTAGTAATTAATCAATAAATAAGTTTTAATTAGCATAATTAGTTTTTATATAGTAACACCTATATTTTATATTTTTCCTAGCTTCTATAAGTCATAATATAATTTTAGTAATTTTTATAGAATTTTTACTGTTCATTTAATAGTTTTTATAATTTAAATAGTTTAAATATATATTATTTAATAATTAGAATAATAATTAGTAAACTAGTTTAAAAATATATAAAATAAAGTTTTTATAATTTTTTAGGATTCCTGTGATGGTTAAATAGTTTTATAAATTTTTTCATAATTTTCTAAGTTGATTTAGTATTATTTGTAATTTCAAATAGTTTAATTAGTATAATTAATATAAATAGTTTTTAATTAATAGAAAATTCATAAAAAGACAAAAACATTTATTTTTATTTTTTTTATACTTTCTTCAAGTTCATTTTAAGTTTTAGAAATTATTTTTATAAGTTTTTAGTTTAATTTGTAGTATTTATAATTTTTAGTTTTAATTAGGTTAGTTTTAATTAAATAGTTAAATAGTTTTTAATTAAATAATTAATAATAAATAATATAATAATCTAAAAAATAGTTTTCTTTTGAATTTAATTTTATTTTAAGTTTAAGTTTATAGAATTTACATTTTTAACCCTTGTAGTTTATTTTTCTTAAAACTCACCTTTTTTTCAGTACGCAATCGCGTCTGATTTTAAAATTGGTGTACATTTTAACGTTTTAGATATCTAGGTTTTACGTAATCGTTCTAATAGTTTATTTAAGTTATAAAACCCTAGTGTAATCACACACACACACACACTTTATACCCTTTCTTGTTCACATTCACTAATCACAGATTCGTTTTTAATACCATCACAACCTCGTTGGGACATTACGACCCGGGAAAACACTGTATTTCACGGAAGCATTTGCCTCAGCTGTTTGACTTGTTGACCATAACTTGGTTAATATTATCTGACTGTTTGAGGCGAATCAAAATTTGGCGCCGCTGCCGGGGAGGTTGTGCGCTTATTCTAATACGAATTTGTTGTATTAGTGATTGTTGAATATACATCCTTTGTATATTTACCATCCTTGTCCATATTTTCATCAAAAACAAAAATCCAAAAATATTCACCTTTACACTCCCACCTATTTGATTCTTCATTTCTCACCCCCTAAACCCTTTGATTCTTTCTATGTCTTATTCTCACCCTCTTGTCTGTCAATGGTGTGGTAGTCCTTATAATGGTGGTAATTGCCCCAGTTGTGGCATGGTAGAGTCAGGAAACGGGTCTGTCTATAACCAGAATCCCTATTCCTACCCTGACATAACTGATTCATTCCATCAGCTTCCACACCATGAGACTCAGCAGTTTTACTGTTGTGAGTATTGTGGTGGTTCACACTACAGTTCTGATTGTCAATCAGGAAACACGCTTGTCTATGAGCAATTTCCTAATAACAGTTTTGACTCACAACCACATCAGTTCAACTGTTGTGAGTATTGTGGAGGTCCACACTTTAGCTCTGATTGTCAAACAAGGAATCCATTTCCTTGTAACAATTACGACTATTCGTTTCAAGACCCACCTCCACAGTACCAAATGAACCAAGCAACTCCTCAAAACCAGCAAGACCTTTGTCTAGAGGTTCTTGAGAAACTTGAAGACCTTAAGGAGGAGTTGGCTAATATTTCGTTTCACAATGCACCAAGTTTTTCTTGTGTATATTGTGGGGGTCCTCATGATAATTTCAAATGTCAACCGTATTATAAACCTGAACATTGTTCTAGTTCTGATACATCCATTTTTGACACATCCACACCCCCACAGTCTCCACTCATTCTATATTCTCGTGATAAATCTATCGCGGAATTACTTGCTGAAGAACATGTTGCGAGAAACGAAAGAAGCATGGAAGAATTACTAGTCTTAGAACAAGCAGCTATAACACGTACCAAATTTCAAAATGCTGCTCTTCTCGATGAGGATGATGAAAGTGATGATACCTCATCAAGTTCATCAGTTGAGACTCCTTCCATGGATATACAGGGAGAAAAGAGTATGGGAGAATTACTAGCAGCTGAACAAACAGAAATTATAAAATCCATATATGCTAGTCCTTCTCATCTCCCTCAGTCTACTGATATCATACCCGAGGTTCCCACTCACTCTCTGAACATGGGGGACGAGCATCTTGACACTATTCCTGAAAAGGAATCGGACGAATTCATAAAGTCTAGTGTTGAGGACCTTGTCTTAATCCCAAGTGAGTCACAGGGAATTCTTGATCTTATGTGTGATATTCCTTCCACCCCTGATAATCCAAATGAACAAATTGAGACTGTCTCTGATTCCAGTGATGATTGTTTATCTTATGGAGACATCGAATTTGTTAAGGCATCACTTCCCGAGTCTAATGTTGACTATCTTCTTGAAGAGTTCACTGATGAACTCTCTCATATGGATCCCATCCCACCAAAGGATGAAAATGAAGTCTTTGACTTTAAAGCGGATTTGAGAGAGTTAGAATTCTTACGTACTCATGATCCTTCGATTGAACTCATTCAGATCAATCCACTTCCTCCGGAAAGTGAAAATGATTTGGACGAATTCGAGGCTTTTATGACTGAAGATAGTTCAATTTCATACGAAGTTGATGATAACTATCTTGATCCCGAGGGGGACATTCTTTTTCTAGAAAGTTTGTTAAACGAAGATACATTTCCCCCTCTTCCAACCAAACAACTTCATAATGAGGAAATCAAATCAGTTGAGGAAACTGATAAATTTCCTGAGATCAAGCTTAAGGACTTGCCTCCTCCACTTGAATATGCATTTCTTGAGGAGGAAGTTCTTATCTTAATTGCTATTCAGATCTCTCTACTTTCCTTCACCTACCAGGTGATTTCTCCTGTTCTTCACTCCTTCGGGAATGAAGACACTATCTTTGACCCCGGCATTCTCATTTATAAATTTTGAGCCGGGTGTCATTATATCTTATCGGAGTGGAACTTTCACGTGCTTCAAATGTTTATCCAAACGTCTTGAATGAAAGTCCGATTGAGATTGTCTCTTCCACTTACTTCCCCATGGACAAATGAATTCGGGGTCGAGTCAAGTTAGCGACTCGGTAATCAAAAACAGTAGCATGTACATAGGTTTTCACCCATGTTTCACCCTAGTGTGGGGGAGATACCCCGCATGTTGTATATATATATATCCTCTAAAAAAAAAAAAAAAAAAAAAAAAAAAAAAAAAAAAAAAAAAAAAATTGTATGTATATACATCTTAAATAAAGGCCATGGAATATTTTCTTCTTACGTTCTAAGTTCGGTTTAACACCCGGTACTTTGAATATTGAGGACAATATTCAGTTCTAAGTGTGGGGGGAGATTCGTTATTCTAACGAATTTAAACACATGTTCCATCAAGAACCCCCATTTTAGCCAAAATTTTAAAATTTTTTCTCACTTAGAACGCAATAAATGGTATCAATCCTCCATGTCTAACCCACAACAGGATTGGCTAATCCAGGAACAAACGGTTCTTGGTAAAGATAACTCAAACCCGTTTATGGCTTGCAATTTGCCAAAAATTGTATGGTTCCTCAACTCCCCATTATCCTCAAAAGGTAATGAGTTGGCTAGCCCGCAAGATTATGGCTTGTGGTAAAGGCCGTGGAAAAACCATAATTGGTAATCAGCTCACCAAGATGTTGACTATTCCATCAAGAGTTGGCTAGTCCAGAAGCAAACGGCTTTTGGTAAAGACTAATCAAATCCGTTGACAGCTGGTGATTTGCTCAAAATCACAAGGTTATCAGGTGTGCCACAGTTCTTACATCTGGCTACTCCAGAAGTGATGACTTTTGGTAAAGAGTTTTTCAAATCCATTAAGGTTTTCCCAATAGATTGCTAGGGACTAGCAATAGTTTAGTGTGGGGGATTGATGAGTGTCTAAATACTCATCATTTTATACCAATCTGAACTGCCAAAACATACAAAAACACTCAAATATGCATTATAATACTTAAAATATCTTAGAAGTGTGTTTTATATGTTTCAAATGCAAAATATGCAAAAACAGATGAAAAACGTACAAAGTTTGCATAATTGGCAGTTTCAGTCCCTCAAGTTTCATAAATTGGCAAAACTAGTCCCTGGTCACTCAAAACTTGTTCAAATATCATTTTAGGTCCTTGGGATTCATAAGTTGTTAGGAAAAGTCCTTTGAAGTTAAAAATCATAAATTTACAACTCTGGTCCCTCAACTTTGAAAAGTGTCAAAATCAGTCCCTGGGTTATTTAAAATGGAAAAATATTAAATATAACCCTTGTACTATTCTATAATGGCATAATTGGTCCTTTGTGTTAACTGTTGGATATTTATAGGTTTGGCCCTTTAATTATCAGAAAATTACAAGTTAGTCCCTGAAGTTTGGTGAATTGTCAATTTTGGTCCTCGGGGTATTAAAATGGAAAATTTCATTTAAAGGTTCTTTGGTTTATCACATATGGCAAGTTTAGTCCTTGTAGTATCTTAGGAAACCTGCCATTTCAGACCCCCAACTTTCACTTAATTACATTTTTGGTCCTTGTGATTTAATATCTAAAAACCAAACGGATCCTTTATTTTAAATAAACCAAACAACCAAACAATCCACTATCCTAATCCATTACCCAGCCCACTCCCTTCCTAAGTCCAAACTACAACCGGCCCACACCCTAATTAAATAAAAACGGGTCAAACACCCTTGGTCAAACACCACCCAGTCATCCCTTCCCTCCAAAACCACCACCACCACTGGTATTCCAAAACCACCACCACCACTTGTCTCCTACTTGCTACCCACTCCCCTCCACCTCACACAAACCTCCAAGCCTCATTAAACCCCTAAAATCCTCTCCAAGTAATCCACAGTACCCCCTAGGACTTTTGGCGCCAAGTTGCAGTTTCAAACGGCCAAGATTACTCAGACAAAATCAATGGCTCACAATTGGTGGGAAATGACCCAGTGGGTCCCACTAACCTCAGAAGTCTCTACAAATGGAAGAAAAAGCTGAGGAGATAAAGCATTAGTTTAGTTTAGTGTAATTTAGAGTCGACTAGTGTAATTTTAGTCTTTTAATGTAATTTAAAGCTTCTAAGTAATCAGTTAAGCTGTTTCAATGTATCTTTTATCTTTTTCAATCATCAATTTCCAGTTTAAGTTGTTATCTCAGATTATGCATTTTCATTGAATCTCAAAAATCTAAAAAAGTTGTATGTTGTTAGTTGTTGTTATTGTATGTTCTCATAAGCTCATATAAGCTCTGAAAAAGCTTAAATAAGTTTTAGAAAACCCCAGCTGTTTGTTTAGTTTATAAAAATAGAAAATACTAAAAAATCAAATAAAATAGTGAAAAATAGAAAAATCTAGTCACAAGCAGTTTGGGAGCAAGGAGCAGGGTGTCATTTGGATGATCATGGTTTAGAGTCCTATGGGGGACACTAGGTTATGATTTGGATACTGGTTCACTCAGTTTTCAGCTTGGGCTCTTTTGTAAGTGAAATTTGTAATTTTTGCTTTTTATAAGAAAATAGTTTGTAATCTGTTTTTATATGTTCATTTAAGTTTGTAATAACATACTAGAACTATTTGATTTAGTTTCATGATTTCAATCTGTGTGTAGCTTTGATAATTATCAAAACAGTTAGTAAAAGGAGTGTTTGGATCTGTGCTATTCACTATAGTTTAGGTTGTTTTTATTGTTGTTCTTTGTTTATGCAAGTCACAATAGGCTTATATAGTTCATATTAACAAGTAAATTCAGTGGTAGTTCTGTGAAAAGTCAAAATGACAAATTGATCATCATAGTTGCCATCTGTTGTGGAATTAGGATCCACAATTCCTTAATTCAATCCTAAACTAGTAGATTTAGGTTAATTTAGTCTTAATATAGGTTAATTAATCATTTTCAGTACCTAGGATCAAGTTAAAATTCACCAAAGTCAAACTAGTTGATTTTCATCAAAAGTCAAATTGCCTATCTCAGATTTTTCCAAAACTTTGGAGATTTGTTTAGGATTTAGGAATAGGACCTAGGCTTTGAAACTTGTTTCTAATTACACTCTACCACTTCATCTTTTGATTCCCCACCTTGTTACATTTTTGTGATTTTTACCCTGGGCCCCACTCACCCTCAAACACACTTGCAGGGCAAAGGTGTGCCCTACACCAGCAGATTCAGTCCCATCACCACCACTTTGGTGGTGATTTGTGACCAATCCAGTGGGCCCCAAACCTTATAATTAGCATCTTTCAACCCCCCTCCTACCAGGGATAATTTCTTGACCAATTGTTTGACCTGAAACCCAGTGGACCCCACTTAGTTTTACCCTTGAACTCTGTCCCAAATCTGTGTTGTAACTAAGTTTTTGGAATAGCTTATTTGGCTTATCAGCTTATCTACTGAGTTTATTTGACCAAATTAAGCTTAGACAAGTTCAAAGTACTTATTAGAACCAGAATATACCATAGTGGGTCCCACATCAGCTCATTTGAGCTTATTTGCCCTTTCAGTCAACAAAAGTCAACTGTGGTAGCATTAAGCTTCCACAGTGCTTATTATTAAGCTAGAAATTTATTGTTTTTACAAAAGTTGCTTGTTTTTATATATAATATAGCTTTGTAAAATAAAAATCCAGAAAAGACAACATAAAAATAAGTGATAGTTTCTATTTAATTTAATTTAATTTTAATTTTCATTTTTAAATTTTTATTAAGAAAGTTGTAATTTTATATTTTTATTAATTTCCTTTTAGGTTAAAGTATTTTTAATAATTTTCTCAGAATTTTATTTTGTAATTTAGTATTTATTATAATTAATAATAGTTTTATTTAGTAATTAATCAATAAATAAGTTTTAATTAGCATAATTAGTTTTTATATAGTAACACCTATATTTTATATTTTTCCTAGCTTCTATAAGTCTTAATATAATTTTAGTAATTTTTATAGAATTTTTACTGTTCATTTAATAGTTTTTATAATTTAAATATTTTAAATATATATTATTTAATAATTAGAATAATAATTAGTAAACTAGTTTAAAAATATATAAAATAAAGTTTTTATAATTTTTTAGGATTCCTGTGATGGTTAAATAGTTTTATAAAATTTTTCATAATTTTCTAAGTTGATTTAGTATTATTTGTAATTTCAAATAGTTTAATTAGTATAATTAATATAAATAGTTTTTAATTAATAGAAAATTCATAAAAAGACAAAAACATTTATTTTTATTTTTTTTATACTTTCTTCAAGTTCATTTTAAGTTTTAGAAATTATTTTTATAAGTTTTTAGTTTAATTTGTAGTATTTATAATTTTTAGTTTTAATTAAGTTAGTTTTAATTAAATAGTTAAATAGTTTAATAATTAATAATAAATAATATAATAATCTAAAAAATAGTTTTCTTTTGAATTTAATTTTATTTTAAGTTTAAGTTTATAGAATTTACATTTTTAACCCTTGTAGTTTATTTTTCTTAAAACTCACCTTTTTCTCAGTACGCAATCGCGTCTGATTTTAAAATTGGTGTACATTTTAACGTTTTAGATATCTAGGTTTTACGTAATCGTTCTAATAGTTTATTTAAGTTATAAAACCCTAGTGTAATCACACACACACACTTTATACCCTTTCTTGTTCACATTCACTAATCACAGATTCGTTTTTAATACCATCACAACCTCGTTAGGACATTACGACCCGGGAAAACACTGTATTTCACGGAAGCATTTGCCTCAGCTGTTTGACTTGTTGACCATAACTTGGTTAATATTATCTGACTGTTTGAGGCGAATCACACACCTTAGCGTTGTACTCATTTTTAGTACACGAAACCCCTAGTACACCCCTCCGAGCCTATCTTATCGTTTATAACTTTAAGCATCTTACTTAAAGGAAGAATTTGTTACACCCCACTTAAATGTACAACCAAATCGCCTTAACCTTCCGTGTATGCACTCATCTTTAGTGCATTATTGTTATTTGTTTTAACCCTTAGTTAATTATCTAATTGATTACATGGTTGCTAAGTCGAGTCATATCCTTGTACATATTGTTTTGGGACGATTGGGACTCATGGGTAAAGTACTTATTTTATGGAGTAATGGGGAAGAACATTATATTATTACCCCCATATGTACGTTAATCTTAAAAGTACTCCAAGAGTTTTGGTTATCTTAATTCGAGTCATTAGATTAGTTTATTATAAAGTATGTAAAAGTTCAAGTGTAAGGGGAATGTTCATTCCCTATGATGAATTATTTGGATGGTAGGGTAAGAGTGTATGCAAAAAAAAATTATATATATATATATATATATATATATATATATATATATATATATATATATATATATATATATATATATAGAAAAAGTGAAGAGAAAAACATACGGACTACCATCCCGTTTCATTCTATGTTTACTTTATGTTTTTGTTATTTTTCATTCGTTAGCTTAAGTCGAGTCGAGTCTTGGCTTAGCAACGCCATATTATACATGTAATTAACCAAGATGATTAACTCGCCACCAGTAAAGATTGCCTATATCCAACAAAACCGTGTTTTCCATATCCCTACACCTAACGTTATAACCCTTTAAAAGACCTCTTTGATAGTTTATCCTAGGTGCTTACGCCATGTGGTGGAGGTTTGATCCTTTCCCAAGCCTATGGTAATCTATTTTACTATGACAAGTAGTGAGAGATGTTTTCCATTTCCATATTGTGATATATACTTCATTACACCCGAGAGATGTGAGTATCTAAACACTATTTGTAAGGTGCTAGTGTATGACCTCCGTGCTTGTCTTTGGTCTTTAGTGGAACGATTATTTGTTTTATTTACTTTTATATTAGTGTTAAATGACCCCTAACTTGTATTTTGATTATAATAAAAGCACATTTGCTTGAGGACAAGCAAATCTCAAGTGTAAGGGTATATGATGAGGCGAAAAATGATCCGTTTTTAGGGGGTCATTTAAGCCCGGAATTGAATTTATTTGATCAAATATTGCCCTAAATCGTTCCTTTTGTGACTTTAGGTACTTTTGGAGTGAATTCTGGAAAAGGAAGCATTTTGGACGTTTTTGGAGCATAAAAGTGAAGAAAACGGCAAAGTCTTAATTTTCCTTGCTGGGAACAGTACCCGACGGCGTCAAGAGCATTTTGATGACGGCGTCAAGAGCAAAAGTGGTGACGGTCCAGTAGAAATGTGACGGCGTCAAAGCATGGCCGTCAAGAGTAAAAGTGGTGACGGCCCAAAACAACATTACACATGACAGCGTCAGATCTGGATCTAGGCAATCCGATTTTATTTTTGGCGGCGGGTTGACGGCGTCAGAAGTTTCTTCTTGACGCTGTCACCTTAGAAAATCTATATATAGTCTTTGTAATTTTCATTCTGAGAGGAGAGGACAATTTTAGGGACGAGTTGAATAAACCCTAGCTCTACTTTTATAGTATTTTCAAGGATTTTCACCCCTTGAAACCATTCATGTTCAATTAAGATAAATATCCTTTCAATTCATTCAATATTTCTATGTGTTGTTTGAATATATCTTACGCTTGTCTTGATTTTAACATGCTAGGCTAGATCTCTTGTGTGTTTGCTTAGATGTAATGAAACCTAGATGTTGATTATAGGTTGATTGCTTGTTTATATTTGTAATGGATGAATGATTTCGATGTTAGGCTTAAGAAAACTAGCAGACTTCCATTGTGTAACATGCTTGAACGTCTTAAGAAACATAAACCAATGCGTACTAGGTTTTTATGGTTGTATTTAATGCATGAGCGAATTCTAATGATCCCATGTTAGGAGCTTCTTGCAGGCTCGACATAGGAGTGAATTAGGAGCTTATAGAGTTGGGGAAGTACGTACGCCACCCCACGATTGGTATTAAGGAATATAACCCGTCATCCACGCAACTGTAACAAACTATCAACCTGTAAAAGATATCTAGGGAGTAATGAAATCTAAGTAAACACAACTTTCCCATTTATTGTTCACACTACTAGTTAAATTAGCTTTATTTTCATTTTTGTTATTTTATTTTGATTGCATCTTAGTTATTGGGTTAGTTGACTAGCAACTAATTCCGCCCACTCTTCTAAAACCCAAGATTTTTAATCGCTTTTATAAAAATATAAAAAATACAAAAAGAATCATCCCTCCCCTTTTGACCTAGTTTTTAGGTTTTCTAATCCTAGCGACACTGTTCCTTAGTTGAACAATCAATCCCCCGGTACTTGTCACTATACTATACTACAACGATCAGGTATACTGCCTGGTGGGGGTTGTAAGCTTCTCGAGATCCCTCGAGAGGTAAAGTCTGGTGCAATTCCCACGCATCAATAAGTCTAATTATCAACATATTTCCAAAATGGTCTAATTGGCAATTCATTTCTCAGTATTTCCACATAAAACACGTTAGTGCAATGATCAAATAGGAAAACTTGGGCATGATAAAATAGTGTTGAATCACATGTGATTTCTCATGTATTTTTAACAACAAAAAAGAAAAGAAAGGAAAAAAAGACGAAAAATACATGAAGAAAGTGACAATAAAAATTGTCAGAAAATATATCAAAGTCTCCGCTGATAGAAAGATAATTAAATATTCATCGCGATAGTATAATTATTTGGCTTAACGTTTAAAGGTTTAAAAGATATTACTTTTTGAAATAAATGGGATGAAAATGAATTTTTTTATTTAATATAAAAAATGAGTGGCTAGAATTAATATATTTATATACAAGAAATTGTTGGTATATAAATCATCTCTCATCATTGGATATTAAATTAGCTATGTTTAAATGTAAAGTAAAAGGAGAGAGATGGGAAGAGATATTAGGACCGACATATACCACATAAAACTCAATCTTGAGTATGTTTGGTGAAAATCGTAGTAGTATGAAGCAGTAGCATTAAGTGGTAGTAGAAAGCTGCATCAGTAACCAGTAGCAGGAATCTGTTTGTTTTTATAAAGCATTTGGTAACATTATTGTACAGTCATAATTAGTTAGTGGAAATGCAACTTACTCGTTAATGCTAATAGAAGTAGTGTTTTGATTTGGAGTGTTTAAAAAAAGTATACATCATAGTTGTTTGTTCCAAACAAACATTTTGTGCCATACGCTAACCAGTAGTTTATAGTTGCTTCAAAACACTCCTAATGTGTGGAAAACTAGAAGGGGGGTTGAACATTTTTTCGTCTTTTTCGTTTTATCAAAGTTTGCTTCTAAAGAATAGACGCAAATTCCAAAAATCTTTGATACAAAAATATAAATACTAGTTTATTCACAGTTTTCGTATAAACACTACTTATATAGAATGTTGAGTAAAAATTATGATTTCATATATCACATATAAGTATATATATGTATATATATATTTATATATGTATATGTGTTTTAATTTGAGTATATCCATTTGGTTTGTTTGTATAAAATTAATGTTGTGAATGGAACCTAGTTTGATCTTTATGTGAAATTAATATATGCACAACACAAGCAATTATAACTATATACGAAATGCTAACAAGTAAGTAAACAAAGAGTAAGAGATGGAAAGATCAAACCGAGAGACAAAGGATTTATAGTGGTTCGGCTACAAGGACACCTTCCTTGCCCTACTCCACTCCCCGAGCACCGAACTCGAGAGTTTGCTTCACTAAGTCAATAACCTCCCTTATGGCGGAGAAAATCGTACACACCTTAGCTTACACCAATTTAACGACACAAAGCTAAATGTCGGGTTCTAATCGTAGCTAGAACCAATCTCACAACTATAATCACAACACAACTCCTTCTACACACTTTTACACCTTCTACACTTCTTCACACCACTTGTTTCTTCACACCTTCACAACTTCAATCTATCCACTACTTCAAGACTTATACTTCTTCACAACTTCTAGGCTTCTATGTCTTAAAAACTTCACTACTTCTTTGTCACAACTTGAAGACCTTTTTGTATGTACTTCTCCAAGGGTTCTTCTATTTAACAAGCTTCTATGTCTTCTCAACTTTAAGGTTTCAACTTCTTTGTCTTCACTACTAATCTCTACTACAATATACTACCACTTCTTATATCTCCTTCCACTAATCCTATGCACCTCTATTTCTTCACTTCTAGTACCACTTCACACCTTCAACAAATCTAGATCCTATATCTAAATCTAGCCAACCAATGTATACACTTTACACACCAAAGAATGAATGATTTACAAGATGAAATGATCAAACAACTTAGATAGCAAAATGATACTAAGTTGTAATACTTCTAGTCTTGATAGATAGAAGTATTCTTCTCTTTGCACTTGAGTGGATGAAGCTTTGGATCACTTAGAAACAAAGACTTATGAATTATATAATCAAAGGATTTTTAAGATAGAAATGGAGGTTTGAATCAGAAAGTTTTTAGTGCAAAAAGGTGAGAAAAATATGTGGAATTACCTAGTATTTAAAGGGCCAGAAAACACTGTTCTGGAGTGTGCCGGTCCCCTTAATGATTAAGGTTGCGGCCTAGTATAATTAAGGGGGCCACCCTCCTGAACGTTGGATTTTCTTGTCCTTTTGTGAGCAAGATTTTTCTGGATCAGATTTGCCACTTTTGGTTAAAATTTTGAATTCATAAATTTGTAATGAATTAAACATATTCTTTTAATTCCAAAAATGTTTTATAAAAGATATAAAATGTTTTGTGACATTTTATAGAAATCTAGTGATTAATAAAAATGTTCCTTTGATCTTATAATGCATTAGATACTTTGTTTATTCATACCTTAAGTGATTAGATGGTGAAAGTAAGTATTTACTACTAAATACTTGTTTACGTCATGATCTTTGGTTTGATGGGTTTTCGTTTTGTGATTATCAAAACATAGAGATATCGAAAGATATGAATAACGTTTTTAGTCAATTATTTATATCAACAATCTCCCCCTTTTTGATGATTACAAAACCTAAACTCATTAAATCCAAAAATTATTTTTTTTAGACAAGCATTTAGTGAGTTTGTATTCACTTCTCCCCCTTTTTTTAGAATCAAAAAGGTTCAAGCCGATAAAATGAAAGCTCCCCCTTGATGTATGCTCCCCCTCGTTTGAGGGCACCAAGGGTTCGAGCTATGGAATTCTTGCAAGAAAAATATTAGAGGCACAAGCAAATACATATAGCATAATAACAACTAATAATAAGCATGGCAAAAGAGAATTTGAAACACATATTGAGCCATTCATTAATAGAAAAAGATTAAGTCAACCACAAAATCATTGTTACACAATCCATAATGCTAAAATTCTAAACAAAGTAGATAATCCTATTGTGCCAATAGAGAGTGTCATCAAACTTGCTTGAATCCCAAAAAGGTTGAAGTGTTTTATTGGAAAAGTAAAAGACATAAGCATATAGAATGCTTAGTTGAGAATGGTAAATGGGGATCATGTTGGTAACTTTTGGTTACATAGATGTTGGTGAGTTTGGTGATGTAGAGCTTGGACGTGGTGAATTTAGAGTTGGGTTTGTTGGTTGTTGGTTTTGATGTTGTTCAAGTGACGGTGTTTGTTGAGATCTAGTAAGAAGATACTCAATCCAAGTAAAGTGCTCATTCAATGCAATTGTTTGTTATTGGAGGAAGATGCAACAAGGGCAATTGTTAACATGCTTATCAATTTGGTTAATGTTGTGTGGTGATGATGGTGAGCTTGATTGAGGTGGATTCAAATTGCGTTGAGCAAGATGTAATGCTAAAAGAGCACTAAGCTCATAAGCTTCTTTTAGCTCCTCAACGAACTTCAAGTGTTCGGAGGAAGGTGATGGTGGAGGAGCATGATAGTTGTCTTGGGTGAAGGTTTGAACATGCAACATAGGAATGGAATGTGAGGTTGTAGGATGTGGTGGTGGTACTCTTGGTGGTGGAAACATGATAGAGCTTGGGTAATCATGAAAACATGATATGGGTGGAAGAGGTGCTTCATGAGTGGATGGTGTTTTTGTTGAATGAGAAACATGTGAAGTATTGGTTGAGAGACTGGGATTGTTGTTTTGGGATTGAGCATGCTCATCATATGAAGAAGCATTAATGAGGGCATGAGTGGATGGTAGGTTGTGAGATGAGTCAATAGTATGGGTTTGAGGTTTAGTTGTTGGTTGACTTGGAACAACATCACTTGAGTTGTGACAAGAATCAAGTTTCCTCCTCCAAACGGGTTTGACGGAGATCCTTGCGGTTCTTGAAACCTTAGGTTTTTGGTTGTTGGGGGATGACATGTTTGGATGTGATAGCATTTATGATGGGAAGAAGGTATTTATAGTGTAAGAGAAATGTGGTTTAGGAAGGTAAATTGTGAGGTATAGTATGGGACAAAATATGTTTGTGAATTTTGGGAAGTATAGGGTGAAGCGGGTCAAAAAGTGACAAAGAAAACAATAACCCTGACCATCAGATGGCCGGTCCGCTTAATTAGGGGCCGGTTCTCTTAATCATTAAGGGGGCCGCCTTATATAATTAAGGGGGCCGCCCATCTAGTGAATTCCAGAATGCCAGAATTGGGTTTGTGGTAGAAAATTTTCAGACAGGTTGTGTTTTTGGGTTTGGATTCAAGTAAGTTCAACTCTTTGAGGCAATATAGGATATACTAATCATAGATGTAGAGAATGTTATTAAAACAAATTAAGTAGACAAGTAATTTCTAATATACATGCAATCTACTTATTGGCCAATTAAGTTAAACAACCAAGGAAGCAATAAAACATACTAGTCAAATATGCAACTATATGAAAATGATAATATGTAGGCTAGTTCAAACATATTGATGAGTGCTCACAAGAAACAAATGGGAAGATATGATTGTATGGACTTCAAGCCTTGTTACAAACAAGATCCATATGGGCAAACCATAATTCTCATTAAATGATTTGATTAAATTGTGAATGTCATTTTCATAGAAGTGTATGACACATATCAGATAATCAAATATATTTTTAATAAAACGTTTTTAGTTTTATTTAACAATGCTTTGAAATAGATTCAAGTGTGTATTAAAGTAAAATAGATTGAGTTTTGCTTCATAACATGTTGACAAATTGGATAAGAAAATTTTTCCAATCTTGATTTTGATTAAAATAAAGTTATGGTAGCTTACAGTTAAATATGTTATTTGAAGCAAGATGAGATAGATATTTTAAAGATTATTTTTCAAAGCGAGAGGTTTTAAACATGACATTTTATTTTTGATAGCAAGAAATCACAAATGAAGGATTTGAAATAGAAACTTATCATATTCAAGAGAATCAATTGAGCCCATTGTCACATATAATCATCTTCAATGGCAACTAAAGACATGGATGAGTGATGGTAAATTCTAATGGTCTTAACGCAATATGATTGAAAGGGAAAAGGTAAATCATCTATAGATACAAGATTAGCGCATGTATATATATATATATATATATATATATATATATATATATATATATATATATATATATATATATATATATATATATATATATATACACTAAACTCATCATAGTATTAAATGCTAACAAGTCTTAATTATAGCACATCTATTAATGTGTGACAACTGGCAATTTAGGGAAACAATTTATAAACCCGCATTACTTTAAATTTAATGATTTTTGGAATATTTGAAAATTTTATTCGTGATGAGAATTGTAAACGTTGAACCGTGGTTTTAAACTTTGTGATATTTATGGAAGTTGAGTTTTAATTATTGGTTTGGTTTGATATATTCGTGGTGATTATTTTTTAGATATTTATTTGGCACTACATTGACTCCGGCACTAGGATAACTTAACAAAATTTTATAAATTTTAAATGTTTGGTTCGGTTATTATATATTTCTGGAACGTATCGTGAGATTTTGAATATTTGGGAATGAGCTCGGTTCGAGAGAGTCGGTTTAATTTAAACAAGTTTAGGGTTTGGTCCGCGTTAGTTACATCGGGTTACCTCACCCACATTCTTAATAATAATCTTATTATTATTATCATTATTATTAAAATTTATTATTTATTTTTTTTGGGCTTGAGGCCGGTTTTGGTTTTGTGGGTATTACCACCCACGCCCCACACAAACACAAACATAAACATACAAACACAACCTCCATCCTCATCTCTCTCTCTCTCTCTCTCTCTCTCTCTCTCTCTCTCTCTCTCTCTCTCTCTCTCTCTCTCTCTCTCTCTCTCTCTCTCTCTCTTATTCTTGAGCAAACCCTAGCCACCATACTAGCCGCCACCACTGCCGCCTCACCGCCGCACCACCACCATCACCACTATCACCAAAACACCCCTCGTAATCTCCTCTACCTTGTATTGTAACACACGCACCTCAAAAGTGAACCCCCCACCTCTCGTTGGTTCACCGCCGTGTGTACACCACACCACCACCATCATTTCTTTGAAGATTGATATAGATCCGTGACTTGGAAGGTGAGAAAACATGTTTTTACATGTGGGTTTGACTAAATCGAGTCAAACTCGTCTTGAATATTGGTTTTGGGGCAAGATTTAAAGAGTAAAAAGATAATGGGAAAGATTTTGATAAAGATATGGTTTGGTATCCAGGTTGGGTCGATTTGGTTTCGTATTCATGGTTGGATTTGAGTGGTTTGATGATTCTTGGTGGGTTTGATGCTCGGATTAAGCATAACCGAGACCCTTGAGGTCTCAGGGTCGCGTTTTGTGGCTCGTTTAATCATGCCGAGACCCAAAGGGGTCCCTCATTTCATGTTGTTGTTGTTGTCATGACACCAAAGACCCAAGGGGTCCGTTTGGTTGTAGCTCGTTGGAGCCAAGCCAAGACCATCCGGGTCTTGGAGTTGTTTTTCGGCTTGTTATAGCCGACTAGGGGTGACCCGAGACCAAGTGGTTTGGTCATTTCCTCATCATGGATGCTTGTTTTTCTTGTTGCCATTCTTGTTGTTGTGTATTGTTGCTATTGTTATTGTTGTTGTCCTCGCGTTTTGGTCCAAAGGTAATGGTGAGGTCGAAACCTCATGGTCTCGGTAATTAAATGAATTTTGGTATTTTGGAGATGTGTTGACGAAAAGAGTATATGGGGACCGATTGTGAGACGGTCAATTTAGATGACGGAGATAGGTTAGTCGGGCCCTATTGTTGTAGCACGTGATTTGGGAATTGTTGGACGGAGTTGGATTAATTGATTGTGACATGGTTATATTATTTTGGACTTGGACAATGAGCCGAGAGTGATGACTCGGACATGTGACCATCTCATATAACTCGATAAATATTTATAATCAAACGCTAATAATAAAACTCGTAATAATATTATTGGTAATATAACCGTTTATATAAGTATATAGACGTGAAAAACGTATATATAAATATATAAATGCGTATATTAAAAATAAAACGATCACGAGTAATATATTATAATAACGTGACGATAATTAATATACTATGAGAATAGTGTAATAAATGTTGGAAGCGTTACTATAAATAAATAACTATAAATAACTACGAAATATTTTACGTTGGGTAATTATTAAATAAAATATATCTTTTAATAAACGAGGAAAACCATCGAGTTATACGGGGTTGTGATCACTTGAGTCCAAGAGGACTATATTATTATTTTGTGACTTTTGTGTTTGTCACGGATATGTGACGATTAATACATCCATTTTCTATAACTACGTAACTTATTTAATCGACGGGTTAAATAGGGACTATTTAGCTATATAAAATGTATATATTAATGGGCATTGTATCCTACGACGCCCATAGGTTGTGGTACGTGTACAGGAATAATGAATTACTAAATATCTCGTGGAGTTGGCTAAATTGACGAATTTGGTAAGTTTGACGATATATATATAGGGAATTTATTAAACTTCGTAATTACCATATAGTACTCTACATGCTATGTGACTTAGGTTTTGGGTATAATCTTAGAGTGATATATTATGTAGATAAATATGGAGGATTACCAAATCGACAGATTTGATAAACTTCGATGATTTATTTAATTAAAATATTGGGCTAATATTAGACCTATAGAGTGTTTATCTTGTTCTTTTTCGTTGTGGCTTCTTGTTGTGAGTTGTGCCGACCCTCCACCCGCATGGATACCAAACTCCAAACTAATATGAGGATAATACGAGAAATGGAATTTTTGGAAAGTAAAATGGAATACGTTCGGGATTGGGAATATTTGATTTTGAGGAAATGATTCTGAACGCGTTTATATTGTTAGGAAGTGCCGAGTCTATAGTTTCCGTTATTTGAGTTGCTATACATCTTACTTCTATCAATTTCTTAGGTGTCTATTTATCCGATTTTTATCTAGTTCTCTATAAAAATCGGTTTTTATAGAGAACTAGGTAAATAGACACCTAAACTATAGCAATCGGTTATAGTTTAGCAATCGGTTTTTATAGACACCTAAACTATAACCGATTTTTATAGTTTAGGTTATAGTTTAGGTTATAGTTTAGGTTATAGAGAACTAGGTAAATAGACACCTAAACTATAACCGATTTTTATAGAAAACGATCCTCGACCAATGCCCGACAGCCCGCCAAGCCGAAGCATCATTTTTTATATTAAGGTATATTGAGATGATTAGTAGATATGAGATTTTTGAGATGATTTGAGGATTTGGGATTTATTGATTAAGTAATATGATGGCATTTCAAGGAATTATATGGCTTAATTGTTTTTATAAATGTTTTAGTAATGCGGTATTTTTAAATCTTTCTTGAACTATATGATTGGGATTTTTATGATGGTTTGATACGGTATTTTGAGTTCGCGGTTTAGTTGTTTTGAAACACTTACACCTAACCTATGCGTTGTCACAGACTATGGTCTCCCGTACGTTCGACGTTGTTGAGGATATTCTTACTGCACCTGTACGCCCAGCACAGATCACCATAGCTCCTGATGATCCTTACAGGATTGCCATACATTCAGCTACTGCGTCACCGACAGCTTCTACTTCTGCACCGCCTGCTGCACCTACTACGCAGGGACCCTCATCTTCTTTAGGGCTCCCTGGTACTTCGAGACAGCTTACTCTTCATTAGGCTTTGGCTCGTGTGGCTCCATGTTTTGCCCATCGAGCTACGGCACGTATGTCGGTATGCCCTGCTTCACCACCTTTGCACTTTGATGCTCACACTCTTCTATCAGATGCACCACCTACATCATTGCGTCGTCGTCCTAGATCACCTACCCCATCACCACATGGTTCACCTGTTAGGAGACGACTGATGGAGTACTCTTCCGATGAGGAGGAGGAGGAGTACGAGGGTGAGGATGAGGCTGATGACCCTCAGGAGGCTGAGCAGGGTGATGATGACCTTGAGGAGGAGGAGGATCCTCAGGAGGAGGAGATGCCTGATGATGATGGTTTGCTAGCACCGCCAGCTCAGGCTGAGGAGCCTGACTCCCCGATACATCTGTTAGAGCCTGTTTCACCTGATCACCCATTTTTGTTTGATTTGCCACCTGGTAGTCCCGTGGAGTCGGATGCGCCATCTGAGGTTTCTGCTGAGCAGGCAGAGTTGGGTGAGACTGGTAGGATGTGGGCTCAGATTACCGCACAGGGCGAGAGGATCTCGCGGTTGTCTGACCGACTTGAGATGGTTATTGGAGAGTCTATCGCTGAGCTGAGAGTTGATATGACTACTGTCGTGGGCAGGACGACTAAGATGAGGAGAGGCATGATGGAGATTCATGAGCATATTTAGAGCTTGCAGCGAGGTTTCATCACAGCTCGCGAGGCCGGTCACAAGTTGTGGCAGAGAAACACCGAGCTGGAGAAGGAGGTAGCAGACCTCAAGAGGGATAGCGACACCCATAGTGTGGAGTTAGGATCATTATGGAGAGAGCTAGATGGTTTGAGGCAGGAGTTGAGGAGCCTACGCCAGCATCGTGGTTAGATAGTTGGATTATGTGGTTATGTTGCTTTCTACACCGAGGAGTGTTCGGTTAGAAAAGCTAGTTATCTTATCCTGATGTATTTTCCGTTGGTCATTCATCTCGTTTGGAACGATTTATATCTTTTGTGTTTTCTGTAGTTGGAACGATGTTGGATCACTATTGTATGGATGATGGTTATTATTATATGATGTTATGTGACTTTTGGATGTGATGGAAATTGAGTTCCTATTCGCCTTATTGTTGTGTTGTGGTGTATTGCTGATATTCTTTCCATGACTTGGCTTCATTGATTTAATTCTTGTTGAGCGTATAATAAGTTCTATCGGAGACTTATGAACCTTGTATGATGTTTCAGATCAATGGCCCCACGACAAAACCCTGTCAGAGCTACCCGAACTGGAACTGCCGCGACTACCCCTGGTCGCTGAGGACGCCGTCCTACTCGAAATGTTGAAACCCCTACTCCTGATAATCTGTACACTACTAATCGCAAAAACAGGAATCAAAATGTTGATGTTCAGGGAGACAATGATCATGTTCCACCTAATGCACCTACTGTGGATAAAGCAATGATCAATCAACTTGTGGAACAACGAGTTGCTGAGCTACTAGCTGAGTCAAATCATTCCAACAATTCTGCTGGGACTTTTCCACCTGTTCGTGCTAATGGATGTAACTACAAGGAGTTTCGAATTTGTGGACCCATTGAGTTTGGTGGGACTGAAGGAGTGGTCTACTTGGTCAGGTGGATAGAGAAGACTGAGTCAGCGTTCAATGTCAGCAACTGTGCGGAGAATGCGAAGGTAAAGTTTGCTTCTTTTACTTTTAAGGATGAAGCTTTAACTTGGTGGAACAATTAATGAAATTCGGTTGGGAGTGATGTGGCTTTTGGCAAATCATCAGCTATCAATGGAGGGAATGAGTCAAAAATTAATGTACCTCTCCCCTTCAAAAAATGCAACAGCAATAGCAGTTTTTGAAGGTTCACATATAATTATTGACATTGAATGATGTTATCAGCAATCATGAACGGATATGGATTAGACAAAAATCCACTTGCTCTGATGCCACTTGTTAGTCCATGAAATTGAGCAAATCTTGATAAGAATAAATAAGAACTTCATTAATAAATAATTAACAAAAGTTACAAGATTACTCAATACACATATGACTGCATGATAACATCTTCAGCTTCTTCAAGGGGATAATTTCGGTATATTATCCCCATTAAATGACAAATAACTCTCATTGATCCAAGCTAAGCTTGAGATTCAATGAGAGGGGAATCCTATCAACTAATACTATGTATTTTTGTTTGTTTAAAATTCTCAACTATCCCTGTTACAAAAATAGACATATATATAGCTAAAAGTACAAAGCCACCATGTGAGGGTTGGTGAGATGTCATGCATGTGGTCTCTCTTCATCTTCCTCTTTTGGAAAAGCACCAACATTCCTTTTGGATCAGTCATAACAATATTCTCACTTCAATGGCAATTTCTTGTACTTGTTTGACTTTCCCTTTAAGAAGTTCCCAGTTATATTTTTCAGTTTGTTTGTAGATATAGCGTCTTCAGTGTCACTGAGACATTTGTCAAATCTCAGTGACCTGGAATTAATTGTAGCTCATATACTTTACTCACTGACACCGCATCAGTAAGTAAAAGCTACTTCACTGAATATGTTTCAGTGAGTGACTCACTATTTTATTAGTGAGTTAGGCTATTTTATTTTCAAATACTTGTGAGAAATATTTGGGTAAAATATTGACCCAATAATCTCCCCCTATTTGAATATACAAATAGCCTAAGTTGATTGGTTTAAAATGAGGGACTGAATGTTCAGTTGGTTGGTTCAGTGAGTAAGGTTCACTAACCAGGTTCAGTAAGAGAGGGGTTCAGGGGTCAGTGGGTGAAGGTTCAGTGACTAGAGGTTCAAGGACCAAGTTCAGTGACCTGGGTTCATGGGTTAGGGTTTAGTGACCCGCTTCAGTGAGAGAGGGTTCAAGGGTTTAGGGGTTCAGGGGGTTTAGTGGATAGGGTTCAGTAGGTGAGTGTTTAGTGGGTAGGGGGTCAGTGACCAGGTTCATGTGGTTCAGTTCCCGGGAATTCAGTGACCAACTGTTCTGGTTAAGGGTTCAGGTTTGATGTCATATGAAAACTTAACTTCAGTTGGTAGGGTTCGGTGAGTGGGTTAGGTTTATCAGGATGTGAGTTTCAATCACCAAAAGAGACACTTTGTTATTTCAGTGACTCGTGGCTGACTTCTGTTCAAGACCACAACTCGTATTGCTCCTTGATAATCCCTTCAGCCCCAATATTCACATAATAATCACATTATTCCCCTGATGATTATACCCTGAGTCATAACAGACTCAATCAACAGACCCGTGATTCAACCATATCACTCCCTGACCTTTTTATCTTTGCAAAAGCTCAGCTCGAGAACCACCTTTACAGCCCAACTGATATGCATTTACTCAACTACAACACTTGGTAGTTTTTGAAGTTGACGCATTTAAGTGACTGTGGTGATATGATTTCAGGTGGGGTTGGTTTGATGTGAATGGTTTTGTGTGAGGGTTATGGGGCAATGAGTGCTTCATCTCCCCCTCAAAATTTGCGGCTCTTAACGCAACTTTTGAAATCAAGCATTCAAGGGAGGTTATGGTTCAAGGTTTGCTCAGTCCGAACACCCTTTAAACCACACTCCCTGATCTTGCAACATCTCAACCCGAGAACCTGAAAGACTTCATTCTCTTATGTTTATTATCCCCCTGATTCATAAGCATCAGCTGATCTAAATTAAGCTTAGTTGAGGTGTAATTTACTCAACCCATTACACCTTCATAATCAGAGATACCATCCGATTCAAACCTGTTTAGGTTCAACTTGTAAAATCATTCTACTACTTAATGAAAATCTCATCAGTCCTAGTGACTATCTCGTTTTCATTACACCCGGACTCAAAAGCTTAATAAGCTTTAATTCCAACACAATCAGAACCAACAACTCTCATTCAGACCCATTCCAACTTTTTATCATTCCTTGATAAATTAAATTTATCAGTCACCCATGTTCAGGTATAGACTACATTTTTCAGGGGATCTATTTTTAGAGTCACACATCTCAGTGACTCATTTAGGCTCAAAGACTTAAAGTAACCATCTTTATCACTTCCTGATGTTTTTCATACCCACGATTCAGGTTCTAACTGATTCTTTTCACCACGAACCCAAATGTAACAACCGTGGTTTTAGCAGGTCAGTTTGACTGATAGTCTTGACTCGGTTGACCTTTTTTTGGTGTGTCCTAGGTGATTTAAGTGATATAGGTGAGTTTTAGCACTAAATCCCGTTGTGTAAATGGTTTTTATTGTGATTTGGAAAGTTTGGAATTTGGGAAAGTTCATTTTGATCACCTTTGTGGTGTAGAAATGACTTGTGAAGTTTTGGTGTTTTTGTGTTTTTGCGTAACGAGTCTTCGTTCAAGTATTTGAGCGTTAGCAAGTTAAGAGGAGTTTGTTTTTATGTTGTATACTTATAAAAGAGTGTGAAAATCTATTTTTGGAAACTTTGTTTTGAAAATGATAATTTTCCGGTTTGTCGTAAAAACTAACGTTTATCGCGTAAGACGTTAGGTTTTGTTTTGGGAGTTTATAAAATATGAAAAGTATGAGGTTTTGAGTGTAATAAATTAATTTAATAAAAAAAATATATATGTATATGAAAAATCGGTTGGAAGAGGATAAGGGGAAAAAGGAAACCCAATTGTAGCCCAATTACAACTCTAAGTTAGGTAATTATCCACTAAATAATTATAAATACAAAATCAAGTTCCCAAAACCCTTTTTCCTGCAATTTGAAGTCGACCACAAGGAGAAACAAGAAGAAAAATTAGGGTTTGTAATTTGGAAGCAATAATCAAGAATCAAGGTAAAATCTTTAAACCCTATGTTCAATTAATTGGTTAATTAATTTAATTCATGTAATATTAAGTATGATGGATCTAGGGTTTGTAAACTTCTGTAAGTTAATTAATTAAAACATGTTGGGATCAATTAATGATTATGTTATGATGATTGGTGAGGAGAATTGAGCGTAAAACATGCTAGTTATTGAATTAGGGTTTGGACAGAAAACTATGGCTGTAAAGATGTGAGTGTAATTAACAGATGGTGAGGAGTTAAGTCACGAATTTTTTGTCTAAATTGAATTTTAATGAAAGAGATTTCCAAAAAGTCCAGCCACGATTGATTTCAAGGTCGGGAAGTTGGTCTTTTCATTTTTCTTTGTTAAGGTCTCAAAGCTGTCAAACCGGGACAGATTTTGGGTAAAAGTTTGAGGGTGTTTTTAGGTTGTAAAAGTGGTATTTTGACTAGCCCTTCTGGAATAGTTAATTATTAGGTTATATTAGACTACCACGAAAAGGATTCGCGATAAAAACTTGTGGAAGTATTTTATGTTAATTAAAACTTTTTGGTGTGCGTTCAGATCCGAATTTGAGTAGTTGACAAGTTTGATTTTCTTTTGAGTACTTGTGTGTGTTATTGGTCCATGGCATTCTGTGATTAGCTTTTATGCATATGAGAGACCATGGTAAATTTTTGGTGTGAGTTGTTGAGCTTTAATTGTCGTGATTTCATGTGGGCGAATGTACCAAAAAATTCTGCGTTTTCTGATTTTTAAAGTACAAGGGATTTAGTGAGTGTTAGGTTATGGTAATGGTTAGTATGGTGTCTAGGAGATCGATGGCGGGTCATATGAGTCTTAGACATCCATCATATGTGTATTACATGGGTTGTAGCTTTTAGCTTGACCATGTATAATGTAGATTTATTTTTGTGTGTTATAGATTGTGATTTGTTTTGTGGAAGCTACAAGGTTTGAGGTGAGTTTATAGTCCCACTTTTTAACTTGTTTTAAACTTGGGATGGGAATGATGCTTGTCTTAAATGATTTGAATTACTGTGATTATGTGTATGTGTGTTAAAGAGCTCAGACTTTTAATGTTATCGTATTTATGCTATATGTAAATGGTAATGATATGATGTGTGATTCTGTGTGGTCCAATTGGGAGAGTGCTTACCCTGTTGCTCGTGCATACGACCTAATTGGAGAGTAGCAGCCCTACTCACTTTTATTCTGTGTGGTCCGATCGGAGGGTATTAATTTACCCATTTTTTTTGGACCGAGGGTCACGTTCCGGCCTGGTATGTTGTGAATTTGGATCGGTGGGCGCGTTCCGCCCGATGGTTGCCTTATGTGTGATGTTGCCTTATGATACATGTAGCTTATATGATAACTATAATTATTTGTCCAGCTATATTTTATAATCACAGTGATTTTGGTTGCCTAGTGTGTATGAGTCTTAAACCTATGAATCTCACCAACATTATGTTGACATTTTAAGCATCATTTTCAGGTGAGCATTCTAAGGCTATGATAGAAGAAAGTGATTAGACGAGACCTTATTTGCATTGGAAGTGGTTTATCTGAGTGTATGGAGTTTATCACGTTGTTTTCTTTTGGGTATTGTTATGACACTTTGTGTCTATACTTTGCCATTTTTATTGAGTGTAGTTATTCTCTATATAGACACCATGTGTTATGATGATATCTATGAAGTTACACCCGCACGTTTCCGCCGTGGCGGGGTGTGACAGATTGGTATCAGAGCCTTGGTTATAGAGAATTAGGTGGTTGAACCTAGACTATAACTTAGGAGTCCCTCGTATAGTTGCATTTAGGATCTATGTGTAAGTATAGTATTTTATATGTCTATTTTCCTATATTTATGAGATGTTTTATTGAGTTTCGGACGTCTATTCTATCCCCTATACGTAGTATTGTATATATCGACTTTATTATATCATCTTCCGCGTGTAAGATGCTTCGTTGGACTGCCGTTGTCGCTATCGGATGCGAGAGAAGTGGTAGGATGAAGCGAATTAACCGCAAAATCTGAGTTCTCGCTAGCATGTATTTATGTTCTGACAAGGAGATGAAGTTTATGGGAAACGTTGGTGGAGAAGAAGTGTAGAGGTTTGGAACCGCGACGACTTCTAGAGATGGAGCCGTTACCGAGTACCCTGGGAAGTTTCCTCACTTTTCAGGTAAAGGAGGTGTGGTTTAGTCTAAACCTCGTAATTTGTATGCACTTGTGAATCATACGAAATTTGAAGAAAGAAATAGAGATGGTTTTGCATGTTGTCGACCACCTCAACATGTAGGAAACATGAATGGGTGGTTGAGTAAAGATGAAGGGGAGTTAGGATGAAATGGTGTGGATTCGGATCTAGAGTCCACAGCGAGTAGTAAATTGAATTGATCTACGTAAGGAGATAAGTGCGAGAGTTGAGTTTGAGCCATTGTGCGACGTCTTTTGTTTTGTGTTATGTTTTGGAATTCGTATAATGTCTTTCGCCGTCAGGAGCCATGTTGGAGCGTAATTACTCTTGGATATTGGATCGAGCTTATCCAAGTGGTTTTGATTATAAAGTTTACGTAATCGATGGAATTGTTCCATGTGAGATGATTGTTTGCGATGTCTTTTGTTTTTGTTTGCGTGGTTGTTTGCATGATGTGTTGTCATAGGAGGGAGTACACTTATGAAAGGGGGCATAGATAATTATGGTGGCCAATATAATTATACATGCGTCACAACACAAATGGACTTGCAAGTATGATAGCATTGATTGCATGGTGTATTAGGTGCTATGTGGTATATGTGCGTTACCATTGAGATGTGTGGTTTTGGAAGTAATTATGCATGTGGAATAGGCTTATAATTGTGGTCGTGAACATAATTATAAGGGTATCACACACGTGGACTTGTAACCATTATTGCATTGATTGATGTTTGTTGCTATATGTTGTGGTAGATGGTATGTGATATCATGTTGGTGATGGCTGTATGGTTAGAGAAGTATTCTCTTAACCGTTTGGGCAGTCGTTATATGTTGGGGTGTGTAGGTGGTAAGATTCCATCCTACCTATCATATGTTGGTACCTCAATTATCGGTGGGTACTTATGTTGTGGTATTTAAGTTGATTCGTTTGCTAGGCGCTCCGTTTGTATACCTAATTTTTTGGTTGGCATTCCGATTCGTACCATGATGGTACAGATGCCATATTCTTTCTATTTGACGTTGTGATAGGTGTTGGGCAATCGAATTTGTTTTGTTGGATACTGGTTCGTTTCTTTGGTTATTCCATACATTCATTCCTCGGATGAATGTTATACTATTCTTCAAGTATTGTTGGTTCGTGACGAGTCGGTGTGGATATTTAATCCCTCATTTACACACACCAATTGAATTTCGTGACATGTTTGGTGACCTGTTAGTATCGGTGTTTTTTCTATGATTTTGGTTTGATCGTTGTACGAATGAGTCTGTAAGTTCATTGTTTTGTTTGCAATGTATTTGTGTGAGTGTTCACTGGTATGACATTCGTTTGATGATTATTTTGATTATGTGATTCTTCTGTGTTTTTCACATCAAATAAAGGGGTTGTGTTAAAGTTCTTATGGTATTTTAAAATTTGTTTTGGGTATTTCAAGGTCATTTGTTGGAAACTATTACTTTTATGGTGAAAATGAAGTGTAAAAAAAATGATGATCATGTTGATGTCTTACATAAAATGGTTTATATATATTTTATAAAAAAATGTATAAGTTTAAGATATGTCTTGTGAAAAACGGTGTTCATTTGTGTTTTTTTTTTGGGAAGGTCGAGTACGGGAATAAGAACTGTCTATGGTTCTCATTTACCAAACTTGTTATGTATTTGGTTCATCGAGTGTTTCTTTCGTTGAGGTACGCTTGTGGATATTTTATGGGTACGTGTATTCATATTTTCTTTGTATGGGTTTTCATGAACATTTTATCCGTGTCTATTTTTATTGGGGAAAATTTCTCATTGTGTTTTTCTAGCTTTGATTTTGATGTTCGTTACATCGCTAGTCGGTAATTCGTACCCCTTTTGAGTTCGTTTATATACGTTTCTGTCCGACCGGTTTCATGGTTCGCGTCGTTTACTTAGGATAGATTGTCGTTTTGATTATCAATTTGTTCATCGAAGAGGAAGAGGGTGTTTGCCAAGTTGTTCAAGTGAGAGGTTTAGCTTCAAGATGTATGTTCTTCGGATTGTGTGGGCATCGCGGAGGTAGAAGATCCATAAGAGGAACTATGTGATGCATGACTTGGAGTTTGGGAGTAGAACTTGGAGACGATATTTGTATGGAGTAGAAAGTGTTATCTACACAGATCATAAGAATCTTTGGCATATATTTGACAGGAGGCTAATATATGTCAGAGAGAAGTTGGGTGTGGAATTTCTCAGTGACTATGATTGTCTGATTCGCCACCGTCAAGGAAGGGCGGACATCATGGTAAGAGCGTTGAGCGGGAGTGAACAAGTGAAATTTAGATGTTTGTGAGCAATGATTATGATAATTCAGTTCGGAGTTAAGAGGATGATACTAACAACCTAGAGAGAGAGGTTCAAGGTTGAGAACATGAAAGAAGAATGATTACTTGGTTTAGACGAGTAATTGGAAAGAAACGAAGATGGAGGAATGTACTTTGCGGACCAGCTATTGGTTTCATTGAGAGGAAGCGTAAGGACATCAATCATACAAGGTATTTGATACATCCGAGAATGGATAAGACGTATTATTACCTTAGCAAGAAATGTATGGAGGAGTGGGTATGAAGGAGAATACCGATACTTTAGCAAGTGTTTGAAATGTTTGAAGGTAAAGGTTGTAGTCAACGATTATTAAGGTGTTGCAACAGCCAGAGGTACCTGGAGATTTTATTAAGGAGGAGTTGGCGAGACTTTTCGCTCGGTGAGTTGGTAAAGAGCCATGGGGTGTCGCGTTGATCATCAAGAAACATGATGAAATATTTACTTCGCGATAGTGGTAAACGTGTTATAGAGTTTTGAGAACGCGTATGAAGATGAGTACGACTAATCTTTCTTAAATGAATGGACTAAGTGAGCATATAAATCAGGCGTGGGATGGTATGATGAGAGCATGGGTGTATTTGAGTTTGGAGGAAGCTGAGGTATGCATTTATCTTTAGCTGAGTTCTCCTATATCAACAATTATCATTCTAGTATTGAGTATGTGTCGTGTGAAAATTCTATGGAAGGTAATGTAGGTCACCTGTTCTGTGGGCAAAGGTTGGAACAAGTCAACTAATTGGTCCTTAACTAGAACGAGAGACTACGAATAAGGTTTTCTGACTAAGGAAAAGACTTAAGGCAGCAAGAGATCGCCAAAAAGAGTTTTGTGAATAATTGCTGTAAGCCCTTAGAGTTTGGTGTTGGTGATATTGTGAGGTTAAAAGTATCTCCTTGGAAAGGTGTTGTGCGTTTCGGTAAGAAAGGCAAGCTAGCACCGAGATACGTAGGACCATTTGAGATTTACGGAAAGGATTGGATTTGAGACATATCGGTTGAGTTTGCCTGAGGAGTGAAGTAGAGTGCATGATACGTTTCACATATCTAATGGAAAGAAGTGGTTGGCGGATGCTAGTCTGCATGTGCCATTAGATGAATGTAAGGTTGACAACACTCTTCGTTTTGTCGAGAAACCTGTTGAGATTATGGAATCGAGATGTTAAGAGTTTGAAGTGTGGTGAGATAGCGTTGGTAAAGGTATGGTGGGATTTTAAGCGTGGTCCTGAGTTTACTTGGGGAGTGTGAGGATCAGATGTAATTAATGTTTGATTTGTGTGTATCCATTATATGTGGTGTTTCCTACGGTTACCATTTGGATTTTCATTTGGTTCGAGAGTATCGTACCTATCTGTGAGAAGTCGTTTGGATCTTTGGTGTTATTGATCGGTGTAGTGTATTTATTTTCGTATATCGTTGGAGTGTCGGAATGTTTTCTATCGTGTGAATTCGGGTATTTAGTCGGTTCACATTTTTTTGCGATTCTTTCTCTGTGATTTTATGGTGTGGTATTTATCCGCTTTAAAATCCATAAATTTCCTTTTGCTGTTGTGAGTGGTGACTATAGTAGTTGAAATCTCGGGACGCGATTTCCTTAAGTGGGGGATGATGTAACAACCGTGGTTTTAGCAGGTCTGTTTGACTGATAGTCTTGACTCGGTTGACATTTGTTTGGTGTGTCCTAGGTGATTTAAGTGATATAGGTGAGTTTTAGCACTAAATCCCTTTGTGTAAATGGTTTTTATTGTGATTTGGAAAGTTTGGAATTTGGGAAAGTTCATTTTGATCACCTTTGTGGTGTAGAAATGACTTGTGAAGTTTTGGTGTTTTTGTGTTTTGGCGTAACAAGTCTTCGTTCAAGTATTTGAGCGTTAGCAAGTTACGAGGAGTTTGTTTTTATGTGTTATGCTTATAAAAGAGTGTGAAAATCTATTTTTAGAAACTTTGTTTTGAAAATGATAATTTTCCGGTTTGTCGTAAAAACTGACGTTTATCGCGTAAGACGTTAGGTTTTGTTTTGGGAGTTTATAAAATATGAAAAGTATGAGGTTTTGAGTGTAATAAATTAATTTAATAAAAAAAATATATATATATGAAAAATCGGTTGGAAGAGGATAAGGGGAAAAAGGAAACCCAATTGTAGCCCAATTACAACTCTAAGTTAGGTAATTATCCACTAAATAATTATAAATACAAAATCAAAGTTCCCAAAACCCTTTTTCCTGCAATTTGAAGTCGACCACAAGGAGAAACAAGAAGAAAAATTAGGGTTTGTAATTTGGAAGCAATAATCAAGAATCAAGGTAAAATCTTTAAACCCTATGTTCAATTAATTGGTTAATTAATCTAATTCATGTAATATTAAGTATGATGGATCTAGGGTTTGTAAACTTCTGTAAGTTAATTAATTAAAACATGTTGGGATCAATTAATGATTATGTTATGATGATTGGTGAGGAGAATTGAGCGTAAAACATGCTAGTTATTGAATTAGGGTTTGGATAGAAAACTATGGCTGTAAAGATGTGAGTGTGAGGAGTTAAGTCATGAATTTTTGGTCTACATTGAAGTTTAATGAAAGAGATTTCCAAAAAGTCCAGCCACGATTGATTTCAAGGTCGGGAAGTTGGTCTTTTGATTTTTCTTTGTTAAGGTGTCAAAGCTGTCAAACCGGGACAGATTTTGGGTAAAAGTTTGAGGGTGTTCTGTGGTTGTAAAATGGTATTTTGAGTAGCCCTTCTAGAATAGTTAATTATTAGGTTATATTAGACTACCACGAAAATGATTCGCGATAAAAATTTGTGGAAGTATTTTATGTTAATTAAAACTTTTTGGTGTGCGTTCAGATCCGAATTTGAGTAGTTAACAAGTTTGATTTTCTTTTGAGTACTTGTGTGTGTTATTGGTCCATGGCCTTCTGGGATTAGCTTGTATGCTTATGAGAGACCATGGTAAATTTTTGGTGTGAGTTGTTGAGCTTTAATTGTCTTGATTTCATGTGGGCGAATGTACCCAAAAATTCTGCGTTTTCTGATTTTTAAAGTGCAAGGGATTTAGTGAGTGTTAGGATATGGTAATGGTTAGTATGGTGTCTAGGAGATCCATGGCGGGTCATATGAGTCTTAGACATCCATCATATGTGTATTACATGGGTTGTAGCTTTTAGCTTGACCATGTGTAATGTGGATTTATTTTTGTGTGTTATAGATTGTGATTTGTTTTGTGGAAGCTACAAGGTTTGAGGTGAGTTCATAGTCCCACTTTTTAACTTGTTTTAAACTTGGGAGGGGAATGATGCTTGTCTTAAATGATTTGAATTACTGTGATTATGTGTATGTGTGTTAAAGAGCTCAGACTTTTAATGTTATCGTATTTATGCTATATGTGAATGGTAATGATATGATGTGTGATTCTGTGTGGTCCAATTGGGAGGGTGCTTACCCTGTTGCTCGTGCATACGACCTAATTGGAGAGTAGCAGCCCTACTCACTCTTATTTTGTGTGGTCCGATCGGAGGGTATTAATTTACCCTTTTATTTGGAGCGGGGGTCACGTTCCGGCCCGGTATGTTGTGAATTTGGATCGGTGGGCACGTTCCGCCCGATGGTTGCCTTATGTGTGATGTTGCCTTATGATACATGTAGCTTATATGATAACTATAATTATTTGTCCAGCTATATTTTATAATCACAGTGATTTTGGTTGCCTAGTGTGTATGAGTCTTAAACCTATGAATCTCACCAACATTATATTGACATTTTAAGCATCATTTTCAGGTGAGCATTCTAAGGCTATGATAGAAGGAAGTGATTAGACGAGACCTTAGTTGCATTGGAAGTGGTTTATCTGAGTGTATGGAGTTTATCATGTTGTTTTCTTTCGGGTATTGTTATGACACTTTGTGTCTATACTTTGCCATTTTTATTGCATGTAGTTATTCTCTATATAGACATCATGTGTTATGATGATATCCATGAAGTTACACCCGCGCGTTTCCGCCGTGGCGGGGTGTGACACCAAAAGAAATCATCATACCCCATATACCACACAACCATAACAATCTTTATATTAAAGATCAGATTCTAATCAACACAACAACTCTTTAATTATCCTAAACATAAACATACCACATGCTTTTACACTCCCTGGATTTCACACCTCATCTCCACTCCCTGATATTCACATCATTTTTATCACTTAACTAATCAATCAGTGACACAACCAATCCATCTGTCACCATACAGGAAACTCTTTGAGTTTCAATCTCAACTCAACTCAACAAAACCGACTCAGCCTAAATCCCTTTTTTTTCATTCCACTTGACCATGGTAGTTTGGATTTTTTTAGTAGATCGATCTGTTTGTGATCTAGGTTTGGATTTTTGAGATGAGAGTGATGGTGTGTCGATGTTATGTGTTGTCAAGAGTGGATTTGGTGAGAGGTAGGTTATGAGAAAATCTTGACCGGAGTGATTTTTTGTGTTTGCTCTCATATTTTGAGATCTGTGATGGGTTTAGGTCGAGAAATGATTTTTGTTGTTTGAGGATTTTTATGTGTGTGGATGATGATAGTTTTGAGATGTGGGTGTCGGTGTGAATTTTTGGTTTGGTTTTAGATCTATGTTTGTGTAGATCGACTTTGGGTCTGAGATTAGTGATGATGGTGAAATGGATTTTGATAGTGTTTGTTGGATTTGATTTTATCATCTTCTTGATGATTTTTGTGAGTGATGGTTTTGTTTTAGACCAGATTGGTGAGAGAGTGTTTTGACCGGATATGTTGTGTTTTGGGTTGGTGGGGGATAAGATTGGGTTTATGTGGTGGGGTGTAAGTGTTATTTTGGGTCAGGGAGGGAATGAGTCAAAAATTAATGTACCTCTCCCCTTCAAAAAATGCAACAGCAATAGCAGTTTTTGAAGGTTCACATATAATTTTTGACATTGAATGATGTTATCAGCAATCATGAACGGATCTGGATTAGAGAAAAATCCACCTGCTCTGATGCCACTTGTTAGTCCATGAAATTGAGCAAATCTTGATAAGAATAAATAAGAACTTCATTAATAAATAATTAACAAAAGTTACAAGATTACTCAATACACATATGACTACATGATAACATCTTCAGCTTCTTCAAGGGCATAATTTCGGTATATTATCCCCATTGAATGACAAATAACTCTCATTGATCCAAGCTAAGCTTGAGATTCAATGAGAGGGGAATCCTATCAACTAATACTATGTATTTTTGTTTGTTTAAAATTCTCAACTATCCCTGTTACAAAACTAGACATATATATAGCTAAAAGTACAAAGCCACCATGTGAGGGTTGGTGAGATGTCATGCATGTGGTCCCTCTTCATCTTCCTCTTTTGGAAAAGCACCAACATTCCTTTTGGATCAGTCATAACAATATTTTCACTTCAATGGCAATTTCTTGTACTTGTTTGACTTTCCCTTTAAGAAGTTCCCAGCTATATTTTTCAGTCTGTTTGTAGATATAGCGTCTTCAGTGTCACTGAGACATATGTCAAATCTCAGTGACCTGGAATTAATTGTAGCTCATATACTTTACTCACTGACATCGTATCAATAAGTAAAAGCTACTTCACTGAATATGTTTCAATGAGTGACTCATTATTTTATTAGTGAGTTAGGCTATTTTATTTTCAAATACTTGTGAGAAATATTTGGGTAAAATATTGACCCAACAACAATAAACTTGAATGTGACTCAAATCAGATTATCACAATTTTGTAGCTCGAATCAACCCACCACTGCTTAGACCATCAATAAGCTGAGAACCAATCCGTTTTTAGGGGGTCATTTAAGCCCGAATCCGACTTTATTTGATCAAATATTGCCCTAAATCATTCCTTTTGTGATTTTAGGTACTTGGAGAGTGAATTATGGAAAAGAAGCCATTTTGGACGTTTTTGGAGCATAAAGTGAAGAAAACGGCAAAGTCTCTATTTTCCATGCTGGGAACAGTATATGACGGCGTCAAGAGTAACTCTCTGACGGCGTCAAACCTCAATAATAAAATCTGAGAGTCATGAAGGCGTCAAAAGTAATTGCATGACGGCGTCAAAGTCCCAAGAATAAAATACCGTAGTTGATGACGGCGTCACATAGGGCGTCAGAAGTAGATCAAGGCCGTCCGAGGAAGTATTTGGCGGCGAGATGACGGCGTCACACCCTTGTTCTTGACGCCGTCACCCCTATTTTCCTATATATAGTTTTCTAGTTTTTCACAAAAAAATGAGAGAAGTTTTGGAGAAACCCTAAAGACGAATTTGGTGCAACTTTTACAGGTTTTTCAAGGTTTCCAAACCCTTGATACCTTGCATTGTAATTGAGATAAGTGTTCTTCTAATTCAATCAATATGTCTATGTGTTGGTTGTCTATATCTTGTTCTTGTGTCAATTCCATTATGCTAGGCTAGATCTCTTTTGTGTTTGCTTAGATCTAATGAAACCTAGATATTGATTATGTGTTGATTACTTGTTTATTCTTGTCTTGGATGAATGATTTATATGTTAGGCTTAAGAAAACTGGCAGATCTCCAAATGGTAACATGCTTGAACATCTTAAGAAACATGAACCGAGGCGTACTAGGTCTTTATTGGTTGTATTTAATGCATGAGCCACTGTTTACAATCCCTATAGTTGTGCTGGGCATGGTGTAGGAGGAGATAAGAGCTCATAGAATTGGGGAGTTATGTATGCCACCCCATGAATGGTATTAAGGAATACAATCCGTCATCCATGCAATTATAACAAGTAATTAACGTGTAAAAGATATCTAGGGAGTAGTGAAATCTAAGTAAACACATTTTCTCCAATTACTGCTCACAACTTTAGTATAATTTAGTTTATTTTCATTTTAGTATTTTATTTTGATTGCATCTTAGTTTTGGGTTAGTTGAATAGCAACTAATTCCGCCCACTCTTCCAAAACCCGAGATTTTAATTTGCTTTCTAAAAAACATAAAAATACAAAAATAATCATCCCTCACCTTTAGAACTAGTAATTAGGCTTTCTAATCCTAGCGACACTATTCCTAAGCTGAACGATCAATCCCCCGGTACTTGTCACTATACTATACTATAACGATCAGATACACTGCCTGGTGGGGGTTGTAAGCTTCTCGAGATCCCTCGAGAGGTAAAACCTGTTGCGATTCCCACGCATCAAGTTTTTGGCGCCGCAGCCCGGGGAATAGTTATTGTCTAGGTTAGAATTTCTTTTTATTAGGTCTACTTGCTAGATTCCTTTCTAGTAAGATTTTATTTTTATTTTTAGGTTTTCTTTAGTCTATCTTATTTCTTCGTGCCTTTGTTCGTAACTCTTTACCATCCGACATCATGGAAGGTGGTAACATCTTTGAACCCGTCATCCCACCACAACAAAACCCACCACTAGAACCCCTTAGGCCCCGACCTTAGGAGAGTATTCCCGACCTAGCCATCAAGGCTACCGAAACACCATTGAGCTCACCGGAGCCAATGTGACCCCCTTGCGATCCAACACCATCCGGTTGGTGCAAAGCGGATGTGCATTCCATGGACTTCGTTCCGAAGATCCAAACCAACATCTTAAGGACTTTCTCAAAATCGTAGATTCCATAGACCTAGGTGTTGAAACTAGAGAGAATAGCCCGTTTACGCCTATTCCAATTCTCTCTACGGGATCAAGCTAGTCAATGGCTTGAGTGTTTACCCGCGGGATCCATCACCACATGGGATGGTCTCACCACTCGTTTCCTTGCTCAATTTTTCCCACCGGGGAGAACTACTAAGCTTAGAAATGACATCTTGATGTTCCAACAACGTCAAAATGAATCTCTTTATGAAGCATGGACTCGTTTCAAGGACTTACTCCAAAAAGTCCCTCATCATGGCATAGATCTTTGGCTCCAAGTCCAAATCTTTTATGACCATATCGACATCTCCACGAGGCGAACCATTGACCAATCGTCCGGTGGTAAGCTACGTGATCTTAGTGCGGAACAATCATGGGAACTCATAGAAGATCTTGCTCTCTATGACAACGAAAATTGGAATGATCCCCGTGATTTGAACAAAACGGTCAAGGCAATATCTTTGCCTTCGAACAATTCTAGCACTCCCGACCGTAGGATCATGGAACTTGATGACCAAGTCAAGTTTCTCATGAAATCTTATGATGCTCCTAAGCCTTCAAGTCAAGTGAACAAAATCACTTCTTCATGCGAATTATGTAGTGGTCCCCATGACACTCGTGATTGTGTGGAACTCCCCGGAACAGCTTTTGCGGACTACGCATCCACGCGTACCGACGAAGCGGGAGATAAGTGGCACACTTTCAAGCCCGAGCCAAACCCTTACGGTGATTCATACAACCCCTCTTGGAAAAATCACCCAAACCTTAGGTGGAAACAAAATCAACCCAATTCTTCCAATCCGCCTAATCGTTACCAACCAAACGGTCCACCATCCAACCGTACTTTCAACAACAATCCTTCTAACAACTATGGTAGTACCAACAATCTTGAAGGATTGATGTCTAAGTTCATGGCATCTCAAGAAGCCCGCATAGCTAGGTTTGAAACCGAATTCAATCAACAACAAACGGAGATGACCAACAAGATTGACAACTTCTTGAAAGCACTCAACAACCAAGCATTAATCACACCTAGGAAGGACACTAGGGACACCAATAGTGGAATCCAAATTAAGGACCCCTCATCATCCAAACATGTCCACTTTGTCAATGTTGTCACCATTAAGCCGATAGATAAGGAGATAGAGGAGAGTGACAAGGATGAAGTTAGAGTAGAAGCCGATAGTAAGGATGAGAGTAGGGAAGTTGAGGTTAATAAGGATGAGGAATTAGAGGAGGTAGAACCTATAGAAGAATATTTTGATAAGTTGCCAACCAAGGAAGAACGGGAATACCATAAGGATTTATTCGATAGTCCCGAGAAAACATATATCTTTGGCAACCCCCTTATCAAAATGGGAGACCCCTCTAACATTAACATCCCATGCAATATCGGGCACATGCATACATGGAAAGCTTACATCGACCTTAGATCCCCCGTGAACATCATGACTAGGACTTATTACAATTGGGTGATGAAGAAGCAACTCAATTTTAGGATGATGCCCGGTAAGAACCGGATAAGTAATTTTGCAGGGAGAGTTAAGGGATTACATGTGATCATAGGGAATCTCACCTATGAAATCGATTTTATGATAGTGGAAGACATTCGTCCGGTGATAGATGCTTGCCTAAGCCAAATAGTATTCGGAAAACCATTTGTTGAGACCACTAGGATGAGTTATGATCCGACTTTAGGGATAGTTAGATTCAAGAAAGAGAATGATGAGGTTGCTTATCAAATGCCCAACAAGATCGAACAATACCACCATCTCTCTAATTTCGAAAAGGGACATAAGCAAGCGACTTATTATAGGAATGAGGAGGATAGACGTAGAGGAGTAGAGTATGTTAGAAATAGGATGCTTGGTTTCTACAAAGAGTGCTTGCAACTAGGTCCGGAATACAAAACTGGTTTAGAAGACGACCTAGAGAATGGAACCAATGATGAAATCACGTAGTAATGCATGACCTTGAGTCTAGCTACAAGACTCGTAAATAAAGAAAAGCGCTTCTTGGGAGGCAACCCATGTTTTGTGTGATTTTATTTGTTTGATTGTTATTTGCTTCCGTATGCCTGTTTTATTTTTATTGTTGGTTGATCATGTTTCTCAATTAAAATGTGGAAATACTTTACTATGTTGTTTGGCCTAGTCTTAACTCCAACCTAAAAGTATTTTTGCAAAAGATAAGTGTAAGGGGAAACCCCAAATATGTTTTCAAGAAACAAACCGATCATGATTCTCCACAATATTAAATGAACATGTATATTCGTATTCGTTAGAGTCAAATGCTTCTATTGAGTCATAATGAAGTTTTGCAGGATTTTCCAGGAAGTAGGACCAAGTTTTTCCAGAAATTTTCCAGAAACTTAACATAAGAATTTCTGCAGGTCCATTCTGACGGCGTCAGAGTATTACTCTTGATGGCATCAGGAGTTAAAATCTGGAAATTTTACCGGTTTTGTTTTTCTAACGGAGTCTTATGGTTTTTGTGAATTATTAAGTTTTATAATCTCCAGGAAATCTGCAAACTTCATTCCACAAGCATTATATCTTACTTTGTTTTCTAGGATTTAGTAACTTATATAGGATGCCGCCGATTTTACGCGAGGTTGTCTTGTCTATTTTGTCAGGATTTACAGGTTATGTTCGACAAGGAAATGATTTATATTCTTGAAGGGAAGCTTTGATTGTTCATTTTCTTTGAGGAAGATCTAACCTGGCCAACCTATAATCCATACCGAGCGAATCAGGGGAGTATTTGATTTCATTCTCTTTACTTTTTCACTTTTACATTCTTTACTTGAACATTGGGGACAATGTTCATCTTAAGTGTAAGGGGAGGGTAAAAAGATGATACCTTACATATGCACTTTCGCTTGAGTTTATTTTGTTTGATAGTAGATGTGTAATAAAACTATGAGAAATACTTGTTAGTGTAATTTTAGCGCCAAATTTAAAATTTTTTACAACATTTAGGAGTGAAACTTTAGCCATAGCAAGCGTCTCATGGATAGGAGATTGTATGACTAGCACATAACCGTATATTCAGAAAAAATTTCCACCCAAATATGTGAGGTTCGCCTTTAGATTTGATAGGAAAAGCATTCACTATTAGTGCTTATGAGTGTACCGGTAGCATTTAGATTCTAGAACTTGCGTTAGTGGCATCCTAAGACCGCTAGTGAGACTACATTCGTGTGGTAGGATTTACTACATGATAAGAGGCATTAGGATCACCCTTGTGTTAAACCCGTATTATAATTACTTGATCATTTAAGTCATATTACTTGGCTAGTTAAGTCAACTAATTTTTCCCACACCCTTAGCGTTGTACTCATTTTTAGTACACGATACCCCTAGTACACCCCTCCGAGCCTATCTTTTCGTTTCTAACTTTAAGCATTTTACTTAAAGGAAGAATTTGTTACACCCCACTTAAATGTACAACCAAATCGCCTTAGCCTTCCGTGTATGCGCTCATTTTTAGTGCATTATTGTTAATTGTTAAACCCTAAGTTAACTATCTAGTTGATTACATGGTTGCAAAGTCGAGTCATATCCTTGTACATATTGTTTTAGGACGATTGGGACTCATGGGTAAGTACTTATTTTATGGAGTAATGGGGAAGAACATAATATTATTACCCCCATATGTACGTTAATCTTAAAAGTGCTCCAAGTGTTTTGATTTTCTTAATTCGAGTCATTAGAATAGTTAATTGTAAAGTATGTAAAGATTCAAGTGTAAGGGTGATGCGTGGGAATCGCACCTTGCTTTACCTCTCGAGGGATCTCGCAAGGCTTACAACCCCCACCAGGCAGTGTACCTGATCGTTGTAGTATAGTATAGTGACAAGTACCGGGGGATTGATCGTTCAGCTTAGGAATAGTGTCGCTAGGATTAGAAAACCTAATTAATAGTTCTAGAGGTGAAAGATGATTATTTTTGTATTTTTATATTTTTATGAAAGCAAGTAAAATCTCTGGTTTTGAAGGAGTGGGCGGAATTAGTTGCTAATCAACTAACCCAAAGCTAAGATGCAATCAAAATAAAATAATAAAAATGAAAATAAACTAAATTATACTAAGGTTGTGAGCAGTGGTTGGAGAAATTGTGTTTACTTAGACTTCATTACTCCCTAGATATCTTTTACATGTTAATTACTTGTTACACTTGTATGAATGACGGGTTGTATTCCCTAATACCATTCGTGGAGTGGCATACATAACTCCCCAACTCTATGAGCTCTTATCTCCTCCTACACCATGACCCATCACAACTATAGGGATTGTAAACAGTGGCTCATGCATTAAATACAACCAATAAAGACCTAGTACGCCTCGGTTCATATTTCTTAAGACGTTCAAGCATGTTACCATTTGGAGATCTGCCAATTTTCTTAAGCCTAACATATAAATCATTCATTCAAAACAAGAATAGACAAGTAATCAACACATAATCAACATCTAGGTTTCATTAGATCTAAGCAAACACAAGAGATATCTAGCCTAGCATAGTAGAATTAAGATAAGAACAAAAGATAAACAACCAACACATAGACATATTGATTGAATTAAGAGTATACTTATCTCAATTACAATGCAAGGTCTCAAGGGTTTGGAACCCTTGAAAAACCTGTAAAAGAGGCACCAAAATCGTCTTTAGGGTTTCACCAAAACTTCTCTTTTTTTAATGAAAAAACTAGAAAACTATATATAGGAAAATCGTTCTGACGGCGTCAAGAGTTAGATCTGACGCCGTCACCTCGCCGCCATAAACTTCATCGGACGCCCTAGATCCACTTGTGACGGCCTATGTGACGCCGTCACCAACTTCGGTATTTTATTCTTGGCCACTTTGACGCCGTCACCTATACATCTGACGCCGTCACCACCTTCGATATTAAATTCTTCATGTCTGACGCCGTCAAGCTTTTGGTCTTGACGCCGTCACCTAGTATCTTCAGCTTGTATTTTTGGTACTTTGTCGTTTTCTTCACTTTATGCTCCAAAAACGTCCAAAATAGCCTCTTTTCCAGAATTCACTCTCCAAACACCTAAAATCACAAAAGGAACGATTTAGGGCAATATTTGATCAAATAAAGTCGGATTCGGGCTTAAATGACCCCCTAAAAACGGATCATTTTTCGCCTCATCATATACCCTTACACTTGAGATTTGCTTGTCCTCAAGCAAATGAGCTTTTATTCTACTCAAAAGACAAGTTAGGGGTCATTTAACACTAATATAAAAGTAATTACAACAAATAATCGTTCCACTAAAGACCAATAGACAAGCACGGAGGTTATACACAAGCACCTCACAAATAGTGTTTAGATACTCACATCTCTCGGGTGTAATAAAGTAATATAACATTATGGAAATGGAAGATATCTCTCACTACCTGTCATAGCAAAATAGATTACCATAGGCTTGGGAAAGGATCAAACCTCCACCACATGGCGTAAGCACCTAGGATAAACTATCAAATAGGTCTTTTTAAAGGGTTATAACGTTAGGTGTAGGGATATGAATTACACGGTTTTGTTGGATAAAGGGAGTTTTACTGGTGGCGAGTTAACAATCTTAGTTAATTACATGTACAAGATGGCGTTGCTAAGCCAAGACTAGACTCGACTTAAGCTAATAAATGAAAAATAATAAAAACATAAAATAAACATAGAATGAAAACGGGATGGTAGTCCGTATGTTTTTTCTCTTTTTCTTTTCTATTTTTTTTCTTTTTCTATCTTTTTTTTTTTTTTTTTTTTTTTTTTTTTTCTTTTCTTGATTTTTTCGATTTTTTTTTTTTTTTTTTTTTTTCATACACTCTTACCCTACCATCCAAAATAATACATCATAGGGGTTTGAGAATTCCCCTTACACTTGAATCTTTACATACTTTACATTAAACTATTCTAATGACTCGAATTAAGAAAATCAAAACACTTGGAGCACTTTTAAGATTAACGCACATATGGGGGTAATAAGTGATGTTCTTCCCCATTACTCCATAAAATAAGTACTTACCCATGAGTCCCGATCGTCCCAAAACAATATGTACAAGGATATGACTCGACTTAGCAACCATGTAATCAATTAGAAAGTTAACTTAGGGTTTAACAAATAACAATAATGCACTGAAAATGAGCGCATACACGGAAGGCTAAGGCGATTTGGTTGTACATTTAAGTGGGGTGTAACAAATTCTTCCTTTAAGTAAAATGCTTAAAGTTAGAAACGAAAAGATAGGCTCGGAGGGGTGTACTAGGGGTATCGTGTACTAAAAATGAGTACAACGCTAAGGGTGTGGGAAAAATTAGTTGACTTAACTAGCCAAGTAATATGACTTAAATGGTCAAGTAATTATAATACGGGTTTAACACAAGGGTGATCCTAATGCCTCTTATCATGTAGTAAATCCTACTACACGAATGTAGTCTCACTAGCGGTCTCGGGATGCATCACTAACGCAAGTTCTAGAATCTAAATGCTACCGGTACACTCATAAGCACTAATAGTAAATGCTTTTCCTATCAAATCTAAAGGCGAACCTCACATTTTTGGGTGGAAAATTTTTCTGAATATACGGTTATGTGCTAGTCATACAACCTCCTATCCATGAGACGCTTGCTATGGCTAAAGTTTCACTCCTAAATGTTGTAAAAAATTTTAAATTTGGCGCTAAAATTACACTAACAAGTATTTCTCGTAGTTTTATTACTCATCTACTATCAAACAAAACAGACTCAAGCGAAAGTGCATATGTAAGGTATCATCTTTTTACCCTCCCCTTACACTTAAGATGAACATTGTCCCCAATGTTCAAGTAAAGAATGTAAAAGTTAAAAAGTAAAGAGAATGAAATCAAATACTCCCCTGATTCGCTCGGTATGGATTTTAGTTGACCAGGTTAAATCTTCTTCCAAGAAAACGAACAATCAAAGCTTCCCTTCCAGAATATAAATCATCTTCTTGTCACAAATAACCTGTAAATCCTGACAAAAGTAGGCAAGGCAACCTCGCGTAAAATCGGCGGCATCCTATATAAGTTACTAAATCCTAGAAAACAAAGTAAGATATAATGCTTGTGGAATGAAGTTTGCAGATTTCCTGGAGATTATAAAACTTAATAATTCACAAAAACTATAAGACTCCGTTAGAAAAACAAAACCGGTAAAATTTCCAGATTTTTGACTCCTGACGCCGTCAAGAGCAATGCCCTGACGCCGTCAGAATGAACCTGCAGAAATCCTTATGTTAAGTTTCCGGAAAATTTCTGGAAAAACTTTGTCCTACTTCCTGGAAAATCCTGCAAAACTTCATTATGACTCGATACAAGCATTTGACTCTAACAAATACGAATATACATGTTCATTTAAATATTGTGGAGAATCATGATCGGTTTGTTTCTTAAAAACATATTTGGGGTTTCCCCTTACACTTATCTTTTGCAAAAATACCTTTAGGTTGAAGTTAAGACTAGGCTAAACAACATAATAAAGTATTTCACATTTTAATTGAGAAACATGATCATCCAACAATAAAAAAATAAAACATGCATACGGAAGCAAATAACAATCAAACAAATAAAAATCACACAAAACATGGGTTGCCTCCCAAGAAGCGCTTTTCTTTATTTACGAGTCTTGTAGCTAGACTCAAAGTCGTGGGTTACTACGTAATTTCATCATCAAACATCACATCCTCCTCATTAATCATTTCATTGTTATTTTCTTGGTAATGTTTTACACGTTGTATGTTAACCGTGAATTCCCTACCCTCATCATCAACTAACACTACAGCTCCAAATTTAGAGGAATTCTTCACCGTGAACGGCCCATACCATCTAGACTTAAGTTTTCCCGGAAATAATCGCAACCAAGAATTGTATAATAGGACCTTGTCTCCTTCTGAAAATTCTTTGGGTTTCTTAATTCTTTGATCATGCCATCTTTTAGCTCTCTCTTTATATGTGATGGAGGATTCGTAGGCTTCTAATCTAAGCTCATCAAGCTCGTGTAATTGCAAAAACCTATTGTTCCCCGCAGTTGTGTAATCTAAGTTGCATGCCTTAAGCGCCCAATAAGCCTTGTGTTCTAATTCTACTGGTAAGTGACATGCCTTACCATACACCATGCGGAATGGGGTCGTTCCAATAGGTGTTTTGTAAGCAGTTCGGAATGCCCATAAGGCTTCGTCGAGTTTGAATGACCAGTCCTTTCTGTTCTGACTAACCGTTTTTTCAAGTATTCTTTTAATAGCTCTATTGGTGTTTTCGACTTGGCCATTTGTCTGTGGATGATAGGCGGTGGAGAATCGGTGGGGTACTCCATACCTCTTCATGACCTTTTCCATTTGCGCGTTGCAAAAATGTGTCCCCCTATCACTGATGAGAGCCTTCGGAATCCCGAATCTTGCAAAAAGCTTTTTCAGGAAATGAATGACCACTCTAGCATCATTAGTCCTGAGGGCTTGTGCTTCAACCCATTTCGAAACATAGTCAATGGCGACCAAGATGTACTCGTTTCCTCCTGAGGATGGAAAGGGTCCCATAAAGTCAATCCCCCAAACATCGAATACCTCACAAACTTGTATAAAGTTCTGAGGTGCCTCATCCCTATGTGATATATTTCCAGCCCGTTGACATGCATCACACGCTTGTACCATATCTTTTACATCACGGAAAATTGTGGGCCAATAGAATCCTGCATCAAGAATCTTTCGAGCAGTAACATTTATCCCATGATGCCCTCCAGAGGGACCGGAGTGACATTCCCTCATGATTTTCACTGCCTCATTCTCCGAAACACAATGCCTTATAATGTGGTCAGGACACCTTCGGAATAAAAATGGTTCATCCCAGAAGTAATATTTCAGCTGGGAAAAGAACCTCTTCCTTTCGTATTTGGTCAGGTGTTCAGGAACAAGTCTACATCTACTTGCGAAGTAATTGGCGAAGTCGGCGTACCATGGTTCTGAATCAAGGATAGACATCAGTTGTTCGTCGGGAAACGAATCCTTAATTTCACTTCTATCGTGTTTATCCAAGGGGTTTTCCAGGCGAGATAGATGATCGGTGGCTAGATTCTCTGCCCCCCTCTTATCGCGAATCTCAACATCAAATTCTTGTAGCAACAAGATCCACCGAATCAGTCGTTGCTTGGCGTCCTGTTTCGCAAACAGATATCTAAGAGCTGAGTGGTCAGTGAAGACGACTGTCTTTGAAAGGACAAGATATTGTCGGAATTTTTCGAATGCAAACACTACGGCTAATAATTCTTTTTCGGTGGTGGAGTAGTTCTCTTGGGCGGGATTCATGGTTTTGCTAGCATAGTAAATAGGTTGGAAAAGCTTGTCACGTCGCTGACCTAATACAGCCCCGACAGCGAAGTCGCTAGCGTCACACATTATTTCAAATGGTAACTCCCAGTTGGGTGTGATCATGATTGGAGCTTGAGTGAGTTCCCTTTTTAGGATGTCGAAAGCATCCTTGCATTCTTGGGAAAAATCGAATGGAGCATCCTTCACAAGCAATTGAGTCATTGGCCGGGCAATTTTGGAGAAGTCTTTGATGAATCTCCGATAAAATCCGGCGTGCCCCAAAAAGCTGTGTATTGCCTTAACAGTTGTGGGGTATGGTAACTTAGATATAGCTTCAACCTTAGCTTGGTCCACCTCTATCCCATTCCCTGAAATCTTATGGCCCAACACAATCCCTTCCTTTACCATGAAATGACACTTTTCCCAGTTCAACACCAAGTTGGTTTCCTCGCAACGTTTAAGCATCTTCTCTAAATTAGCAAGACAGCGGTCGAAGGAGTTTCCGAAGACTGAAAAGTCATCCATGAATACTTCCATGCTGTCTTCCATGAGTTCGTGAAAGATTGCGGTCATGCAACGTTGGAAAGTGGCGGGGGCATTACATAGCCCAAAAGGCATCCTTTTGTAGGCAAACGTTCCATAGGGGCAAGTAAACGTGGTCTTTTCTTGGTCCTCAGGTGCTATGGGGATTTGAAAATATCCAGAGAATCCATCTAAGAAGCAATAGTACTCGTGTCCAGATAATCTTTCTAACATCTGATCAATGAATGGTAAGGGAAAGTGATCTTTCCTCGTGGCATCGTTGAGCTTTCAATAGTCAATGCATACCCGCCATCCAGTGACAGTTCTCTGTGGCACCATCTCACCCTTGTCATTTTTTACTACAGTCATTCCACCCTTTTTAGGTACAACCTGCACAGGACTAACCCATGGGCTATCCGAGATCGGGTAAATCAGTCCTGCATCCAAAAGTTTGATAACTTCCTTCTTCACTACCTCCTTAATGTTAGGGTTAACTCGCCTCTGGGGTTGCACAGTGGGTTTATAATCTTCCTCCATAAGAATCTTATGTGTGCAAAAAGTGGAGTCAATCCCCTTAATGTCGGCCACACTCCATGCGAGTACCCCCTTGTATTTCTTCAGGACCTCTAAGAGTTTAACTTTTTGTTCCTTTTCCAAGGAAGAATTTATGATTACCGGGAGTTGGTTTTCTCCCTGAAGAAAGGCATACTCCAAATGATTAGGGAGCTCTTTAAGATCAACGTCAGGGGGCTCGATGATAGAAGGTTTGAGCTTGTTCTCGGGCTTTCGGAGCTCGAGATGCTCCGTTGTCTCTTGTCTGGGGTAGAAGGAGACTGCATTAACTTCCTCCGTCTTTTCCACCTCCAGCAAAGGCAGAAAACTCTCGTCCCGTAGCCAGCCTTCATCGATTTGTTCATCGATGCAGTCATCAATGATATCTGTGAGCTCATCTACTTCCCCGATAAAGTAGAGCCGGTTGGATGCTTCGAGGGAGAGGTCCATAGAATCTTTAATGTCGAAGGTTGTGCTATCGTCTCCTACTCGTAAGGTCAATTTGCCATCGTAGACATCGATGACTGCACGAGCGGTAGCAAGAAATGGTCTACCTAAAATGATAGGTACCACGTCGTCCTCCTCCATATCCAGGATTACGAAGTCGACAGGGAATTTGGATTTCCCAACCCTGACTAGCACGTTCTCACATATCCCTTCGGGGTATTTGACTGATCTATCGGCTAGTTGGATGTTCATACGGGTAGGCTTCAATCCAGAATATCCTAGTTTACGGAACATAGAGAGAGGCATGAGGTTGATACTTGCTCCCAAATCGGCAAGAGCATTCTTGATTGATAGAGGACCTATAGAGCATGGCAAGGTGAAGCTGCCCGGATCGTCTACCTTCTTTGGTAGCCCTTTATGGGTCACCACTGAGCATTCTTCCCCTAGGGTTACAAGACCCTCGAGCTTCTTCCTGTTAGCGAGCAGTTTTTTGAAATATGTGCTATACTTTGGCATGTGATAGCAAGCATCCAGGAGAGGTATGGTGACAACCGAGTCTTTTAGGTATGACAAGAACCTCTTGTTATCATTCTCCGTTTTTTGGTTCCTTAGTCGGGATGGGTATGGAATTCTTACAGGTGGGTTAGGAAGGGCTGATGGGGAGGGGGTTGTTACTGGTGGTTGGTCCGGGGTGCCAATGACGACATCCTGCTCCTCCTCCCCAGGTTTGTCTGAATTGAGTGTGATTGGGGACGAACTTGGGTAAGGAGGGTCCTTGGTTGTCGTTCCGGCCCGTGTGGTTATCGCGAGCATGGGATCTTTTCCTCTTTCTGACGGTGGTTGGAGGTTATCTAGGGCTGAGTTAAGCTTGCTAAAAAATTCTCCGACATCCTCCTGCTGTTCGTCGAAAAGCTCATTAAGCCCTTTCATTTGCAAGTCTTTTTCTTGAGTGAAGTGACCAAGGTCATCTTCGAAATTGCTCCTGATCTTGAATTCAGGGCCTCCCTCCCCTTCTCTTTTCCTTACCAGATTTCCCCAAAGGGTATAATCATCATTTTGGTAGAAAGGCAAAAGGGAGGGATCAGCATAAATGTCTCCTCCTGACAAGCATGCATGTTCAGTTGTGGCTGCTCCTCCGCATTCCTCCACCTCATGCGGACCTCCACAGTAATCGCAGATCAAGTAAGGATTAGACAGCATTTTAGGTGGTTGTGATCCAGCAAGGCAATCCATTCTTTTGTGAACTTTGCTCAATCGATCCGAGGTAGTTTCAGAAATGCCGATAGTCGACTCAGGTTCATCCCAAGTGTCATCCAGGTCTTGGGCATATTCTTCAATCCTGTCCCATCCTTCCTCGGCACTAAGATTGGCCAATCTTCCTTTCCTAGATTGGTTGATTCCGTTCCGGTCATTAGAGGAGATATTTTCGTAAAAGATTTGGACCAAGAGCCAAAGTTCAATGCCATGATGTGGAACTTGTCTTATTAAATCTATGAATCTAGTCCACGCTTTATGGAAGGGTTCATCCTTCCCCTTTCGGAAATGAAGGATCCTATCCCTGAATGCTGAGGTTTTTCCAGGTGGAAAGAACTTCTCATAGAACTTGGATATGAGTTGCTCCCATGTGAAAATAGATTCGGAAGGGAGTTTGTTATACCATTCTTGGGCTTTTTCGTATAAGGTGAAAGGGAAGAATCGCAGTCGGGATATGTTTCTAGTAGTCCCACCCGTATGGATGGTATCCACTATTTTTAGGAAGTCCTTGATGTGTTGGATCGGATTTTCCTCATCAAGTCCGTGGAACTTACACACACTTTTGACAAGCCAAATATCATTTGCATGCAAGACCTCGTTGGTGTGTTCGTTTGGATAAACAATAGCATTGGAAAACCCACGAGGAGTTGGGGAAGAGTAATCCTTGAGACGCTTAGGAGGAGGTATTATAGGAGTATTCGTCTCATTGTGGGAGCTCGGGGTTGTGATGTGATTTTCTGAATTTTCTTCAGAGAGAGGTGCATCAAAGTCGATAGCAATGCTGGATGGTTCAGGTGTTGAGTGAGTTCGTCTTAACCTACACATTTCTCTTTCGGGTTCTGCATAAGGCAAGACGAGGTCTTTAGTGGTGCTACGACTTCTAGTGATCCTAAGGTTGGAGAATTCATTGGTTGCCATGATGGTGAATGGTGAAGAGTTACAAACAAAGGCACGAAGAAATAAGATAGACTAAAGAAGACCTAAAAATAAAAATAAAAATCTTACTAGAAAGGAATCTAGCAAGTAGACCTAATAAAAAGAAATTCTAACCTAGACAATAACTATTCCCCGGGCTGCGGCGCCAAAAACTTGATGCGTGGGAATCGCACCTTGCTTTACCTCTCGAGGGATCTCGCGAGGCTTACAACCCCCACCAAGCAGTGTACCTGATCGTTGTAGTATAGTATAGTGACAAGTACCGGGGGATTGATCGTTCAGCTTAGGAATAGTGTCGCTAGGATTAGAAAACCTAATTAATAGTTCTAGAGGTGAAAGATGATTATTTTTGTATTTTTATATTTTTATGAAAGCAAGTAAAATCTCTGGTTTTGAAGGAGTGGGCGAAATTAGTTGCTAATCAACTAACCCAAAGCTAAGATGCAATCAAAATAAAATAATAAAAATGAAAATAAACTAAATTATACTAAGGTTGTGAGCAGTGGTTGGAGAAATTGTGTTTACTTAGACTTCATTACTCCCTAGATATCTTTTACATGTTAATTACTTGTTACACTTGTATGAATGACGGGTTGTATTCCTTAATACCATTCGTGGAGTGGCATACATAACTCCCCAACTCTATGAGCTCTTATCTCCTCCTACACCATGACCCATCACAACTATAGGGATTGTAAACAGTGGCTCATGCATTAAATACAACCAATAAAGACCTAGTACGCCTCGGTTCATGTTTCTTAAGACGTTCAAGCATGTTACCATTTGGAGATCTGCCAGTTTTCTTAAGCCTAACATATAAATCATTCATTCAAAACAAGAATAGACAAGTAATCAACACATAATCAACATCTAGGTTTCATTAGATCTAAGCAAACACAAGAGATATCTAGCCTAGCATAGTAGAATTAAGATAAGAACAAAAGATAAACAACCAACACATAGACATATTGATTGAATTAAGAGTATACTTATCTCAATTACAATGCAAGGTCTCAAGGGTTTGGAACCCTTGAAAAACCTGTAAAAGAGGCACCAAAATCGTCTTTAGGGTTTCACCAAAACTTCTCTTTTTTTAATGAAAAAACTAGAAAACTATATATAGGAAAATCGTTTTGACGGCGTCAAGAGTTAGATCTGACGCCGTCACCTCGCCGCCATAAACTTCATCGGACGCCCTAGATCCACTTGTGACGGCCTATGTGACGCCGTCACCACCTTCGGTATTTTATTCTTGGCCACTTTGACGCCGTCACCTATACATCTGACGCCGTCACCACCTTCGATATTAAATTCTTCATGTCTGACGCCGTCAAGCTTTTGGTCTTGACGCCGTCACCTAGTATCTTCAGCTTGGATTTTTGGTACTTTGTCGTTTTCTTCACTTTATGCTCCAAAAACGTCCAAAATAGCCTCTTTTCCAGAATTCACTCTCCAAACACCTAAAATCACAAAAGGAACGATTTAGGGCAATATTTGATCAAATAAAGTCGGATTCGGGCTTAAATGACCCCCTAAAAACGGATCATTTTTCGCCTCATCAAAGGGGAACGTTCATTCCCTATGATGTATTATTTTGGATGGTAGGGTAAGAGTGTTTGCAAAAAAAAAAAAAAAAAAAAAAAAAAAAAAAAAAAAAAAAAAAAAAAAAAAAAATCAAGAAAAAGAAAAAAAAAATAGAAAAAGGAAAAAGAAGAAAAAACATACGGACTACCATCCCGTTTCATTCTATGTTTATTTTATATTTTTGTTATTTTTCATTTATTAGCTTAAGTCGAGTCTAGTCTTGGCTTAGCAACGCCATATTGTACATGTAATTAACCAAGAATGTTAACTCGCCACCAGTAAAACTTCCTTTATCCAACAAAACCGTGTAATTCATATCCCTATACCTAGCGTTACAACCCTTTAAAAGACCTCTTTGATAGTTTATCCTAGGTGCTTACGCCATGTGGTGGAGGTTTGATCCTTTCCCAAGCCTATGGTAATCTATTTTGCTATGACAGGTAGTGAGAGATATCTTCCATTTCCATAATGTTATATTACTTTATTACACCCGAGAGATGTGAGTATCTAAACACTATTTGTGAGGTGCTAGTGTATGACCTCCGTGCTTGTCTATTGGTCTTTAGTGGAACGATTATTTGTTGTAATTACTTTTATATTAGTGTTAAATGACCCCTAACTTGTCTTTTGAGTAGAATAAAAGCGCACTTGCTTGAGGACAAGCAAATCTCAAGTGTAAGGGTATATGATGAGGCGAAAAATGATCCGTTTTTAGGGGGTCATTTAAGCCCGAATCCGACTTTATTTGATCAAATATTGCCCTAAATCGTTCCTTTTGTGATTTTAGGTACTTGGAGAGTGAATTCTGGAAAAGAAGCCATTTTGGACGTTTTTGGAGCATAAAGTGAAGAAAACGGCAAAGTCTCTATTTTCCATGCTGGGAACAGTATATGACGGCGTCAAGAGTAACTCCCTGACGGCGTCAAACCTCAATAATAAAATCCGAGAGTCATGAAGGCGTCAAAAGTAATTGCATGACGGCGTCAAAGTCCCAAGAATAAAATACCGTAGTTGATGACGGCGTCACATAGGGCGTCAGAAGTAGATCAAGGCCGTCCGAGGAAGTATTTGGCGGCGAGATGACGGCGTCACACCCTTGTTCTTGACGCCGTCACCCCTATTTTCCTATATATAGTTTTCTAGTTTTTCACAAAAAAATGAGAGAAGTTTTGGAGAAACCCTAAAGACGAATTTGGTGCAACTTTTACAGGTTTTTCAAGGGTTCCAAACCCTTGATACCTTGCATTGTAATTGAGATAAGTGTTCTTCTAATTCAATCAATATGTCTATGTGTTGGTTGTCTATATCTTGTTCTTGTCTCAATTCCATTATGCTAGGCTAGATCTCTTTTGTGTTTGCTTAGATCTAATGAAACCTAGATATTGATTATGTGTTGATTACTTGTTTATTCTTGTCTTGGATGAATGATTTATATGTTAGGCTTAAGAAAACTGGCAGATCTCCAAATGGTAACATGCTTGAACGTCTTAAGAAACATGAACCGAGGCGTACTAGGTCTTTATTGGTTGTATTTAATGCATGAGCCACTGTTTACAATCCCTATAGTTGTGCTGGGCATGGTGTAGGAGGAGATAAGAGCTCATAGAATTGGGGAGTTATGTATGCCATCCCATGAATGGTATTAAGGAATACAATCCGTCATCCATGCAATTATAACAAGTAATTAACGTGTAAAAGATATCTAGGGAGTAGTGAAATCTAAGTAAACACATTTTCTCCAATTACTGCTCACAACTTTAGTATAATTTAGTTTATTTTCATTTTAGTATTTTATTTTGATTGAATCTTAGTTTTGGGTTAGTTGAATAGCAACTAATTTCGCCCACTCTTCCAAAACCCGAGATTTTAATTTGCTTTCTAAAAAACATAAAAATACAAAAATAATCATCCCTCACCTTTAGAACTAATAATTAGGCTTTCTAATCCTAGCGACACTATTCCTAAGCTGAACGATCAATCCCCCGGTACTTGTCACTATACTATACTACAACGATCAGGTACACTGCCTGGTGGGGGTTGTAAGCTTCTCGAGATCCCTCGAGAGGTAAAACCTGTTGCGATTCCCACGCATCAAGTTTTTGGCGCCGCAGCCCGGGGAATAGTTATTGTCTAGGTTAGAATTTCTTTTTATTAGGTCTACTTGCTAGATTCCTTTCTAGTAAGATTTTATTTTTATTTTTAGGTTTTCTTTAGTCTATCTTATTTCTTCGTGCCTTTGTTCGTAACTCTTTACCATCCGACATCATGGAAGGTGGTAACATCTTTGAACCCGTCATCCCACCACAACAAAACCCACCACTAGAACCCCTTAGGCCCCGACCTTAGGAGAGTATTCCCGACCTAGCCATCAAAGCTACCGAAACACCATTGAGCTCACCGGAGCCAATGTGACCCCCTTGCGATCCAACACCATCCGGTTGGTGCAAAGCGGATGTGCATTCCATGGACTTCGTTCCGAAGATCCAAACCAACATCTTAAGGACTTTCTCAAAATCGTAGATTCCATAGACCTAGGTGTTGAAACTAGAGAGAATAGCCCGTTTACACCTATTCCAATTCTCTCTACGGTACCTTAGGCGAATCTTACACCACCAATGAAAACGAGAGATGTTGATTAATTAGTGACTATCACAACTACGGTAACGTGTTTTACAAAACCTGGAGCCCGGGTTGTAGCGGATGCTACTGGCTAATCACTTATTAAAAAATTTATAAATTTGGAAAGAAGTGTTTCGACTGAACCAATTTGTTTCACCCCAAACCAAAATCACTCATTTTGACCAATTACCCAACCCACACAGAGCAAAGCTGACCCGCCCATTTTGCAACCTTCACCAGAAACTGACTCACAAGCTAAACAAAATTTCATGTGCATTGGAATTAAATATTACATAACAGATAGAGATGTCGCGGCTGGCAAATGAATTATAAAACAAGTTTTTAGAGAAAATATATTAAAATGGAAAGTGAATGTTACCTGGTCAAAAATGAATCTGTTGGCTACACGTTTGATGGTGGCAGCATCAATTGCATTGATTCTGGCAAATAATTCAGCATATGGGATTCTTCTGCCATAAGTTAGTAGCTGCAACAAGAAAATCAGTCAACATTAGGAGTTGTTTAAACATTTTAACAGCATATACGGAAGCGTAAAATTCAAAAGGTTGACAAACAACGCCCAAATATTCTGCTTAGACAGACCTGGCGTCCAATGTCCTCAGCAGTAGCGCTGGTTCCATCAACGTGGAGAAGCAATGAAGATTTCAGCTGCAAAACATTGAACAATTAGTGAATGGCACATATTATCGTTTAGAGAGCTTGAAAACTACTTATTACTTGGATACAAATGTAATCAGATATAATGTCGCTGATGTCAAATAAACTAGCAAAATTTAAGGCATGGAATTACTAAAAGCTTGGACGTGGGAAACCAATAGAAACATTTAGCTAAAGAAGATAAATCAGATGGAATTATTAAAAGCTTGGATGTGGGAAAAATCAGATGGGTTGACAGAAGCCCAAAATGTATTTTTAATACACAAAGCCTTAGAGAAAATACTCAAAATATCAGGTTGTTAAAGAAACAATGTGGTTTTTAAATAAGTATTTGACACTCATTATTAATCGAGAAATAGAACTGAACAGTAAGTGTTTCAGATCCGACCCAATTTTAACCCGGGGTGAAGTCTGAATATACGTAACAAACCTTTGGAAATTAACCAATATACGTAACATACTTATTTTATTCACAAGATACGTAATATACTTTTAAATACTTATCAATGTATGTAACATTGACGATTACCATTTTAAAAAGTTACAGTTTTGGTCCCTGTTGTTTGCATTGACTTTCACCGTTAGTCCTTTGCCATTTTTTTACTTAAAAAAGTTACAGTAATGGTCCCTTGACATTTTGTTGACTTCCATTGTTAGTCCTTTGACATTTTAATAATCTTTCATCCGTTTTTCTTTACGTTTTTATCCGTCTTAAGCCGTTTTCCTCCATTTTTATACGATTTCATCCATTTTTCTTACGTTTTCATACGTTTATATCCATTTTTGTTCATTTTCATCCGTTTTTATACGCTTTCGTCCTTTTTTCTTACTTTTTTATCCATTTTGTGCATTTTTATCCGTTTTTATATGCTTTCCCCCTTAAATACTCATCTTTTTTATTCATATGCTATGATATATACTCTTATTTGTTTATATTCTATTTTCAGGGCAAAGATGAGTAAAGGAACGAAGAAATGCGGAAATGGAAGGACTAAAGACAAAATATATGAAGTATGCGGATTCTCCACCAACTACGGCGTAGAGGTTTCATCTACCTACGCCGTATCAAGAACTAATGAAGACTACGGCGTAGCTCATCCCTGACTACGGCGTAGTGATCTACTAAAGGGCTCTACGGAGTAGCTACTCTCCACCTACGGCATAGACCCCAAAAAGAGGCAGTACGGAACTCAAGTGGCCAAAGAAGAAGTTACGGCCTAGTTCCCCATATAACTACGCCGTAGATGCATCTAAAGAAGAAACTACGCCCGTAGCACTTGATCAAGCTACGGCGTAGCTGATATTTACAAAGGCTACGGTGTAGCCACTCATTCAGCTACGCCGTAGCAAAGTCGGGCCTATAAATACAAACCATAATTCCGAGTTTATTAATGCACTTTTCACCACACAGAAGTTGGGAGAAACTCAGGGAGCAGGAGGAACGAAGTTCAATCCACATACAAGTCAATTCCAAGGGATAATTCACACACCAATCATAAGTTTATTCATTCCTTTGTCTTGTATTCAATTCATGTTTACATTTGTAATAATACATTCTTGTTTTACTGCAACTATGAATATGAGTGGCTAAACACCTCTTGTTGTTAGCCTAGTTATGATATTGTTATTGTTATGATTTAGTTTTCTATGCATCTATTGTCGTATTGTTTATATACTTTCATGGCGAGTCTTAGGACACTCTAGTTTTGGTAGTGTAGAGCATTGGTAGTTCCTTGGAGGCTTGGTGAATTAACTCTAGGACCCAAGCTGATGGGGATGTGACTTGATGATAGAAATATCACCATACATGTACGAATTAACCCTAGGACCACCTATCAATGCGATACACTTAAAGAAGCTAGAGGGGGTGTAAGATCTGACCATGACGCATCCCGCTAGACTTGTCCATGTTAGTAGAGGTACTTAATGACTCTTCCATCTTCATAGGTTCACGCCGCCCGATGAACTCTCGTCTTTACAATAGGCGTGAATAGGACAAGGTGTAAGATAGATTTAGGTGATTTAACCCTCTGATCCTAAATGAATATAACCTCCAGACGAAACGATAGGATGCACTTATAGAAAACTAATCATGATAATAACAAGAGTAGTAATTAGGTTAGCACTACTTCTCCTTATTGATTCTCTTCCATTTATTTACTTGCTTTGTTATTTACTTTTATTAGTTAATTAATCTTTACAATCATAAACCCCCCTTTTAAACGTGACAGTAGACTTAGATAGACTCCACACTCATAGCTCTTGGGACGACCTCAGCTTTACCAACTAGCTATACCTCACACGACCGGGTACACTGCCCGATAGTGCATTAGGTAGACCTTAGGTAAACGAGAAACTTATAAATATTAAAACCTGATCGGTAAAACCTGCATCACTTATTATGCTTGCAAATAAAAGCCGATGATGATACTACTAAATTTGTGCGTTTGTTGTTTGATTATTGGGGTTGTTTCCCTTAGCTTATGTATCAGGCTTATTTGGTGTAGGTATTGCTGGGAAGGAAAGTGTTGGAGCAATAACTATTACTGCTTGGTCTTCTATAGGAATGTCTTGAACTTGAATCTATTATATTTATTTAACCCAACATAATTTTTAAGTAACCATAAACAAGCTTTACGAAAAAGCTTAATTTAAAATCAAATTTTCATGCAGGCCAATGAAAGAGGTGCACTGAAATTGCTTATCTATGAAAGAGAAGGTTGAAGAACAAGGTAAATTTGAAATCACTTATATGCTTAATGATACGGCTAAAAAATGAATGGGTCGTATAGATTGTGTCACGCATCATGTTGGGTTGAAGTTCTTGGTGCATCAGGAAAGTCCACGGCTACCTGTTCACAAGATCTGATTAAGATATAAATAAATGAGAAAGTACAAATACCTGTTAACAAGATTAGGTTGGGTCGGGAACAGGTAAAATTTGTTTGGGTCAAATTTGGTGACTTCAAAAAATAAATAATTTTCTTTGGGTCAAAATGGGCCAGGTAGGTTTGGTTGACCGAGTACCTGTTTGTTTTAGTTTGAATTCGATTCTAATGAGCTGCAACCATCAGATTCTTAGTTTTTTAAGGCACGGGATCGTTAGATTATGAGATATATTGCAAATTTTCTTTGTGTAGACAAGCTAATGGTAGCATTGGAAGTGATGAAAGCCAAGATTTAGTTAACATCTTATTTGAACTTCAAAGAGAACGAACGTAAACGTAAATCTCCCTTAACTGAGTTGGTGTTTACTTTTGTGTTTTGTTATAATAACACTAAATTATTATGCTATAGGTTTTGGATCTTATGCTTGAAAGCAGAGAGAACAAAAAGGTACCTGATGATGCTCAAATTTCGTAGTTTTACATCCTCACCACTTCTCTATTTCTTTTCAGATACTCTTACATCTTCACCACTCATACATTTTGATTTTACAACTCGCAAGTCACTTTATAAATGCTACTTCTAAGATCATATTGTGATTAAAGGTCTGCAAATTAAATCTAAAATGTTAGTCTTTTCTAAATCCATGCTTTTATTTCAGCTCAGTAGAAACTTTTATAGTTTTAATCAGTCATCTTCACTTATTGCTGGTGGAAAATCAGTATGGATTCTATGAATTTGCTTATGGTGATAGTGGCAAAGCATACACCCATTGCGTAGGTAAAATGGCTATTTGAAATTTAGAATTTTGATTTTTACTCTTTCCTCTGTATAGACCCCATTTATTCATACACCCAATGATCAGGCCACATGGGAACTAGATCGCCAATTATTTGTGTACAAAAGGTTTTAAATGGTTATGGATCGTACGATGTCTCTTATGCCCGGCTGAAAATCACTTATCGGGTATCGCATCTTGACACAATTAAAAAGTTCCAAACACTATCTTCTTATGTTAAGTCCGTTGGTTTCGGCTTATTTTCAAAATTATGGGCTAATATAGCTTATTATGATATAACAAAGCTCAAAAATTTCAAAATAGACCAACAAATGGGCTAATGAAACAAAAGCCGAAATTGCATAAATACGTAAGTTTAAACTGAGCTTGAATCGAGTGTGTTGTGTATTTTTAGGAGTGTTTGTTTGATATATTTTTGGTTTAAGAGATCTTTTTTAGGACAAGAGTGTTTTGGGTCAACACACCCGAACTGACCCATTTTACCCAATGGACCTCCATCACACCAAGCATCATGCGTTATATCGTTTAAAAACTTCACTGAATTCATCCAATTTTTGCTTGATCACTAAAACTGAATTAGGGTCACCAATATATGATATTCTTCCATGTTTTTCCAACATATTTATCACTCTTTTCATAACACTATTGGGGCAAATTTGTGATTTGTATTCCTCTATAGTTTATCAGTTTAAGCCTCAAATTTAAATAGTTAGAATAGGTCTAATTATCAACATATTTCCAAAATGGTCTAATTGGCAACTCATTTCTCAGTATTTCCACATAAAACACGTTAGTGCAATGATAAAATAGGAAAACTTGGGCATGATAAAATAGTGTTGAATCACATGTGATTTCTCATGTATTTTTAACAACGAAAAAGGAAAGAAAGGAAAAAAAAATACGAAAAATACGTGAAGAAAGTGACAATAAAAATTGTCGAAAATATATCAAAGTCTCCGCTAATAGAAAGATAATTAAATATTCGTCGCGATAGTGTAATTATTTGGCTTAACGTTTAAAGGTTTAAAAGATATTACTTTTTGAAATAAATGGGATGAAAGTGAATTTTTTATTTAATATAAAAAATGAGTGGCTAGAATTAATATATTTATATACAATAAAATTTTTGTATATAAATAATCTCTCATCATTGGATATTAAATTAGCTATGTTTAAATGTAAAGTAAAAAGAGAGAGATGAGGAGAGATATTAGGACCGACATATACCACATAAAACTCAACTATCTTGAGTATGTTTGGTGAAAATCATAGTAGTATGAAGCAGTAGCATTAAGTGGTAGCAGAAAGCTGCTGCAGTAACCAGTAGCGCAGGAATCTGTTTGTTTTTATAAAGCATTTGGTAACATTATTGTACAGTCATGATTAGTAAGTGGAAATGCAACTTGCTCGTTAATGCTAATAGAAGTAGTGTTTTGATTTGGAGTGTTTAAAAAAGTATACATCTTAGTTGTTTGTTCCAAAAAACATTTTGTGCCATACGCTAACCAGTAGTTTATAGTTGCTTCAAAACACTCCTAATGGTTGCTACCAAAATCACAATTTTGTTAAAAGTATTGCTCCAAGGTATGAAACTAGGGGCGGGGCATTTTTGGGGTGTTGCCCGCTTCCCATTACTCAATAGGGCAATTCTTCGCACATAATTAAGGGAGCCATTGAAAGGTGACTAAAACACCAGAAACGGGGACATCGGAGTTATTTCACAAAGACTTGCCATCGTAAGGAAGAGGGGGAACAGGCACACTTGGAGAGCGCAGTATAACAGAGAGTTATATGCTGCGTTCTGGAAGGATGAATCGCTCCCGAAAAGGAATCTATTGATTCTCTCAAAGTTACAATTTTAAACCCAAATGGGGTAAATAACACTTTATTCATTGATTCTGAAACCCTAGATCTAAACAGTATAACAAGCACACCTATCATAGGCTTGTAAACTTAGAAATCTACTAATATAACTAAATAAAAATATAAAATGAAAATCAGCCTAAAATTATAAATGAAGCAAATAATAATAAAGTAAATAATAATAGTCAAAATAGTCCAACTTTATTCATTATTTATGGTTTTATAAACCATTTATTTATACTTTTATTGTTACATGTTTAGCGAAAAGCTCAACCAATCCTAGGGACTACAACAACAACTCCATCTGGTTTATCGAGATTCACCCAAACCCTGTTGGTACACCAATCTTGTGTGCGTATCATGTTCCACACAATTGGTACAGCTTTAATGTTCGAATTCCATTTCTCAATTACTTTGCAAGCTTCATATCCAGTCACTCCAAGCAGCTCTGGCCACATCTTGAAAACATCATACGGTTGGGCTTGAGAATCACATGGTGGAAATGGAGCCATGATTTGCAGCTTTCGAACTTGAATTGAGTATTGCTAATCAAATAAGCCTTTTTTTACTTGAATGTGTAGTAAGTATCATTTATGAACATGTAATATAATTTTGTGAGCTTAACTTGATATGACATAATATAATATAATATAATATAATATAATATAATATAATATAATATAATATAATATAATATAATATAATATTATATAATATTATATTATATTATATTATATAATATAATATAATATAATATAATATATCATAATATAATATAATATAAAGCTAAACGTAAATATTTGTGTTGCATCAAACTTTTATGTCTAGTTGACTTGAATTTATAGTTTTCTCCTTTATATATTTTAAAGAGTTATTAGTTCGACGCGCATTGCGGCGGAGCTAATTTAAATACAATATTTGTTCTAAAATATTGAAGGATTAGATTGCCACATATCGTGGTTCAATACGGAAATTATATCTTTGTGCATATTTTTAATATTGCAAACATTGTTTGGTGTACCATGTATTCATGTTGTAACAATATTGATGCGTATTTTTCATCCTGCTTTAAATTTATAAACTAAGACATGCAAGGATTAACACATTCTAACGGGCAGAGAACCCGACTAAGTGTAGTAAAGCCTAGGTAAATCCGAGTGTCGTCCCTAAGAGCTGTTGTTCTAAAGATCTATGGTATTTGTATTTTAAAAGGTTTGAATAAAAGAAGATATTTGATAATTAAAAACCTAATTTAACATAATCAAAATATAAAGATAGAAAGTAGGAAGATAAAGATAATCAAGACTTTAGATGCATGTAATTCTAATTTCTTTAGCTCAATATAGTGGGTAAATATCACTAGACTCCTATGGTCAATTCGTCTAGCCTATGTCACATAGAATCCGACTCTCATATCAAAGGTATTACCCTTTGGATTGACAGAGGTCGCCGGTAAACTATGCTAAGTCATTAAGCTCCAAATCTAATAGACCTCATTCTTGGGAAATCCGGCCTCTCGGATCTTAGATTTTCCCTAACTTCTTAAGTACCTCCACTTGATAGGTGATCCTATGGTCAATTCGCACACAATGGATGGTTGTACTATGGTCAATTCCTTCCATACTTCACAATCTAGTCGGTTAGGGTTCTATGGTCAATTCTCCTAGCCTACTAGATACTAGCAAGCTTTGAATACTACCGAAACTAGTGTGTCTATGAATGGGCAAAGAAGATGTCTATAAAGAGAAATAAAAGAGAATAAGGGTACGTTTGATATCCCACTATGGGAATGAAACAATGATTATGAAAGTGATTAAAGATGTTTGTTTAAGATGAGGGGCCCACCACTATGGTAATGAATGATATATATAATCCATACTCTATATACATCAAGGGACCAAGGTATGGATCTTTCATAGGTGAGGGACCCACCACTACTATCAAACTCATACCCATTGTCATTCATGACAGCATAACAAACGCACCCTAAATAACACAACTAATACTTGAATTAACAGAATGAATTCATCGTATGATTACTAGAAAAACATAAAAGAATACAAACTCGAATACAATGATGATAATAGACGAAAAATCTATTCTTCCGACCTCCTAAGCCTTGATTCTTCTTCTATGGTTGCTCTCCATAAACCCTAGTTCAGGTTTGGTAAAGGGGAGATATGTTGGAATGCAAAATTCGTGTGGTATTTATAAGCATAAAAAACCGGACAAAGTTACGGCGTAACCCTATGTACTGGTTACGTCGTAACCCTTCTAAAACGGGTTACTTTTAAATTTTATCCACACTTACACCGTAATCTTCATAGGTGTAATATTATGTCGTAATTTCCATGCAAGTTACGTCGTAGTCTTCACAATATCACTCTATGTAACTTTTACACCGTAATCTCTTAGTTGGTTATGTCATAACATAGTAAATCTTTATAAGTCTTCAATAAATTACGGCGTAACAACATCACTTAGTTACGCGGTAATCTTCATGGGAAAGGAACGATCCGCGTTAAGCCTTAATTCGTCCGAATGTCACTTCACACTTAACTAATACTCCTGAAGCGAAATATGAAGAAATAAGGATATAACTTATCGTAATTTGGCATAATTATTCAACATAAAGGGGAATTTGACACTTCGAAAATCAGGATTATTTAATGTCATCAAATATCCCCCTACTTAAACTCTACTTGCCTTCAAGTAGACTTTATTAGAATCATTTCTAAAAAGATATCCCCCAAGTTATTTGGGAAATATGAGATTAAAAATTTCCTATGCTAGAATTTTCAAAGCTGAACACCTCTCAAAAATGGGGATCGAAACACTCTCACACTCAGCCTAATCTAAGGGTTCAATTTTGGGGTGATCTCTCAATTGCACAGTCATAGCATGTATACTATCATAGGCTTGGTGGTTACACAAAACTCCACCACTAGAGCTAAGGTTAAGACAATCTTTGAAGGCAATATTGGGTTATCTTAAAAAGGTTTAGGGTGAACTGTCACTACTAACATACTACGGCGAAGGCGACAAAAACCATCGACACATGACAAAATCCATGGCCAAGATACCAATGACTGCTCAATTCCCTCACCTAAGCATGATTTATGACTAAAGGGCAGGATAATACATGGGGTGTATCAATGGGTGAAAAGTAAAAATGAACAAAACACATAATCTTAGCTTATAACCATGTTGTCACCATTTGTCGTCCATCCAAAACTCCATGCTTTAAAATGTGAAAATCAGATCATTAATTTGTGTGCCATTAGTGGTTGATGTACACACTTCCAAGCTCTTCAACTAGTTGGTGTAGATTTGTTCCCAACTTCTTTCTTCAATTAAACGTGGTAGAGGTATCCTCCATGATACTAATCCAATAAGCTCATAAAATAGTGCTTTTAATGACGCACTACTCATACCAAGCAGTAACTACTATACAAAATTAAATATTTTTTTTAACATAACTACAAGAATAACATCATCCTCCCACTTGAGATGAATCATATATGAGGATTAAAGGGGGATTTCAATGATCTTCAGATTTATATCATCCATATAGGCATAACTCTCGAATCTCTCTAACGGATTTCAAACTTAAGCAAATGGCGACTTCCCAATCATAAACTAAGATTTAACGGTAGGCTAAGGCGAATAGGTGTAACGAAACAAAAATTGATATGGGTTATGAAACGAAAAGGATGGCCCTAAAGGGTGTATGATGACATCAAATAAATACATTTTATCGCCATCATTTGTCCTATGTATTTGACTTGTTTTATAATATTTTGTATGAGAATTGATACTTAATCGTTTACTTTTGTAATTCTCAGTTATAAACAAGTGTTTGGTGAAAGTTAGCTATTTTGGACGTAAAATGGAGCAAAATGGATCAAGTTGGGAAAGTCTACTGAACTGAAGGTAGATCCGCCGTATCATTCTAGACAGATATGTCGTACGATCATACTTAGACGAATTTGAAGACCATTGCCTGACTTTGAAGAATGCGCCGCATGTAATTATCTCATGCGCCGCATATGAAACTTTTGTCAATGAAGAAGATCTGACTTATCTACTCCAGATACGCCACATTACATTCCTAACATACGGCGTATCAATCTCAAGACTTCACCAAAGATTATCCAAGATGCAGAAGAACGTGCACTGCATAAAGATTCAAGATATGCCGCATATGAAGACGGTGTACGAATATTCCAGAATATAATAATCTTAGACCCCACGCGAAGTTATCTAGATACGCCGCATCAACTTAGTTGATGCGTCGTATCGACCCTCAGACAGAAACTATAAATACCCCATTAGACAGCCGAATTTGGTGTGCAACAATACCCTAAGGAGAAGAATACAGACGATTTGGGAACACAAGACACCACCTAAATCAAGATCTAAGAGCAGTAAGAAGGTCCCGCTAATGTTTAATTCATTAAGTAGTTTTGTTTTATTGTAATAGTACTCTTTAATCCATCAGGATTGATAGCCTTGTCTACGCCATAGGACTCGCCTTTATATTATTTTCCCATTGATTAAAGTTTATTTGATGTTTATTTGGTTCTTTTTACATGTGCTTTGATAACTTCTGTGTCTAGTTGTGGCTTGTTTGGGCTACCATACCCCTCCGACGATTACTTCACTAGCATTATAAGTTAGTGTAAGCCCTTAAAAAGGTTAAATAATATAGAAAAGGTTAAATAATATAGACATAAGTGATCATTAAGAGTTTACTCGCCTGTATTTAAGATACCAACAAGAGAGAATAGATTTTAGCACTCATCCTATAAGACTAGCAATAAAACAAGTGACAAGCTACTTAACCATTTGGTCAGGCCTTTTATCTGCATCTGTTATCTATCTGTGTACGTGTTTGCCAATCGTGTATTCAACTCTTTAGTTTTAATTACTTTTAATCAACTCAATCGTGCTAGTCTCTCAGGCTGAAAACCCATTTGCGTTAGATTAGGTTTTTAGAACTAACTTAGGAATTAAAATACTGATAGACATTCTAGGTGTTAATGTTTCACTCTTAGTGATCGACACTCTACTTACCAACTAACTACATTGATCGGGTGCACTGCTCGTTAGTTTGTGTTATAGGATAAGTCGGCTAAATATATATTTAAAACTTGATAAGAATAATAACCTATTTTACAACGATATACGCACGCATCAAGTTTTTGGTGCCGTTGTCGGGGAGTGAATTGTTTAATATCTGAATATTTGTTAGTATTTTAATTAGGTTTTTAACTTTTTTAGTTTTTGATTTTTAGTTTCTAATTGCTAACTTTGTTGTGTATTAGTTTAATTGCATTCATTGTATTTTTCTGCATATTTACTATTTTCTTGTTTATTTATTTTCTGTATTTTTTATATTTTTCGTTTTTATCGATTTTAATGTTTTTCTGCATTTACTGTCAGCTGTAACTTGCTGATTCAAAATAATACGGCGCATCTGTTTTTATAGATACGGCGTATTGTGTTTTTATTTTACGTACAGTGCATCTTATTTAACAATTCGAGTACGGCATATCTATCCCCTAGATACGGCGTATTCTGTTTTTAATCAGAATTTTTCAAAACCCTAAACGCCATACGGCGCATGAGTTTTCCTCATACAGCGTATTTTGTTAATTATTAAAAATAGTTTCGAATTATTTAAATAAGCAGAAGCGATGCATCGACTTTTGTCGATATGGCTCATTGAAAACAAAAAGCTTGTATTTGAAACTTAAACGAACATACGGCGTATTAGCTTTTGCTCATACGACGTATTTATTTTTATAATTATAAGCGATTTGAAAATTAAAAAGATACAGCATGTTAACTTTTGTTAATACGGCGTATTGCTTTTCTGAAATAAAAGTCTGAAAATTTTTAACTAATTAAAGATATGGCGTATCTAATTTATTGGATACGGCGCATCGTCTGCAGATATCACAACATTTATTTTTCTTATTCCGTTTTCGTTCTTAGTTTTCTGTTATTTTACTTTATCAAACCTATCCTACTAATGCTTTTGTGGTGATTGCAGGAAGTGCATGACCAGGAGTTCTACTAAAGACCTCATCCAACCATTTAAAGAACCTAAAAAAGCTTTTCATTCGCTTAGGAAGCTTTTCCAAACCACAAGACTTGATTGTTCGAGTTCATTAGAGCTCGATTACTTTTCTGATCAAGAATATCAGAGTGAAGGATGTAGGTCCAAAGTTATGGATCTAAGTAGCCTTTGTAAGACAATAGTTTACTTGAATAAATCCAAATCAACTATATGAGAAACTCTTAACAATGAAAGTTTAAGTGTTAATGCGAAATCTTAACACAAACAGTTATGAAGAACATAATGTAAATAACTAACTTCGTATTTTCTATTAAACTTGGGACATCTAATACAATGCCGTAGAGTTCCTTTTATACACCAAGGAAAACCTAATGATACAAAACGTGTGAAAGGATAATGCATATCTTATCCTAAGATATCTCAACGTGTGCATATCCTTTCCTATTATATCTCTAACAATACTATTCTGTTTTTCATAAACAGACTTAACTAAAACACACTAACAGACTTAACTTTGTACTGGCAGACTTAAATATAACTAACAGGACTAACTATTACATCATCAGACTTAAGGCTGTTCTAACTAATAATTCCTAACAATCCTCCCCTAACTTGATCTTCACTTGTGAACTTCAAGTTTCTTCAAAAATCTTCATTATATACATCTGAGGATGTCGTAATCTTATCATCTTGGAATTATTTTGAACTGCAACTCTTTAAATCTTCAATTTCTTAATTCTACAGCATCTGATCTTATATACATCAGCAATCCACAGTACCATTGACTATTTGTACATCAATTCATAAAGTTTCAAGCTATTCTTATCACTTCCAGGTGTGTTAACTCATGTGAGAGGTAAATCATTGAAAATAGATGGATTTGATGTGTCTTTACCAGGTAGCCATATACTCTGGAGTAGCCAATGTTTGGTTTAAGAACCATGGTACATTGCTAACCATTTCAACTCTTTGTACATGAAACATGGTGAGTTGAAATACCATATGATTTTTGGCAAATCATCAGCTATCAACGGATTTGACTTGTCTTTACCAAAAACCGTTTGCTTTTGGAATAGCTAATTCTTTGGTGGAATTAAGTCATCACCCTGGAGAATTAATAACCAGTTATGGATTTTCCACAACCTTTACCAAAAGCCATAATCTTGTGGGCTAGTCAACTCTTCACTAACATAGATATGGTGAGTTGATTACCATACAATTTTTAGCAATTTGTATAATTATTACAATAAACTTGAATGTGACCCAAATCAGATTATCACAATTTTGTAGCTCGAATCAACCCACCACTGCTTAGACCATCAATAAGCTGAGAACCAACATCAACTAAACCCACACCATCATCAACCCTAACAGTCCCGCCTCCCTATAACCGTTTGGTCACTACTGTATCTACGCACAGCCTTACTTTTCGTTCTCATATTTAAAAACGCAACAGAGGAAATATCAAAAAACAACTAAACAACAAATATGATACATGCCTAACATCATACCTTAAACATAAAAACCAAACAAAACATATGCATATATGAAGACCATAAAAAAAAAAAAAAAAAAAAAAAAAAAAAAAAAAAAAAAAAAAAAGTAACGCATCACAACTTTACCTACAATGAAGAAAGCTGCAGCTGTGACAATCCTCCTAAAGCAGGACACCCTTTGCGAAGCGTAGATCGGCAAAAGTTGGAGAGAAGCTGCAAAGAAGAGATAACGATGAATATCTAAGCTGTGGCATCGTAACAGTAAAACAGCGCATAAAATAAGAGTAAAAAAAAGGCTAAGGTAGATAACCCGGACAATAGCAATGGGCCAGCCCAAGAAAACGGCAAAGTCCAAAACGACAAGTGATGTGTCATTTCATGACGCCACATTATATATATAGTAATGTGTAACCAACACTACAGAGTTCTAGACATGTAAAGAAATATAAAGCGTATCGTTGTAAAGTTAAAGAAATATAAAGTGTATCGTTGTAAAGTGTAAAAGGCAAAATAGAATATGGAGTAAACTACACCGTTCGTCCTTATGGTTTGCATTGAACGAAGCCTATAGTCCTTTGACCAAAAAAGTTGCACCACTCGTCCTTAACTCAGAAACGTTATGAGCCATTAGTCCCTCCATCTAACGGGGTCCACTAACGCTCGTTAACTTGTTTTCTCAAGAGGGTATAATCGTCATTTTGCACCATAAGGATGAACGGTGCAAGGACGAATGGTGCAATTTTTCGCTTTTAGTCCTTTTTTAACGCTTTCATCTGTTTTTTCGTTTTCGTCTGTTTTTTTACGTTTTCGTCAGTTTTTTTACGTTTTCGCTTGTTTATTTTACGTTTTCACCCGTTTTTTACGTTTTTTTACGTTTTCGTCTATTTTACGTTTTCGCCCGTTTTTTACGTGTTCGCCCATTTATTTTATGTTTTCGTCCGTTTTTTTATGTTTTCGCCTTTTTTTTACGTTTTCGTCCATTTTTTATTTTGGCGTCCATTTTTTTACGTTTTCGTCCATTTTTTTATGTTTTCGTCCACTTTTTTACGTTTTCGTCTATTTTTTACGTCCATCCTTGCACCGTTTGTCCTTATGGTGCGAAATGATGATTATACCCTCTTGAAAAAACAAGTTAACGAGCGTTAGTGAACCCCGTTAGAGGGAGGGACTAATGGCTCATAACGTTTTTCGCTTTTAGTCTCTTTTTCATCAAGTATTATATAACACGAAAAAAAATAATCAAGGTCAAAGATGGAAAGAAAAGACTTTGAAAAATTAAAAATGGACTTATATTTTGGGATTGAAGTAGTAACTTTCAGTGCCCGTTTTCACATTTGGGGTTTAAAAATTCAGTGCTCGGTGCAGTAGTGACGAATAACATGTTATTCATCTGCTATCTTAGCGCCATCTCAGCGGCCTTCCAATAACATACCAACAACTAAAATACCCTCCCAACAAAAACCCAATAACACTTTAGAGGTCCCACAAAATACTCCACCAAAAATACACACACTCAAATATAAAATTAAAAAATAATAATAATAAAAAAGAAAAAAAAGACACCAGCCATTAATGTACCAATAAGGCAATATCACACGAACGGCATGATACTTAGGGGCTGTTTCTTTTTTTGTCCTGTTTGGGTCCAGTGTCTGTTTGAAGAAAAGTGGGTTGTTTGTAATAAGAACAACTTGGAAAAATAGTGTTTATTTTTTTGCTTAATAGATATTTTTAATAATAGCAAATGATCTTTTTATCTTCTTCCCTTATATCTATGACATACCAGTTACCAGTTTATAGAAAAACCCAAATCTCAATTAAAAGACCCGAATCTATTTTCCTCATAAAAGTCACAACGGATGTCATGGAGTAGGGACGTCACCCACAGCATGAAGGTAACGGAGGACAAGATATATGAAACTATTAAAATTTGATTGTTCTGGTCCTTAAATCTGCAATAGTATGCTATGGTGGCGGGCTTTAGGGTTAATAGAGGAGTGGTGGTTGAACGTAATGACGAAGACTGTGGGGGTAGTGTAGGGATGGCAAAAAAATCCGTACCCGACGGGGAACCCGATCCCCAAACCCGAGTTGACTGGGGAATCCCCGATTTGACCAGGGATGGGGATGGGGACGGGGAATCCCCGAATTACCAAACAGGGGATGGGGCGGGGATGGGGATAGCATAAATTCCCGACCCCGAACCCGAACCCGAACTTTTTAATGAACAAATATGTATAAATCATATGTATATTATTACTATATGTACTTGTATATGTATATGGTAGTGAGTACTGACAAGTATTATACTCAAAGTATATTTGTATGTATATATGTGACATTTAATGGATCAAAATCATCAAATATTTTAAAATGTCAAAGCACTAACTACGTATTATTCAATCAATATTTTGTCCGAAAACACTCATTTGATGCACTCTATTTTTTATATTATATGTGACGTTTCAATATATACAATGTTTAAAGTTGCATGACGTTTTAATTAATCCAACTATGTACAATGTACATCTTCTTAGACATTTTATAGGTCAATTCTTTATAGTCTTGATTACTTTTGTCATTTTTATTAGGAGTGGCAATTTCTGACCCGACACGAAACCCGACCTGAAACCGACACGAAAATTAACAGGTTCGGGTTGAGCTAAATAGATTGTGGGTCAGGTTTGGGTCGACATATCTAACCCGTTTATTAAACAGGTCAGGTTCGGGTTGGGAATAAAATAAACGGGTCGACCCACCCGTTTAAGTTTTTTTTCTTAATTAAAAATTATTTATATTTAATTATACGGGTTAAAGGGGTCGACCCACTAGCCCGTTTAACCCATTTAACTCGTGTAATATGCTAAGTTTTATATATAAAACGGATTAAATAGGTCAACTCGAAACCCGTTTAACATTTTCAACCCATGTAACCTATTTAACCTGTCAACCTAAGTATATATACGGGTTAAATGGGTTAGGTTCGGGTTACGTGTAAACAGGTTAGGGATGACATAGCTGACCCGATGATTTAAATGGGTCAGGTTCAGGTTGGGGTTTTCTGACCCACCAACCTGACAACTTGAACCCGCCAACCCGAACCCGACCCGAATTGCCACCCCTAATTTTTATGCTTAATTCATAAGGGCCGAAAATCCCCGAATCCCCGTGGGGATGGGGATGCAAAACGATTCCCCAATGGGGATGGAGGCGGGGATGGGATGGGAGTGAGAAATGGGGATGGGGATGGTAAATACGATCCCTGATATTCCCCGCCCCGTTGTCATCCCTAGTAGTGATTGGTGGTGCTATGGTTGTAGTTTGTGTGGTGCGATGGTAATCAGTGGTTTGTGTGGTGCGGTTGTGATTGGTGGTTTGTGTGGTGCGGTGGTGGCGACGGGTAGTGCAGTTGTGAGAGTGTTTGTTTGGACAAAAGGAAGAAGAAGAAATAGAAAAATATTTAACTAGCGAAGAAGATAACAAAAAAATAGGTAGATTATAATGATGGTTGGATTGTAATTTGGGGTGTGGTTATTGTCCTAGATGAAAAGGGGTGGGGTTTTTGTACCCTTCTACATTAAGGAAAAATGTTTGCAATAAGCTAAAAAGAAACAAAAATTTCATGTCTCTAAAAGCATTTGTTAGCAAACAGGACATTAAGCAGAAAAGAAACGGGACCTTAGTGCACTACTGACATGTTCGTCCGTTGTTAGTCGTTTTCGCAGACGAATACTTCCGAGCTCTCTTATAAAGTTAAGATCATAACTTTTTAGCAACAAATGATTATGAACGGATGACAATCATTAGAAAAGATGATATGTTATTAGCGTGAGTTGATTGTTATTATAACCAGATCCTAGTGGCATCGAAAAGTATGATATTGTCATAACACAACCTTACACCAAACTACAATCAACCTTTATGTAGAATAACCAAAAAGTAGCAAACCGGCATGCAGTTGGTCGATATACAAGTTGTACAGAGCGGGAGGCTATACAAAAAGCCCTAGTTTTATTCTCAAATAGAAAGAAACCATGCTTCGACAAAATCTTATAACTCTCTGTTACCCACAAACCTTGTATTGGGGTTCTAAGAGATCAGATTGATGGATTTTTTATATCATCGAAAAAGAAGATTAAGAGAAAGCTTCTAGTAACGGAGCTTGTAAGTACGGCGACGGAACCAATTGTAGTCTGGCAATAGCTTCACAGGTCCAGATGCTACTATCGCAAGGTCCTGCATACGTCATTCATTTTCTCAAAAGTTAGTGAGTGCATTTGATCAGGAATTCCAGGTTTATGTGTCTAGTACTTGTTGGAGGTGCAAGCCAGGCAGGCGGGTAAACGCGTCAAAATGGGTTGGATCAAAATAGGTACTTGATAAAACATGTCCGTTTGGGCTACCATCGCTTATCTTTTCTTAAGAGTAAATAATGTATTATAGCAATTTTAATATTTACTAAGAATAATATGAAAACAAGACTAAAGACCTTTGAACCCGTTTGTTTTTTGCAATTTTTGTAAATTTTACCCGTTTGACCAGTGGCCAAACAAATGCAACCCAAGTTGACCCATTATCTCTAAAGATTCAAACACATTACAGGGCTAAAAAAACGTCCAAAGAGGTAGAAAGACGCCCAGAGTGCATTTTCAAAGCATAAAACCTCCTAAACATATTATTTTTTTATAAAATGTAAAAAACCTTAGGCGAATCTTACACCGCCAACGAAAACGAGAGATGTTGATTAATTAGTGACCATCACAACTACAGTTGTTTTATAAAACCTGGAACCCGGGTTGCAGCAGATGCTACCGTCTAATCACTTATTAAAAATTTATAAATTTGGAAAGAAGTGTTTCGAGTGAACCAATTCGTTTCAACCCAAACCAAAATCACTCATTTTGACCAATTACCCAACCCACACAGGGCCAACCTGACCCGCCCATTTTGCCACCTTCACCAGAAACTGACTCACATGCTAAACAAATTTCATGTGCATTGGAATTAAATATTACAGAACAGATAGAGATGCCGCAGCTGACAAATGAATTATAAAACAAGCTTTTAGAGCAAATATATTAAAATGGAAAGTGAGTGTTACCTGGTCAAAAATGAATCTGTTGGCTACACGTTTGATGGTGGCAGCATCAACTGCATCGATTCTGGCAAATAATTCAGCATATGGGATTCTTCTGCCATAAGTTAGTAGCTGCAACAAGAAAATCCGTCAACATTAGGAGTTGTTTAAACATTTTAACAGCATAGACGGAAGAGTAAAATTCAAAAGGTTGACAAACAACGCCCAAATATTCTGCTTTGACTGACCTGGCGTCCAATGTCCTCAGCAGTAGCGCTGGTTCCATCAACGTGGAGAAGCAATGAAGATTTCAGCTGGAAAACATTGAAAAATTAGTGAATGGCACATATTATCGTTTAGACAGCTTGAAAACTACTTATTACTTGGAAACAAATGTAATCAGATATAATGTCGCTGATGTCGAATAAACAATCAAATTTAAGGCATGGAATTACTAAAAGCTTGGATGTGGGAAACCGATAGAAACATTTAGTTTAAAAGTACGGAAACGAGTTTCGAGGCGTTTTCCCTCCGCCTCAAGAGGCGTAAGCCTCGAGGCGGACCGAGGCGTAAGGTCGAGGCGGAATTAAAAAAATATATAGAAATTATATATATATAAGTTTTAATAGGTAATTAGGTATTTATATATTTTATATACATACTTTATAAACTTTTATATATAAGTTTAAGACTTAAATGTAAACTATTAAAGATTGAGGGGGTCAAATGTTTAAATACACAAACTTATTTTAAACTTTTTGAGACTAAATGTAAAATAATGAAAGATAGAGGGGTTAAATGTTAAAAAGTATACACTTATTAAAACCCTAAAAGAGTAAAACAAATCTCCAGCCCCTATTTCTTTCTTCCCTCTTTCCTCTCTTCCTCCTTGGGTTTCTGGCAGAAGTTGCACCGCCGCCGCCGGAATTTGTCGCCGGAAATCACGAATCCGGCGCTATATGGGGTTAAAAACCCTAAAAGTAAATCGATTCAAGGTACAAAATCAAAGCTATTGACTGATTTGGCTAAAAAAAAGAAAGATCCGCCTCGGCCCCGCCTCGGCCCTGAGGCGCCGCCTCATACGCATCACCACCGCCTCAGGTACATGAGGCGTACGTTCCAAAACACCCCCCTGAGGCGCCGCCTCATATGCGTTTTATGGCCGTTTCGCCTCGAGGCGCCGCCTCAGACCGTTTTTTTAAACTATGAGCTAAAGAAGACAAATCAGATGAAATTATTAAAAGCTTGGATGTGGGAAACCGTGTAGAAACATTTAGCTAAAGAAGACAAATCAGATGGGTTGACACAAGCTCAAAATGTATTTTTAATACACAAAGCATCAGAGAAAACCATTTACTCAAAATATCAGGTTGTTAAAGAAACAATGTGATTTTTAAATGAGTATTTGACACTCATTATTAATCGAGAAATAAAACTGAACAGTAAGCGTTTCAGGTCCGACCCAATTTTAACCCGTACCAAAGTTGAAACCCTTTTGACCAACACCTGTTTGTCCCCCCTACCAAACCCGACCAACTCTGCCATTTTGCCACTCCTAATTAAAGTAAACAATAACATGCAAATGTACATGTAACGCTCTCATTACCTGATTTCGAGCACGAGTAACATCATCATCTCCAACTCGATAACACAACTTAGTCACCTCTTGCATGATTGCAAAAGCCAAATCATCTAAGCAATCGGCCTATAGAAGAAGAAAAAACACGCAAGATAACTGAACAATGGCATGTGATAATCAGAAAGTACAAATGAACTAACATTCTTAATTATAATCTACAGAAAATGCAAGCAAATAAATATATAAACAGCAAATGCTATGCTTTTTTCCACCAAAAGGTGAATATAAACCGACACACACCTTCGCAGTAGCATATACACCAAACAGTCCTGTATCTTTATAGTTGGTGTTGAAAGCCGTAAAGCTCTCAGCAAGTTCACTAATCGCCACCATCTGTGCAAGCTGTGAACTGAACATAGTTTACAAGAAGTGTCATTACCGTTTCAAAGCTAACTCAACTCACGTCATACAATCAGGCCAAAATGGGTGGAGTAAGGTACACATTTTTCCAGCTTTTTTTAACAGATAGTTCATGTATTAAATATAATTAAAAAAAATGATTAGATACTTGATATATTTAAGTTCTGATACGATATAAAAGTTTATAGAATTTTAATAACTTAAGAGGTGACATTCAACCGGCTCAAGACGTTACATTTATAGCCAAAATTTCAAATTTGACCAGCTAGAGTAAAGATATAGCCGAAATCAACCCCATTTCAAATAAATCGACTGAATCACCACCCTTAAGAGAAAAGGTGAATAAGCTATAACATTGTTATCTACTCCCTCCGTCCCATTTTTATTGTCCATCTTTCCTTTTGGATTTGTCCCCAAATTATTGTACACTACTTAAAAAATAGTACTATCTCCGTCCCTAAATAAATGTCCAGTATTGACTTTTAAAGTCTTTTCTTTTTAATTTTGACCTTAAATTATTTAATTTGTGTTATATAATACTTCATAAAAATTACACCAATGAAAATACCTTTTAAAAGCCAATCTATTCATACATTTTGCATCAAGTATTACTTAGCACAAATAAAATAATTAAAGGTCAAAGTTAAAAAGGGAAGACTTTAAAAGTCAATAGTGGACACTTATTTAGGGACGGAGGGAGTAGTTAGGATGCTTAAGTTTGCCATATTACCCCTAACAAAAATTATTATTTACAAAACCAAACGAAATCATTTAACTGCATAAGGGTAAATCTTTCTTTTTGTGGCTTTTACCAAAATCAAAGCTGTAATTTAATAAATTTTTCTTAACGAGATGGACAATAATTTTGGGACGGGGGAGTACATTTTTTATATGTTTAAATCTTAATTCAAAGCTAAAGAAGAGAATACCGACCCCATATGCTTTCCCCCTCCTACTGATTTGTCCCATGATCCAAGCATGGCTTGAATGACCATCAAAGCAATTGAGTCAGGATCAGTCCATGATGTTCCATTGAATGCAACAGCAAAATGTGCCAGAGGAGCATCATCGTCCCTCATGCGAATCTGATTATAGCATGGTTTCAATTAAATTCTACTTCTTAGTATCAGATCTAGAGGTAATAAAAAAAATCGAAGATGGTCAAACAGGTTTGGGTCAAAATGGGTCATTTCAGTAGGGTAGGGATGAGTTGCCCAAAAGAGTTCTTGTCCAAAAACTTCTAGTCTTTTTTAATACAGTAATAAGTAGTGTGTCAAATACTTAGTGTGATTGAACAAGAGTATCTTATCTCCACAATAATCCATTTTTTACTAAAACTATTTAGGAGGCATTATGTGATAAAATATATTGGTCATTTTCAACCCGTGACATTTTTTACTCATTTGACCTGTCAGAGACAATACATAACCCAAATCGACCCATTCATAAGCAAATGGGTCGGAATTGCCACCTCAGAAATAAAAATCTATAATGCAAACCTCTGAACCAGTGAACATAGCTGGCTCCTTTGCTACTATCTGTGATGTGGTCAAGGGATTGGCAGACAGTTTTGTGAACGTTTTCTTAACCTGCTCCACCAGTTCCTCGTGTTTAACAGCTCCAGAGGCAGAAATAACCTGAAGCAAATGATAATAAAAAAAGTTTAGTATAAATAACTGAACCCTGTTAATAGACTAGTTTGACCAAAAAATGCAACAAAATTATACAGTTGATAATTTAAGACGAGTACCATTCTGTGAGCAGCATAATGAGTGGAAATATAATCTTGAATATCCTTCTTTGTTATCTTCTCAATGTTTTCAGCAGGTCCAAGAATTGTCCTACCAAGAGGAGTATATTGGAAGGCAGTAGCATGTAAATGGTCAAAAATTACTTCCATGTTCTGTTCACCCACCTGTATCAAAAGTTGTGAATTTAGTAAGAATAACTTATATGATTAATCTTGATCTGATGCTAAATTAGCAGTGTATCCCTCATTAGCATATTTTCTTTTTCTCTCGGGCTATATTGACTTTCAATATTGAGACTATCGTTATAAAAAGAGAACATAGAATTCAAGGATGAAAAACTTCCCAGATTAGCATTACAATTAGTCTGTTCATGTGACATAGCCACTATGACTATTTGAAGTTTGAACATTTTAATCCAGATATACATTGATCACTTCGTATCATCGTATATTCAGCATAGATTGGCATCTATGAACTATTCTAGCACATACTTTCGACTTTATTGATTGGGCTCGAAATCTTGTGTTTTAAGGCCACCACATACTAATGTGGATACCCTTCTAAGCCATCATATGTTGTAACTTGCGTTCATATATCACCATTCTGTAACTTGTGTGATAGATTTGGCACGCGGCACTAATTTTGTGTAAAAAGCAAGATTATTCAGACAACAGTCCATGAAGCTCACAAGCTTAAACTACACCTGAAACAGTCGATTTTTGTAGTTTAATAAGGCTTATGTATAAAAAAGTTAATCACTACTCACTAAAAACCGAAGACACCAGTTTATTAGATTATGCATAATGACCATAATAAAATGTGAGGGAGCTCATGAGAGAAACATAAAGAGGTATTTGGATAAGCTTATGCTATGTGTATTGCTTATGAGCTTACTGTGTTATTCCATATAACATAAGAAGCTCCAAATAAGCAAATCTCAAGCACCCTCTATGCCTTTTCCGACAAGCCCTACACATATATGGTCATTTTACCATTGTTGCATTTTAATACCACATAACCTCACCCCAAACAACGTTCATATGCAACAACATCAACAACATACCCAATCCCGGCCGGGCGGGGTATGGGAGAGGTAGAATGTAGACGGATCCTACCCCTCCGGCAAACAACGTTCATATGCACAAGCTAAGTGTCAAGGTCCAAAAGCAATTTCCTACTAATTTCCCCTAGTTACCGCAGGTTGTCCTTTTAGTAAAAGCCCTACTACATTGTTTTGTACATGAAACTTTATTATCAATAAAATGCTCATCCAAACACCCCCTATGTTTATTTTAAGCATATACATCATAATCTCAAGTAGTTATAACATATACATCAACACAAACAATTTGATTTTGGTAAGTCTTGAATTTGTTACAAATTTAGCTTATTAGATTATGCACAATGCATGAAATACTGTTTGGGAAAGCTTATGTGGCTCTAAAACTTCAGTATTAGTCACATGACCAAAACAGATTGTAATGGGGCTCAAAAAGACCAACATGAACGGGTGTTTGGGTAAGCTTATTTGTGGTGCTTTATAGCTATTCGTGTCACTAACAAGTAAACTTGAAATAAGCAATCTGAAACACCCATCTTGTTGTTCTAAATAAGCCCCTCCACATTCCTTATATGACATATTACCAATACTAACGTTTTAATACAACATAACATTACCCCAAACCCTATCATCTGCATTCTCCATAAGCTAATAAGCTACTTTTGTAATAGATTGGTCGTATTTAGTTGCTTTTTTTGTATTACACATTTACACCTATATGTGTGTCGTTTGTCCTTGTGTTTTACTAGTTTAGTTGTTCAAAATGATTACATGTATTGATTTCAATCAGTCTTGTAAGACTCATATCTCAAGGCTGACTAATGGGTGATTACTCACTACAAAGTAAGTGACCGAGGCGAGTTAAGCCAAATCGGTCAAAAAAATCCGTTTGGTCAAACCTCGGTTTTACAACCCTAATTTCGATATGTATATAACAATTTCAATCCGAGGACTCCCCACGTAGGCCGATTACTCTCTACAAGGTAATACCACCGCTCAAGTACCGCCCTGCGAGTTTTACAACCTTAATTCCTATGAATTTGTCCCGTAAAACACGTCATATCCAAACTATTCAAACATATACCCAACATTAAGGGGGCGTTTGTTTAAGCTCATATGTGGGCTTATGAGCTTATTTCATTTCGGTATATATTTTATAAGCCCCAATTTTCTGGCTTACTTTTAGATTTATGGGCTTATATAAGCTTTTTATATCTTAATAAACTAATATAAGCCCGGGCTTATATCTGCTTTATATCTTAATAAACTTATATAAGCCCATAAGTCTCAAAATAAGCCAGAAAATTGGAGCTTATGAAATATAAGCCGAAATCAAATAAGCTCATAAACTCACATATAAGCTTAAACAAACACCCCCTAACAACATTCAATCCTAAAATGTAGCCGACCGCTCAAGTACCGCCTAGCTACTTTTACAACCTTAAAACACGTCATATCTAAACTATTCAAACATATACATAAACATTCAATCCAAAAAACTAACCAACGCACAAAAATACCTCTTGCATCTCTCTCAAAATCACCCCCCGTTCCCGCTCAATCGACGCCTCATCAAAGCTCGAATCCTGCAAAATATCACTCAAAACCTCCACCGCCTTCCCCACATCCCCTCCCAAACATTTCGCATAATACGTCGTCTGCTCCCTACTCGTATACGCATTCAAATGCCCTCCCATATTCTCCACCTCCTCCTCCAATTCCCTCACACTCCTCTTCCCCGTCCCTTTAAATATCATATGCTCCAAAAAATGCGCCACACCGTTATTCTCCTCCGTCTCAAATCGCGACCCCGCGTCAATCCAAACCCCAACCGTAGCCGTAGCCGAAGCCGTATTCGCCTCCGTCGCGACACGTAAGCCGTTTGGTAAGGTCGTGACACGTGTCTCAGGGAAGGTGAGGATTGGAGTGTGATCGGTTAAGACAGGGAACGGTGAGTTGTGTGTGAGGTAGGTAGGGTTAGGGTTTGAGAGTTTTTTGAGCTTTTGGTTGACGGCTAGGGAGATGCGGTCGTAGATCATGTGGTCAGGTGGTGGTGGTGATGGTGCGGTGGTGGTTTCCGGTGAGGTAGTTACGGCGGTCGCCGCGGTGGCGGCGGATCTGGTGGTGGTGGTGAGGGGGGTGAGGGTGCGGTGGGAGCGGCGGTAGAGGTTGAGGAGATGGCGGATCGCCATGGTTAAGGGTTAGGGTTTGTTACTGTGTGTTTTGGTGTGTGTGTGTGAAAATGATGATGAAGATGAAATTGGGAATGAGATTTTTTGAGGAGCTGAAAATTCTGGGGGTGTGTGATGGATTGGTGTGTGGTGTGCCTGGTCTTTGGTTTTGGTTTGACAAATGAATAAGGGGGTGTTTGGTATGTGGTAATCACTATGGGTATGGTAAGGAATGAGTTTGTAAGGGGGCGTTTGGTTAGCGGGTTTTAAGCGACACGTTTGGGTTGAAAGTAAAAATTAAAAGCCCGTTTGGTATATAGATGAGTTTAGGATTTGAATTTAAGGGTCTGTTTGTTATGGGGTGTTGCTATGAAATAACGGAATAAGCTTTAGAAAACTTTGTTTAGTTGGCCTACATTGAAATATGACAGAATGAAACGATACCCATAAAGTCATACCATGGTGGATAGGTAGGATTAAACAAAAACCTCTGACATTTTGTGTAATTTTTTTCGTCAACTTGCACTCTCACCACTCATTTTAATCACTATCATTTTAAACTTATTTTTGTACCATATATTTTATTAAAATGTTAAAATATTAGTATATTAAATAATATATTTTATATAATTTTTTTTTATAAAATATACTTAAATAAATACAATTTCTATCTCCTAAATTTACCTCAAATCCAAATCTTATACTAAATCCAAATCCGAATCCAACCCCACTTATAAACCAAATGAGCCCTAAATATGTATTAGTATTTGGATTTGATGTAGACGAGAGAAAATAAAATGAGGTAAGAGAAAATGATATAATTAAGTTAAAAAAAAAGTTAATTTAATAATTAATAAATGTATTTAAAATTAGTTTTATTGATTTTTAATGTAATAAAAAAAATATATTGAGAGAGAGACACTATAATGGGCCTACAAAAAGTCAGAGATATCAACTCATACCACTCAATATTGTCAATATTGGGTACAGTATCCATTTTTTGAATTTATAACCAAGTGTACAGTAAAAGCGCTAACCAAACGACGGATTCCTTTTATGAAAGTCAAAACCCACTCTAAACCACCAAACCAAATAGGCCCTAAACGTTTGGTTTAATGACACATGATTGGAGATTGGGTTAAGACCCACGAGAGTAGAATTACAGAAAACCTTAGGTAGACAATTCATTTTCTCTCTCCTCCATGTTTCTATTCTTTTTTTATTCTCTTTTTGTCATTTTTTTGTCACCTAATTTTGTTTTTCACATATTTATTTATCAATGTGGGTTATCATTAACTTATTTAATTTATTTTAGTTAAATATATTTTATTTTTCTCTCTCTTTATTTAATTCAAACCTATACTTAAATCCAATTTTTTTCTAAGCTGCCGTTTGTTTGATGTTTTTGGTATGAGTTTTATTGTGAAAAGACAGAAAACAAATGGTTGGTTAAAAAATTCAATTGAATGATTAATAAATTGTTGTACGGATTCCCATAGATTGATACCAAGTCAAGTAGGCTGGTGTCATATTTTCTTTCTTACACATGAGTTCTATCTCACTCTCATTTATATAATTTTTTCACTGTCACTATTTGTTTGTTTCTTAATTTATATTAAAATAATATATAAATATTATTTTAAATTTAATTTATAAATTATAAAATAAATAAATTATTATAATAATTATATCCTTTCTCTCTCCATCTTTTCTTTCAAACCGAATCCCACTCCCATACCCATTTACAAACCAAACGGACCCTAAAATTTCCTAAATTCAAATCCAAATCCAATTCCAATCCCACTTACAAACCAAATGGGCCCTAAGTTTATTGTAGATGGGTATGGGAAATGCCTATGAGTTCATACCATTTTCAAAAGCCAAACACATAAACCAAACAAGTATGTTGGGAATAAAAGCATTCATTCCCATACATTCAAACCAAACGGCCCCTAACATTATTTGTTTCTATCAAGAATCACTATGCGTATAAATATGGGAATGAGTTTACAAACCCTTCATTAATAGGGGGCTTTAGAAAATGCTTATTTTCCTGGTTTCATACCTATTCCCGTGAACAAAAACCATAAAACAAACAATTTTATTTGGAATGAAAGTCATCCTTTACTCTCGTATCCTCAACCCAAACACGCCCTTTAAGTTGATTCGTGAACATATCTGGTAACGTTCCCTCACAAACACATATTAACATTCCTTGTTTTTGTCTGAGGACAATTATTTTAGAACAAATGGAGTAATAATGATGGTAATGCCATGAAATTTTAAAAATAAATAAATAAATACTCACGTCACATTTAAATGTTTGCATTGTTATTTTTTAATGTCTCACAAGTGGGCTGATATATTATATTTGGTTGATGATAAGTTTAGTTGGCGATATTTGCTAAAACTTTATGCAGTATGGGAAAAGAGTATAACATTAAAAAGTCACTATGTACAAATCTCGAGTGGCTACGAAAAGGATCGGAAACAATATATGATATATTGGTCACACTACATACATTTTAATCAGAAACTCACATTCTCTTTTAAATAAATGTTTTGGTCTTTGTGAATTACAAGTAAGGTTGATAGGTTGACTTATAGAGTGTTAGATTGAGTACTCGTTGAGACAGGCTTAAATCTTTTAGCTGTTGTACTTTTGACTACACAAAACAAGCACTTTAGTACACTATATGAATTTGTGAATTGTGTATGAATGGATTTATTAGTTACTTCTAACATGATATAATGATTACGATAAATTAATCAGCATAACGTACACACATAAATTACTCATAAACGTAGAACATATTTAGGAGTACAAGTGTTTTGTGTATCAAGTGTTTCAAAGAATACGATGTTAAACTCATAAGCAAATAGGTCAATCAAACTCATTTTAACCTCCATCTACATCATGCGCCTTAGAAAATAACAAATAAAGGATACGCAACATGTATTTACCATGCCTTACTACAATGAGACACTGATTTACTGGCGTACTCACTTCAACCGGCTCTACGGCTAACATGTAAGAGGTCAATCGTAGAAAACTCCGATTAAATGGAAACAGAATGTGTCATTTTACATGTCCCTCGCACCGGGTTACGCCTTTGATGACACTACATTCCTACAAAACGTCTTATGCATCATGGAGAAAGATTTTCGTGCATGATTTCATCATTAAGAGCCAATACATTATCCTTGTCACAGTTATAAGCATAGCGAAAATAGTTAAGCCACAAAACTAAGTGTAGCCAAGGTATAGATTAAAAGGCCAATGGGAACCACGCTGCCCCTAGCCCCAAGTACATTTATTTATCATGCAATTTTCGTGACAACTACCATGTATGAACATGAATGCATATTAAAACAATTATATTAGATTTAAAGTTATGGTTTAAGCCATCTTAATATCCAATAAACTCGTTGTTTGAGATTACTTGTTATTTTATCTTTTTGTGCTTTTCTACTAATCTTCTATCTAGTTATTTTTGTTGAGTGTTTTTTATCTTTTACAAAACAATCAAATTTAGGCATCAATTTAAAAAGTACTTTTAAGGCATAAGAAAAAAAAATTAATAAGCAACCACAAACATCCTTTACACTATGGTATCAGGATTTATTTTGGGATGAAAGAAAGTGAAATGGGGTGAAATAAAAACTTGTGGTATTCTTGAGTTTTTTTTTTCAAAGAAGCAAATAAAGTGGAATAGAGGGGAAAAGGAGTAAAGTCTTTATATTTTTGGTTAAAAATCTTTTACTTTATTATTGGGGTGAAATTAAATAAACAACCTACTCCACAACTTTCTTTACTTTTTCTTAATTTCCTTCACTCTATTTTAATTTTTTTTACTTTCCTTTCAAAACAAAAGTTGAGAACACAACGTTAAAAAATAATATGTGAGTTATGTTATCTGTTATTATTATTTATTTTGTACAAAGTGACATTTTTTTTAGAGTTGAGTTCAATATATACCCCATATTTTTTAAAGAAACAATGAATAAATTTTGATAATTCATCTTTTAACAAAATTATATATAAAAAAATAAAAATAAAATAAAAATTCACTATGTAACCTTTTTTAAAAAAAAATAAAATATCTTGCAAATCGAAAATCGTCAAACGACAAAAAATAAACAATCGCGATGAGAATTTTTTTTATCTTTCAGTTGACGTGCACTTCGAATACTTTTGACGACTTTTTTATATTTTTATATATTTTTTTGTTTTAGTGTTAAAATTTGCATCTGAAAAAGTCATATGTGATTTTTGTGTTAGGAATCAAGTGTGATTTCACAAAACTCGAGTATAAATTCCCTATGCTTATCAGCCAAGGCCGGCCGGCTCGTAGATCTGGATCCATCCATAGACCTGACCTGATATCGTTTGTCCAAAAAGAAAAAAAGTGGGTTTTTAGTAGTAGTTCATGAGACCTCGAATTCCCACATTCAAGCTTGCATTATGCCAACAAGTCCAACCCCTAACTCTAGCTGAGAAGTTGAGTCTCACATGTGTTAGGTCACCATTTAGTAAACACAAGTAAGATATAAAGAGAAATGAGATGAGAATGAGAGGTGGTTGATTAAGAGACAATATGAAAGGTGAGAGTGCAAGAGTTTCACTAAGATAATCAATTAACCAACAACATAAAATGTAACATAAGCTTACTATTTATAAGGGAGGAGCTAGGGCAACACACCCTTCCTCCCTTATCCTTTTAACGTGGGCTTTTAAGGCCTCTTGGGCTTTTACATGTTGCCCATTAACTTAATCAATAATAGGAAATAATACTTAAGCAACCTATTACAAAATGTAATGACCGAGACTTGACTAAATACTAAAAGTATGATCCCAACAATCTCCCCCTAAGGGTCGGTCATCACGGTTGCTCGATGTCTTCATCTTTGTCGTTCACTTGTGACATGTAAAACTCTAGACGTCTTCAAAATTGGTTGAATGATAAAGAATATACTTTGCTCTTTGTCTTTGTTCTTTGGTGATGATGGAGTGATTCAGTTATGAAGTTGTCTGCCGTTCGACACTCCTGCGTCTGTGGTGGTTGTCCGCCATTCCAACATACTCATACATCTTTAGACTTTCACTTGCAAGAAGTTCCTTTTTTTTCATGCATTGAGATCTTTGTCTTTATACTTTGTAGATTCTTCTAATTGCCGTAGAATCTTTCTTTGAACTTTGTGTTGCTGAGATCTTTGGGGGAGCTTTCTTAGACTTCAAGATGTATGTGTGAGCATGTTGGAATCTACCATCATGGAAGTGAAGTACCTGCAAGTAAACAGTTAGCAAGAAAACAACCGGTACTTACGGATAAGGAATTAGAGCTCATCAACAGCATATTGTGAAGACTCCTTCTAATCCTTATCCAGGCCGTTCCCATATCAGATACTCCCGAAGGAGCTTACGAGACCTACTGAGTAGCTCAATGACTGGGTGAGTCGCTGGGGATCACTCCACGACTGTAGACCGTAATGGAACCACCGCAAACACTAAGCGTAACCCTTGTGGGGTTACCGAAGTGACCTGCTGTCAGGGCTGTTTGATGTTGACCCTGGCAGGATTTCCGTTTAATCATTGAGAAATACTTATGTAATCCTCATAAACGTTCTCGGCAGATTGCTAAGATCTGCGAAGGACTCGATAGTTTACAACTGATGCCCATTGATGTAGAACACCAGGTGTAGAAATACTAAGTGTTCCTAAGAGATCTTTGATGTATCTCAAGGCTCTAGACTCTATAAGTGCACACCTAGGTTTCCTATGCGGAGACTGGGGAGGTGTCTCCTGCTTCAATATCAACCGTCTCTAAGAGATAGGTCGATAGATTACGCGGGATCCCCGTGAGAATGAAACAAGTCCTTTTAAGAGAACTTGAGTGGTTAAGAAGGTTTAGTGCATTGCGTCACTGGGTCCATGACGACTTAATCTTCAATACCTGTGTTGTCTTTTGCAACAGCCAGTAGCATACGTATTGAACCCGGTGTCTGCCCTAAGGTTGAACATAAGGAGGGCTATTTCTTTTCACCCTTTACTTTACTTTTCTTTTTAATTCTTCAACTCCTTCTTTCCCTTTCATTCATTTCTCCTTTTTCGTATCATACCTAAGGACTTCTAATTCTAACTATGGGGGATGTCCTTGGGTAGATCCCTCCGGCTCTGGCGGATCATAGGACGGATATTCCTATCTTAATCACCTTATAACTCCGACAGTAGCCAAGAAACCTTTGATAGAAAAATCTCTCAAAGTGTTGGTGATAATCAAATATTTTGGTTAACACTTTGAGAGTTTTGCGTACACTTTTGAAGGGCTCCCCCTGCACATGTGCTCATAAGTATTTAATAAATTTGCATATGCGGGAGGAGCAATCACTTTTGAATTGATTCACTTTCTGTGAACAGGACCGATTCGAGACACGCTTACATCACTAGTTAAACTAGCTTGAAGTTATTACCCGGCCTGGTCAAGTCCACAGAAAGTTTCTCGAGACGGTACATTTCTACTAAGACTAATCCTTTTCGAGACACGCTTACGTGGTTAGATAAAGAGATACATTGTCAGCTTTTAGGTGACAACTAGCTCTAATATCTAACTTGATGTTATTACCCGTCGAGGATAAGTCTTTTCGATATTACTAACATTTATTGCCTCGTCAATTCCTGGGTTAAAACTGAGTCTAGCTCGCACATGATACACCTTTTAAGCATTGACTTCGTATATTTTAATCACTTTTTCATTTTCTCCCCCTCAAAAATAGCATATAAGATGATGTTTTTGATAATCTTTTAGATTAAAATATGCCTTTTGAGTCTTACGGGGAGATTCTCCAAGAACTTTTTGATTTTGAGCAAAGTATTTTGTTTTGACAAGTGCTCCCCCTCAACAAGTGATTAGGTCTTATTGAGGTGAAATACTTGTCCTTTTGAGCAGAATTATGAAAAAATCATAAATGTTTGATTAATTCTACTCAAAAGTAAGAAGCCTTCGCTCCTTATATTAGGATTGAGGCACTGATGCGTACCTCAGGGTCCTTTCTTTACAAGTACGGGTTGTACACTGATATGCGTGCACAAACCATTATGAAGTAAATTATTGACAAATCAAATCAAATGCTTACAATGATTTACCAATCAGGCCTCTGAAATGTCAGCACCGGAAATTTGGATCTGCCTCCAACATAACTCTCCAACCTCCGAAACTGATCCCTGCGCCTCAATCTGTTTTCAATCCTGAAGATGAATCTGCGAGCATCCCGGGCGTCATTTGTGTTCCACCTTTTGGATTTACCCAGTTCAATATCATTGATTCTGCCTTTGATTCCATCTCTGACGAACTTGAGAGTTTCATCACAGAACTTATGAATTTCTTCATATCCCATAAAGCAGTTGCGACCGTTAATACTTCGGTAGGTGAACCCAAATGGTCGTCTGATCAAGGAGTATTGAGGTAGACGTTGAAGGTCGGGGATGTCAAACAGGTTTGGTTTAGTGAGATTGAGCTTCTTCTGGTAACTTTCCACTCCTAACTGAAGATCTTCAACTCTTTCTCTTATGACAATCTGCCTGATGTAGATGAGAAGAGCTTGGATAAAGGCAAGCTGTATGTCTTTGGGCAAGCCACAGAGTTTTCCTTGAACTTTTAGCAGGTACATGTCTTCAATGTCGTTGAGACGTAGTCGTGGAAAGTCAGACTCGGAAATATCGTACTCCTTTTCATCAAGCCTTTTCAGTGTGATTTTGCTGAGGAAGGGGTACCCAAAGAACGTGACAGTCGAGATGAATTGAATGGAGACTATCTTCAGATCACTTTCTACATCACCCATCGTCTGATTAAGTCTGCTGCTTCGATAGTACTGTACCCGGTTGGTTGGCCAATGATGAATACCATAAAGTGCATCTCGGTCATATTCAACAATTTTGTCGACGAATAATGCTGAAGCTTCTTCTTCGATGGCATTGTTGAGATATCGAGCTGCAGGGAGAAAGGCGAGTGAGGTGACATACTTCTTCTCGATCTTGCTGCCAAGTGTCAGGAATTCCAAGTCTGTGTTGTAGAAGAACTTGTACGGGATCTTTGGTTCCTTAGGCTTCCCAATCATCGGTAGTGGTTTGGACCAATCAGTAATGTAAGGTGCGGTTTTCTTTGTGACCGGATCGACATATGATTCAGGGTTGATCCAGTCAATATTGCTTGACATAGCTCGAGCAATATTTTCCAGATGGTATTCAAGCTCGATTGAGTTAGCAGACCGATCTTTTAGAAGATTGAAAGCATCATTTTTGATTCTTCGCAGCTCTTTTTTATTCATCTTTTTCATCTTAAACTTTTGCTGAATCATTTGAGCATATTCCACTGTACGACCATCTTGAGGTTCATGATTGTCTTCCAGTGGTGGTTGCGAATTTATCATCTTCTCAAACCAGGAGTATTCGGCACTATTGTCTTGGTCTAGCCAGCTAAGGACGGTTTTGGGTTTCTTTGGTTTGGTGCCTTTAGTTGAGGTATCCGGTTGAGGTTGCTGATGCTTTCCTTTCTTATCTTTCTTCTTCTGCTTAGGAGATGGTTCTGGAACTTCATCGGGCATAGGAATGTCGTCACCACCGGTGTATTCAAAGTGATCATGTGCCTTGGGAGCAGAACCGGATGCCTTCGGTTGTTGTGAGGAAGTTGTTGTGGTAGGAGGAATTACCGGTGTTTTGTGCTGAGATGAGGATCCTTCGGCTTGTTTCTGTTTCTTTGCCTGAGAATTAGGATCCCTGTCTTCATCATCTCTTTGTCGTTTCAGCTTATCGGCCTCTGTGCTGCAGGTCTCTTTAGTCAGTTTGTTATTCAGTGCTTCCAGGACTTTGGCTTCTTCAGGAGATAAGGTAGTTTTGCTTGCCAGCTTGTCCAAAAGTTGAATTTCCAAATCATCCAGAGATAGTCCCGGTAGAGGAGCAGTAGACTTGTCGGCACGAAGGGTGAAGGTTGTTGATCGGATAACTTTCTTAACTGCTTGCTCAGCGAACTTGGTGAGTTCGTCTCTCATTGGTGCCAGCAGTACTTTCAGCTCAGCCACTAAGTGTTGTGCCATGTATTCTTGTGCTTGAGCTGCTAATGCGGCTTCCAAGTTCTCTGTTACGTCTTTAGCTAGGAAAATGTCAACCTTATCTTGTAGCTCGTTGACGTTCGTGTTCAGCTTAGATAGTTCAGCAACCTGGGTTGCAAGTTTAGCAACCTGATCTTCTAGTTTGCTTCTCTTCTTATCATGCACTCTTTTGAAAGCAGACTTGAGTAGTTTGGATGCAGCAGAGGCTTTGGAGCTCGGTTTCTTGATTGATTTGCCATGTGTTGATTCAGATGCAGGAGGTGATGACTGTGATGATTCAATAATGGTGGTTGTGTCTTTGACATCTCCTTTCTGTAGTTCGGGTTGTACAACTTTCTTATCTTTGGCTGCTGCTTCTTTCACCCTAAGTTCTTCTGCCAGTTTTTCAGCTTCAGCTTTCTGTCTTAGTTCTTCAGCAACCCTGGCTTCTTCTTCTTTCTTAAGTTTTACTTCAGCCAGCCTATCAGCTTCGGCTTTAAGCCTTTGTTCTTCAGCCAGCCTGGCTTCTTCTTCCTTCTTAGACTTTTCTTCAGCCAGTTTGGCTGCCTCCTCTGCTTTCCTGCTCTCTTCCATTCTGATCGTTTCTTCCAGTTTAGCTTGAGCAATCTCTTCAAGTCTGGCCTCTTCAGCTTCTTGTTTTCTTTTCAGTTCCTCTTCCTGAGCCCGTTCTCTACGCTCCATTTCTTCCATAGACATAAGTCTTGGAGCATCGGTATCCATAGGATCATCTTCTCCTTCCTCTCCCATTGCTGGAGTCATCTCAACGTCAGTGGGAGATACTGAGGGTGTATCATAAACAACTAAGTCAGAGGTGATTCCTGTGGTAGGCTCAGGAATGCTGCTTGAGCCGCCAGCTTCGGTGGTCTGAGAGAAGACTGGAGGTGGAGGCATATCAGCATTGAATGTATCAATTCGGCTGTGGAGGAGACCGAGGTTGAGAGCCCGTTCATTTTCTTCTTCGACTGAAAGTCCTTCAGGCTCTTGTACAGCTGTAACTGGTTCCTTCATCTTTGATTTAACATGATCAGCAGATTCGTCAATAATATTATCCCAATCTTCGAACGTCAAATCCTTATCGTCAATTTCATCAAGATTGACTTTCTTGGTGATATTGGCATAGGCTTCACTGTAAATAGGACCTTCGTCGGATTCAGTACGTTCAGAGTCAGACGGCTTTGGAGAAGATGGAGATGAGGGAAACCACCCAGGTTCAGCAGTAGGTTTCTTTGCAGGAATTCTGATCTTGGATGATGGCTTTTTCTTGGGTTTGGATTTGGTAGAACTTTCTGAGCTGCCAGATTTGCTACCTTTCTTACCTTTCTTCTGCATGTATGAAGGTAGAGCAGCTTCGTCCAAGAACCCAACTTTCTCTGCTTCAATGGCTTGTAGGTAGTACTTGTAGTTATTACCAGCCTTGACTTTGTCAGTTAAGAGGCTATCTGGAAGTTTCTTTCCCTGTTTCCTTGTACTTGTATCCATTCTCTTGATGACCTTCAGTGTGTCCTCATTCTTGTATGTGTGCTGAAACTCATCATTCAATCTTTGAGGAATGTCATCATATTCATGGAGGAAGCTTGCAATAAGAAGTTTGGTGAAACGGACGAATGGAATATTGGTTGTCTTGCGGTGTATGTGCCACACAATATCTTCCCAGATAATGCTGGCATAATCAACCTTCTTGACATTAGCAATAGCCCAGAACAGCCTGAGATGTTGGAGCTTAGGGTGTTCATGGCCTGTGTCTCTGCCAGATAGTGACTTGGCAATTATGATGTAGAGAGTTCTCCAAGGCTGTGGAAGAAATCTGATATTGACCCTAGAGTGACTAGTAATGACCCCTTCAGACTCATCATACCCAATATCTCTCAGCCATTCTATCAATTCTTCTTCAGTGGGAACTTGGTCATACTCTTCATTCGGTTCAAGTTCGGGAAGTCCAAGAGCACTACGGAGAAGATCCTTGTCGACCGTGACTTGTCTCATGTGAAGCATACAAGTAAAGGACTCTTCCAGGAGGTCCAGGTGGATAGTGTGCCAAAACTGATGTATGTAGAAGCATGCCACTGCAGCAGATTTGGTGAGAAGAACTTTGCACGGGTGATAGATGAGAGCATCAACAGCAACAAGGCAAGAAGACTCATTGCATGTCAGTTTGTTGAAGTTGACTCTTAGGTTGTTCTTTCCTATCTTCCTGGAGTAGTTTTCAGGAAATGTGTCTTCCCATGCACGAATTGGTTCAGGTTCTGGTCCGTGTGGGATGTCATTGTGTTCTGCCATCGGAATTGATCATAAACACACAAACATGGCGATTGTTGATGATGTTAGTATTAGCATTCATTAAGCATGAGTTCACATAGATTATCGTGTTTTGTCGATGATCAGTGGGGGTTTGTGTGTGTAAAAACTTATGTTATGTGACAAACTTGAGTTATTTTACTTGTTAGAAACATAAAACAATTCAATTCCAACCAAAGTTTATCATTTACAACAAGTTACACATTGGAAATTTCCAACACTTAGAAAAAATTTGGAATTTTGACAAGTTTACGCGTAAGTAGTTGTTTTACGCGTAACCTGACTTAAGCGTAAGTTAAGAAATAAGGCGTAAGTGCAAAATCTACGCGTAAGTTAGAACTTTACGCGTAAAATGAAACTTACGCGTAAGATCAATTTTATGCGTAAGATAGGTCTTATGCGTAAAAAATGAAATTACGCGTAGGATTTCCCTTAGGCGTAAATTGTAACTTATGCGTAGGTAATGACTTACGCGTAAGTTCTAGACTTATGCGTAAGATCAGAACTTATGCGTAAAAACAATTTTATGCGTAAACTGTGTCTTATCCAAGACACAATTTGTCCACGTGTCGAATCTTACGCGTAAGATTCAATCTTACGCGTAGGATGAACATTTAACGCGTAAAATCGTCATTTCCAGAAATTCACCTTTTGTAATTTGAGTTATGAGTTTCCTGAAAGTGCACAAACATTACCACTGATCAAACATCAATCCAATACACTTATTTTATACATTTTAACACGTAATCATGCCTAATAACACTCAACGCGTAAACACGCATGAACACTCAATCACATCATTAGTCAAAAGTGTTTCTGGGTAGAAATTAACATGGGGCAAATAATATTAACATCATAAGGATCATATGTATCAAATATAAACACAAAACATCCACAAAATCACAAGATAGGATCTGCTAGTGACATACGAACCCTAAACCTTAGATTCAAGAACAAAACATGTTTAAAATCCAATTAACCCATATTCACATGATCCTAGGCATACACAAACACTATCCCCATCACTAATTACCATCCTAATGATCAAACTCAAGAACCCCCAATTCATACGCATGAACCCTAATCTCAAACATGATCGATTAGTGTTTCTGGGAGTGATTGGAGTTAAGAAACATGCTTATTAACATCTAATGACCATTTCCCATCTATCAATTTAATCAAAACAACACTTAAATCTGGGTTTGATTTTACGCATAACTTCCAAAAGCAATTTAATCGATTGTGAAAAATTGAGCCGTTGGATTGGAATAAAATTAAAAACCCTTGTTAGCAATCATAATCAAAACAAGTTAACACTTACAGATTCAAGAATGGTGGATTAGATCAATAGAATGATTGTGAGTCGTAGGATATGGTTGGTGAAAATTAAATGTGTTTGCAGAAAAAGTAAATGTGAAGGGTCAATGGTAGTTTTGACCGTGGTTAATACAAGTTTCATGTGTTGACACATTTAGCCCCTTAACCTTGACTAACATTTATTTTGAATACTAACATACTTAATCTCATGTAATTTTCGTTAGACAACACCAAGATATGATAGGAACAACTTGACATACTCCCCCTCGACCTTAGATCATAGTATAAAAATTTAATTTGTTTTGGTCAAGGAGAGTAACCCGAAATTCTAAAGAAAAAAATTTAATTATTTTTGTTAATATGTAAATGTTATTGGTAAAATGCAAGTATAAAAGGTAAAATTATTTTTAGAAATTAATTAAAAAAAATGTTACTTTTCCTCCCCCTCAACACTAATTTTAAATGATTGAAGACTTTTTAGAAAAGATAGTGTTGAAAGAGTTTTATACTTGCATTTTTTTTTTTTTTTTTTTTTTTTTTGATAAAAGACCAAAAATATTTTTGAGTTTTTCATTGGTTTTATATATATATATATATTTTTTTTTTTTTTTTTTTTTTTTTTTTTTTGAGAAAAATATTTACAAAGATAGTTTTGATGTTTGACAATCACTTGTGTTTTAAAAACTTATCCAGATCCTCTGGAGTCAAACATCGCATACCAATTTGGTGAACTAAACTAGCAAACCTGGATGGTGCCAAGGATTTGGTAAGTAAGTCCGCCAATTGGTACTCAGTTCCAACAAAATAAAGTTCAACTGTACCCCTTTCCACATGCTCTTTGATGAAATGATATCGGAGATCGATGTGTTTGGATTTGCAATGATGAACAGTGTTGCAGGAAATTGCAATTGCACTCTTTGAATCACAGTAGATAGGAATCCTGTTGAATAGGTAGCCATAATCCTTAAGTTGTGATCTCATCCAAATGACTTGAGCACAACAAGCAGACATGGCTACGTATTCAGATTCTGTAGACGACAGTGAAGTGCAGTCCTGCTTCTTAGATTGCCATGACACAAGTTTGTCTCCGAGAAATTGTAATCCACCAGATGTGCTTTTGCGTGTGTCTAAACATCCTGCATGGTCAGCATCTGAAAAAGCAATTAGTTCAAAGCCAGAATCCTTCGGATACCAGATCCCCAAGTTGATGGTTCCCTTTATGTATCGAAGGATTCTCTTGACCTCACTGAGGTGTTTTTCAGTTGGTCTGGACTGATAGCGGGAGCACATGTAGACAGCAAATACTATATCAGGTCTACTAGCTGTGAGATACATGAGGGACCCAATCATACTTCGGTATTTGGTAGGGTCAACTGGAGTCCCATGTAAATCAGCATCTAGCTTTGTGGTATAGCCCATTAGTGTATTATAAGTATCACAAGACATCATTCCATGTTTCTTCAAAATTTCAAGAGCATATTTAGACTGATTTATAAAAATTCCACGGGGTGATTGATGAACTTGAAGTCCTAGAAAGAACGAAAGTTCACCCATCATGGACATTTCAAAATTATCTTTCATTAATTTTGCAAAATCATTAGAGTAACTTCTTTTTGTTGAGGCAAAAATGATGTCATCGACATATATTTGAACAACAAGTAAGTCCTCCCCGTAGGTTTTTGTAAATAGTGTGGGATCCACCGATCCTTTAGAAAATTTATTGGCCAATAAGAAAGTAGACAGTTTGTCATACCACGCCCGTGGGGCTTGCTTGAGTCCGTAGAGTGCCTTTTTGAGTCGGTAAACGTGATTAGGACGCTCAGGATCAACGAAGCCTTCAGGTTGGCTAACATAAACTTCTTCACGGAGATCTCCATTAAGAAATGCTGTTTTGACATCCATTTGGAAGACTACCATGTTCCGGTGTGCAGCATAGGCCAAAAAGATCCGAACAGCTTCATGTCGAGCCACTGGAGCAAAGGATTCAGCAAAATCTAGACCTTCCAGTTGAGAGTATCCTTTCGCTACCAGACGTGATTTGTTCCGTATGACAGTGCCTTCAGCATCAAGCTTATTCTTCCATATCCATTTTAACCCAATGACAAAGACTCCGTCAGGTCTTTCAACTAATTCCCAGACTTCTAATCTTATGAATTGCTGAAATTCCTCTTGCATAGATTCAATCCAGTTGTCATAAGTCATTGCATCTTTAATGTTCTTGGGTTCTTCATGACAAACTGTGAGTGCGTAGATGCAAGTTTCTCCATCTGTGTGAAGTCGTTGTCTTGTCATAACAGGTGCATCTGGATGGCCAATTATATGAACTAGTGGATGGTCTCGGGTCCATTTGTGTGTTGAAGGGTGTAGTTGATATGTATCTCGCATGTTGGCAGGATCCAAGTGGCGTGTTGACGACTCAGCTATATCAGGAACTGTAGTAGCTGGTGCAAACGGATTGAAGAACGCATCAGGATCATGCTCTGCGGATTGTGGAACTGATAGTGGTGTTGGATCTTCAGCTGAGTGGCGGGAGTTAGAAACAGTTTGTTCTACTGTAGATGGTGAAGCAATTGGAGGACCGTCTCTTTCAACAGTTGTTGAAGTTTGTAGAGGTGAGTCTGGTACATGAATATTGTCAGGTTGAGCAGCGGAATTAGGTGGGACCTCAGTAGGACGGTATTCAATTGTGTCATCAAACAGTGGAGCAAACAAGGTTTCCAATTCTTTGCGGTTGAGTGGCAATGGTTCAGCCGAAGATGCCGGAGAGTTAAGACGGTTAAATTCGGGTCCTAAGCTGTGTTGCTCAGAAGCCATATGTGTGAGCTCATCAAAATTAGCGTGAATGGTTTCTTGAATTTCACGAGTACGACGATTCCAAATCCGAAAACCTTTAGAATTTTCACAATATCCAATGAATACTCCGATGTCAGCCTTTGCTTTAAGTTTACCTAAATCATCACGATCATTTTTCGGATAGCAGAGTGCTCCAAAAACATGAAAGTAATCGATGTTCGGTTTCCTTTTGTGAACAATTTGATATGGTGTTTTGCGATGACGTTTTGTGATCATACAACGGTTTTGAGTATAGCATGCGGTTGAAACAGCTTCTGCCCACAAGTAATCAGGTAATTGAGCATTAATCAACATAGTTCTAGCAGCTTCCACTAACGTCCTGTTGCGTCTTTCAACAACTCCATTCTGTTCTGGGCTTCTAGGAATAGATGTTTGATGTTCAATTCCCACTTTCTCATAATAAGACCTAAGTGTCTGATTCTTGAATTCAGTTCCATTGTCAGTTCTGACTATTCGAACCATGTTACGTAACTGAACTTGAATTTTAGTGAGAAAGGTGATGATCATTGAAGGAGCCTGATCTTTACTTCGTAGAAAATAAACCCAAGTCCATCTGGAGAAATCATCGACGATTACTAGTATGTAGCGTTTACCGTTGATACTTTGAACACGCATCGGTCCACACAAATCCATATGAAGCAGTTGTAGAACATGATTTGTACTGTGCTCAGGTTTTGAAGGAAAATGAGCACGAGTACTTTTTCCTTGTTCATAGGCAGGACATAAGTGATCTTTGGTGAAACGGAATCTTGGAAATCCCTCAACAAGTTTATAACGAGCAAGGTCAGTCATAGTTTTGAAATTCAAGTGTGAAAGACGTTTGTGCCATAACCAAGATTTAGTTGATTCTGCTTTGGAGAGAAGACATATCGGAGATGTTGCAATCATATCTGACATTGAGATTGTATAAAGATTGGAGCCACGGGAGCCGGACATAAGATCGTTTCCTTGTAAGTCACGAACAAAGCAAGTTTTCTCACGAAATGCAACTTCTAGATCCCCATCACAGAATTGACCAACAGAGAAAAGGTTGTGTCCAAGGCCTTCCACATAATAAACACGGCTTATTTCGATGTTCCCACTGATAAAGTCACCATATCCCATGATAAGAGCGTAATGATCATTCCCGAATCTGACAGTACCAATGAATTTTGAAACAAAGTTGTGTAACAGTTTGAGATTGCCTGTCATATGTCGGGTACATCCGCTATCAACAATCCAGAGAACAATCTGTACCACCTGCATCACAAGAAGAGGACACGGATGGAACAGAAGTAAGGGTGGAACCCAAAGAAACTGCGGGTTCCAGTTGGTTAGAAGCACAAGTATTCAATATTTTAGGAATCCATTTAAAATCTGGTTTGTGTTGTAACCAACGTTGCCAATTCCAACTAGTTCGAGCTTTCTTAATGGTGTATTCACTAGTGTTTGGCTGATTCCTAGACTTGTTCTCTGCACCTATGGGGGTAACATCAATTTCATTAGAAACCGTAGAAGGCGGCTTTCCTAAGATAGACTTAGAGGCAGTAGTGGGCCTAGAAGAAATGCGTGTCCTACGTTTCTTATGACGATGAAGTAGAGAATTAGCTATACATTTAGTATGATCACCAGATGAAACGCTTTTACGACAAAACACACAAGATGCATTAATATTCAAAACATTTAAAGGTACATCATTCGTTACATTTAGATTTTGATTAGAATTTGCCAGATTAGAATCTAAATCCGATGCAACATGAGTATTATTCAAATTCCTAAGGTGATCTTCTACTCCTTGAGCTTCTAGTGATCCTCTCTTACGTAGCCAGAGCCTATTCTTCTTTTTACTTTGTCGCTTGGGTCTGCTAACGCTATTAGGGGAGACTAGTCCTGTAGAAGTGGAGTTATCAACATTAGTATTTTGAATAACCTTTCCTTTATCAGTTTTGTCTAATTTATACATTCCTGGTGCGATCACCGTGGTGTCAACCATCTTTCCTTTTTCAAGTATCTTTATCTTCTCTTTTAACTCAATGATGATGTGATTCTTATCCTGAATGTTTGACTCAAGTATGCCATTGCAATATTTACTGTCGATGTGGTTTTGTAGAAATTCGGCGTTTTCAATTTTTAAATCCGCAATTTCTTGTTCGTATTTGAGACACAAACTTTTGAAAGACTCATTGTTTTTGCAAAGCTGACAAGAGTTTGAAATGGTATGACTTTGAAGTTTTAATTCCTTTTTAAGACTCTGAGATTGACACCATTCAAGCCTGATGCGTGGGAATCGCACCTTGCTTTACCTCTCGAGGGATCTCGCGAGGCTTACAACCCCCACCAGGCAGTGTACCTGATCGTTGTAGTATAGTATAGTGACAAGTACCGGGGGATTGATCGTTCAGCTTAGGAATAGTGTCGCTAGGATTAGAAAACCTAATTAATAGTTCTAGAGGTAAGAGATGATTATTTTTGTATTTTTATATTTTTATGAAAGCAATTAAAATCTCGGGTTTTGAAGGAGTGGGCGGAATTAGTTGCTAATCAACTAACCCAAAACTAAGATGCAATCAAAATAAAATAATAAAAAATGAAAACAAACTAATTAAACTAAGGTTGTGAGCAGTGATTGGAGAAATTGTGTTTACTTAGACTTCACTACTCCCTAGATATCTTTTACATGTTAATTACTTGTTACACTTGTATGAATGACGGGTTGTATTCCTTAATACCATTCGTGGGGTGGCATACATAACTCCCCAACTCTATGAGCTCTTATCTCCTCCTACACCATGACCCAGCACAACTATAGGGATTGTAAACAGTGGCTCATGCATTAAATACAACCAATAAAGACCTAGTACGCCTCGGTTCATGTTTCTTAAGACGTTCAAGCATGTTACCATTTGGAGATCTGCCAGTTTTCTTAAGCCTAACATATAATATCATTCATTCAAAACAAGAATAGACAAGTAATCAACACATAATCAACATCTAGGTTTCATTAGATCTAAGCAAACACAAAGGAAATTTAGCCTAGCATAGTAGAATTAAGATAAGAACAAAAGATAGACAACCAACACATAGACATATTGATTGAATTAAGAGTATACTTATCTCAATTACAATGCAAGGTCTCAAGGGTTTGGAACCCTTGAAAAACCTGTAAAAGAGGCACCAAAATCGTCTTTAGGGTTTCACCAAAACTTCTCTCTCTTTTAATGAAAAAACTAGAAAACTATATATAGGAAAATCGTCCTGACGGCGTCAAGAGTAAAATCTGACGCCGTCAACTCGCCGCCATACACTTCCTCGGACGCCCTAGATAAAATCGTGACGGCCTATGTGACGCCGTCACCACCCACGGTAAATTATTCTTGGCCACTTTGACGCCGTCATAACTCCATCTGACGCCGTCACCAGCTACGGTAATTTATTCTTCATGTCTGACGCCGTCAAGAGCAAACCCTTGACGCCGTCACCTTGTATTTCCAGCTTGGATTTGGTACTTTGTTGTTTTCTTCACTTTATGCTCCAAAAACGTCCAAAATAGCCTCTTTTCCAGAATTCACTCTCCAAACACCTAAAATCACAAAAGGAACGATTTAGGGCAATATTTGATCAAATAAATTCGGATTCGGGCTTAAATGACCCCCTAAAAACGGATCATTTTTCGCCTCATCATATACCCTTACACTTGAGATTTGCTTGTCCTCAAGCAAATGAGCTTTTATTCTACTCAAAAGACAAGTTAGGGGTCATTTAACACTAATATAAAAGTAATTACAACAAATAATCGTTCCACTAAAGACCAATAGACAAGCACGGAGGTCATACACAAGCACCTCACAAATAGTGTTTAGATACTCACATCTCTCGGGTGTAATAAAGTAATATAACATTATGGAAATGGAAGATATCTCTCACTACCTGTCATAGCAAAATAGATTACCATAGGCTTGGGAAAGGATCAAACCTCCACCACATGGCGTAAGCACCTAGGATAAACTATCAAAGAGGTCTTTTAAAGGGTTATAACGTTAGGTGTAGGGATATGAATTACACGGTTTTGTTGGATAAAGGGAATTTTACTGGTGGCGAGTTAACAATCTTAGTAAATTACATGTACAAGATGGCGTTGCTAAGCCAAGACTAGACTCGACTTAAGCTAATAAATGAAAAATAACTAAAAACATAAAATGAACATAGAATGAAAACGGGATGGTAGTCCGTATGTTTTTTCTCTCTTTCTTTTCTATTTTTTTTTCTTTTTTCTAATTTTTTTTTTTCTTTTTCTTGATTTTTTCGATCTTTTTTTTTTTTTTTTTTTTTTTTTTTTTTTTTTTCATACACTCTTACCCTACCATCCAAAATAATACATCATAGGGGTTTGAGCATTCCCCTTACACTTGAATCTTTACATACTTTACATTAAACTATTCTAATGACTCGAATTAAGAAAATCAAAACACTTGGAGCACTTTTAAGATTAACGTACATATGGGGGCAATAAGTGTTGTTCTTCCCCATTACTCCATAAAATAAGTACTTACCCATGAGTCCCAATCGTCCCAAAACAATATGTACAAGGATATGACTCGACTTAGCAACCATGTAATCAATTAGAAAGTTAACTTAGGGTTTAACAAATAACAATAATGCACTAAAAATGAGCGCATACACGGAAGGCTAAGGCGATTTGGGTGTACATTTAAGTGGGGTGTAACAAATTCTTCCTTTAAGTAAAATGCTTAAAGTTAGAAACGAAAAGATAGGCTCGGAGGGGTGTACTAGGGGTTTCGTGTACTAAAAATGAGTACAACGCTAAGGGTGTGGGAAAAATTAGTTGACTTAACTAGCCAAGTAATATGACTTAAATGGTCAAGTAATTATAATACGGGTTTAACACAAGGGTGATCCTAATGCCTCTTATCATGTAGTAAATCCTACTACACGAATGTAGTCTCACTAGCGGTCTCGGGATGCATCACTAACGCAAGTTCTAGAATCTAAATGCTACCGGTACACTCATAAGCACCAATAATAAATGCTTTTCCTATCAAATCTAAAGGCGAACCTCACAATTTTGGGTGGAAAATTTTTCTGAATATACGGTTATGTGCTAGTCATACAACCTCCTATCCATGAGACGCTTGCTATGGCTAGAGTTTCACTCCTAAATGTTGTAAAAAATTTTAAATTTGGCGCTAAAATTACACTAACAAGTATTTCTCATAGTTTTATTACTCATCTACTATCAAACAAAACAAACTCAAGCGAAAGTGCATATGTAAGGTATCATCTTTTTACCCTCCCCTTACACTTAAGATGAACATTGTCCCCAATGTTCAAGTAAAGAATGTAAAAGTTAAAAAGTAAAGAGAATGAAATCAAATACTCCCCTGATTCGCTCGGTATGGATTTTAGTTGGCCAGGTTAAATCTTCCTCCAAGAAAACGAACAATCAAAGCTTCCCTTCCAGAATATAAATCATCTTCTTGTCACAAATAACCTGTAAATCCTGACAAAAGTAGACAAGGCAACCTCGCGTAAAATCGGCGGCATCCTATATAAGTTACTAAATCCTAGAAAACAAAATAAGATATAATGCTTGGGGAATGAAGTTTGCAGATTTCCTGGAGATTATAAAACTTAATAATTCACAAAAACTATAAGACTCCGTTAGAAAAACAAAACCGGTAAAATTTCCAGATTTTTGACTCCTGACGCCGTCAAGAGCAATGCCCTGACGCCGTCAGAATGGACCTGCAGAAATTCTTATGTTAAGTTTCCGGAAAATTTCTAGAAAAACTTTGTCCTACTTCCTGGAAAATCCTGCAAAACTTCATTATGACTCAATACAAGCATTTGACTCTAACAATACGAATACACATGTTCATTAAATATTGTGGAGAATCATGATCGGTTTGTTTTTTAAAAAACATATTTGGGGTTTCCCCTTACACTTATCTTTTGCAAAAATACCTTTAGGTTGAAGTTAAGACTAGGCTAAACAACATAATAAAGTATTTCCACATTTTAATTGAGAAACATGATCAACCAACAATAAAAATAAAACATGCATACGGAAGCAAGTAACAATCAAACAAATAAAATCACACAAAACATGGGTTGCCTCCCAAGAAGCGCTTTTCTTTATTTACGAGTCTTGTAGCTAGACTCAAAGTCGTGGGTTACTACGTGATTTCATCATTGGTTCCATTCTCTAGGTCATCTTCTAAACTAGTATCGCTCTCATAGTGTAAGTACTTTGGATCTTCAAATTCGAAAACATCCCGTCGATACTTAGAGCCAAGCTCACTAACATCTTTAAAGAACCCACAAGATAAATCAGAAACATTTCTACAACCTCTTCTAACATCGTCATCACACAAGACAAGTTGGGAGCTCATAACATCAAGCCCGTCGCAATCTATCTCCCTAAGGTTTCTTCTTTTGTATGGCGTTTGGTATGAAATCCTCCTAATCCCGTCAGTGAAAGTCATGATCCCGTTCAAGTCATCCACTATCAACTTAGTGATTTCACAAAAGGGCGCTCCAAATACAACTTGCGATAACCTAGGGTCAACAAAGTCCTCTATGTTGTCCACAATTGTGAACTCCATAGTGAATACCATATTTCCTATGAATACTTGGATTTCATGATCCTTACCAACCACTTTCTCTCCTTTGTAAATCATCCCCCATCTGCAGATATTGTTATAATGGAATAATGACATGAAATTCTTTGGCAGGAATACATTAATGTATATGTTTTCGAAGTACTTGTGACCGATCATGCAAGGGATTTTAAGGTTATTCGGATCACGTCGTTTGATCTTTCTCAACTCTCCATCCTTTGACCCGTATGGATTCCCTTCAAGGGAGGGACGATACTCATAAACTTCCTCACCATCCCTACGAAAAATTACCGTTCTAACACCATTGGTGAGTAATACACTACCATCTTTCTCGTCGATGATTGCTCCCGATTCATTGATGAATGGCATCCCAAGGACAAGGTTGGTCAATGGTTGATTGGCGAGAGGGTCCACGTCATTAACCACGGTGAGGTCAGTATTGTAATCAAATTCTCCAATCCTAATTGATACATTCTCTATTACTTTCTTGCATACAACGCGCTCTGGGAAGGTTTTGTGGTATAGAGAAAATGGGATTACGTTGATCGGGAAGCTAGGATCTATATGATTGTTAATTAAGACCTTCTCCTCAATGGTACAAGGGATTCTGAAAAGTTTAGAGTTGCTCTCCTTGGGTTGGTTGCTACCTGTACTTATAAAATCCTCTATTTCGGGTTCTTTTATAACAGATTTGCTCAAAACGGTTGAGTCTTTCTCCATTTCCACCGATGTCGCGTTCCTATCATCCGGTTTGTCGGATTTCTGCGCGGTGCACTGCTTGGGTGAACTGGTAGGTTTCCTCGCCGAAGCGTGGTCAACCTTTGAGGTTTCATCCTTCGCTGTCTGATTGAGTTTATCAGTTTGTTGTTGGGTTGGGTTGGGTGTTGAAGCGGGTATCGTGGTGATGGTGTTTACGAAGTGGATTGGTCCGGAGGGGTTGATAGGTCCTTTCTCGTTAGGGGATAGATGTTTAAATAGCTTGCTTGGACTTTTTATTTTTACAGGGGAGGCTGGTGGACTCATGACGGTAGCAGATTTAACCTCATCAACGTAAATGGGCTTATTATCAATATGCTCTTTGATAGCAGTCAACAGATTACAAATCTTGTCGTTCACGTCAGCCTGCTGTTGTTTGAATTTTGCCTCGAGTGTAGCGAGCTGCAGTTCTTGAGAAAGAATGAATTTTTTTAAATCATCTTCACAGCTTTGCCTAGGGGAATTTTGGGGCGGAAAATGTTCGGACCAAGTGAGCGGTGAGAGATCATTAAATGATACACTTCGTGTTTGGTACCTTCTAAAATTAGGTTTATCCTTCCATGCCTCATATGCTTCGGCAGAAGTTCGAGGACCCTGCCCTACGTGTGATGATGTGAATTCGTTATAAGCACGTTTTGGAAGTTCCATACAGTTGTAGGTCTCATGAGGGCCATTGCACAGTTTGCATGTAGAAGCGATTCTGCTTACTTGGCTTGATGGCTTATGAGTTTCGTAAGATTGCATGAGAGACTTGACTCGACCTTCAAGTTCCATGATCCTACGGTCGGGAGTGCTTGAATTGTTCGAAGGCAAAGATATTGCCTTGACCGTTTTGTTCAAATCACGGGGATCATTCCAACTTTCGTTGTCATAGAGAGCAAGATCTTCTATGAGTTCCCATGATTGTTCCGCACTAAGATCACGTAGCTTACCACCGGCCGATTGGTCAATGGTTCGCCTCGTGGGGATATCGATATGGTCATAAAAAATTTGGACTTGGAGCCACAAATCTATGCCATGATGAGGGACTTTTTGGAGTAAGTCCTTGAAACGAGTCCATGCTTCATAAAGAGATTCATTTTGACGTTGTTGGAACATCAAGATGTCATTCCTAAGTTTAGTAGTTCTCCCCGGTGGGAAAAATTGAGCAAGGAAACGAGTGGTGAGATCATCCCATGTGGTGATGGATCCCGCGGGTAAACGCTCAAGCCATTGACTAGCTTGATCCCGTAGAGAGAATTGGAATAGGCGTAAACGGGTAGTCTCTCTAGTTTCAACACCTAGGTCTATGGAATCTACGATTTTGAGGAAGTCCTTAAGGTGTTGGTTTGGATCTTCGGAACGAAGTCCATGGAATGCACATCCGCTTTGCACCAACCGGATGGTGTCGGATCGCAAGGGGGTCACATTGGCTCCGGTGAGCTCAATGGTGTTTCGGTAGCCTTGGTGGCTAGGTCGGGAATACTCTCCTAAGGTTCGGGGCCTAAGGGGTTCTAATGGTGGGTTTTGTTGTGGTGGGATGATGGGTTCAAAGATGTTACCACCTTCCATGATGTCGGATGGTAAAGAGTTACGAACAAAAGCACGAAGAAATAAGATAGACTAAAGAAGACCTAAAAATAAAAATAAAATCTTACTAGAAAGGAATCTAGCAAGTAGACCTAATAAAAAGAAATCCTAACCTAGACAATAACTATTCCCCGGGCTGCGGCGCCAAAAACTTGATGGCGCCGCACTCTTTTGCGACAGTTCAGGAATAAATGTAAAGATAGACAATCCCCGGCAGCGGCGCCAAAAACTTGATGCGTGGGAATCGCACCTTGCTTTACCTCTCGAGGGATCTCGCGAGGCTTACAACCCCCACCAGGCAGTGTACCTGATCGTTGTAGTATAGTATAGTGACAAGTACCGGGGGATTGATCGTTCAGCTTAGGAATAGTGTCGCTAGGATTAGAAAACCTAATTAATAGTTCTAGAGGTAAGAGATGATTATTTTTGTATTTTTATATTTTTATGAAAGCAATTAAAATCTCGGGTTTTGAAGGAGTGGGCGGAATTAGTTGCTAATCAACTAACCCAAAACTAAGATGCAATCAAAATAAAATAATAAAAAATGAAAACAAACTAATTAAACTAAGGTTGTGAGCAGTGATTGGAGAAATTGTGTTTACTTAGACTTCACTACTCCCTAGATATCTTTTACATGTTAATTACTTGTTACACTTGTATGAATGACGGGTTGTATTCCTTAATACCATTCGTGGGGTGGCATACATAACTCCCCAACTCTATGAGCTCTTATCTCCTCCTACACCATGACCCAGCACAACTATAGGGATTGTAAACAGTGGCTCATGCATTAAATACAACCAATAAAGACCTAGTACGCCTCGGTTCATGTTTCTTAAGACGTTCAAGCATGTTACCATTTGGAGATCTGCCAGTTTTCTTAAGCCTAACATATAATATCATTCATTCAAAACAAGAATAGACAAGTAATCAACACATAATCAACATCTAGGTTTCATTAGATCTAAGCAAACACAAAGGAAATTTAGCCTAGCATAGTAGAATTAAGATAAGAACAAAAGATAGACAACCAACACATAGACATATTGATTGAATTAAGAGTATACTTATCTCAATTACAATGCAAGGTCTCAAGGGTTTGGAACCCTTGAAAAACCTGTAAAAGAGGCACCAAAATCGTCTTTAGGGTTTCACCAAAACTTCTCTCTCTTTTAATGAAAAAACTAGAAAACTATATATAGGAAAATCGTCCTGACGGCGTCAAGAGTAAAATCTGACGCCGTCAACTCGCCGCCATACACTTCCTCGGACGCCCTAGATAAAATCGTGACGGCCTATGTGACGCCGTCACCACCCACGGTAAATTATTCTTGGCCACTTTGACGCCGTCATAACTCCATCTGACGCCGTCACCAGCTACGGTAATTTATTCTTCATGTCTGACGCCGTCAAGAGCAAACCCTTGACGCCGTCACCTTGTATTTCCAGCTTGGATTTGGTACTTTGTTGTTTTCTTCACTTTATGCTCCAAAAACGTCCAAAATAGCCTCTTTTCCAGAATTCACTCTCCAAACACCTAAAATCACAAAAGGAACGATTTAGGGTAATATTTGATCAAATAAATTCGGATTCGGGCTTAAATGACCCCCTAAAAACGGATCATTTTTCGCCTCATCAAAGCCTCTGTTTGAGTTGACAAATTTCTTTTGAAAACTGTTTTGTCACATCATCATTCTTTTTCCTCAGATTATCATTCTCATGTTTCAGTGTCTCAATTTCCTCATTCAACAAGTTATTATCAACACAATGATCATGCTTAAGCATAGAAGTACCAGAATTATAGAGATCATTCATGATAACAGACAAAATATCAGCACAGAGAACTTGTTCCAAGAGTCGATCAGCATCATTTTTGAAAACTTTAGTTTGTAATTTTTGAACCAAAATCTCATTTTCAGCAGTGTCAAAAACGTTTATCATATTTTTGACCTCCTTTTGAAGTTCCTGATCCCAACGTGTAGCACAGAGACGGAGGTGTTGAACAATTGGTTTCATTTGTTTTTGAAAAATATCTCTCTTTTCTCGCTCGTAAGCGGATTGAAAAGTTTCAATTTTAATTTCAGAATTGCGTTCAATTGTTTCCTCCAAAATATCGATGTCTTCCATAAAGGTTTTGAAATAATTTAAGACACGACATTTTGGTAAACGTGAAAGTTCACCGGATGATGGTAAAGGACCATTTACTTGTGCTACAGTTTGGACAGGGGCCTCATTGTGAGATGAAACATACGACTCTTCGATAAACCATGATTTCTCAGGTAAATCCTTTTGAGTAACGAACTTGACTGGATTTTTTGAATAGTCATATGGTGTGCAATATTCTACATTACTCATTTTTGACCGACTCTCTTCTTCAAGTTCTTCTTCTTCCTCAGTATCAAAAACAACAGCACGCACAATCGTATTATCAAGCAAATAGTCCATACTATAAATTTTTGGAACATCTTTGAATGCATTGTGAAGAAACATTGAATTGTAATCGCCAAGTGCAAATCCAGTACCTGGTCTCGGTTTTAAAGTAAATTTCTGAATTGTTGTGATAGAGTTCCCGTGTTTGTAAACAATGTTACGAAATTCTTTCAATTGTTTTTCAAGATCAACAATATCACCAAGTAAGTCATCGATATACTTCCTTTTTCGTATTTTATGTTCACAAAAGTCTTTTTGACAACTTGACAATTCTGTTTCTGTTTTTGAAAGTTCAGTTTGAAGACGTTCGACTTGCATTTTCAATTCACTCTTTTCACTTTCGAGTTTTGAAATCAACTTTCCGTTTGACTCGATTAAATCATGTATTTTGCGTTGAAGATCTTGTTCTTTGTTGTATGAATCGTGAAAAGCTTTTTCAAAACTTATAGCATTTTTAATCTTGTCTTCCTGATTAGAAAGCTGAATTTTATAACATTCAATATCTCTTGCAAGTGACGCATTTTGTTCTTTCAAAACTTTGTTTTTCTCGTTGCATTTTGCTATTTGTACTTGTTGAGCATCCAGTTGTTTAGATAACAATATGAGATCAGGGTCTGGATCAAATGATGGTTCATGTTGTTCGAAATGATCATGTTTATCATTCTCAATAGGATCATCAAATGAAACAACTGTGTCATCATCGAATATGACAACTGTGTTTATTTGTTCATCTGTATGAGATGATGAAGATGATTTAGATGGAACAACTTGCGCCATATCTGATTCATAAGCAGAAGGTGAGACTATTTCATTAATAAAACATTCATTGAGGTCATGTACCTGAGACAAGCCGTCAGTGTCATACACTGGACCTGAATCATTGAGCTTAAGTTCCTGCATGTTGGCCATAAGCATCACAGCAGCATTGGCTTCCAGATCTTCCATGTCATCATCGTTGTTCACATTTGCCATGAAGTTGTTGTCCTGTTCAGGGAAATGTCCATCTTTTTCATCCTGAAGAGCCATGAGTAATGCCTGCTTGTGAAACTTACTACCCCGAGTTCTTGGTTTAGGACATGCTGTAGCAATATGACCTTGTTCATTACAATTGTAGCACCAAACTGCATTCCCTGAGTTGGAGTTTCTTGTAGCAACTGAGTCAGACCTTTGTTGAGAAGATGCTGAGTTGTTCCTGAAACCTCCATTGTTACCAAACCTCTGACTATTCCCATAACTTCCTGAGGAACTTCCTGAACCAGATCTGCCATAATTTCGATTATGAATTTCCACTCGTCCATCATTGACAACAGCTTGATTCCTGGTGTTTGAAGATGAGCGTTGACGGTTGTTAGTTTTGTTGGAGAATTTGCTGAAAGCACGAGCAATAAGAGCAAGTCCCTGATTCAACGTATAAAAGTCATCATCGTCATCATCATTGCAGTTGGAGTAGTACACAGCATCATTGTTGTTTGACGGAACAAGTTGAGTAGAAGAATCTTGTGGAGATGAATCATAAGGGACCATTAGGTTCGAGGTGGAAGATTGTGGATAACTGAAGTAGTTCTGCTCTTGAACATATGCATGATTTGACATTTGTGGTTGAGCATAGTTAGATTGAGCTACGAGAGCCAAAGAATTTGGTGTTGAAGTTGGTGTGTATCCTCCTCGTAGAGCTCGATCTTTTTCCACTTCAGGTTCGTGGTGTTTCAGAAAGTCATACAACAAGCCATATGGAGCATCATGAAGATTCTTCGTTTGACGAACAAATGTCACATATTTATGCCAATCAGGGCCAAGACTACCAACAAATTTGGAGTTCACAGCGATCCTTGGTACAATGATTTTGTGACGTTCCAGATCATTGACCACATTTGTGAAACGATGATAGTAGGATTCAAGTGACTCTCCAGGTTCAATTGTGATGTCAGTGTATTCCATGTAAAGCTTGGATTCCATGTCATCTTTATTCAATTGAGTGCCTTCCATGAGGAGATGAACGTGTTCCCACATTGCTTTGGCTGTTTTCTGAGCATCGACACTGCGATAGATCGGATTAGGTATACCTTGAAGTATATAAGCCATTGCATACTGATCAGCTTCACGATGTAGTTTCTGTTCTTCAGTGAGTGCAGATTCTGGAAGAGGTCGATCACCAGGAGGACGTGGAGGATCTGCATTTGGATCACCAGCTTCAAATCTAGTTGGCCACTCAAATGGTCCTTCAAGTATCACTTGCTTCAAGAATTGCCCATGAGGTTTCTTTAGTTCAAGAAAGCGTAGGAATCAACTTGACCATTGCACATAGTTACCAGGTGTTAGCATTTGAGGTGTTTCAAGTGATCCTGCCTCATGTCGGGATTGTTGAGTTGTAATAACTTCACACATTCTGTCAAACCAGTGAGGTTGTTTGGAGGAAAACTGAGTGTTTTGTTGTGGCACTTGATATGGTAGTTGTTGAGGAATGAGCTGTTGCTGCATCATCAGGTAATGTTGTTGTGGATTGTATTTAGGAGGTTGTTGATTCATTATGTGCGGAAGATATTGTTGTTGCTGATACTGCTGAGGTTGTTATTGCTGATACTGCTGAGGTTGTTGTTGCTGAGGATATGAGTGAGGGAAGTAGTGATTAGGTGGTTGAGACATCTTAGAACACTTGTGTAGAAATGGATCTTTGTAGAAGATTGAAATGCACGTTCCTTTGTGAAAGTAGCAAAATCCTTGGGGTAAGTTTAAGTCTTACGCGTAACTTAATCTTACGCGTAAACTGTAAGTTATGCGTAAAGAGTAGGTTTATGCGTAAACTTTCTAGTTTATGCGTAAGTTTCCTCTTTACGCGTAAGCTTATGCTTATGCGTAAGTTTAGACTTATGCGTAAGGTTGAAACAACCAAACAAATCTTTCAAACTTATCCAAGCTTGAAAGATATCCGTAGTCGAAGTATTCCACTAACTTATCCAAGCTAGGGAAGTACTGAGTCACCGTAGCACAAGAAGAAGATCGTTGATGAAGCTTACGCGTAAACTCTGGCAAGTTACGCGTAACTCTGACTTACGCGTAGAATTCAACTTATGCGTAGGATTTAAGGCGTAGAGGAGCACTTTACGCGTAGGATCAGGGTTTTGGCAAATATTACGCGTAAAAAAAGGGTTTAAGCCAATTTTGCGCGTAAGAAAAGGGTTTTATGCCTATTTTATGCGTAAACCGACCAAAAAACACTGTAGACAGCTGGAAATAGTACTTTTCCGACCACTTTACGCGTAAAACGTACTGTTCACCTTAAATAATGGCTTTTTGAAGAGAAAATGCTTAAAAATAAGGTACTTTTGATCAAATAACTTCACCAATACTTAGAAAACCTTAACTTTATGAGATGTTATTACCAAAAAAAAACTAGTTTTCCAATATCAAAGAAGCTATAAAACCTAAAAAAAACCTTAAAAATCACAACTTTATGCAACAACTAAGCTTCAAATCACTATATCAACCTTGAAACTTGTCCAAGCTTCAAGATTTGAGTGAAAGAAACAAAGAAAAATGCAAAAAGATGAAGAATAAGCACCAAATCCCCACGTAACCAAAAGAAATACACTTCAAACTTCTAGTAGGCGAATGATACCACTTGTTAGGTCACCATTTAGTAAACACAAGTAAGATATAAAGAGAAATGAGATGAGAATGAGAGGTGGTTGATTAAGAGACAATATGAAAGGTGAGAGTGCAAGAGTTTCACTAAGATAATCAATTAACCAACAACATAAAATGTAACATAAGCTTACTATTTATAAGGGAGGAGCTAGGGCAACACACCCTTCCTCCCTTATCCTTTTAACGTGGGCTTTTAAGGCCTCTTGGGCTTTTACATGTTGCCCATTAACTTAATCAATAATAGGAAATAATACTTAAGCAACCTATTACAAAATGTAATGACCGAGACTTGACTAAATACTAAAAGTATGATCCCAACAACATGTATTTTAAAATTATAAATCACATGTTATTTTTCCAGATGTAAATTTCAACACTAAAAATAAAATCGGAATTCGTCAAAAGTATATAGAAGTGCCCCTCTATAGAAAGATGATTTAATTATCGTCGTGGTGGTATGATTATTTTCCTGTAACGATTAACGGTTTGCGATTTTTTTTTAATGAATGACAAGTATTGGGTCTTTAGGGTGTTTGGTAGGAGGAATTTAGACAAAAGAAATGGAAAAGGTGTTCTTTTCCCTTGTTTGGTACACTAGTGAAAAAAATAGGCGGAGAATTTTGAGTCTCGTGAATTTGATCCTTTGTATTTTGAAATCCTTTCGTTTTGTGTGGAAAAAGAAGTCTTCCTATTTAATTATCCGTGTTTTTTTTAGTCGACCAACTAAAAAAAGAAGTGTAAATATATAAATCACGTGGTTATCACATATTTACCACAAACTTACACACCTTATCCTCTTTAGACCACATCTGAGATCATCACCCTCCAGTGAACTTACATGTTTAATTCTTAACCTCAGCAACAAAAGTAAGCATCTCTTCTCCCATCACCACTAATATTGTTGTTTTGTTTCTATCCTAAATTTTCAAACCATAAATTGAAGCACTTTTTTTTAATTCTTACGAATTTTGTGTTAGATGAACTCACACAATTAGTTGTGTTTGTTGATGCAATTGATTTTGGTATGCTTAATATTGGCTTAGATTATTACTCGTATTTTGCAATTTATTATGTGATTTTTTAACAATGCATTCATGTGTTTGATATAATGTCTAAGCCTTATTTAACATAGCATTTCATGATAGTGTACTGCTAAGCTACCTTTAGATTATCATATATGTATCGATGTGCGCCATGGCATTCACACTCAAAATTATGTATACAAGGAGGTAAGTCAACAAGTACTTCATTAAATATTTTACAACAAGTATATCACATTGGCTACAAGTGTATGAATTGTGTGATTTCATGATTGAAGCTAGCCTAAATAATTGGGTTTTTTCTTTATCGCTTAAAAGTTTATTAGTGGGGCAATAAAATTAGTAGCAGATAGTATGCTACATGGGTTTCTAGTATGTGATCTTATAAATGAATAAGAAGAAAAGGCATATGTGGCTATGTGTTATATCCGGTTTATAACATTAGCTATAATGCTTGATTGTTTATTGACAACAGCTCGTGTAATTTTCTTTATTTTGAAGGCATGGTTAATAATAGTACGACTAGAGGTCAAGTGAGAAACAAAAGAACATGGACGTCCTTAGAAGATCAAAAGCTAATTGATGCATTAATGGAGTTACACGCGTCTGGAAAGTATGGTGGAGATAACGGTTTTAAACCAGAATACTTTCAAGCAGTTCAAACCCTTTTAGACGTAAGTCTTCTAAATTCGGGGTTAAAAGCATAACCTCATATTAAGTCTAGGTTGAAGACGTGGAAGAAACACTTTGTCATTATGCACGACATGATACTCTGCTCAAACACTAGTGGTTTTGGTTGGGATCCTGAAAAATTGATGCGTGTGTAAATCGTTGTAGGTATAGATTATTCTTTATTAAGTTTTAAATTTATATTTAGCCGACTTAACCTATAACACACACTAACGAGCAGTGTACCCGATCAATGTAGTTAGTTGGTAAGTAGAGTGTCGATCACTAAGAGTGGAACGTTAACACCTAGAATGTCTATCAATATTTTAATTCCTAAGTTAGTTTTACAACCTAATCTAACGCAAGGGGTTTTCAGTCTGAGAGACTGGCACAAATTAAGTTGATTAATAAAATAATAAAACTAATGAGATAGAATACAATGAATGGCGAACACGTACACAGATAGATAACAAATACAGATAAGAGGCCTGACCAATGATTAAGTAGCTTGTCACTTGTTTTATTGCCAGTTTTATATGATGAGTGTCGTAATCTATTATCTCTCGTTGGTATCTTAATTATAGACGAGTAAACTCTTAATGATTACTTATATCTATATTATTTAACTTTTTTAAGGGCTTACACTAACTTATAATGCTAGTGAAGTAATCGGGGAGGGGTATGGCAGCCCAAGCAAGCCACAGCTAAACACAGAGGTAATCAAAGCACATATAACAAGAACCAGATAAACATCAAATAAAACTGATAATCGATGAGAAAGCAATATAAAGGGGAGCAATATGGCGGTCATAAGCCTAGCAATCTTGATGGATTATAGAGTACTATTACAATAAAACAAAACTACTTAATTGAATTAAAACACTAGCAGGACCTTCTTACTGCTCTGAGATCTTCAATTGGGTGTGTCTTGTGTTGCCTTTTCGTTGTTATTCTTCTTCTTAGGGTTTATGTCGAAGCTTCTGTAACTTTTGGCACACGAAATTCAACTGTCTAATGGGGTATTTATAGTTTCTGTCAGAGGGTTCGATGGGGCGCATCAACTTAGTTGATGCGGCGCATGTACATAACTTCATATGGGGTCCAAGATTATTATATTCCAGAATATTCGTACACCGTCTTCAGATGCGGTGTAACTTGAATCTTCTATGCGGCGCATGTCCTTCAATATCTTGGATAATCGTTGGTGAAGTCTTGAGAGTGATGCGTTGTATGTTAAGAATGTAATGCGGCGTATCTGGAGTAGATAAGTCAGATCTTCTTCGCTGACCAAGGTATCATATGCGGCGCATGAGTTAATTACATGCGGCCAGTGTTGTAAATATCGGTCTTGGCGGCCGATATATCACTGATATATCGCTTATCGGTGGTCAACCGATACGATTTTTCACTAATCGGTAAAAAAATCGGTTTTGGTCAAAATCGGTAAAAATCGGTCAAGATCGGTCAAAATCGGTTAAAATCGGTCAAAATGGGTCAAAATCGGCAGTCAAAATCAATCTAAAAACGAAAAACAAGTACCTACCGTGGCGATTTGAAGCAAGTCCGGCTATCTAAGGTAGATCGACTTTTGATGTTTTGCATTGGAGGTGGTGTTGTGAGGTTTGAGAAACAAGATTAAGGTTTGTTTGTTATTATGAATCGGTTGTCAAAGGCAGAAACAAACAAAAAGGTTGTGGATTAATTGGTGTTTCCATTTGATGTTTTGAAAGAAGGTGAGTAGCAGTACTGTACCTGGTTGAAAGAGGAGAGAAGAAAAGAGTGGCTGCCTTAGGTTTAGGTATTTTATTTAATGTTGGGCTGCTACTAACAAAGAGAAAGGTATCTTAAAATTGATAAATGGCCCAACTCATATTATTGGGCTTCACTTAAAGTTGATAAAAATTTAACTAAAACCTTATATAATGTGAATTTTGCAATATTTACATAAATTACATATAATTTCTTTATAATTTATGGTCTCCGATATATCACTGATATATCACCGCCATATCGGTCTTGGTGCTTGGCGGGGGTTGACCGCCACGGTACCGCCGAGCGATATTTACAACACTGCATGCGGCGCATTCTTCAAAATCAAGCAATGGTCTTCGAATTCATCTAAGTATGATCATACGGCGTATCTGTCTAGAATGATAAGGCGTATTTCCTTCAATTCAGTAGACTTTTTCCAACTTGATCCATTTAACTTCATTTTTCGTCCAAATCATTAACTTTCACCAAATGCTTGTTTTTACCTGAGAATTACTAAAACAAGTCAAATATATAGGACAAATGATGAAAATAATATGTACTTATTTGATGTCATAAAAAAATGCATTGTCACTTGCCCTGGCAATGTATGGGATGGCTATGTGAAGGTATTTTGTGCAAATCAACTTCTTTACTTTCTTGTATCTTAAAATAATACCGTGATAACCAAATTAAGGGTGTTGTCATTTTGTAGACTCATCGAAAAGCATCTAAATTTAGAGATAAAGCATTCCCACTGTATCACAAGCTTTCCACTATCTTTGGTAAAGATAGAGCTAACGGGTCGAGAGCTATTGATCTTGGAGATGAAGAGGCTGTAAGTGAAACACATGAGAGTACACCAGTTGATCATGAAGACCAATATGTTGTTACTGGTGATAATCCTTCTCCTCAAGGTGTGTCACCCCAAGGTTGGATGGTAAGAAAAACAAACGTAAAAGAGGCAAAACTGATGAGTTGTTTCGTATGTATTCTGTTGCGATACATTTAACAACACCATAAATGCTATTGTGAGTGAGATGAACATGAACTTAGATGAAATGGCTAATGATAATAAAGGAAACTTCAATGTGAGATTGATTTGATGAAGAAAGTTCAGAAGGAAATTGATGCTTTACCAGGGATCATCTTTGAGGAAGCTTTTGAAGCTATAGATGTTATTGGGAAGTGCCCTTTAAAAGCTGAAATACTATTCGGGTATGATGAGGTTAAAAAAAAGATGGTACAAATGGTTGCAAGAAAATACGCATGTTAGATGTGTATGTCTTTATAAGTAACATACCTCTTTGAAGCTAGAAACTTTTATTGTATGGAAATACTTGTCCATCTTGCTAGGTGCTTTTGTGTAAGGCTGTTGGTTCTAAGCTAGCTGCTTTTGTATATGGCCACTAGTTCTAAACTGGCTGCTTTTGTATATATGGCTACTAGTTCTAAGCTACCTCTTTTTGTACAAAACTACTTCTAATGATAATGTATGGTTACTAGTTCTAAGCTATCTCTTTGTACAGCTTTCTTTATGGACATATTATATAATTTTCAGTGTGTTATGTGTTATTGTTGTTAGGTTTCGAGTACCTCGAAACAACTCCTTGAAACGATCATTATACATATGGGTGGAAGCATGCTTATTTTTGAATATTTGATTCTTCAACGTTTAACATTTGCCATCTCATTTCATATTTTGTTAGTAATGGATAAAAAATGCGAAAGAAAATCAAAATAAATCATCTCGTAAATTAAAATATATATATATATATATCTCTTTTCTCTGTCTAAACTTACCAAACACAAGAAATGAACAATATCAATTTCTCGGGTTAATTTCTCTATTGTTACAAAACACAAGAAATTATTAAATTTTCTCTATCAATTCAATTCTCTTCACTTCCTTTTCTCCACCTAATTTCATTATCTGAATTTTTCTCTACCAAACGTGCCCTTAGAGAATTTGGGGTCTACATAAAACTTTTCTCCATTTTCTTATAGGGAAAATCACCTAAAAATGTAGTAAACATACCCATTTCCCTAGTTGTGTGTAATTATTTTTTTTTTATATTTTTTTACACTGTAATTCGACTTTTGCATGTATGTACGCATATAAATAACCATTTTACCCTTCGCTGTCATGGTTACAAAAATATAAATCATTTTACATAAAGTTGAAATTCAAAAGTTTGATGATTTAAAAAAAATTGACTACACACAATTAGAAAATTAGTAAGTTTACTACATTTTTAGGTGATTTTCCCTTTTGTTTTATGTGCATATAACATATTTACACACACAATTAGAAAAATGAGTAGATTTACTACATTTTTAGTTGATTTTCTTTTTTTGATATGTGCATATAACCTATATACGAGAGTATAAAATTTTTATAACGTACATTGCATGAATCTTGCTTATGTTAAACTTTACTACCTTATAGGCCTATACATCAAGTTGCTTCATCACCTTGCTTTTGTTCAATTATGAATATGTAACCACCTATATATAGATCCAAGCCTTTTCTATTATTAGAACTAGTTTTAGGTGTGCACGAAGTTCAAGCAATGACTACAAATAATAATAAAATTTCAACTATATTTGTTAGAATTTGTAAGCATGATTAAAATTTGTCTTAATGTTATTGTTTAAGCACTTTCATTTTGATAATGTAATATTAGTAAAGTTCAGTACATAATACTTATATAAAACACAAAATTGATTTTTATTGAACGGTAGATTGATATTAAAACTAGCAAGAAGCTAAAAAAATTACAAAGAAATAAGATTCGGATATTTCATCCACTCTAACCAACTAAATCTAGCTTTGCATCTATATCTACACCAATAAAACGATCGTGAAACTAGAACATCAAAAATAATCGCCATAGAAGGACTCTTTGAATCGAAGAGGGACTTGTTCGATCCGATGATTCCACACAAGCCACCACATAACATAAAAGATCCCTTCCGGCATGTCTTTTTGTTTCGAACTCATTCTGAGCGAAAGAAGCCATTCGAACCATTCTTCATAAGAGTAGAAATCCGAATATGTTAACTCCCACCATGAAGCTATCTTACGGTAAATATCTCTCACCAACGAACAAGCAAAGAATATGTGACTCGTGGATTCAACATCCTCATTATATATCAGTCAAATATATAATAGATTGAATATTAATACCTCTGCAAGACAAGTTCAACCGAGTAGGTAAAAAATCAAACCGAACTTTCCATGCCAAGATACTAATTTTTAGAGGAACCACTTTGATCCAACGCGTCTTATGAGGAGAGCCTAATAACATATGATCGTCGATAAACTTTCTAGCCGAGACTACCGAGAACTCGCCTGAACCCACAAGGCACCAAAACCATCTATCATTCGTATTGGGCAACATTAAACCTTCTAGAATCGAAGTTAACGATCTAAACTGTTCCATCTCCACTCTATCCCTTGGCAAATGATGCAAAGAAAAACCAACATCATTATGATTCATTTTAATCGCCACTGTAAGCTTCTTGTCGGATTCGAGAGCATAGACTCTTTGAAATCTAGATTTAAAATTCTTGTTACCCAACCATAAATCTGTTGGGTTTTGGATTCTGTTGCTTGGAGAAACTGCTGCTTAGATGAAACTGCTGCTATGATGAGAATGCTGCTGAGGATAAAGATTCTGCTGCTGTCATTTAAAGTGCTCCTATTGTAAAATACTGCTAGTGGAATCTACTGCTGAAGAGATATGCATGTATACGTAATAGATAGTTATAGAATAGATTGTGTGTATATCTTACATATCTAGAATATTCTTATCTTTTGTAGAAAGGTATTGTAAACCTAGTAGGACTCCTTGGCCTATAAAAGGAGGATCCTAGGGTTAGTTTTGTATACGTATTGTTTTAGCTTCGTTTACACTTCAAGGTTGTAAAACCCTAGCATTGTCGAGTGCTCGTATTATTAATATATTGAAGTGTTGATAGTGAATTATTCTTCTTAAGTTAAACTTTAATATTCCACGTTTTAGTTTAAGTGTTTTAATCAAGTCAACTTCTATTTAAGATCGTTTGCCCAACTGGGATCAACAAGTGGTATCAGAGCTTGTGATCTAGAAGTTGAAATCAAGAAGAATTCATTCCTTGCAAGTTTGTCGTTCCATAACAATTGCTCAAGATGGGTGATGATACACATATGGTGACTGCTTCAAAGGTTCCCATGCTCAACCCTGGAGAGTATGAGCTATGGAAAATGCGAATAAGACAGTACATTCGCATGATTGACTTTAACATATGGAATGTAATTATCAATGGTGATTCTTTACCAAAGAAGGGTGCTGATGGAAAAGAGATACCAATAAAGTCTGCTGAAGAGAACTCAATGAGGAAGATGGAGATCAAGGCACACAGTATTCTCTTAGTGGGAATACCTAATGAATTTCAGTTGGACTTTGATGGCTGTGAGACTGCAAAAGACTTGATTGATGCTGTTGAGTTTAGGTTTGGAGGGAATGATGCTACTAAGAAGTCAAGGAAAATTATGTTGAATCATCAGTTTGAGAACTTTACTGCTGAAAGTAGAGAAAAGATCAATGGGACATACAACAGGCTTAATCAACTAGTCAGTCACTTAAAGCTTGTTGGCTATGTGGTTCCACAAGAAGATGTAAACCTCAAGTTCCTTAGAAGTCTTGCACCTGAATGGAGTATGCACACGGTTGTTTGGAGGAATATGCCTGACTTTGAAACTATGAAGTTGGAAAGCCTCTACAACAATTTGAGAGTATACGAACCAGAATTGAATTCTACATCTACTTCTTCCTCTGGTACTCAAAATCTTGCCTTTGTATCTTCAAAGTCAAAAGGATCTCAAGAATCTCACTCAACTGCTTATGGAGTATCTGTTGCTGATGGATCTGCTGCTAGTTCTAATGATAAGATTTCCACCAGTGATATTGCTTTGTGTGCAATCTTGGCTGATCTAACATAAAGTATAAGGTCACAGGTTATGAATCAAGATTTGGATCATATTGATCCTGATGATCTTGAAGAAATTGATCTTAAATGGCAAATGACCATGTTGACCTTAAGGGCAAGAAAATTCTTGAAGAAAACTGGAAGAGAAGTCAAGTACAGGGCTAAAGAAAATGTGGGATTTGACAAGCCAAATATAGAGTGCTACAATTGCAGCAGGAAGGGTCACTTTACCAGGGAATGTAGAGCTCCAAAGAAGAATGCTGAAGCTCCAAAGAAGACCACTGAAGAACCAAAGAATACCACTACTGCATTGGTATCTTGTGATGGATTGGGAGAGTATGATTGGAGTGATATGGCTGATGAAGAACCAAACTATTCTCTGGTGGCTCAAATCAAGCCTAAAGTGCATAACTTTGCACTTATGGCCTATCCATCATCATCTTCTGGATCTGACTCTGAGGTATCCAATGATTCTGATCTATCTGTGTGTTCTTTTAAGTCATGTGCTGACACTGTAGAAGAACTTAAGTCTAGGAATGAGAGTCTAATAAGAGAAGTTGAAATCCTAAAACTTGATAACTTAGGTTACAAAGTAGGTATTCAAAATGTTGAAAGAAGACTAGAGTATCTAAAATAGTGTGAGCTAGAATATGTAGATAGAATTAACCAACAGGATGTTGAGATTTTTAAGAAAAACAGTGAAATTGAATTTCCTAAGAATAAATTAGAAGAAGCAGAAAGAGATAGAGATGCGGCTCTTGCTGATAAGAAAAACATATAGTGAGAGTAAATAAACAACAATATGCTTCTGATTTGGTTAATAAATCAATTGAGAGCACCTTGATAAGGAAAGGAAGTGGAATAGGCTATAATGAGGTTGCTCCTCCTATTAAGAGTGCCTATGCTCCACTAGGAAAAGAATTGTCTTTCATTAGTGAGCTAGATATAGAAAAATCTGTAGGTGAATCTAGTACAAGTGTCTTAGAAACACCTAAGGTTGAGGTTAGAAAATTTCCTGAGGCTCCTATTATTGAAGACTGGCATTCAGATAGTGATGAGGAACAGGTTGAACTTGAACAAATTGAGAAAAAGAAAGAAATTCCTACAAAAGTTGAACCTAAAATTGAACATGTTAAGTTTGTGAGACCTGTGTTAGGGAAAGGCATCTCTAGGAAAATGGTAGAATATAATGAGATTCCTAGAGGTCAACTGAATGGATTTTATAATAAGCCTAGGGGAAATCAGAGAAACTTTAATAACCTAGTTTCAAACAAATTAAATACTGAGTTTCAATTAAATAAAAAGGCTTGTTATAAGTGTGGTAGCTTTGAGCATTTGATTAATAGTTGTCCTGACCACAAAAAGCCTGTTTGGAACCAATACTCAAGGGTGAATCATAAATATGTCTCTAAAAATACTCACCCTCATCCTAACAAAACATGATTCCCAGGGATGTGTTGTTAAGATCTGGTGCAACTAGATCTATTTATGCTGCTAAATCAGATGGTGCTTTTAAAACCACAACTGGTTCTGTTGCTGGCTCTACTGCTAGTAAGCAATCTGCTGCTAGCATGTACTCTGCTGCTAGTACAAAAATTTCTACTTATGGGCCAAAAGTTTTATCCAATACAGTTGTTGGAAATCATTTTTATGTTGTTAAGGCCTCAACTTGCTGGGTTTGGAAACCAAAATCATCTGTTTCAAACACTGTTTCCAAAAATAGCAGTGCATCAAGTGATTTAAAGAAATTTAATTATGTTGATGCACAAGGCAGATCCAAGTCAGTAATGGCTTGGGTCCCCAAGAGAAACTAATTTCTCTATTTTTATGTGTAGGGTAATCTACTGGATGATCTAAAAGATATGGCTATAGTTGATAGTGGATGCTCTGGATATATGACAGGAGATGAGTCTCAATTTGAAGACTTTGAGGCTTTTGAAGGTGGTTATGTTGCTTTTGGGAATGATCTAAAAGGTGGAAAGATTATTGGTAGAGGAACTCTAAGGACAGGAAATTTGGACTTTAAGAAGGTGTTTCTTGTGAAAGGGCTGAAGTTTAACCTCTTTAGTGTCTCACAAATGTGTGACAAAAGGAACTTTGTTCTTTTTACAGACACTGAATATATGATCCTTTCTCCTGATTTTCAGTTGCCAGATTAAGAAAATATATACAGTGACCATATTAAGAACATTGTTCCCAAAAGAGCTTTAACTTGTCTAATTGCAAAAGCCACTATTGATGAGTCCAAATTATGGCATAGAAGACTTGGGCACCTGAACTACAAGACAATGAACAAGTTGGTGAAAGGAAATCTTGTGAGAGGAATGCCCACAAAGCCGTTTGAAAATTGTGAGACTTGTGTTGCTTGTCAAAAGGGTAAACAGCACAGAGTTTCATTCAAGTCCAAGACAGTGAACACAATTACTGAGCCCTTGCATTTACTATACATGGACTTATTTGGGCATGTTTTTGTGAATAGCTTGAACAAGAAGTCATATTGCCTAGTTGTCACAGATGACTTTAGCAGGTTTACTTGGGTGTTCTTCTTAGCCACTAAAGATGAAACCCCAGAGATACTCAAGGCATTCATTACAAGAGTTGAAAACTTGCACAACCACAAAGTGAAAATAATCAGATGTGACAATGGTACTGAGTTCAAGAATAGTGTGATGAATCAATTCTGTGTGGGAAAAGGAATTCTAAGACAGTATAGTGTTGCAAGAACTCCACAACAGAATGGTGTTGCAGAGAGAAGAAACAGGACACTGATTGAGGCTGCAAGAACAATGTTATCTGATTATAAACTACCTATACCTTTTTGGGCTGAAGCTGTGAACACTGCATGTTTTGTGCAAAAAAGAAGTAAGGTAGTTAAGCCTCACAACAAAACTCCATATGAGCTATTTCATGGAAAGAAACCAATGATTGATTTTCTCAAGCCATTTGGATGTCCTGTCACTATTTTGAACACTAAGGATCAGTTAGGCAAATTTGAAGAAAAAGCTGATGAAGGATATTTGGTTGGTTACTCTGTGAATAGTAAAGCTTTCAGGGTATACAATAAGAGAACCAAACATGTAGAGGAGAATTTGCATATCAAGTTTAGTGAGAACACATCAAATGTTGAAGGGAAAGGACCAGAATGGTTGTTTAATGTTGATATTCTTGCCAAAACAATGAATTATGTACCAGTTATTGCTAGTGTTGACACTACCAAACCACAAGAAGACATTGTTTTGATTGAAAAACTGAAGATTGGTCCAACTTTATTACCCTTTCAGAAAGATCAAGATATACAAGAAGATGTTGTTACACAAGAGAAACCTAAGGAAACTGAAGCAAATATTGAAATCTCTGTTGATGCAGAAAAGGTAACCAATGAAGTTCCCAAAGTGGTTGTTGATGTCTCTCCAACAAGGCCAGAAGACTCTACTACTGACTCAGAAGACTCTGCTGCTAGGCCAAAACAAGCAACTACTGCTTCAATCAATTCTGCTGCCAAGCCTACTAACTCTACTTCTTCAACAAAGTTTCCTTCTTTGGACACTCAGGGTAGATCTTTTGCTGATCCAAACTATCCTGATGATCCAAATATGCCTCCTCTAGAGAATATCTATGATGATACAGATGATGAAGCCCTTGATGGTAAGCTATTTGGAGCTGATGCTGATATTACTAATTTGGAACTTAACATTCATGTTAGTCACACTACTACAACAAGGGTTCACAAGGATCATCCTAAAGACCAAATTCTAAGTCATCCAAGTTCAAACAAGAAGAATGACTAAAGAGCTGAAGGATCTACAACATCAAAGTTTCTTTGCAAGATCTCTGCATCAAAGAAACAGTCATAAATATCTTCAAAATTGCTTATTTGCCTGTTTTCTATCTCAAATTGAACCCAAAAACACTTACAAAGCCTTACAAGAACCAAGTTGGGTGGAAGCAATACAAGATGAGCTTCTGCAATTCAAACTACAAGAAGTATGGACTTTAGTTGATTTGCCAAATAGAAAAAGGGTGATTGGCACTAAATAGGTTTTCAGATGTAAAAGAGATAAAAGGGGCATATTCATCAGAAATAAAGCAAGGTTAGTAGCACAAGGATACACACAACAAGAGGGCCTTGACTATGATGAAGTATTTGCACCAGTGGCAAGAATAAAAGCTATTAGATTATTCTTGGCTTATGCTTCATACAAAGATTTTGTGGTGTATCAGATGGATGTAAAAAGTGCTTTTCTTTATGGGACCATTACAGAAGAAGTTTATGTGTCTCAACCACCTGGTTTTGAAGACCCTGATTATCCTGACAAAGTTTACAAGGTGAATAGAGCAATGTATGGTTTACATCAAGCTCCCAGAGCTTGGTATGATACCTTGTCCACATATTTGTTAGATTCTGGGTTCAGTAGAGGAAAGATTGACAAGACTTTGTTTCTCAAAAGACAAAAAGATGATATTTTGCTGGTTCAAATCTATGTAGATGACATCATCTTTAGTTCTACAAATAGAACTATGTGTGTTGATTTTGAGAAGCTTATGAAGGATAAGTTTGCTATGAGTTCAATGGGAGAACTCACCTTCTTCTTGGGTCTACAAGTTATACAAAAGTCAGATGGCATATTTATTAGTCAGGATAAGTATGTCAATGATATTTTGAAGAAGTTTGGATTTGAAGATGCTAAGCCTGCTAAGACAACCATGGATTCCAACAAACCTTTGTTGAAGGATGAAAATGGAAAATAAGTAGATGTTCACTTGTACAGATCAATGATTGGTTCATTGATGTACCTTACAGCATCAAGGCCTGATATTAAGTTTGTTGTATGTGCCTATGCAAGATTCCAAGTATGTCCCAAAGAATCACATCTCAATGCAGTAAAAAGGATTTTTAGGTATCTAAGGCATCAACCCAAATTGGGCCTATGGTATCCTAAGGATTCACCTTTTGATTTGGTGGCATATTCAGACAGTGACTATGCTAGTGCTTGCTTGGATAGAAAGTCTACAACTAGAGGTTGTCAATTTCTTGGAAATAGATTGGTGTCATGGCAATGTAAGAAGCAGACAGTGGTTGCCAATTCTACAACTGAAGCTGAGTATGTGGCTGCTTCAAGTTGCTGTGGACAAGTGCTTTGGATGTGATGATGTACCCTCCTATTAGCTCGAAGGACACCCCTTCGAGTGTAATCGCAACCTACATAATTGAAGGCTCTGGCTAGCCTCCTAAAACTTTCCTTGGCGTAAAACTAATCATCAATGATCTAGTTACCAAGTGGTCGCCAATCGAAGGATTAAGCCCTTCGGGGTATCTCTCGATAAGTTTTATGGACGGAACAATGCCAAGTCCAATATTGGGGAGACCAAGTCTTACCCACATCGCCTCTTCCTCTTTAGCACCCCCGCTAAACCCGGAGGAGTGGGGCACTAACCCCTAGCGGTTACCAAAAATCATGGGACGCTCTCATGATCTCCATCAAACGTGTGACCACTCTCCAGGACCGTTTTCTTCAACTATAAATAGTCCTGGACGATGACAAATCTGGTATGCAATCTATCTCACCTTACATTACTACGCATATACTTAAACTCTCATACCAATCACTCATTCACACGCCGGAGGTGGTTCGCAGGGTCCAACCCCTGCGCAATCACTTAACGTAGTGTTTTAGTATTTCTTATTTCAGGTTATATCCAAGCTTGGCGCAATCACAACACCCCTCATTTTCCTTTGATCACCATCGAAGGCCTGGTAGTGCAAAATATTGTACAATCAGTGGCGCCATCCATGGGACACACTACAATTAGTCCCGTTATTTCCAAGCAAAATAACCAAGTCAATTACACTCACTATTATTCCGGCATGAATTCAGAACGAGAAGTTACACCCCCACCGGGTTTCTCGTCCTTAACCTCTTTACCCGTAACAGACGCCAACAACCTGCCGCCAATCACGGTCTCCACCTTTACTACACGATCTCATCCTGAAATAACGCCCAATCACCATGCATCCACTTCGGCCAATCCAGAACTCATCATTAGCCCCGCCTTTGTCGACGCTAATTATGAAGAGTTAGAGTCCTTGCTAAGGGCTCGAAGGAGACAAATCATAAATACGGAGATGCGTAGGGAGTTAGAATATTCCAATGATAAATATGATGAGGAGATCGAAATGGAACCGAGACCTTCAAACCATAGGGCTCACCACCCTATCCTCCGAATTGGGTCCCCTACAAGTAGAAGGGTTGAAGGAAGAAGCGTGGGATTCGAAGGAGTTCCCGAGAGAACACCCACGAGGAGGGAAGGAACTGTCGCCGAAGGCTCTAACAGAAGGAGTCGGCAGAGGGAGAACACGGAGGTAAACCTACCCCCATTATTAGCAGCTCACTTAGGAAGGACCGATGGAGGAATTCCTCTGCAGCCCTCCCACGCGTCTGGTGTGGAGGGTAACCTAGGCCCAGTCAACACAGGAGGGAGTCTTCCCCCCATTAGCCTGCATCCTCAATTCCCGGTCCAGAGTTACCCTCTGATTCTTTATCCCCAAATCAATGGGCATCCTGGCAATCAATATCCTTCACAAACCACTGTGCCCTACAATCCTTCCTTCGTATACCCCCTATACCATGTATACTGGTTACACTCCAAACACGAGTACGCCTCATCCTTTCCATGTTAGTCAGCCTTCTTTGGGAGTACCCCCTCCTATTAATCAATACCATACTGTTCCGATGAACGTACCACTGTATGCCCATCCATATGCTGAGCCCGTAGGCCCCACTACACCCTTCGTGAGATGGATCGAAGATTATCCCTTACCGGATGCTTTAAAGATGCCTTTGCATATAGGTACTTACGATGGGAAGGGGGATCCAGATAATTTCCTACATTTATTTGAAGGAGCCATAAGAATGCAGAAATGGGCCATGCCAGTAGCCTGTCACATGTTCACATATACCCTCCGAGATTCAGCACGCATTTGGTGGAATGGGCAGAAGTTAGGAAGCATTATCAACCTTGACGATTTGAAGGCTAAGTTTCGATCTCACTTCAGCCAACAGAAGAAATTCACAAGAACGCATCTAACGGTGCACAATATCAAGTGGAAGGAGAACGAAAGCACAAGAAACTTTGTCACTAGATACACTGACGAAACCTTGTAGATTCTAGGCTTACACGAAGAGCAGCGTATTTCTGGTTTCGTCCATGGCCTACGCAACCGGACTCTTGTGGAGTTCTTATCCACAGATCTTCCAGCAACATACAAGGGCCTGATGGAAAAAACATATACATGGATAGAAGCCAAAGAGGTATCCACCAATGGAGCTCCGGTGGAGAGCAATAAAGGAATAAAATCGTCTTCATGGGAAGGGTCGAAGAACAAACACAAAAACCATAATAGGTTTACCCCTTACAACAAGGGTCCGAACTGTTAGAATCGTATTTTTATTTATAAAAAGTGTCGGTCATTAACGTATAGTTATAGGTTGCTTTAGAATATCATTATGATGAAGTTTATGTGTAGTACTCATGTTTTGTAAAAGTCTAATGGCTATTAGTGTAATAATGTAAAAGATTAGAGAAGCCCTAGACTTCATGTATAAATACTCTTGTAAACCTAATTTGAGAGGTTGGTTCTCTTAGTGATTCATTTAGTGTTAACAAAGTTATTATTCCACACACTAGAGTTCCCACTCTCTTTCTCTCTCTACTTACTTTCTCTCTCTAGGTTTAGGCTTGATTCATATGTGAAATAGGTTGTTCTACGGTCCTACAAGTGGTATCAATCGCCTAGGATAATATAGGTTGTTTTAGGTTTGGTTTGGTTGAAAAAAGTTGGTATAAAAGTGATTTTATGATTCTAGGTTACTGTTCATACGTATTTTTTCGAGTTAGGGTGATTTTTAGCGAGTTTGGCACTTCTGGCGAGTTAGGGTGATTGTTTATCGAGTTAGGTACAATTTCTATCGAGTTAGGAATTTTATCATATCGAGTTAGGTACAATTTCTATCGAGTTAGGAATTTTATCATATCGAGTTAGGTACGTTTATCGAGTTTGGGTGTAAGTTTACCGAGTTTGGAATTAGTTTACCGAGTTTGGGTGTAATTTTATCATATCGAGTTTGGAATTAAATTATCGAGTTTGGACAAAAGTTGGCGAGTTAGCCTGTCTTCCCTAATCGTTTATCGAGTTAGGTTTATCGTTTATCGAGTTAGGGGAAACTCTGCCCAAATTTTTCAGACTTATCGAGTTAGAAACCTAAGTAAACTTATCGAGTTAGAACCCTACCTGAACTTATCGAGTTAGAAACCCTAAGTGAACTTATCGAGTTAGAACCCTACCTGAACTTATCGAGTTTGGAGCTTTACGACATATCGAGTTAGACAGTTTTCAGACTTACCGAGTTAGACAACACAATCCTATCGAGTTAGCCCAAAAAAAAAAAAAAAAAAAAAAAAAAAAAAAAAAAAAAAAAAAAGTTTTTTGGCGGGAAATTTTGAGTAAAATTTATTTTTCACACGAGACTAAACGTTCAATTTTTACGCGAGATTTAAATTTTGGTATAAGGTTGAAAATTTTGGCCCGAAATTCAAATTTTTTGGCCAAAATTCAAAAATTTTCGGTAAAAATTGGCGGAAAAATTTTCAAATCTCAAATTTTTCTAGTAACCTTAGAATTGTATTTCTCTGTGATTCTCAAATTTTGAGAAAGAAAATTTTCATACTCAATTTTTGGCGGGAAATTACGAAATCAATCAGATCAACCGAGAACGAACTTTCATCTTCACCAAAACATCTAATCTTCAACAACAACCTTTGTTATCTTTCAAAAGATCCTCAGAACAACGTTTCACTTTGAATTCAAATCATGGCAACTCAACAAGACATTCATGCTGCCGGTGCCGAAAACCGACCTCCAATGCTTGAAAAAGGTGGATATCTTCCATGGACAAGCCGCATGCTTCGTTACATCAAAACAAAGCCTGATGGTAAATTAATGATCAAATCCATTGAAAAAGGTCCATTTCAGCCAAGACAAGTTCAAATTGAAGGTAATCCAAATGAAACACCTCCTACTCAACCATTCGTGCGTGAACAAACAGAAGCAGATTACACAGAGGAAGACAAGAAGCAGATCGCTGCAGATGATATGGCAATGCATTTAATCCAACTTGGATTACCACGGGAGATCTTTGCTGCGGTCGACAGCTGTGAAACTGCTCATGATATGTGGGAACGTGTTAGAAGGATATGTCATGGAACAGAGATTGGACAACAAGACGTTGAGAACAAACTTCTTACTGAATGGGAGAATTTCACATCCACCAAAGGTGAACAAATTGAATCATACTACACCAGGTTTTGCACTTTGATGAATGAGTTAATCAAAAACAAGTTGACACCTCGACCAATTGCAACAAACACTAAATTCATCAATAACCTTCCAGAAGAATGGGGTCGTTATGTTACAATTGTCAATCAAACAAAGGACTTACATAAGGTGAATTATGATCAACTCTATGACTTTTTGAAGCAAAACCAAGCTGAGGCTAATGAAGTAAGGAAAGAAAGATTGGCAAAGAATCATGATCCTCTTGCATTAATTGCTAATACACCAACACCATTACCAGTGAACACTCAACAACCATCATCATCTTCCACTCACAACTACATGCAACCATCATGCATTCTACAACCAACACCGGTCTACCAACAACAGTTCTACCCACAACAACAACAAGTTATTCCACAACAGCAACACCGACAATTCCAAGAACCGGAATTCACTGACAATGATGAAGCTACTGCAGCATTGTCCCAAGCGTTTGCTTTTCTGTCAAAGGCATTCCATGGACGTTATTCTACACCAACAAACAACAACCAAAGGATCTCATCGAACACTCGCAACAAGCAGTTTGCTCAGCCGAGTTTCAATATGGGCAATGAAGGCCAAATGGTTGGAGTTTATGGGAATCAGAAGGGATATCAGAATATGCAGAATGCAGGGAATCAGAATGCAGGTCAGTTTGCAGGGAATCAGTATGGTCAGTATGCAGGGAATCAGTTGGGTCAGTTTGTTAGAAATCAGAGGGGTCAGAATGTTGGTAATCAGGTAATGGGTAATCAGAATAGAAATGTTGTAGCTCCAGTAGTTGGGAATTTGGGAAATATGAATCAGGGTAATCCGGTAAAGTGTTTCAACTATCAGGGTGTAGGTCATATGGCAAGGAACTGTCCTACTAAGCCAAACAAGAAAGATCTAGCGTACTTGCAAAAAGCAGTGACGTTGACACAAAAGGCAGAGGCAGGATTTCAGTTGAACGCAGAGGAAAATGATTTTATGGCTCTTATGGATGACATGGAAGATAGAGAGGATATCGATGCGAACTGCATATTCATGGCGAATCTTCAGGAAGCTAAGTATGACACGGATTCTGACACACTTCCTGTTTATGACACCAATGCACCATCTGAGGTATCAAATTTCAACCCATGTCACAATAATGATATATTTGATATGTCTCCTCATGAGGAACAGCATTTTGAGAGGCAAGCACCCACTTATGATACATTCCTGGACACGCCAAGTAGTAGCAATACTCCTTCAACAACTCCAGATGTGAATCATAATGGAGGCTTCGTTTCACAGCATGCTGTGAATGATGAGGAAACACGTGCTTTGTTTGAATCATTATTAAATAATTGTGGTATTGAAATCGAGAAAGTGAAAAAGGTCAATCGTGATGTTAAGGCCGCGAATGTAAAATTGACCGCTGATCTTGAGAGTTACAAGGAAAACGCTAAAGCTTTTGAGTTTCATAACAAAAGATTGTCTAAATTAGAAACTGGTTATCAAAATTCCGTTTCGAGGGAAAAACAATTGCAACTCAAGTTTGATACACTTGATGTTAATTCTTTCAAGAAGATAAAAGCTTTAAACGCGGAAATTTCTGATTTACAAAACCAACTTTCTAAACAAAAAACAGCTTATACCAATCTTGAAAAAGAAAGGGATGAGTTGAAAAAGGACTTTGCAAAGAAAGAAGACAAACTTTTGGCCGAAATCGTAGAGTTAGAACACATGATTGCACATTTAGAAGAATTAGTGGTTAAGTCGGGTCAGTCAAGTCAAACAATGAACACGATTTCAAATCAAACTAATCCGGTTTACCATACTAAACATAAAGTGGCTCTTGGTAACAATACCCCCAGTAATCTCAAGAAAGCTCAGCAAGAACAGAATGTTTTGTATAATGGTAATGTTATTTACACTAAACATGATCCTCCCGTCGTTCGGGATTCTGTGCAAACGATAGAACATGTCGAAGAGAGCATTTCTAAAATGAAACAAAAGGATTTGAAACCCATTGATTACAACAAATTGAACAAACTTTCGGGAATTACTTTTGTTCCACAAAAAGAACCATCTGTGTTTTCCATAAAACGACCATTCTCAAAAATGTTTTCTAAGAAAGTAATTGTTTCAAAATCTCTTTCAAAAATGGAACAAATGTCTTCTAACAACACTTTTAATACAAGTGAGGCAAGAAACATTCTGGATGACGTTAAAAAGAGAATTCAAGAACTTCAAAACATTGTTGCTTTTAAAACTACAATCGATATTAACAACTGGCATTCCAGTTTTCATATTGAGCAGAAAAAAGTTTTTGAAAACGAAATTACTATCCCACTAAATAACATCAGTGTGAGGGTAATCCATTTTGAAAAAGCTTTCTTAAAAGAAACGGCCGACTTTGTCAAGGACCACAAATCCCTGGTAAACGAAGCTAATGAAACTCGTGAAAACATGAATGTTTTGGAAAACCTAAATGATTCTCTCTTCGAAGCTGTTATGACCACTGACATTATGTCCATCATTTTACAAACATACTCTGTTCAAGACGATGAAAGACTGAGAGCTGAGACCTCCGAAATTGTTTCTAAATATGAAAATGCTCTTATAAAGCTTGAAAAAGAAAATGTGTCATGTTTTAAACAACTTGATCGAAAAAAGGAAGAATGCAAGTATGACAAACTATCGTATGAGCGTGCTTTCAAGAACATGAAAGAGCAAAATGATCTTTTGAGGGCTCAGCTTGAAAGTCAAAAAAGGAAGGGTGAGGAAACTAAGTTTGCAAAATCATCGACTTCGGAGAAACCAAATGTTCCAAATATGGTTCAAAAACCAAAAATGTCTATTTCACGATTTGCTCCAAAAGTCGATGAGAAAAAGGATTTGACAAAACCAGCCACTCCAACACCCTTGCCCAAGAAAATTGAAAATGAAAAGATTGTTGATAAAGGAAAAGCGGTTGTCGAAACACCAAAAGTTCTAGCACCTGGCCTTTTTAGGATTAGTCCCACTAATGCGTCTGCCTCCACATCTAAGACTTATGAGGGCAAAAAGGATAATTCTAAAGATTCTAGTGTTGCTAAAAAGGACAACAATATAAATCCTAATGCGTGTGACTCAACTTCTACAGGATTAGACAGCACCTCTAGGAGCAGCAGACTACAGCCTAGGAGCAATACAAGGAACAATAGAGTCTCGCCTGTCTCTAAGAGTAGTTGCAAGAATAAAGTTGAAGAAGTAGAAGAACACCCTAGGAATTTAATACTTTCTAATAAGAGACATATTTCATCTGAATGTAATGTCGAGAGTACTGGTTCTAATACTGTTTGTTTAATATGCAAGAAATGTTTAATTAATGATATTCATGATGAATGTGTTTCTAAGTATGTGAATGTTACGCCTGAACAGAAGAGCGTTTTGAAAGGTCCTAGTGCAAAATCTAGATTTGTTGGAAACCTAATTAAAAGAATTAGGAACACCACTAATAGTCGCACACCTAGGAACTATCTTAAGCATTGTGTTTGGATTCCAACGGGTAGAGAATTTATACTCAAGGATGGCAAATTAGAAATAGTTCAAGCTAAACAAGTAGCAACTGTCCATGAGTGTGATTTTGATTGTACCCCTAACCCCATGGAACCAAATTCAAAACGGTTTCCAAATACAAACTCTTCTGTTATTGGCAGGTTATCGAAATATGTCTTTGGATCGTCGACTCGGGTTGCTCCAAGCACATGACCGGGAACTTAAAGCTGCTGATCAATTTCATATGGAAATTCATGGGAACTGTACGCTTTGGAAATGATCATGTAGCAGCTATTCTGGGTTTTGGAGATCTTCAGTTTGGGAATTTTTTGATCACTCGAGTTTACTACGTCGAAGGATTGGGATACAACTTGTTTTCAGTTGGGCAGTTTTGTGATGCAGATTTAGAAGTTGCATTCAGGAGAAACACGGTTCTCATAAGAAATTTGGTTGGTGATGATCTCTTAACTGGTAATCGTGGTACAAACTTGTATGCTATCGACATCAACCAAATGGCTTCTACATCACCAATTTGTCTTATGACAAGGGCAACCGAAACTAAGTCCTGGCTGTGGCATAGAAGATTATCCCATCTCAATTTCGACACCATCAACAAGTTAGCCAAAGACAACATCGTCACCGGACTTCCTAAGTTCAAATACACCAAGGATCATCTATGTCCATCATGTGAACAAGGAAAAAGCAAAAGAGCATCATATAAACCCAAAACCGTACCTAGTTCGGAAGCAAGGTTACATTTGTTGCACATGGACTTATGTGGCCCAATGAGAGTTGAAAGCATTAATGGGAAGAAGTATATTCTCGTTATTGTTGATGATTATTCAAGATATACTTGGGTAAAGTTTTTGAGGTCAAAAGACGAAGCACCAGGTACCATCATCACCTTTCTGAAGCGAATCCAAGTTCTACTTCAAGCTCCAGTAAGGATTGTAAGAACAAATAATGGCACAGAATTCACAAATCAGGAGTTAAGAACCTATTTCGAAGATGTTGGAATCACACACCAAACATCAGTTGTTAGAACTCCACAGCAGAATGGGGTAGTTGAAAGAAGAAACCAAACTCTTATGGAAGCTGCTCGCACAATGCTAATCTATTCCAGTGCACCACTATTCTTATGGGCTGATGCTGTTGCCACTGCTTGTTTCACTCAAAACCGATCACTAGTACATCCAAGATTCAATAAAACCCCATATGAGCTAGTGAACAATCGTAAACCTGACATCTCTTACCTTCACGTGTTTAGCGCTTTGTGCTATCCGACGAACGACAGAGAAGATCTAGGAAAGTTAAAAGCTAAGGGTGATATTGGAATCTTCATTGGATATTCAGAAAACTCGAGGGCATTCAGGGTGTATAATAGAAGAACGAAAAGGATTATGGAGACGATGAATGTGAAGTTTGACGAGATTTCACAAATGGCTTCTGAGAGATACGCTCTAGAACCCGCGCTTAATCCAATGGCTTCTAATCAAACCAGATTAGGACCCGCACCAAACAGTTAGACTTCTGGACACATCAGTTCAGGACTCGTGCCTAATGGAGCTCATTCAACAAACACGGACAAACCTTCAGAACAAGAACTGGAAAATTTCTTTGAGTTAATGTTTGATGAATATTATGGTGGAACTTCGACAAATGCATCTCAACAACATTCCGCTGCACCCGCTCAAAATCAACCACCACCACCACCACTGGATGCATCTACAACAATCGAAGCTGAAGCACCAACTACCTCAACATCATCTACATCTACTCAAGCCACTCCAGTACTTGAAACTGAACCACCAAGAGTTGATGAGCAAAATCAAAACACAAATTTTTATGAAGAACCAACAAATAATTCAAACGATGTTGCGTTAGAAGAAGGAGAAGAAGTATTTGAAAACCCGTTTGCAACAGACTCTGCTGAATCTTCTTCAAGGTTACAAGAACCGTCTAACACACATACGTTAAACCCAAGGTACCCTTCTACGTTTCAATGGACAAAAGACCATCCAATAGAACAAGTTATTGGTGAACCTTCAAAGCCAGTTCAGACGAGGAGACAACTTGCCACCGATCTCGAATTGTGCATTTACATTTGCTCAATAAGCCTCAAAGAACCAAAGAACATTCGAGAAGCAATGGCAGAATACCCTTGGATAGAAGCGATGCAGGATGAACTTCTTCAATACCTGTTACATGATAGTTGGGAACTTGTTGAACGACCACTTGATAAATGAGTTCTTGATCTCAAGTGGTTGTGGAAGAACAAACTGGATGAGGAAATGACTATAATTCGTAACAAAGCTCGTCTCATGGCTAAAGGATATCCACAAGAAGAAGGGATAGATTTCGAAGAATCATTCGCGCCTGTAGCTAGACTTGAAGCAGTCCGGATTTTCTTAGCCTATGCAGCTCACAAAAACATCACAGTCTATCAGATGGACATTAAGACAGCTTTCTTAAATGGAACTCTGAAAGAAGAAGTGTATGTGAGTCAGCCAGAGGGATTCATCGACAAAGATCATCCAGACTACGTCTACAAGCTTAAGAAAGCCATCTATGGTTTAAAACAAGCTCCAAGAGCGTGGTATGACGAACTATCATCTTTCTTGCTCAAAAACAATTTCACAAAAGGAACGGTTGATGACACCTTGTTTATCAAAAAATTCAAAGATGACATTTTGATCGTTCAAATTTACGTGGACGACATAATTTTTGGATCAACCAATCCTAACCATTCAAAACATTTTGAAAATCTCATGAAAAGCAAATTTGAAATGTCAATGATGGGGGAACTAAAATTCTTTCTTGGTTTACAAATACATCAATCCCCTCGTGGTATTTTTATCAATCAAGCTAAATATACAATAGAGATTTTGAAAAAACATGGAATGGAAAATTGTGATTCTGTTGGTACTCCAATGGTCACTTCACCAAAAATTGATGCTGATTTGTTTGGGAAACCCGTCGATCCGAAGAAATATCGGAGCATGATCGGTTCTCTCATGTACTTAACTGCTAGTCGACCTGATATTCAATTTTCTGTTTGTTTGTTAGCACGGTTTCAGTCAAAGCCTACCGAACTTCACCTCAAAGAGGTTAAAAGGATCTTTCGGTACCTACGAAGAACCATTAACATGGGACTTTGGTATCCGAAGGATTCGGGGTTTACTCTAACAGCCTTTTCAGATGCCGACCATGCAGGAGATCAAGTTACTGCAAAAAGTACATCAGGTGGAGCACAATTTTTGGGTGAAAAGCTAGTAAGCTGGTCGTCAAAGAAACAGGATTGTACTGCGGCATCAACCGCCGAAGCCGAGTATGTGTCTCTATCTGCGTGTTGTGCCCAAGTTCTTTGGATGCGGACACAGCTCACAGATTATGGCTTTACTTTTGACAGAATACCTATGTATTGTGACTCAAAAAGTGCCATAGCCATCTCGTGCAATCCCGTACATCACTCTAAGACGAAGCATATCAAAGTCCGCTACCATTTCATCAAAGAACACGTGGAAGAGGGTACTGTTGAATTATTTTTCGTTAAGACTGATTACCAACTCGCCGATCTATTTACTAAAGCCCTTCCAAAAGAAAGGTTTGACTATTTAGTTCGACGAATTGGCATGCGAAGCCTAACTCCTGTGGAGCTAGAACGTCTTCTCGAATCTTCTTGAAAAATGTTTTCAAAATCGCTTCGCTGTAAATATTTTTTTGAAAAAACAAAATACAAAATTTGAAAAACCAACAAAAACAAAATACAAAAATATAAAATTTCAAAAAATACAAAAACAATATAACATCAAAAAATCCAAAAATATTCTTCTCACGACATGTCTCTGGTATAAATCAATATTCTGTACGTTTCTAGAAATGTTATTCAACAATGACACGGATATGTACAGATGCTTGAGCGGGAGTTCTTTAAAATGTTTTTCTAAAACATGTCGTTTCTCAAAACTTTCTTCACAATGGCTCTCGTATACTTCAGTACGAAACCCGGACCCGAATGATGACTTCTGATTATTTTCAAATCAAGGACTCGTATTTTCAAGGACGAAATCTTTTTCTAAAAGTTTGAGTCTAAACAAACGAAAAAGACTTCAAACAAAAACTCGTTTTCAAAATAGTAATCTTGAGCACTTTTTCAAGATTCATCAAAAGATTTTTCAAAATCTTTCAAATGAGTGCTCAAGATAACTCCCTCAAAACCCTTAATTGATTTCAAATGTGCTATCATTAAGGGGGAGTACAAAAACAATATTGTTCCGAATTCATGCAAAATGAAATCTGTCTATCTCTCCAAAAAGCTTTTTCTTAATCAGTTGATATCAAAAATATCACGATATGCTATTTTTGAGGGGGAGAAGACATGATTAAAATGTGATCAAAAATGTTTAAAGATTGTGACTGAATCTCAAAAGAGCTCGACTCAGAAAGTACCAATGAATTGACGAAACTTAATATGTCAGTAATCGAAAAGACTTGTCCTGGACGGGTAATAATTTCAAGCTAGTCTAACTAGTGATGTAAGCGTGTCTCGAATAGGACTTGTCTGAGTAGAATGTACCGTATCGAGAGACTTTCTTTGGACTTGACCAGGACGGGTAATAACTTCAAGCTAGTCTAACTAGTGATGTAAGCGTGTCTCGAATCGGTCATGTTCACTGAAAGTGGATCAATTCAAAAAATGCAAACTCCTCACGCATGTGCAAATTTCTTAAAAATTCATGAGCACATGTGAAGGGGGAGTTCTTCAAAAGAAACAAAAACTCTCAAAGTGTCAACAAAAATGTGTTTATATTCATAAACACTTTGAGAGATTTTCAATCAAAGGTTTCATGGCAATTAGAGGATTCATGGAGTTATAAGGTGACTAAGGTTAGGGAAAACCGTCCTATGATTCGCCAGAGCCGGAGGGATCTACCCAAGGACAATTCCAATAGATTAGAATTAGAAGTCCTTAGGTATGATTGAAAAAAGGAGAAAATGAGAAAGGAGAAAGAAGGGGTTGAAGAATTAAAAAGAAAAGTTATGAAAAAGGGTGAAAAGAAATAGCCCTCCATATGTTCAACCTTACGGCAAACACCGGGTTCAATTCGTATGCTACTGGTTGTTACTAAGGTGACACCGGTATTGAAGATAAAGATGTCATGGACCCAGTGACGCACTGCACTAAATCTTCTTAACCACTCAAGTTCTCTTAAAAGAGCTTGTTTCATTCTCACGGGGAACCAGTGTAATCTATCGACCTGTCTCTTAGAGATGGTTGATATTGAAGCAGGAGACCTCTCCCTAATCTCCGCATAGGAAACCAAATGTGCACTTATCGAGTCTAGAGCCCCGAGATTCATCAAAAGATCTCATAGGAACACATGATATTTCTACAATGGTTGTTCATCATTAAGGACGCCAGATGTAAACCTAAGAGTCCTTCGCAGATCTTAGCAATCTGCCAAGAACGTTTATGAGAGGAATTACTTATGTATATTCTCAATGATTGAACGGAAATTCCTGCCAGGGTCAACATCAAGCAGCCCTGACAGCAGGTCACTTCGGTAATTCTTTATGGGTTACGCTTAGTGTTCGCGGTGGTTTCAAATGGTCTACAGTCGTGGAGTGATCCCCAGCGACTCACCCAGTCATTGAGCTACTTAGTAGGTCTCGTAAGCTCTTTCGAGAGTATCTGATATGGGAACGGCCATGGTAAGGGTTAGAAGGAGTCTTCACACTATGCTGTTGACAATCTCTAATTCTTTATCTGTAAGTACCGGTTGATTTATTGCTAACTGTTTTATGCAGCTATACATCATCTCCATGGCGAAAGATTCCACATGCACATACATGCATCAACAAAGTCAAAGGAAAGTTCTCACAAAGATCAAAGGATAGCAACAGTCAAAGAAAGATTCTACGCCAAAAAGAAGAATCTACAAAGTAAAGTGACAAAGATCAACGTGAAAGAACGGGAATAACAAATGTATGTATGACAAAGACTTAAGACGTATGAGCATGTTGGAATGGCAGACAACCACCACAAACACAGAAGTGACGAAAGGCAGATGACATCATTGGATCATATCAACATCGATGAACAAAGAACAATGAACAAAGTACTATGACTCATCTAATGATTCTTAAAGACGTCAAGAGCTATGAATGTTAAAGTATGAAGACAAAGATGATGACGTCGCGCAACCTTCAATGACCAACACTTAGGGGGAGATTGTTAGAATCGTATTTTTATTTATAAAAAGTGTCGGTCATTAACGTATAGTTATAGGTTGCTTTAGAATATTATTATGATGAAGTTTATGTGTAGTACTCATGTTTTGTAAAAGTCTAAGGGCTATTAGTGTAATAATGTAAAAGATTAGAGAAGCCCTAGACTTCATGTATAAATACTCTTGTAAACCTCATTTGAGAGGTTGGTTCTCTTAGTGATTCATTTAGTGTTAACAAAGTTATTATTCCACATACTAGAGTTCCCACTCTCTTTCTCTCTCTACTTACTTTCTCTCTCTAGGTTTAGGCTTGATTCATATGTGAAATAGGTTGTTCTACGGTCCTACACAAACCATGGTCTATTAGGAAATCTCATGAAGTCTCCAAGGGAGATTTTAGTCACAGAGAAGGCTGCCAAAGCCTTCGAACCACCCCCTCGCATATTGGGGAAAAGCAGGAATAGAGATACCACTAAATATTGCCACTTCCATGAAGACATAGGTCACGAAACAAACAGCTGTCGAGAACTGAAAAAGCAGATAGAAGAGGCAGTAAAATCCGGGCAATTAACACATCTGGTGAAAGGGATAAGAAAGAACAAAGAGAAAACCACGGATACGCAACTGGGAAAGGATAATACTCCTCAGGAAGCTCCTATCCTAATGGTTCGATGGGATTCTTCCCGATTGAAAAGGAAGATCCCTGAGAGAGAAGCTCACGATGTAAGAGAAATAACGTTCCCATCCGAAACAGGAGACTTTCCTTCGAAGGATCCAGTGGTCATTAAGGCCATAGTCACGAAGATGGAGGTGAACAAAATTTATATGGACTGCGGAAGTGCCTGCGATGTAATCTACGAGCATTGCTTCAAAGAGCTCAGCCCTACGATCAAATCTAAACGGGTAGAATCGAAAATGCCCTTGATAGGTTTCTCAGGGGAACGATCATGGCCCTTAGGAGAAATACCTCTAGAAGTAACACTCGAAAGTGAAGGCTTGCAAGAACAGAAATCTTTAATTTTGTCATCGTAAGATCGAAGTCACCCTACAACATGATATTCGGACGAACTGCCATGCAAAAAATGGGAATCGTGGTCTCTACGGTGCATGCAACAGTGAAATTCCAAACAGCTAATGGTATTGGTACTGTATTCTCTAGCTATAACGAAGAAAAATACCAGGAAGCCCACAAGGACAAGGGAGAAGATAATTGTCGGCATACGAAAAACGCCATAGAATACTCTGATTCCAAAAGGCATGCGTCACTAGACGAGTCCCATCTAGTACGAAAGGTGGAAATAGGGAAACGGCTCCCTACAATCTTCAGGGAAACATTGAAAAAATTACTCGAAGCATATGAAGATGTGTTTGTAGGAAAATATTCAAAGACAATAGGAGTTCCAAGGTTGCTCACAATCAACGGTAAACCCTTTAGCACGGAGCACAAGCTAAACGAGTTCAAACACGTCAAACCGGTCGAGCGGAAGCCCCACTAAGTGACACCCAAACACAGGGCAGCAATTAAGTACGAGGTCAACAAACTCACAGCTGCAGGAATACTTCGAAGGGTAGAAAACCCAACATGGGTTACTAACCCAACGGTAGCCCTGCGAAGAAATGGAGAAAAGTTACTAGAGGTCCACTTTAGAGACATCAACAAAGCTTTCCGGAAAGAAAGCTATTTGCCAGAAGGAGAAAAGCAATCGATACCTGGAGTTCATTGGGAATGCTTCCTTAATACAAACATGGGATGCCACCAGATAAAGATGGCAAAAGAAGACGAAGAAAAAATGTCCTTTCATGTAGAAGGAAGCACCTACTGCTTCACGCGTATGCCCTTCGGTTTATGAAATACCGAAGCCACTTACAGTAGGCTGATCCGAAAGGTCTTCGAAAAACAGATAGGGAGAAACCTGAAAATTCACGGCGAATACTTAATCACCCAGAGCAGGACAGAAGAAGATCTTCTTCATGATGTAGAAGAGACCCTCATACAACTGAGAAAGATCAACCTAAAGTTGAACCCAATAATGTGTTCCTTTGGCATTGAAAAAGAAGGATCAAACGAACACCCGTTCGCAAAACAAACGATTAAAACCAAGCCAACCAATGAAGAGACCTCATCAGAATTGCCAACGCGAAGGGGGACTCAAGATCTAAGAAGTAAGATGGAAACATTAAAAGCATTTCTGTTGAAGGGCGTTAACAGATCTTCATCTACCTACAAGGTTCGCAATGAAGTCATCAATGAGTTATCATATCAATGGAATAAGGAAGCCGAAACATCCTTCCAAAGATGGAAGAATTGCATGGAAATCATACCAACAGTTGCACCCCCAACCAGAGGAGAGGTGTTGTTCCTACATATAGCAATGTCCCCTGACGAGGTTGGTGCCATGCTTTTCGCGGAAAGGAGACATCTACAAATACCGATATATTTTGTGAGTAGAGCCTTACCATATGTGGAACGAGGCTATGCGGCATCAGAAAAGCTAATCTTAGCTTTAATCGATGCCACAAGACGTCTTCGAAAATATTTCAAGGATCATACCATCAGAGTACTTACAGACAAGCCATTCGAAAGGTTGCTCCTAAACCCTCACAGAACAAGGAGAATGGTAAAATGGGCTAAGGAGCTGGAGGAATATAACATAGAATACGGGGAAAACGATCCTTTCGAAGGACAAAGTAACGAACCAGCTCAAACATGCGAATCAAGTATGTCCTCCAACAAAAAATTTTCTCGAGCCAAACAAAAGGAATACCACATAAATGATTCAAAGATACATTTGCTTTCACGCAATCAATAGCATCTCGAATCCGGAACGGAGCAACAGGCTTCGACAAAATAACAAACCCGCTACACATAGAATCGCAGGCTACACAGAAGCATGCGTGGAACGAGTTTTATTCAAACGTAGTGACGGTTTCATCATCAGCAATCACCCGTCAGCATACGAAGGGCTTGCCACATCTTATGTAAGTCAAGACTTGCAAAATTTTCTATTATGTATTCAAGTTTTCTCTTGTTGGGAAAGAAGCATTAATGATAGGCGTCTTAGTATTCATTTGTACAAATGATGTAATCCTCCCCTACCCACTTAATGATATCGCATGTTCCCCTTGAATCTTTTTGTTACATCTAGCAAACAAAGATTTACTCAGCCAAGTAATTACAAGTTCAATGTTCGAAGGATGGCACAAGATACTTATGTCTTGTAAGCAACTAAAACATCCAAAATTCACATTAACTTTCCTACATAGTCTTAGGGTACGCAAAGCCCTTCGCACTTAAAGGATGAAGACAGAGCGGGTCGCAACCCTCTGTCAGCAATTAAATTATACGATTGCTATAAAACCTTGGTTCAAAAATACACACAATAAGGCTTAGTTATTCTAAGCTTTAGGATGTATAATAACGTTTATTTAAATAAACGAGGAAGAGAAAAGCATACATAAACAAAGATGGGAAATACACCCATTAACATTTAGTACGCAGCATCGATGCTGCTCAAAAGATGATAATTGTTTACGTGCAACAGAAACATAAATTGTTCAGAAACCATAGGGCATAAACAGACATTGTTTTAAAGGGTACATACCACCCTTGGGGCCAAATAACTGCAAACACTGCAGCCTCACTTACCAGGAGATGGGAGTTTTTCATGCTGAACTTGGGGGGCTTCAGGATTGACCTTGCTGGGGGAAGCTTCTTTTGAATCAGTCTTCGGAGAGGATGGCTGCACAGCAGAACCTTTACCCGGAGACTGAGGCTTCTCGACGGCCAGCTTTGGAGATGAGGGCTCCTCAGGAGCCACTTTCACAGATGCAGGCTTCATAGGAGTGCTCTTTTTGCTCACAGCCATGGCTTCACCCTGCGCGGTTTCCTCGAAAGAAGCGTCTCAACCGAAGCCATGGGATCTTTGGTAGCATCAACAAGGAAGGGTGATGCGTAGGGATTGCACCAGGCTTTACCTCTCAAGGGATCTCGAGAAGCTTACAACCCCCACCAGGCAGTGTACCTGATCGATGTAGTATAATATAATGACAAGTACCAGGGGATTGATCGTTCAGCTAGGAATAGTGTCGCTAGGATTAGAAAACCTAAAGACTAGGTCTAGAGATGAACGATGATTCTTTTTGTATTTTTATATTTTTTAGAAAGCAAATTAAAATCTCGGGTTTGAAGGATTTGGGCGAAATTAGTTGCTAGTCAACTAACCCAATACTAAAGATGCAATCAAAATAAAATACTAGAAATGAAAATAAACTAAATTAAACTAAAGTTGTGAGCAATATGTGGGAGAAATGTGTTTACTTAGATTTCACTACTCCCTAGATATCTTCTACACGTTAATTACTTGTTATAGTTGCGTGGATGATGGATTTTATTCCTTAATACCATTCATGGGGTGGCGTACTTACTTCCCCAATCCTATGAGCGCCTACTTCACTCCTATGTCGAGCCGGCTAACAAGCTCCTAACATGGGATCACTAGAATTTGCTCATGCATTAAATACAACCAATAAAACCTAGTACACATCGGTTCATGTTTCCTAAGCCATTCAAGCATGTTACACAATGGAGATCTGCCAATTTTCTTAAGCCTAACATTGAAATCATTCATCCAATACAACCATAAACAAGTAATCAACACATAATTAACATCTAGGTTTCATTAGATCCAAGCAAACATAAGATAGATCTAGCCTAGCATGTTGAAATCAAGACAAGCACAAGATATAGACAACCAACACATAGACATATTGATTGAATTAAAGAGAAGACTTATCTCAATAGCACATGAAAGGATTCAAGGGGTGAAAACCCTTGAAAATACTGTAAAATACGAGCTAGGGTTTACAAAGTTCGGCCCTAGGGTTCTCCACACAAGTTTCTCTCTAATGAATGAAAAATAGAAAACTATATATAGAGTTTAGAAGGTGACGGCGTCAAGAACAAATGTCTGACGCCGTCATCTCGCCGCCAAATAGTTCCTCGGACTGCCTAGATCAGGGTCTGACGCCGTCATGTATACACCTTATGCAGGCCGTCACAAAATTAACTTTTGACGCCCTTGTTGTGACGCCGTCAGGTTTGTACTGGGTCGTCACCACTTTTACTCTTAACGCCGTCAGGATTTTCCTCTTGACGCCGTCAGGTACTATTCTCAGCATGGAAAATTAAGTCTTTGGCGTTTTCTTCACTTTTATGCTCCAAAAACGTCCGAATTGCTTCCTTTTCCAGATTTCACTCCCAAAGTACCTAAAATCACAAAAGGAACGATTTAGGGTGATATTTGATCAAATAAATTCAATTCCGGGCTTAAATGACCCCCTAAAAGTGGTTAATTTTTCGCCTCATCATATACCCCTACACTTGAGATTTGCTTGTCCTCAAGCAAATGCGCTTTTATTCTAATCAAAATACAAGTTAAGGGTCATTTAACACTAATATAAAAGTAATTACAATAAATAATCGTTCCACTAAAGACCAAAGACAAGCACGGAGGTCATATACTAGCACCTCACAAATAGTGTTTAGATACTCACATCTCTCGGGTGTAATAAAGTATAAATTACAATATGGAAACGGAAGATATCTCTCACTACCTGTCATAGCAAAATAGATTACCATAGGCTTGGGAAAGGATCAAACCTCCACCACATGGCGTAAGCACCTAGGATAAACTATCAAAGAGGTCTTTTAAAGGGTTGTAATGTTAGGTGTAGGGATATGAAATACATGGTTTTGTTAGATATAGGCAGTCTTTACTGGTGGCGAGTTAACAATCTTGGTTAATTACATGTACAATATGGCGTTGCTAAGCCAAAACTAGACTCGACTTAAGCTAATAAAGGAAAAATAACAAAAACATAAAATGAACATAGAATAAAAAGGGATGGTAGTCCGTATGTTTTTTTTTTTTCTTTTTCTTTTTCTATTTTTTTCTTTTCTTTTTCTTGTTTTTTCGATTTTTTTTTTTTTTTTTTTTTTTTTTTTTTTTTTTTTTTTTTTTTTGCATACACTCTTACCAAATGAAAATTCCCCTTACACTTGAATCTTTACATACTTTACAATAAACTAAACTAATGACTCGAATTAAGATAATCAAAACACTTGGAGTACTTTTAAGATTAACGTACATATGGGGGTAATAATATGATGTTCTTCCCCATTACTACATAAAATTAGTACTTTACCCATGAGTCCCAATCGTCCCAAAACAATATGTACAAGGATATGACTCAACTTAGCAACCATGTAATCAATTAGATAATTAACTTAGGGTTTAACAAATAACAATAATGCACTAAAGATGAGTGCATACACGGAAGGCTAAGGCGATTTGGGTGTACATTTAAGTGGGGTGTAACAAATTCTTCCTTTAAGTAAGATGCTTAAAGTTAGAAACGAAAAGATAGGCTCGGAGGGGTGTACTAGGGGTTTCGTGTACTAAAAATGAGTACAACGCTAAGGGTGTGGGAAAAATTAATTGACTTAACTAGCCAAGTAATATGACTTAAATGGTCAAGTAATTATGATACGGGTTTAACACAAGGGTGATCCTAATGCCTCTTATCATGTAGTAAATCCTACTACACGAATGTAGTCTCACTAGCGGTCTCGGGATGCATCACTAACGCAAGTTCTAGAATCTAAATGCTACCGGTACACTCATAAGCACTAATAGTAAATGTTTTTCCTACCAAATCTAAAGGCGAACCTCACATATTTGGGTGGAAAATATTTCTGAATGATACGGCTATGTGCTAGTCATACAATCTCCTATCCATAAGACGCTTGCTATGGCTAAAGTTTCACTCCTAAATGTTGTAAAAAATTTTAAATTTGGTGCTAAAATTGCACGAACAAGTATTTCTCATAGTTTTATTACACATCTACTATCAAACAAACAAACTCAAGCGAAAGTGTATCTGTAAGGTATCATCATTTTACCCTCCCCTTACACTTAAGATGAACATTGTCCCCAATGTTCAAGTAAAGAATGTAAAAGTGAAATAAGTAAAAAGAATGAAATCAAATACTCCCCTGATTCGCTCGGTATAGATAATAAGGTGGCCAGGTTAGATCTTCCTCCAAGAAAATGAACAATCAAAGCTTCCCTTCCAGAAAAATAATCATCTTCTTGTCATACATAACCTGTAAATCCTGAGAAAACAGACAAGGCAACCTCGCATAAAATCGGCGGTAATCTACATATGCTAATAAATCCTAGAAAACAAAATAAGATATAATGCTTGTGGAATGATGTTTGCAGATTTCCTGGAGATTATAAAACTAATAATTCAACAAAAACTTTAAGACTCCGTTAGAAAAAACAAAACTGGTAAAATTTCCAGATTTTTACACGTGACGCCATCAAGAGTAAACTCGTGACGCCGTCAGAAGTGACCTGCAGAAATTCTTATGTTAAGTTTCCAGAAAATTTCTGGAAAAACTTGGTCTTACTTCTTGGAAAATCCTGCAAAACTTCATTATGACTCGATACAAGCATTTGACTCTAACAAATACGAATATACATGTTCATTTAATATTGTGGAGAATCATGATCGGTTTGTTTCTTAAAAACATATTTGGGGTTTCCCCTTACACTTATCTTTTGCAAAAATACCTTTGGATGAAGTTAAGACTAGGCCAAACAACAAAGTAAAGTATTTCCACTATTTAGTTTTGAAACATGATCTATCAACAATAAAAATAAAGCATGCATACGGAAGCAAATAACAAACAAACAAAAATAAAAATCACACAAAACATGGGTTGCCTCCCAAGAAGCGCTTTTCTTTATTCACGAGTCTTGTAGCTAGACTCAAGGTCATGGGTTACCGTGTATCGCTTATGCTCACATAACCAAGCGGGAGCCATCTAATGGTCGCCTCATCTTTCTTATAATCATCTCCTAACTCTAAACATCCATGATAGTATCTTTTATTCTTTTCATGAGTATATTTAAGCCCTTTTCTCTTATTATTCTCACTTAGCATTTCTATGGGCGGATACCTACTACACTTCTCCATGGAAAAATCCTTGAACCTAGGGTGTGCACGGGGCATTTGGTAGACAAAATCTTCATCCCCATCCGAGAATGTAATTAATCCTTCCATAAGTTTTTCATCGAGGTTGGTCAACCTTTTGAAAGGTCTTCCAAACACAACTTGGGTCAACTTACTATCAATAAATTCTCCTAGATTCTCCATAACCATGAACTCAACAAGATAAGCAAAGCTTCATACAAACACATGCAATGATATTGCCCTAGCAATAATATTATCTCCTTTGTATTCTAACTCATCTACCATGATTTTATTATATTTATTACGCGAGATTATGTTCATTGGGAGAGATGAGTTAAGGTAGGCGTTAAAGCTCCTAAATCCGATCTTACAAGGAAATTGCATGTTGAATGAACTATCACTCTCAATCCTCATTCTAGGGTCGACATACCTAAGAGGGTTCACTTCATCTTCCATCCTATCCTCATTAATCACATCACCATCATCAAGATCCTCATTGGAGTCTGAATAGTAAAAAGGACAAGCCCTATGGTCATCATCATGGTCAGACTCCTCTAACTCAAAATTATTGTCAAAGTGGTTGTTAGGCGAGAGGTTAGGTGGGTTCTCATTTTCCACTAAAGGGATTGGGGCGAGCATTTGGAAAATCCTACGACGAAAAACACGAATCAAACGATCAATGTTATTGTTATCCATCGAGATAGTTTACGAACAAAGGAAACAAAGAAATAAGATAGACTAAAGAGAACCTAAAAAATAAAAATAAAATCTTACTAGAAAGGAATCTAGCAAGTAGACCTAATAAAAAGAGATTCTAATCTAGACAATAACTATTCCCCGGGCTGCGGCGCCAAAAACTTGATGCGTGGGGTTTGCACCATGCTTTACCTCTCAAGGGATCTCGAGAAGCTTACATCCCCCACCAGGCAGTGTACCTGATCGATGTAGTATAGTATAATGACAAGTACCGGGGGATTGATCGTTCAGCTAGGAATAGTGTCGCTATGATTAGAAAACCTAAAGACTAGGTCTAGAGATGAGGGATGATTCTTTTTGTATTTTTATATTGTTTAGAAAGCAAATTAAAATCTCGGGTTTGAAGGATTTGGGCGGAATTAGTTGCTAGGCAACTAACCCAATACTAAAGATGCAATCAAAATAAAATACTAGAAATGAAAATAAACTAAATTAAACTAAAGTTGTGAGCAATATTTCACTACTCCCTAGATATCTTTTACACATTAATTACTTGTTATAGTTGCGTGGATGACGGATTGTATTCCTTAATACCATTCATGGGGTGGCATACTTACTTCCCCAATCCTATGAGCGCCTACTTTACTCCTATGTCGAGCTGACTAAGAAGCTCCTAACATGGGATCACTAGAATTTGCTCATGCATTAAATACAACCAATAAAACCTAGTACACATCGGTTCATGTTTCCTAAGACGTTCAAGCATGTTACACAAGGAGATCTGCCAATTTTCTTAAGCCTAACATTGAAATCATTCATCCAATACAACCATAAACAAGTAATCAACACATAATTAACATCTAGGTTTCATTAGATCCAAGCAAACACAAGATAGATCTAGCCTAGCATGTTGAAATCAAGACAAGCACAAGATATAGACAACCAACACATAGACATATTGATTGAATTAAAGAGAAGACTTATCTCAATAGCACATGAAAGGATTCAAGGGGTGAAAACCCTTGAAAATACTATAAAATACGAGCTAGGGTTTACAAAGTTCGGCCCTAGGGTTCTCCACACAAGTTTCTCTCTAATGAATGAAAAATAGAAAACTATATATAGAGTTTAGAAGGTGACGACGTCAAGAACAAATGTCTGACGCCGTCATCTCGCCGCCAAATAGTTCCTCGGACTGCCTAGATCTGGGTCTGACGCCGTCATGTATACACCTTATGTAGGCCGTCACAAAATTAACTCTTGACGCCCTTGTTGTGACGCCGTCAGGTTTGTACTGGGTCGTCACCACTTTTACTCTTGACGCCGTCAGGATTTTCCTCTTGACGCCGTCAGGTACTATTCTCAGCATGGAAAATTAAGTCGTTGGCGTTTTCTTCACTTTTATGCTCCAAAAACGTCCGAATTGCTTCCTTTTCCAGATTTCACTCCCAAAGTACCTAAAATCACAAAAGGAACGATTTAGGGTGATATTTGATCAAATAAATTCAATTCCGGGCTTAAATGACCCCCTAAAAGTGGTTCATTTTTCACCTCATCAAAGGGGTACTCTGCAGTTGCGAGGAGGTTGCTTGCATTATCATACTCTACTTTATGAGTGGCACGGTAGTAGGATATCTCAGATAAGTTCACCGAATTTCCAGTTGCAGCAATTTCCTCCAAAGTAGTGCATTTCCCATGATAGATGGCAGCATTTACAACATCTCCTATCATCTTCCCAACCTCATCGCTGTGATACAAATCCATGGCTATGTAGGGGATGACCTTCGAGACAACAACAGCCCTATCTCTTTTAAGCGCATTGTATTTACGCCTGAGGCCATCGAGATTTTCACGAAGCTTGATCTCCAGCTCACCCAGCTTCGTCCTCTCTTCTTCGAGGTCCCCACACTTGATCTCTAGCTCAGCAATTTCTTCCTTGTAACCTACAACCTTTGCCTCCTCCTTTCGAAGCCTCTTACACTCCACCTTCATTTTGTTCAATTCCTTCTCCAACCCTGCTATATCAGAACGAAGGTCTTGAACAAGGGGATTCTGCTCAATATCCCTCAAGGCTTCTTCACACTTAGCTTGAACCTCTGCAAACTCCTGATCTTTCTTTTTCTCTCTTTCCAGAATCACATCCATCTTCTCCCTAGCAGAAGAAAGGGTTTGTACCACTTCCCTTGTTCGAGAATTAAGATGATTGTCCAGAACAGCCTGCCTCGTATAACTTTTGTCGTGTAGATCACACAACTCCTCAATAGGCATGTTGGTTAGCACAGACTTCCAGCTCGGAGGGGTAATATGCAAAGCAAGGCGATGGCAAGCAGAGGCATCAGGAAGCTCTTTGGTATTTGGAAGACCTAAGGAATATACAATCAATTAGAAGACATATACACATATCCCTGTCAAATCAATAACACATGTACTTACCATGGATATCTTCATCCAACGCTTCAGCAGCTTTCTTGGTAATAATCTGACCTTTCTGCCTGGTGTTCCTGGAGGGAGCTGTTGGTAAAATCAATTTCCTCTTGGGAGTAGACTTCACAGGCTTGGCACTTGTACCTTTCTTGTTTCGAACCCTGTCAGCTATGCCAGAAGAGGAGCCAATTATAGTCACCTGATCATCCTCGGAGAGAGGGTCATAGGACTCAGCAACATTCTCCACCAACTGAGAAGTCTCCTCTGTCACCACAGGCTTTGCTTTTTTCTCTGGCTGCAGGGAAGCTATGGGCTCCACCATGTGGGCATCCTCTACTTGATTGTTCACAGACACGAAAGGTGAACCAACACCATAGCTAACCTCCTCAGGATTCTTTGGAAGGAAGCTAGTCTCTTTAGCACCATCAGCAACAACGAAATTTCGGAAAGACATTCTTGCAACACGAAAGAAAACAGATAAATATCATCAGATAAGTTGTTCAAATTTATTTAAATAAAGAGTATACATACTTTTTCCATCACAAACAATTTCAGGCTTCATAGGGGAACCCTCCCAGTGGTCAACAATACCAGCCATGTACAAGACGGGCTCGGGGAAAGATTGAACATTCACTGGATGGCGAACAAGACGCTGGTATAATGGATTCCTTTGAACAGTGTATGGCAACTCATCTTTGAAATGTTTTTTATCAAACCTGTATGCTACGTTCACCAAAGCAGGGTACTCTGGAGGTATAATTGTATCTTGTATGTAAAAGAAACTTCCTTTCCATATTTGTAAAAGGCTTTAACAATATATTTGGGACATCAGGGTCACCTCTTTTTGCCAAAGTTAACCAATCCCCACCCGGGTACAAGTTCGTAAAACCTCTAAGCACTGTAAGTGTAGGCTCATATCCATAAGCTTTACACATCACTATGAATGTTGTTAACTTAGCTAGGCCAAATGGGTTGAACCTAGAGATGTGTACTTGATAGTATTGCATAAACTCTAAAATCAAAGGGTGGATAGGTATTCTAAAGTTTGACAATTTAAAGGCATGGGTGTACAGACCCACATATCCTGTAGGAGCATCAAATATTGTTTGATTCTTACTAGGGAGCATGATCTTAAATTCTTTCGGAATAGGATAATCCTCAAGAAAAGTGCGTAACTCATCTTTTGATAAAGTGCATTTTTGTTCTCTAATCACGAATTTGTTATTTTTAGCCATATTGTTTGACGGAGACAACTACCTCTACGATAAAATAGTTTAACAAAGAGCAAATTTACCTTTTTTCTCGCGTGGATTAATAAAACGTGATGATGTGTGTAGATTTTGACCGAGATACGCACACAATGATGAAAAACAATTTTGGGCGCAATGTAAAAATGATTTAGGGTTAGGGTGATAAACATTTATACCGCCTCTCTTTTTTGATCATAACCATACACGTGTCTTGTGTATTTATCCGAATTCCAATGGGTTTTTAAAATTTGAAGGGACGTTTTTGTTTACCGAGGATATTGCTACTGTAGGCTCACTGTGAGTTGTTAGGTAATATTTAAGCGCATTTAATGTGTATTTTGCGAAGTTAATCTCATTTGCAAGGCCCTACGAGCTAACACGGTTAGTTTAATTGACGATAGAGTTGTAAGCCACATATTCTTGTGCATATCTAACTTTCAACTGGGGGCTTAATGATGTACCCTCCGATTAGCTCGAAGGACACCCCTTCGAGTGTTATCGCAACCTACATAATTGAAGGCTCTGGCTAGCCTCCTAAAACTTTCCTTGGCGTAAAACTAATCATCAATGATCTAGTTACCAAGTGGTCGCCAATCGAAGGATTAAGCCCTTCGGGGTATCTCTCGATAAGTTTTATGGACGGAACAATGCCAAGTCCAATATTGGGGAGACCAAGTCTTACCCACATCACCTCTTCCTCTTTAGCACCCCCGCTAAACCCGAAGGAGTGGGGCACTAACCCCTAGCGGTTACCAAAAACCATGGGACGCCCCCATGATCTCCATCAAACGTGTGACCACTCTCCAGGAACATTTTCTTCACCTATAAATAGTCCTGGACGATGACAAATCTGGTATGCAATCTATCTCACCTTACTTTACTATGCATATACTTAAACTCTCATACCAATCACTCATTCACACGCCGGAGGTGGTTCGCAGGGTCCAACCCCTGCGCAATCACTTAACGTAGTGTTTTAGTATTTCTTATTTCAGGTTATATCCAAGCTTGGCGCAATCACAACACCCCTCATTTTCCTTTGATCACCATCGAAGGCCTGGTAGTGCAAAATATTGTACAATCAGGATGCAAAATCAACTGCTGGATTATGGGTACAATTTCATGAACACCAAAATTCATATTGATAACAACAGCACACTTTGCATAATTAAAAATGCTATTTTTCATTCTAAAACAAAACATATTGAGATAAGATATCATTTTATAAGAGATTGTTATGAAAAGAAGTTAATTCAAATTGTTAAGATTCATACTGATAACAATGATGTTGATCTTCTCACTAAACACTTTGATGTGGGGAGGTTTCAATTTTTAATTGCAAATATTGGTATGATAAATCTTTGACAAACTTATCTCTTTTTGTTTTTGTAAAGTGTAAAGGTACTGTGCTGTTTGTTACTCTGTTTCTGCTGCTTCTCAAGAAGCATGTAGTTAAAGAGTACATTCACAAGGATGCAAATACATATGTACTCTGCTGCTATTTAATTCTACTGCTAGTACATATGTTGGTATGTTTTGTGGTGTTTGGCCTAACCTTTTGCAGGACAAGTAATCAATGGTGATTTACAAGGATGCAAATATTCTAAACAGAAATGGATTATTCATCATTCATTCAAACCACATGACTACAAATCAAAGAGTACATTCACAAATCACTTCCAAGGAACACAAAAGACTGCTACATCAACAGATGAAATCAAATGACTACAACCTACCACTACATCACTGTCTAGGGCTTGAAAGCCCAAGCACAACCTCTCTATCCTTGGGAAGAGGAGGGTTTAACTTCATTGTCCTGGATGATGGCATGGGTCTTGGCCTTGAAGATTGTGGTCTTTCAGGAGTGGCAGGAGGATTGTTCTGAGGTTCATCATCATCCGAAGAAGTATAAATAAAGGAGGAAACAAGTTCCATTGGAGATGGAGGTCTGTTGGGGATCCAAGCTGGGTCTTCTGATGATTCAAAAGAAGTTGGAGATTTAGGGGACATCACCTCTTTACCCCTGGATGTGCTTGGGGTCTGATTCAAGTTCACCAGATCCTTAAACACCAGAAGATCGTGTTTTCTTTTACGTGCTTGTTCTTTTGCCCTACATCCGTTGTGGGGAGTGGTGCTTCATCATCAGAGGATGAATCACAAGATATGTTGATTATTTCGGGAGTGGATTTCATTGTTCTTGTGATTTGATTTGGGTGATTGGCGTTTTTTATTGCAATTAGGGTTTGATTGTGCTAATTTAGGGAAAGATTAGTTCCGTTTTTATAGGGATCACGGCGTATCAAGTGCATTTATTGTTGAGGGTTCTTTGACTTTTTGACCAAGTTTGATTAGTCAACTCTACTGTTGGCAAAAATCACTCTGCTGCTAGTTGTTTCATTCTGCTGCTAGTTATGTTGATATTCTGGTTGTGCTGCTATGGTTGTAAGTGTGAGGGTGGAATGTGTAACTTCTCCAAATCAGTTTAAAACCTAATTGATATCCACAATTGGTTTTTACACGCTCCAAATTGAAGTTCTCTCAAACCCTAACACCCCATTACTCTCAAAGTCAATAATCCCCAATTTCTCAAAACCCTAATTAATGGATTGTACACGTACCTGGGCAGAGCATCACAATAATGTTGCTATTTGGATGAAAAGTTGGTTCCTGAAGGTTTCACAGATATGGTAAAATTCTTGAATGCTACTTCTCTTAGGTATGCATTAACTGTGAATCCTACAATATTTGTTTCCTACATCAAACAGTTTTGGCTTACTGCTAAAGCTAAAACTAGGAATGGGGAAAAATATGTTAAAGCCATAGTAGATGGTCAACAAGTTCGTGTAACTGAATCTTCTATAAGGGAAACTCTTCTCTTAGATGATGAAACAGAGACCACGTGTCTTGTTAAATCTGCTATTTTTCAGGGTTTAAATGATTTGGGATATGAGGGAAGACATACAAATTTAAAATTTCAAAAGGCTCTCCTCTGTCCTCAATACAAATTTTTGGTACACAATCTCCTTCATTGTTTGAGTCCTAAAACTTCTGGGTGGAATGAGTTTAGTGCTACTATTGCTTCTGCTATGGTATGCCTAAGCAAAGGACATCCATTTAATTTTTTAAATATGATTTTGGAGGGGATTGTAAAAAGTGTCAAAGAGTCTGGTTCTTATTTACTTTATCCAAGATTTATCCAGCTCTTTATAGAAAACCAACTTTCCAAATTCAGATCACATACTGCCACTTATGATGCTCCTAAGTTGGTTTCAAAAATGTTTACTTTCTTGATTAAAAATGGAAAAGGTTTTTCAGGCACACATACAGCTCTTCCACCTTATATGGTGCAAATTGTGCACAATATTCAGGGTGAAGAATGAGGAAATCCCACTGATTCCCATCACACACCCAATTTTTCTGCATCTGCTACACAACCTAAAATACACTATACCCATAGGAAAACCAATAAGAACACTGATCTACCTTAGGATAGTGTTAGTATGGCTGTACCAGATGAGGCTGTCCTAGGTGATGAAGGGGACATGTTGGCAAGGGTTGTCACTACTGCTTCTAGCTTAATCGCAGAGCAGGACAATGATAACATCATTAAGACCCAAACCAAGGCAACATCTAGTGAAGAGGATTCTGATGAATCTAATTCCAATGATGGTAACCCTAGCCAAATGGAAAACATAGGGGGCTCAGATGATCAAACTAGGTTTGATACTGAGTTTATGTCCAAAGATTCACCTCTCGGACCAGGTAACACAGGTCGAAGTGATGAGGACAGGACAGTGACAAATGAATTGATGGAAAATATTGTACATGATGACAATGTCAGTGACTCACCTCTCGGACCAGGTCAGACAGGTCGAAGTGATGAGATTAGTATGGAACTTATTAAGAAATTGACGGTTACTTGTACAAATTTGGAGATGAAGTGTTATACATTGGAGGAAAAAGTTCTTGGTCTTTCTACTATTGTTGATGGACAAGCCAAACTGATTACAAAATTGCAAAAGAAGATCAAGAACTTAAGGAAATCAAGATCTTCAACCTCCTTAAGAAAATTGAAGAAAGTGGGCACTTCTCAAGTTGTGAGTTCACCTGAACACCCTGTTCCTTTGGAAGAGGATGCTTCCAAATAGGGGAGGAATAAGGAGCAGAAAGATGAAATGGGTTCAGGGGAGGCAGATTTGATGAAAGTTGACAGTGCTCAAGATGTGGATGCTGGAATAGTTTCAGGGGAGGTTCCAGAAGTTGGTGAAATGGAGGTGGAAAGTCCTCAGGATGTGGATAGTTTTGTGATTGCTGACAAATTAGGTAATGAGGTTGTAATGGAAGAAGTGGCTGCTACTCAAGAAAAAGTGGTGGAGAAACTTAAGACTTTGGGGCCTGAGCAATTAGTGAAGGCAACAGGGTTGATGGGTGAAGCATTGATGACTTTGGGTGACTCTGTGGCAAAAGAAGTAAATGATGTTGCGGTTACTAACAAGATTACTGACTCTGCTGCTGCTAAAGACTCTACTGCTAAGGATTTTGCTGATCCTGCTGCTAGTGAAAAGGTCAATTCTGCTGATGCACAAGACTCTGCTGCTGGGTCTAGTGACAAAGCTGCTGCTGAGGCTATGGTTTTGTTAAGTAAGAAGACAACAGAGGTTCCATCTGAATCATCTTCACAACATACATCACAACTAATTCAATCACTACCACAACAACCAACATCTACAATCACAACATCTGCACCAAGAATACCTCAAAAAAGAGTAGTAATCAGAGAACCTGCTACTCAACAAAAGAAGATTGCTGCATCATCTTCTACAGACAAAGGAAAGGGCAAGCTGGTTGAAGATCCAAAGATAATGCATAAAGGGATTGATTACTCTCAGATACCTTTTCATTTCTGGCCCAAAGAATTACAAATTGAATATGATTCAATTGTTGCAATGAAAGAGCAAGAGTTGATTGATCAAGAAGAGCAACAGTTGATTCAAGAAGAAAAGGAAAAGGTTGAAAAAGAAACTGAAGATTTAAAGAGGTATGAGGAGTGGGTGGAAGAAAAGATAAGAATAGATGCTGACATAGAACTCTCCAAGATGATTAAAATTGAAGAAAAAGAAACTCCAACTTTTGATGTTCAAGCTTGGATAAGAGAGTTCTCAGCAAAGAAAAGAAAAGAAGATGCTGCTGCTAGAAGAAAGAAGAAGGTTTTCAGGGGTCCAACACTATTGCAACAAAGAAGAGAGCAAGAAAGATACCTAAAGAATATGAAGGGATGGAAATTGATACAGTTGAAGCCTAAGTCTGATCAAGAGGTTTTTAACTTATATCAACAAGCTAAGAAAGAGATGGATACCTTCTATCCTATAGGTAGTGCTGAAGATTTAGAACATATTGCTAAAATGAATAAGAAGTTGGTACCTGACAGAGTTGTTGAAGCAGAGCATGTAAAAGAAGCAGATACTATTGAACAGCCTAAGGATGTAGAAGAAAAGGAAATTTCTTCTAGTCAAAGTGGTAAAAGAAAAGGAGTTGTTCATAAATCCTTTGCTAGAAAGAAGAGAAGAGCAGAAGAAGAAAGCAGTAGTGAGATGGCTGAAAAGGTTGAAAAGGAACAAATAACAGCTTTGGCTGTGATAGAAGAATCAGAAAAACCTTTAGCTGAAAAACATCATATCATCTCATATACTTTCAAGATAAGAGGTGGAAGTGAAGGATATTGGGAATTCATGAGATCAAATCATGAAGTTCAAGGCTTTAAGGAAACTTCACAAATATTTGATAAGATGGATAGAGATGATATTATTGCCATATGGGGATTATGCAAAGAAAAATATGATGGAAAGAAGATGGATACTGTTCTTGATATTAATCTTGCATTTGAAAATGTAATGTATCGCTTCTTGAAGAATATGTTTGATCCTCAGCCTGGTGATAGTGAATGGAATGAGATTAGTTGCAGCAAGGTGCATAAATGGTTCTTGTATCAATTTTGTGGAGTTCATGAGTTAAGAACTGGTGCAGTTACATTGTTTTTGTTGGTAGAGAAAGAATATCCTAGTCTAAATAAGTGTCCTGAGATACATAGACAGATGTTGAGACCTGGATTTCTCAAGTGTCAAAAACAGCTTGTGTCAGACAATCAAGCTTATACATTGATACAAAAGTATGAAAAGATTGTGAATCCAACTGTTTGAAGAAGCTTTCAAAGAAATTAGAAGATATAAGTGTTTGGAAGCATCCTTCTGGTGTTTAGTTGAGCTTTGAAGAAACTTAATGATTTAGAAATAAATATTAAGTTTAGGGGAGGATTGTTGGGTTTTGGATTCTGCTGCTTGGTGAAACTGCTGCTTAGATGAAACTGCTGCTATGATGAGAATGCTGCTGAGGATAAAGATTCTGCTGCTGTCATTTAAAGTACTGCTATTGCAAAATACTGCTAGTGGAATCTACTGCTGAAGAGATATGCATGTATACGTAATAGATAATTATAGAATAGATTGTGTGTATATCTTACGTATCTAGAATATTCTTATCTTGTGTAGAAAGGTATTGTAAACCTAGTAGGACTCCTTGGCCTATAAAAGGAGGATCCTAGGGTTAGTTTTGTATACGTATTGTTTTAGCTTCGTTTACACTTCAAGGTTGTAAAACCCTAGCATTGTCGAGTGCTCGTATTATTAATATGTTGAAGTGTTGATAGTGAATTGTTCTTCTTAAGTTAAACTTTAATATTCCGCGTTTTAGTTTAAATGTTTTAATCAAGTCAAATTCTATATAAGATCGTTTGCTCAACTGGGATCAACAAAATCGTCCCAAAAAATTGCTTCTAACCCATTACCAACCCTTTTATTCATAAAACTCAACAAATCAATATCTTTATTTCTTAGCTTGCTAAATTCAGTCACAATACTATTACTCATCCATGTAGAAGAATAAGAGAATTTCGAACGCATATCAATACCTCCATTGTTACCATGCAGGGCACAAAATGAATCTAGACCAAAGAGCATTCCTATCGTTATGAAAACGCCACATCCATTTAAACAATAAAGCTCTATTTAACGCAAAGAAACTTGAAACCCCCAACCCTCCTTTATCTTTGGACGCCAAAACTCTACTCCATTTAAACCTTTCCATCTTATTCTCCTTTGGATCAGCTCCAATGAAAAAATTACATCTAATATCTTCTAAACATTTAAGGACTTGAGATGGAACTTTATACATAAACATATAATAAATAGGAGTCGAACCCAACACTGATTTAAGAAGAGTTAACCTACCTCCAATAGAAAGGGTTTTCATCTTCCACTTAGAGAGATGAGAATAGAATTTGTCCACAATCTCATCCCAAGACTTTATACGAGACATCGAACCACCCACTTTAATACCAAGATATGAGAAAGGTGTCTTCAAGGTACTACACCCCATCTTGATCGCGACTCTAGAAACTAACTCATCATCAACAGCTATACCCATTAATTTACTTTTATGTAAATTCATACGAAGACCCGATGCCTTGTAAAAACAATCCAATGCTTGAACAATAGTATTGATATTGGATTTGGACCATTATCCCATAAAAATAACGTCATCCGCATAAAATAAGTGAGATAAATGTAATGAATAACTAACCGACACTCCTTTGAAAAGGCCTTCATTCACCACATTTTGAAAAGAAAGATGAAGGCTCTCCATAATTAATAAAAACAAAAACGAGGATAAAAGGCCACCTTGTTTAAGACCTTTCCGAAAATGAAATTCTCCTGTAGAACTCCTGTTCACAAGAATCGAGCCTTTAGAAAATGCAAACAATTATGAATCCAATCTCTCCATTTCGAACCAAAATCAAACTTATTTAGAACATTATCCAAATAATCACATCTAACCGAATCATAAGCCTTCTCAAAATCAACTTTAAAAATCATCTTTTGCTTTCTCTTAGATTTACACCAATGAATTAATTCATCAATAATGAAAGGACCATCTAAGATTTGTCTATTAGCAATAAATGCGGATTGAACTTCGTTAACTAAATCTCCCAATACCCCCACAAGACGATTCGCCAAAATCTTCACAATGATCTTATACATACTACCAATCAAACTAATCGGTGTATAGTCTTTAACTACTTTAGCGTCTTGCATTTTAGGAATCAAAGCGATAAAAGAAGCATGACCACCTTTAGGAAACGTACCTACTGTGAAGAAATAAGACACTGCATCGACAACATCTTTTTCGATAGTATCCCAATATCTTCTATAAAATCCAAATGTAAAGCCATCTGGCCCAGGAGACTTATCTGTACCGCAGTCCCACACCGCCCTTTTAATTTCCTCATTCGACTCGTTAACATTAATCTTGATGAACATGGACTATCGAACCGTACCTTAAAATGAGAAAAAAAAAAAAAAAAAACTCATTTTTAACTGAATTAGGATCCTCTATCCAAATAGCTTCAGTTAAAATACCATGGATAGCATGTTGATTTCTTTTCTTATTAAGAATGCCATGAAAATATTTAGAATTTTCATCCCCTTCAATCGACCAATTTATCTTAATTTTTTGAGCTATCTCCATCACCTCTAACTTTTCTAGATCCTGAAGCGAATTCATAACATACACCCTCTTATTTATTAATTCCTGATCCACCTTTTTATCATCGATTAAAAGATCAATATCATTTATCATACCTTTCAAATTTGACTTTTTCATACTTGCGTTTTCTTTTTTATCTCTAGCCCACAATTAAATCTGCACCTTCAAATATCTCAACTTCTAAATGAACTTTGTGATAGCATTATTATCCGAAATATTTATGTTACTCCAAGTATCTACAATAAACTTATCAAATCCTTCCCATTCGAACCAATAATGAAACATCCGAAATGGAATGGGGCCATAATCATAACATACCTCTCGTAATAGAATAGGCCTATGATCTGATAAATTACGATCAAGAGTAATAGACGTAATATTTGGACATGATCCCATAAGACCTTCTGAAATCAAAAAACGAACCAACTTACTCATTTTATTACCGGATTTGTGACACCACGTAAAACCACATCCGCCTGACGAAATAAAAGAATTGAACGCAATTGCATTAAGATTCTTGAAAATAGTGCCAAAACGTTCTTCTTTAGACCGAACTTCATTAAAATCTCCCATTAAGATGGTTTCACCACTCCAATTATCAATAACATGATTTAAATAAGACCATAACATTCTCTTCTCAAAGAATTCTTGAGGAGCAGAAACGGAGATGATAAGATACTTTTTAGCGTTAGGAATCCAATCACCTTGAATAGCAACAAAATAATCCGAAATCGTAGAATTATGTTTACGAAACATCCTAGGATCCCAAACACAAAGGATATCGCCTGAGTTACCCAGGGAAGGGCCACATTCGAACTCAAAAGAAAAATTACCCCATTAATCCTTGATACAAAAATTATCAATCGTCTCCATTTTTGTCTCTTGAAGTGACAAAAAATTCACCTTGTTCTTATTACATAACTCCTTAACCCATACTTTTTTAGCCTTATGGGTGAGGCCCTGAATATTAAGAGATAGGAAATTCATTGATAAGACTCGTTTCTCCACGAATCTTAATAATTTCTTCTATATTACTAACACACCCATCTATCTTGTATCCCATTGTTTGACCCACCTTTACCAAATCATCCAACAATTGCGATATAAAACCACCTGTTTGAGGGCCTACTGTACGTCTAAAGTGACATGAACAATGGGATTCATTATCTTCCTCCTTTGATTGTGAGACACCCCTGTTACTGTTATCCTCAGTGACATTACCTTGTGCATTAATCTTATATTTAGGCGTCCCACGTCATCCACCAGAGTAAAACCTGGAGAGTAATTCAAAGTAGCACTTGAGGACTTCCTTGTTATTACTACAAGGTTTCTTTTGTAACATATCATAAATATTAAACGGGTCATCATAATGTATCTCTCCCTCTTCAATTCTAGTTTCGTTGCCTTGTTTAGGCGCCTCATGGGATTGACTAAAATTCATTTCCAGAACTGCATCTATATCACCATCATCTTCAAAGTGAGCTTGAAAATCATCTTCGTTTTTATCTCCATCAAACTCATTATCTAATGTGTCATCATCGGACTCATCCTCCCCTTCTTCTTCTTCCAAAAAATCAGGAACCCATCCACTAACCTCTTTAGCACGAATCACAATTTTTTCCCATTGACAATGATCTTAAAAGTCTCAAGATGTTTTGTTCCAGCTTAGTCTTGATACATATCCTCTTACTGTACAAAGACATATTCTCTTTATCCTCCTTGAATAATAACTATCCCCATTCAGACGAAATTTATTAAACGTATTGTTCGTCCACACCTTCATAGTAACTCCCTCAATGTACACCCAAACAACCCTCTCGTCAATCACGAAAGAGTTGGATGCATATTCTAAAGAAGAAAACCACGAACCGAATCCAATATGAGATTTAAAATTCTCCAACACCTCTTTAGTACGAAATTTAATAAGGACCCAAAATCCTCCTAAGTATTTAAGATTAAAGTTATCGAAACCCTCCTTGATTAAGACCATCTTCAAATTAGTTAGTAGAACAAAATCCGATACCTTCCCCTTCAAAGCTAATGAGTAGTCATATTGTAGAAGACAAGACTCATCAAGCACTAAAGAGGGCTTAGTATTCTCCTCTACGACTTGTTTGTACTCCATCGTATGTTTAACAGCACCTACGTATAAAGGTTGACCCACAGAAAAACCCTTACTGTTACTAGGTACTCCAACAGAAAACTTAGATACGTCATTAGCTCCTTTATCATTATGTGCTTTGTTCAAAGGAAGTCTTTGAAATCTAGCAACATTAGCATGCAATCGGAAACGCCCCATCCAGATTGTGCACAAATTTCTCACCAACCGATCCACATCTTTAATGTGAATAAAACGTACAAAACCAAATCTATTACCTGATTTTGATCTCCTGTTAGGAATATAAGCATCAATCACACGACCATAATCTTGACATACTTTCCAAAGATCACGAAAAGAGAAATGTTTTGGGAAATTCGTGACATAAAGACGTAGAGATTTGGTGCATGTGGTCTTCTTTAGATCAACAATCACCCATATTAAACGCCGGAAAAAAACCAACAATTGAAAAAGGAAAACGAAGCCCTGACCCAGAAAAAGATGAAATAGGAAAATGACAAAGGAAGAATCACAAACACAACAATTGAAAACAAAGAGGAACTAAGAAACCCTAGGCGATAAAAAACAAAAGAAAATAATTAATCATGTTCCTATGGTCTCAAGGTAACAAATCGCCTAACACACTCATTTAGAGATCAAATCAACAAGTGGCGATCTCTATAAATAGAGGTTATAACGATCATTGCACAAGAGAGGTAGTAGAGAAGAACTATTTGAAAAGGAGGTGGCATATCGCCATGAATCGCCAGAGGGATTTAAAATTAGTTTTACTAATTACTATCTTTAGAAACAAAAAATCTATAAAAACTACGCGTGTTCCTCAAAAGCATTCCAAGCATTCTTAGGAATACTGAATTTCAATTGTTTCATATCAATACTTATACAAAACACAAAATTGATTACTATATTTAGAAACAGAAAATCTTAAAAATCTATAAAAACTACACATGTTTAGGAATGCTAAATTTCAAATTGTTTATGTTTCAAATCATTCATAATTAACTTTTCTTATTACTTATAGACAACTTCAAAACCTAATAATAAAACAGTTAAAATTACATCATGTATGTATTAAATTATTAAATTCATAAAAAAAACATGAATTCCGAAAGTTTTACATTTAAATTTATAAAATTGAATTAGGTTTAACTATATAAATTTTTTGAACTTAATTGTGAAATTTTATTAATCAATCATAATATAACCTTATTTTACATTTATGTCAAGAAAAAGAAAATTTAAATAGCTCATACGTGCTTGCGTATATATCTCTTATCTTCTCTACTATATATAAAAAGAAAACATAATTGCTTAAAAATAAAAGTGAAAACTATGAAACTAGTTATCAATTATCTGCTCTTACTTTTTTTTTTTTTTTTTGAATAGCAGTATTATATTAAAAATAGCTACTAGTAAAACATTAAAAGCAAAAAAAAAAAAAAAAAAAAAAAAAAAAAAAAATACAACTACAAATCTAGAAATAAACAAAGCTACACATTTTAGATTCCTTCATAGGCTTTAACTGCGTGGATTACAAAATTATCTGCCCATACTTTTTTTTTATTCCAATATTGTACTTCACACGAATTTATCTTTTTTGGATAAGAATCCTCTCAAGTTCACCCTCTCATGCTAGTCATGTTGAACCAATCAACAACATGAAAATGATAAAATGAAGCCACCACTAATTAAAATAAGAGACTTGTTATTTTGCTTCATATCAAAATATCACTGACATGAGAAACTAAACATAAGAGGATCTCAATCCATCTTCCTTCCATTACTACTTTCAAGTTAAAAGTTTTAGTCAATAAACAATATTCAATCATTTCATACACAAAACACTTAATCTCAATTCCACAACTATAATTATTGCCGCTTTAAATATGCGAAGCTATGTGCGAGTATTTGCTTTTTTTCCTTATAATATGAATGTATTTTTGTTTTTATTTAATTTGACTTTTACTTGTCGAATACTTTATTTTGCTAATATATAAACTATGAAGGGTTTTGCTAACCTCTGCCAGTGGATATGGATTAATGTGTTTATAACAAGAATATTTAAGTGAAAATCATGTTCAAATATAATAATTTACCAATTCATTTAATGTATATTTAATGTATTTTTTTGTTAATTAAAAAATATTATTTTCATTAACTATATCTTAACCTCTACTCAGTTGGCACTTGTTAGCAAAATTCAACGATGAATAATATGATTGATTAATTAAAAATTGGTAAGTATCAACATAATATCTTATCTTGGTAACTTCATTATTCAATGCTATTTTTGACCAATATTTCCATTTTTTGCAAATAACTTTACGAGTATCATATCTTATAACTTTAAGGAAGTAAATGATTTGTAATATCATTTACCTTTTACCATGCATGATAACAAGTTACATTGTTTTCTTTATTCAACTTCAAATTATTTTGTTATTTGTAAAAATACATTTGTGTAAATTTTTTTTTGACAAAAAGCTTTCATTAACAAAACGCCAAACCGGCCCTCAAAGTGGGGACCGACGGCTCAAACCATTACAACATATACAATGGGTTACGACTCCAATCTTTCCACAAGATCCTATTACATTTAGATCTATTTTTAACCCAAAGAAAAGATAACGATTTGACCATAGAAACAATATACACCTCGCTAGGCTCTTTTCCTTTAAAAACCGTCTCGTTCCGCTCCTTCCATAACGCCCACATAGTTATAATCACAATCCCATGAACTATCTTTTTCTTCATTTTGCAACCTTGTACTGATTTATACACCTGAAGGAGATCTTGTATAGAAAACGCAAAGATTGGAGGAATTCTACACCAAGAGCCAATACAATCCCATACCTTGGCAGCGATCAAACACTCGGCCAAAACATGCAGCTGCGTCTCGTCTCTGTCACGGCACCAAGGGCATAAAGAATCCTGCAAGACAATGTTTCTCAGCACTAAAGCGGTCTTTGTCGGAATTCGGTTCTGTTCCGCTCTCCAAGCCATAATCGAACACTTCAAGGGGACCCAAGAAACCCATTTCATTACAAAATTTGATCCAAAATCATACCGCTGCATCAATAAACCAGCAGCCCCTTTTACCGAGAACGATTGTTGACCCTCTGCAGCCCAATGCCATCGATCCGGGCCCTCTGAAATCTCGTGCCTATTCACAGCTTCGCACATCTGAATCCATTGCAACAGTTCATCCGTTGTTGTAATACTTCTGCTCCAGTTTGCATCCATGACCAACTTGTTTCCAGCTACGATGGTTCTGTCCGCCACTGTGCACATCTTGTCCCCTTCTAAACGATATAAAAGCGGCCATTTGTCTCTAAGAGCCCTTTCACCAATCCAAACGTCCATCCAAAACCTGACCGAAACCCCGTTCCCCACCTTAGCTCTGATAAACGTATGTATGGGCACTTCATTAATCTTCAACCTAGCCACCACTTTCACAATCGCTTTCCAACAACCCGATGCGTATTTATTCACCGGAAGCCCCTCCCACATATTATTGCTTTTGTGACAAACTTCAATAATCTTTGTCCATAACGAATTCTTATTGTTACGAAATCTCCAAGCCCACTTAAAGATGAGAGCCTCATTTACTACTTCTAATTTTTTAATACCCAACCCACCAAACTTTGTAGGCGTCGTGACTCTTTCCCAACTCACCCAATGCACCTTATTCCCCACATTTGTACCCGTCCACATAAATCTTTTCATAATTCTTTCGAGTACGTCCACTACCTTCCTAGGAGCTTTATATAATGAGAAATAGTAGATTGGAAGGCTCTCAAGCACCGCTTTGATAAGCACCACCCTTCCTCCAATAGATAAGATCTTCGCCTTCCAAATTGCTAGTCTCGACTCGAACACCTCAACCACTTTCTTCCAACTAGCAAATCTATTCATATTTGCTCCCACCTTAATCCCCAAATAGTCAAACGGAAAATTGTCGCTTTTACACCCCCAACGTACCCGCCATCACATTCGTTTCCTCATTACTAGTACCAACCCCATATAGATTTGACTTATTAATATTAATTTTCAAGCCGGAACAAATATGAAAACATCTCAACAATGTAGCCAAATTACCAACATTCTCTTCCGACCATTCGCCTAAAATGAGGGCGTCATCGGCATATAATAAATGTGAGACATTCATATCTTCATTATCGATCTTAACACCTTTAAACTCCCCCAATAGAATAGCTTTATTAATGGTCAACGAGAGGGCTTCCATAACCACCAAGAACAAGAACGGGGAAAGCGGGTCACCTTGTCTAAGTCCCTTATGACATACAAACTCAAACGTTGGTGACCCATTAACCAACACCGAAGACCTAGCCGCCTTTAGAATTCCCATGACCCACATGCACCAACGAGAAGGAAAATTCATTTGTTCTAACATAGAGATTAAAAATCCCCAATTTACATTATCATACGCCTTCTCAAAATCGATTTTTAACAAAAAGGCCTTTTTAGCTTTACGTTTCAACCATGCCAAAACTTCATTAACAACAAGAGGGCCGTCCAAAATGTACCTATCCTTCAAAAACGCCGATTGAGATTCCGAAATCACCTCACCCATAACTTCTTTGATTCTATTCGCTAAGATCTTTGAAATTACCTTATTAACCATACCAATTAAGTTGATAGGACGATATTCCATCATGCTAGTGGGATTTTTACATTTCGGAACCAATGTGATGAACGAAAGGCCGCACTCCTGACTTATGTATCCCGATTCATGAAATTCGGTCAGGATACTATAAAAATCATCCTCCAAGATGTCCCAAAAATCCTGCACAAAGTGAAAGTTAAACCCATCTGGGCCTGCCGCCTTATCTTTCCCGCAATCAAAAGCTGCTCTTTTAATTTCTTCCTTCGTGAACGATTGAACAAGCTTATCTCCCAAATCAGCCGATAAAGTCTTCACGTTGTCACACTCTAGAACCGGTCTGTTGCTACAATCTTCACTAAAATGCTTACGAAAATGTCTCAACACCTCACGTTTAACTAATGCCGGTTTCGTTATCCATTCCCCATCTACCCCTATACCCGGAATATTATTAGACGCCCTTCGGCCGTTAATAACTCGATGAAAGAATCCCGTATTATCATCTCCCATTGCTGCCCATTTCACACGAGACCTTTGCTTTAAATCTTTGTTTGTGATATCATTCAGCTCATTGACTCTTGTTCGACACTCCTCAAGTATCCAAACCTCTTCTTCGTCTAAACTTCTATCTTCCATAATCTTTTCTAGTGTAAAGATCAAATGATACTAGTGTAATTAGCATTTAATACCCTTTGATTGAGATGGTATTCTTTTGTCAAACAAGGAATGTTCGTGGAAAAAATGATACACAAGGACCTCGAGACTTTGTAAACATTTTCAAATAGGCTTCCAAGAAATTAATTTTAAAGTCATTCAATTCTAATTTGTAACGTCAGTTACATAAAATTTGACCACAATGACATAAGAAAATGATACTAAAATGTATTTTAATGAAGCCAAAATTATTTAAAAGCTAAAGTCAATATGCATCTTTAATAGATGTAAAACTTAATCTATTTCAAAAAAAAAAAAAAAAAAAAAAAAAAAAAAAAAAAGTGACAATTTTCAACAATTTTTTACGAATTAACTAATCAAATTTACCAAATTACTCTTTTTTCTACTACATTTGCGATTTTCTTCTTCTTCTTCTTCTTCTTCTCCCAACATTGCATGCTTTAATTACTTTTGTGCGAATTTTTTTCAATTTCCTTTGATTTTTTTTCCAATTCATAACTTTATATTTTAGTGACATTTTTAGACTATTAGCTACTGACACTTTAAAAAAATATCACTAAAAGCAAAACATATTACTAAAAGTTGAAAACATATCGAGAATAGGTAAAACAAAAATTGTCATTAAAGGTTCAAAACCATTGTTAAAAGTAAAAGTCTGTTGCCACGAAAAAAAAAAAAAAATTCGTAAAACAATTTTAAATCTTTGAGAGAAATGATAGCGCGGTAAAAAAGTTTTTGTTATCTTATGAGAAAAGGTCGAAAAAAAAGATTTTCCTTTTATCACAATCCAAGTTGTATAAGTTTTAGAGTTTACTAATACTCTATTATTGCATCAGCGTTATACATTATGTCATTTTATCATCTATTTGATATTATATGGTAACTTATATGCAACTACTTGTTATTAATGTCGCTCACCACCAACCCACCTTTTAATCGCACACTTTTATCCTCTGCCTTCCTTTCTCGACTTCTCATTACATTTATTCAATTAGTTGCCGAAAAACGTTATTATATTTATTTTCACACCCTTTCCTTTTATTATTTATTTATTTATTTATTTATTTATTTATTTATTTATTTATTATTATTATTATTATTATTATTATTATTATTATTATTATTATCTTCTTCTTGTTGTTGTCACCTCTATTTAATTCATTGACAATAATAATCTTACATTTTTCATTAGTTCACATTCTTACCAATTTCTACAACAAAAAGGTATTTTGACTCTTTAACCATAAACTAAATTTATTTTCATCATTTAATACCCTTGACCAAAATTCATATAAACAACACCAATTTAAAAGTCAAACAACATTTCACCTCTTATTTCACAATAAATACATTGAATTTACATCTTACAACAAAAATTAATGACAAATATTCCTTATGTCCCAATATTATTATCCATATTTCCTTTAATTTATCCCAAATTAATAGGTTCATGCCTAAATATAGAAGTTGAAATAATCAAAATTATTATTTACAAAGTGCAATGAAATCATTAATTAGCAATTGAAGAGTAAAATTGTTTTTTAGTAGTTTTTACAAAATTGAAACAATAATATATACATTTTTCTTAACTTGTGTATTTTTTTGTCGATTAAAAATAATTGTGAGACCGAAAAAGTATATCATATTATTGGAAACAATCTTTTCGCTTTTGAACAAAAATATAAATGCTTACACCATAGATACTTAATACATTGCTCTAACAAAGTTTTTGATTTCTTAGTAAGAAAACGTAAAGAAATGGTAAATAAACATTTTCAGTTCATTTTTAAGAGGAAACATTTTACTTCAAAATCAACCAATTTTATTTATTTAATTTTTATTTTTTTTAAGTCATTTTCATTTTCTTTTTCATAATCGAGAACACAACTTTTTTTGTTTTAATTTTTTTTTTTCTTCAATAAGTGATACTCGAGAATGCATTTGTTACAATTACAGACAAACTAATAAAGCCATTGATTATAAAACTTAAAGTAACAAAATTTAATACCAATATATTATACCATATTACACTTTCTTTATTACTCTTGTTTTGTTTTTCATAATCCAGAACACAACTTTCTTTTATTTTTTTAACTTTTTTTTTTATAAGTGATACTCGAGAACGCATTTGTTACAATTTACAGACAAACTAATAAAGATATTGATTATAAAACTTAAAGTAACACAATTAAATGCCAATATATTACACCATATATTACACTTTCTATATTAATCTTGATCTTTTTAATTGGATCCAAGAAATAATCTGAACCGTAGGATTACATCTAACGAATTTGACTCATTTGATTACACATACTCCTTGTTTTACTACTACTTTATTTGCTTGCTTCCATGCATTTTATTCTCATTAAAACTCTTTAGAAACAGTCATATACTCTGTTTCTTTCTTTAACTTTGATTTTTTCTTCACTTTTTTTACATCAATTTTTGCTTAAAAATGGTTTCTTTTCCTTGCTTTTTGGATCAAACCCATTTGTTTTACGCGTAAAACCTTAGTTTGATCCACTTTGATTCGTTAAATTTGGTGGTTTTTAGTGTTTTTTTGTTTAGTGTACACAAGGTGTTTGTTTTTTTGTCTCAAAGAAAAAAAAAAGTTTTTTTTTGGTTTTGGGGAAGTGGGTTGTGTTTGATTTTGGTTAATTTGAAGTGGGTTGTGAAAAAGTTCGAGTTTTGGATGATGATGATGGAGGAAGAGCATGATGAACTTAGATTTGTTTGTAAGCTGTGTGATAAGAAGTATCCAAGTGGGAAGTCACTTGGTGGGCATATGAGGTCTCATGTGCTTGCTGCTGCTAATTCGTATGAATCAGACGAAAAGTTTTCGAGTTTGATGATGAATGGGAGTGGGAGTGGGAGTGGGAATGGGAGTGTGAATGGGGTTGAGAATGGGAATCCGAGTAGTTACGGGTTAAGGGAGAATCCTAAGAAGACGTGGAGAGCGGTTGGATCTTCGTCTACTTTTTCTTTTCCGAATGAGAGGATTTGTAAGCAATGTGGTAAAGGTTTTCAGTCGTTGAAAGCTTTGTGTGGTCATATGGCTTGTCATTCGGAGAAAGATAGGAGTTTTAAGGATTATGATCATTCATGGACTAGTGAGAATGTTGATCATGAGGAGAAGATACTTATTGATAGTCATTCGGATACTGAGGAGGGTGATGAGGCCGAGGAAGCTGAGTTTGAAGATCCGACACAAGTGACAAGAGCAAAGACCCAAAGGTACAAGAAAATTGTAATCAAACCGTATACTTTGAATACTACTAGTAATAACAGTAATTACAATTACGGGTCGTCTTCTGTTACTGAGATTGATGAGTTTGAGCAAGAAGAAGTTGCTATGTGTTTAATGATGTTGTCTAAGGATACCAACTATTGGGGTGGTGTTAATTCAGTTGTGGAATCATCTGATAATAACTCGGCTGTTTTAGAGACTAAATCGTCTTCAATTGAGATGAAATTTAGTAAGAAGTCTGTAGATGGTGAGTATAATCAGATTGAGAATTCAAATATTGGGCACTACAAAAAAGTGGACTCTGATATTTCGGTTGAGGAGTTGCTTAGGAATGGGAGGTCAATAGGTGTGTTTGACAACGAACGTGAGTTGACGTATGAAGAAAAGCTTGAAGTAAGAAGGAATTTGTTTAGAGAATTCGGGTATCGTGATTCTTTGAACAAAAGAATTCGGGATGATGATGATGCGTATACTCCTGATTTAGAACGCGAGGGTTCACATAAAAAGAAAAATAAGTACGAATGCTTAAATTGCAACAAGGTTTTCACTACATTTCAAGGTCTTGGTGGGCATAGACCATGTACCAAAAAGAACAATGCTTTCGTATCTAGACATGACAGTGGTGAGAATAGTTTAGAAGGTGATTTTGCTCCTAACCGAAAGCCGAAGTATGATAAGAAAATGAAGGCGAAAAAGAGCAAAGGGCATGAATGCCCGATTTGTTTCAGGATGTTTAAGTCAGGACAAGCTTTAGGAGGTCATAAAAGGTCTCATTTTTTAAATGGATCAATCGATCATTATGCAGCAGCTGTGGAACACGAGGCTCCATCATGTTCTGATATGATTGATCTCAATCTCCCTGCTCCAGAAGAGGACTAGAATCAAACGGCAAAAGTTGGTATTAAAAAAAAATACTCTATCATGTTCTGATATGTTTGATCTCAATCTCCCTGCTCCAGAAGAGGACTAGAATCAAACAGCAAAAGTTGGTATTAAAAAAAAATATATATTATGTTGGTTTTTTTGCATATCTTTTATGACATGAATTAGAGAGGATAGACTTGCAATTTTTTTGGTTATATTGGAAACAAGTTCAATTTTCAAGATTTTGGGTTCAATTTTCAGAATTTTCCCATTGTGATGTTTTTCTTGCTTTACTTTTGCCAAGGTTACATGATTATGATTATGTTGTGTGGTTGGGACTTGAATATCCAATAGGAGGAGGTTTCTTATAATGTTTTTTATTTCACAAGCTGATACATCTTCAACACCAATAGATACTAATGATGTTGGAAAAGAAATATAATTTACACTAGGTAAAATGTGATATGCAAGAAGGGTCCACAAAGGTGGATTTGAACTTGACTTCTTAACCTTTGATTCTTGCATTGCACTAGAAGTTAGTAGATACTACTAGATAGAGTAGTTAGAGATTTAGGATTGCTTATTAGGATTGTTTATCTGCTTGATGCATATTAATACATCGAATTGGCGATTTTGAGAGTGTTTGAGATTGCTTATAGAGTTTCGTAACCTCATTACTTTGTGAATGAGTTAAGCTATTGTGAATAAGCATCTTGCAGTTGCTTATTTGAAAACATATATATAAAAAAAAAAGAATTATTTATACTCAATCTCACATGGCTGCTATTTTATTGTTATATTTGTCTTTTCTTGTGGTAGAAGAGTTACATTTTGATAAGTGCTTTTGGTTTGGAAATCAAAACTGTGATGTACAGCAGTACAGATCAGATATTTGCTTACAAGCATAATACTCTCACATAACTTCATGATTGACAGTGTGCTATGGTTATTGTAATGACCCATCTAATCGGAACTTGAGTGACTTAATGAGTACCAAAAAACCTTGGGTCACTTATGCGAACCATCGATGAAACTTGGCTGTTATTTGATACTCGTAATATTGACTGTATCTTGTCACCTATTATATATCTTTCTGAGAATAACTATAGCATGACAAGTTGTGTGAGTGACATGCTATTGGATAATGATCCTCGATTCATATACTGATTATCGTTTATAATTTGAAGTGATATAATATCAACTATGAATCTTAGAAATAGCTAGATTTTTTTTTGAGTAAATTACATGGTTGGTCCCTGTGGTTTGTATAAAGTAACACCTTTCGTCCCTATCTTTTAAAAGTTGCATGGTTAGTCCCTAAGTACGTAAACAAATAACACCACGGGTCCCTTGGTTTAACTGGTGTTAACTAGGTTAGTTAAAATTTACAAGTTAGCCCCCTTTGGTTAAATAGCGCTGCATCGTTAATCCTTTGGTTAAATAGCGATGCATCATTAATCCTTTGGTTAAATAGCGCTGCATCGTTAATCCTTTTAACGTTTTCGCCCGTTTTTGTCCGTTTTTTTTACGTTTTCGCCCGCTTTTGTCCGTTTTTTTTTGTTTTCGCCCGTTTTTGTCCGTTTTTTTACGTTTTCGCCCGTTTTTGTCCCTTTTTTTTGTTTTCGCCCGTTTTTGACCGTTTTTTTTTACGTTTTCGCCCGTTTTTGTCCGTTTTTTTTTTTGTTTTCGCCCGTTTTTGTCCGTTTTTTTACGTTTTCGCACGTTTTTGTCCGTGTTTTTTTGTTTTCGCCCGTTTTGTCCATTTTTTTACGTTTTCGCCCGTTTTTGTTTGTTTTCGCCCGTTTTTGTCCGTTTTTTACGTTTTCGCCCGCTTTTGTCCGTTTTTTTTTGTTTTCGCCCGTTTTTGTCCCTTTTTTTACGTTTTTGCCCGTTTTTGTTTGTTTTCGCCCGTTTTGTCCTTTTTTTTTACGTTTTCGCACGTTTTTGTTCCTTTTTTTTTTTGTTTTCGGCCGTTTTGTCCGTTCTTTTTACGTTTTCGCCCGTTTTTGTTTGTTTTCGCCCGTTTTTGTCCCTTTTTTATGTTTTAGCACGTTTTTGTTCGTTTTTTTTTGTTTTCGCCCGTTTTGTCCGTTTTTTTTTATGTTTTCGCCTGTTTTTGTCCATTTTTTTTACGTTTTCGTCTGTTTTTGTCCATTTTTTTTACGTTTTCTTACATTTTCGTCGATTTTTGTCCATTTTTTCGTTTTCGCCCTTTTTTGTCCGTTTTTTTTAACGTTTTCTCCTGTTTTTGTCCCTTTTTTTACGTTTTGGCCCGTTTTTGTCCGTTCTTTTTACGTTTTCTCCTCTTTTTGTACCTTTTTTTACCCAAATTTTTTTTCCGTTCTTTTTACGTTTTGTCCTTTCTTTTTGTCCGTTCTTTTTACGTTTTGTCCGTTCTTTTTACCCAAAATTTTTTTTCAAAAATATTTTTTTCGATGATTATTTTAAAAAAATTCAAAATTATGTTTTATTGAATTTTTTGTCCGTAAAAAATAGACAAAATCGGGCGAAAACGTAAAAAAAACGGACAAAAACGGGCGAAAAAAAAAAAACGGACGAAAACGGGCGAATACGTAAAAAAATGGACAAAACGGGCGAAAACAAAAAAACACGGACAAAAACGTGCGAAAACGTAAAAAAAACGGGCGAAAACAAAAAAAAAAACGGACAAAAACGGGCGAAAACGTAAAAAAATGGACAAAAACGGGCGAAAACAAAAAAAAAAACGGACAAAAACAAAAAAAAAATGGACAAAAACGGACGAAAACGTAAAAAAAAACGGACAAAAACAAAAAAAAAAGGGACAAAAGCGGGCGAAAACAAAAAAAATGGACAAAAACGGGCGAAAACGTAAAAAAAACGGGCGAAAAAAAAAAGGGACAAAAACGGGCGAAAACGTAAAAAAAAGGGACAAAAACGGGCGAAAACAAAAAAAAAACGGACAAAAGCGGGCGAAAACGTAAAAAGACGGGCAAAAACAAAAAAAAAAATGACAAAAACGGACGAAAACGTAAAAAAAAACGGGCGAAAACAAAAAAAAAAACGGACAAAAACGGGCGAAAACGTAAAAAAAAACGGACAAAAACGGGCGAAAACAAAAAAAAAAACGGACAAAAGCGGGCGAAAACGTAAAAAAAAACGGACAAAAACGGGCGAAAACGTTAAAAGGATTAACGATGCAGCGTTATTTAACCAAAGGATTAACGATGCTGCGCTATTTAACCAAAGGATTAACGATGCAGCGCTATTTAACCAAAGGGGGCTAACTTGTAAATTTTAACTAACCTAGTTAACACCAGTTAAACCAAGGGACCCGTGGTGTTATTTGTTTACGTACTTAGGGACTAACCATGCAACTTTTAAAAGATAGGGACGAAAGTTGTTACTTTATACAAACCACAGGGACCAACCATGTAATTTACTCTTTTTTTTTATTGACTTCACCCATATGGTTTAGCTTAATGTCAAAACCAGAGCTCCCCTTGTGTTCTTGGTCGAGCCATGATACCTTCACATGTTGGTCAAGTGGCAGGCCAGACTAGGCGCTCAGAGTGACGTCTACCCTTTTAGTTAGCTTGATGTTGCTGTCAATAGAGCTCGATGCACAATCATGGTGTGTTTTGATTCACTTCTGCAACATTTGGCTCTTACATGTCCATTAAATTACAAAATAATTTCGTTCAATGTAAGTAACACAGGTCAAACTCTTATTGGGCTTCATTATGATCCAACTTGATAATTTCATGGATAATCTTGGGCCGGGTTGTTAATTTTAGACTTTTAGAGGTTTAGAATAATAATTACGTTTTGACTAGTTGGCACCTACGTGACCATGTTTTTATCTTTTTCGTTCGTTCGTTCGTTCTTTCGGTAACCACTGTTTCCGACTAATTGATTGAATTTGAACCCACCACTACACAGACTCAAACCAAGTAATAATTTGTAGAAGGTTGGCGTGACCACTTTAGGGTTGTTTGCACATAACATGAATTGAACTTTAGACCTCACACATTTTAGTGTGATAGTAATAAGTTTTTTTTGCCACTAGGCCACCCTTGAGTGGTTATATGACCATGTATTTATCAGTCGACAATTTTGTATTAGGCCTATTCGTGGCCTCGCCCATGCATGATTAGCTCTAGAACACTCCTTTGTAAACTATATATTGATTGTATCTTTTAATGAGAATCAAGAAAAATATAACATTCCAATATGGTATCAAAGCCAACCATGATCCTCTCTCTCTCTCTCTCTCTCTCTCTCTCTCTCTCTCTCTAAAAATCTCTCCTTTCTCACCCAAATCCTTCTAAACCCTACTACTAAAAATCAGCATCCGTGGCCGTAGATGACAATCCTCCTCCACCGCCACTACCTCCAACAAACTTATCCCCTTTAGCATCAACAACAAGATTCCCGTTAAACTAAACCTTGAAAAACAGAACTACAACTCTTGTATCTTTTTCTTCAAAATCCATCTTGGTAGTCTCGGACTTAAAGCTCACATAGAAACCAAACCCTCCGAAGAGACCTCGTCTAATGAACCCGATCCATAATGGTGCAACATTGATGATCTCATCAAGACGTGGATCCTTGGATCCCTATGTGACTCTCTACAAGAACAAGTTGTTTCCACACCGGGTAATGCAAAGGATTTATGGGACCATATTCAAGGGCTTTTTCACAATAATAAGGATGTTAGGGTTATTAGTCTTGATAATGAACTCCGTTCTATCAAGATTGGGAAGATGTCCATCGACGATTATTGCACGAAAATCAAGTCCATGACGGATAGGCCCAAAAATCTTGGTTCTTCGGTTAGTGAAAAAAAGTTGGTCATATATGCGGTTAATGGACTTGATTAACGTTTTGCCACCATTCTTAAAATCATCCGTCATCCTGATCCTCTTCCCACGTTTAAAACTGCGAGGAATATGTTGCTCCTAGAGTAATCCTCATTCAATGAAGAAGCCGCAACGTCTACTACCTTTGATAGCAGTCCCTCCGCGCCTATTATCTTTGTGGCTACTAATTCCTCACAACAAAAAGGTAACTCAAATGCTCAATCAAATAGGTCGCAAACCTTACCTCAATTATGTAACCATTTAATAAAGGTACATGTAAGTTTGATGATCGTTGCAAATTTATACATGATCATTGAAATAGGTCGGGTTTGACACCAAAAAATACCACGAGCACATACCCTGCTCGTCACAGTACACCCCACAACATGCTTCTTGGGCTACTCCATGATCTTACCAGGCCCGATTGGCAATCTCTCCCACAACTTTCCTTTAACAATCGTGTAGGCCAGCCACTGTCCCAACATGCCTACACCACACCTTTGGTTACACAATATTCACAAGGACTTGCGGCCCAACAACCAATTCTGTCCCAACAAGTGCCACAACAAGCCTTTTACTCGGCCCTGTATCAACAACCATCTGTCTTGTCCAACAGCCTGCTCAGACCAGCCCCAGCCTTGTACCCGTCCCAAGCTACTTCGCTTCCTAGTGCTTTTAGAATTATGAATTTACAGGACCCGACATGGAACATGGATACACGTGTCTCTTCTCATTTAAATTCTAGTGCAATTAATTTAAGTACCATTTTTAATAAACGCTTATTCCCATCTGTACACGTTGGTGACGGTAGTTCTATTCCCGTTACCAATACCGACCATAACATTATTCCTTCCATTCATCGCCCTCTTCACCTTCATAATGTACTTGTCACTCCCAATATTATTAAAAATCTTATTTATGTTCGTCAGTTTATTAGGGATAATAATTGCACAACTGAATTTGACGCTTTTGGTTTCTCTGTGAACGATTTCTTGACTCGCCATATCCTCCTTCGATATGACAGTTTGGGTGATCTCTATTCGGTTACCAAGCCATCAATTATCCCTACTGCTTTGCTTTTCACAAGTTCCTCCACGTTGCATCAACGCCTTGGTCATCCCAGTAACGAAGTGCTGCGCTCTCTTGTTTCACGTCAATTTATTTCATGTAGTAAAGAAAAGTCTAGACATTTTTGTCATGCTTGTCAACTTGGCAAACATATAAAGCTTCCTTTCTATAATTTGGATTATGTTGATGAAAATTGCTTTGATATTATTCATTCTGATTTATGGACTTCTCCTATTGTTAGTTCTAGTGGTTTTAAATATTATGTTATATTTCTTGATCATTACTTTCACTACTTGTGGATCTATCGTCTTCGCTATCAATCTGACATGTTCACCAAATTTTTACATTTTCATAAAAATCAATTTAAATATGAAATTAAGAGTTTCCAATGTGATCATGGTGGTGAGTTCGATAATAACCGACTCCATACACTTTTTGCAAATCATGCTATCCAACTTAGATTTTCTATCCCAAAACGTCTCAACAAAATGGCAAGGTAAAACGATTGATATGAACAATAAATAACGTTATCCGTACACTCCTCTTTGAAGCACATATACCAGCTACCTTTTGGGTCGAGGCTCTTCATATGGCCACATATCTCCTCAACCTTCTACCCTTCACCGTTATTAAGAATGAAATCCCATTCACAAAACTTTTTCACAAGGAACCCGGCTACTCTCGCTTATGAATATTTGGGTGCCTTTGTTACCCCGATATTCACTCCCCTTACAAACTTGCGCCCCGAGCAGCTCCATGTATCTTCTTTGGCTTTCCCGCCTATCACCGTGGTTTCCGTTGCCTCGACCTTGAAACAAACAAAATTATCCTTTCTAGACACGTCACTTTCGACGAAACACAATTTCCCTACCGATCCATGACACACTCGTCCCCACCTTCATATACATTTCTCGAACCCACACCATCCCCCTTTCCTAACTACGTTGTCACTAATCCTACATTCACACCACCACACCAATCACCAACTGAGGCCCCATTTCCATTACCAACAAAAAACGTAAGACAACCCACTCCCCAAGCCCAAGATACGATCTCTAATTCCCCTCCCACACCTCCTATCCACTCGGCTACCACCTCAATCTCATCTCCACAAGCCTAACATCACCACCATAACCCACTATCTCAACCCAATACCGCGCCTCCTCCACCACATCCCAATAATGAACCGCCACAACCCACTGCCTTGGCCCATTCAGCACAGCCCAATAATGACCCACCTCCCTCTCACCCCATGGTCACTCGGTCTCAATCCGATATTGTCAAACCCATGGATCATTTATCCTTACATACATCTTTCATTTCTCCTATTCTTAAATCTCCGTTTCTAGCTTTAAAAGACACTCAATGGCGTAATGGTATGCACAATGAGTATATTGCATTGGTTAAAAATGGTACTTGGATTCTTGTACCAAGGCTCTCTGGTGTTAATATGGTTTGCTCTATGTGGTTATTTAAGCATAAGTTTAATGTTGATGGGACTTTAAGCCGCTATAAGGCTCGTTTGGTTGCTAATGGGAGTAGTCGGTAACTTGGTATTAATTGTGATGAAACTTTTAGTTTGGTTGTCAAACTGGCTACCATTCGCACTATTCTTAGCTTGATGTATCTTGCAACTGGCTCGTTCAACAACTTGACGTTAAGAATGTTTTTCTTAACGGTAATCTATCTGAGACTGTCTACATGCATCAACCCCTAGGTTTGTTGATTTTCGATATTCTCACCATGTTTGTCTTTTGCAGATATCCTTATATGGACTGACGCAAGCCCCTCGTGCTTGGTTTCAAAGGTTTGCATCCTTTCTCTATAATCCTCGTGCTTGGTTTCTATTTTTTCCCTCGACTTATTTTTTCCCTCGAATGAGTTAACACACGCCTCTCTATAATCCATCAGTATTAGTATAGCACATCTATTTTTTTCTGCCATCTTCTTCTTCTCCCCCTTTCTCTTAGCCCTAATAACTCTATGAACTTTGAGTTCCTACTTAATCGTCAGCCTTTTATAAACAAAATTCAATTGATTGAATGGATATTCGTAAGAAAGGATTTCCTTTTACTAAACCCAATGGAGCTGTTAATAATTCAAGTCAGGTTAGTTATTATTATTTCCTTCTCAATTACACTTGTTTATTGGTAACGAGTATGACCCGTTTGAGTTTTTGTAGAGTTACTTGACTGATTTGAGAGCGGGGGGGGGGGGGGGGGGGGGGGGGGTGCTAATACACAGTTTGTGATTGAAAATGGTAATGTGAATAGTTCGAGTGCTGGGTTCGGAGATTTGACTATTTTTCGGGGTTTCGATGTCGTCCGGGTTTGGGGGGTTTAGTAGACCATATGCAAACTCAAGGTAAGGTGAAAGAATTATCTCATGTATCATCATTTTTATCTTTTTTTTCAGCTTCTTATTCATATTCTTATCATATGGGAGTTAGTGTAGGGCCGTTTTTGGATACCAAGTATTTGGGCAACTAGTTGAACAGATGTAATGAGAAGTCGAGAAAGGATGTAAAAAAAGTGAAGAAAAAATCAAAGTTAAAGAAGAAAACATATAGATTACCATTAAGAAAAAAAAATAATAAAAAATAAAAAAGGAAAGGATGAGAGGGGGCAAAAATAAATATAATAGCGCTTTTCGGCAACTAATTGAATAGATGTAATGAGAAGTCGAGAAAGGAAGACAAAGGATAAGAGTGTGCGACTAAAGGGTGGGCTGGTGGTGAGCGACATTAATAATAAGTAGTTGCATATAAGTTACCATACAATATCAAACGGATGATAAAATGACATAATGTATAATGCCGATGCAATAATAGAGTATTAGTAAACTCTAAAACTTATATACAACTTGTAATGTGATTAAAAAAAAAAAAAAAAAAAAAAAAAATCGACCTTTTCTCATAAAATAACAAAAACTTTTACCGCACTATCATTTCTCTCAAAGATTTGAGATTGTTTTATGAAAAATCTTTTTTTTTTTTTTTTTTTTTTTTTTTTTTTTTTTTTTTTCGTGACTTTTACATTTAACAATGCTTTTGAACCTTTAATGACATTTTTTGTTTAACCTATTCTCGATATGTTTTCAACTTTTAGTAATATATTTTGCTTTTAGTGATATTTTTTGAAAGTGTCAGTAGCTAATAGTCTAAAAATGTCGCTAAAATATAAAGTTATGAATTGGAAAAAATTTCAAGGAAATTGAAAAACAAGTAATTAAAGCATGCAATGTTGAAAATAATAATAATAATAATTGTCGCAAATGTAGTAGAAAAATGAGTAATTTGATAAAGAGAAAAGTCCAAAATACATCCTTGAGGTATGTCAAATGATACGTTTACATCCTTTTTCTTTTTTCGTCTCAAATATCATCCCTCCGTTAGTAACTTTGGAACAAATACATCCCTAGGGACTAACGATGCAAAATTTTGCCCGTTAAGTACCCCACGTGTTAGTCACGTGAGGGGTATTTTTGTCTTTTTCTTTGTACCATTTTTGGTTCTTTCTTTTTCTGTGAGTCGACCCAAACACCACAACAAAACCAAACCATTTTGTGTCTTTTTCTTCTTGTTCGAATGGTCAAACAAAACAAACCAAAAACACCATTTTCTTTCTTTCTCTCTTTTTCTGTGCGTCGACTCAAACAACAAACCAAACATGACCCTTTTTGAAACTCAAAACCAAACTTGGACTTTTTCCTCCTTCTTCCTCTCGCTGCTACTGTGTCACGACCACACCACAAACACCCAAGCTTCCACACAAACACCTCCATCACCACCTTTTTCTTCAAGATCTATCATATATACGTTTTCCTATATACGTTTTCTTCAAGATCTATCATATATACCTTTTTCTTCAAGCTTCCACACAAACACCTCCATCACCACCCAAGCTTCCTCTCGTAACGATTCAACTCGCACACGATACACGTTTTCCTACCTTTTTCTTCAAGATCTAGATAATGGTGATGGATAAGAGTGATGGTGGTGGCGCGTTATAAACGAGGAGGTGGTGAGGGGTGGTATTGGAGGCGCGTGTGGTAGTGAAAGGTGGTGAGGAGATCAAAAGTGGTGGCGAGGGTTTGCAGGCGGCGGTGGTAAATAACAGGTGGTGGAGGTGTTATTTTAGGGTGCGTGTGGGGTAGTAGGGGGTAGAGGGGAATGTGGTGGTTCGTTTGGTGGTGGCGGTGTAGGGAGGTGACCGGCGGTGAGGTGGTGGCGAGGGTTTGCAGGTGGCGGCTAGGGTTTTGAAAGGGAGGGAAGGAGAGAGTTTGGTGAAGATGATGATGATGATAAAATGAGATGGGGAAGGGTGTGTTTGTTTATTTGTTCGAACAAGAAAGAAAAGAAAAAGACAAAAATACCCCTCACGTGACTAACACGTGGGGTACTTAACGGGCAAAATTTTGCATCGTTAGTCCCTAGGGATGTATTTGTTCCAAAGTTACTAACGGAAGGATGATATTTGAGACGAAAAAAGAAAAATGATGTAAACGTATCATTTGACATACCTCAAGGATGTATTTTGAATTTTTCTCTTTGATAAACTTGATTAGTTAATTGGTAAAAATTCAGTTAAAAAAATGGACAAGGATTCTCTCAAGTTGTAAACACAACTTGAATCAAGTTAGGATATTATGAGTCATTAGATTTGATCCAATTACTCAAATCAAAAAATGTTTTCTTGGTATACCTGCTGTTTAACATTCAACAGGGTTGTTTCTGTCTTAGCGAAAGTATGCTCTTCAGCTTCTTGAGCGTGCACATATGGTTAATTGTAACGCTTCTCGGACACCAGTTGATACGGAGTCCAACTTGGGTCCCGAAGGCCTTCATGTTCAGGATCCCACATTGTATTGTAGCCTTGCTGGTGGTCTAGAGTATCTCACTTTCACACGTCCGATCTGTCTTATGCAGTGCAACAAATTTGTATTTATATGCATGATCAATGAGAGCCACATTTAGCTGCTCTCAAGTGTATTTTACGCTACGTTCAGGGGACTTTAGATTTTGGTCTACACTTATATCCATCATCCACTACTTTTCTTGTTGCTTATACAGATGCTGATTGGCATGTTGCCCTTCTACACGACGTTTTATATCAGGTTATTGTGTTTTTCTGGGTGATAACTTATTATCTTGGTCTTCTAAGCTTCATCATACTATTTCCTGTTCTAGTGCCGAAGCTGAATACCGGGGAGTTGCTGCTGAGACTGCATGACTATGTAATTTGCTTCGTGAGTTACATTCTCTTTTATCATCTGCAACCCTTGTCTACCGTGATAATGTTAGTACCATTTATTCGTTTGCCAACACCGTTCAACATCAACGGACTAAACACATTGAGATAAACATACATTTCGTCTGTGACATGGTTACCACCGGTCAGGTGCGCATTCTTTATGTACCCTCTCGTTATCAGTATGTCGATATCTTCACCAAAGAGCTGCCTTCAGCTTTGTTTGAGGAGTTTCGATCCAGCGTCCGGCCTCCTCCTGCTCCAACTGCGGGGGTATTAGTCAACAGTTTTGTATTAGGCACATTCGTGGCCTAGCCCATGCATGATTACCTCTAGAACACTCCTTTGTAAACTATTTATTGATTGTATGTTTTAACTAGAATCAAGGAAAATATAACCTTCCAATAGTATGTTATCTACTAGACAAGTGTGCTTCTCGGGGAAGAGCATGAGAGTCCTGCTAATCAAACAACAGCTAACAACAATAACAAGCCTAACAACTTAAGAAGTTCTTGCTTGATTCTTACTGTCCTTGACGCTGTTGATCCTCACTGCGCTATTTATATAGATACATGGGAAAGTTTGCAGAAAATCAAACAATTATACATACAATTTACTTCTCATATAGCAACTTGGTTAATGTTTTGGGCAAACATAGCTTTCCTTTACATTTATTATAAGCACAAGGACAACACGATCACTAACTTTCATATACTTTTATTTTTTTTCCATCAAGGGCGTTTAATTTGGTCCAACGGTATTTGGATGTCATTAAGGTGTTTTCGAACACTGCTAAAAAAAAAAAAAAAAAAAAGGTGTTTCCTAACATGTTGGTTCAAGGTTCAAGGTCTCGTTAAATACGTGTAGATTCGGTGTGTGTAGTTGTTTCTTGTGACATTGTTGATGGAACAATATGTTACACTTACGCAGCTTAACTATTTCTAACTGTATTTATTTTATTACAGTATCATTTTTAACTTCTCATATGATTTTTGGTGACAAGAAATATAACCCAAAAGTAACACTATTAGACATTCATCATGATATCAGCAATTTGATCAATATGTAGTTTTTTGTAAATTTATTATTTTTGTATGATTTGTAACCCTACATAAGATTTGTTGCCAAACTTTTGTATGTAACTACACTTTATCAGTCTAGACTCATCCCAAAACAAAAATCATGGTACTACCAGTCCACAAATATTGACATAATTAAAGCGAGACACTGAAGCATTAGTATTTGTAGCAAAAATCAAATTCAAAGTATGCAATGTTCCCATAAATGAATGATCAGTAGTGTAACCCAAAAAGTATGTGTATTTATGGGACAGTTTGTAGTAGCCGAAAATCAAACCAATTAAGCATATATCGACATGAACCGCTACTTGCATATTTTCTTAAGTTGTCCTTATTATTTATAGCATAGAACTGGTTCTCACTACAGTAGCAGTCCCTTCTGGTCCTTAACAGATTTTTTGCAAACTTTAGTTAAACAAAGTCGTTCGGTGAAAAAAGTAGATCGACTTGAACCACTATTACTGAACTCTCAGTCAATCGGTAGTATACTGATATGAAGTCGATGCTATTTTATGCAGTTTTCCATTTGCATATTCTCAAAATTTCAGTTTTAGTATCTTATAAATCTAAGCAAAAAAAAAAAAAAAAAAAAAGGAAGGAAGCAAGAGTTTTAGTTTGTACCATGAAAACTAGGCCACATAAGTTTATATTGATTACTGATAGTTCATTTTGTTCTTTTATGAATAATCAAATGATTTAATAGTATAGATACAACATATACAAAAGTCTTGAGATTTAATGATCTCAAAAGTGATCAATAGAATTGGCAATGGAACAAATTACGAAGAGATAGAATAATTGAACCAATTTAGTGGACTCACTAAGACACTAACATATACAATAATGATAATTTTAGTGAGTAGTGCATCTTCTTCAAAAGTTTCATATCATGTCTTGGTGGGATATAACTGTGAGTGCAAAATATCCTGCAACCACAAACTCACTTTATTACAAAAATATCCTTTCTATAACGGGTTTTGCTGACTTGTGTCCACTTGACATGTTAAAAATACTTTTTTTTTTAATAATGAATTTTGCTGACATGTGTTAGCCAATACATTTTTTTATTAAGAAGGCACTAGCAAGAAGCTGAGTCATCCATTGAGCACATGTGTGCGCTCCATGGACAAATGTTAGCAAAACCTTTTGATCTTTTTTTTTTTTTTTTTTTTTTTTTTTTGAACGGCCATTTACTAAAAACACTAGCATGAAGCTAAAGACCAACAAGAAAAACATATTACAGATTACATGAAATTGGAACAAGCTAAGCTTTAATTGGGTCATCTAATTAACCAATCATCAATCCAATTTGGTTTAACAATTTTGCTCATATGAGCGATCCAAGCGTAAACTAGGATTTTAATCTCAACGACAAGGATAATTTGTCGCAAGCAATAATATATAATCAAATCTTGTGATTGATAGGCCGTCTTATATTTTATCTTAATAAGAGTACCTTATAATAAGTCCGTGTGTTGATTTGGATCCGTGTTCTTGTTTTGTTGGTATGATAAAAAGGTTGCAGCCTGTGAATCAACTTGCATTATTTAAGAAACAAGAAATTAGAGTATGATTTGTACTTTAAAATTGAAAATTTTCTGATCATGCAATGTGATGAGGAACATACATATATAGGGTCTCACATGTATCAATATCGCACATAAAACATTCATGGTCAAGAACATGACTTGTGTACTTGTTGCTAAGCATCTAGCCCTTGTTTTGCAGAAAAGTTAGTGTTCGAACTAAACAAATCAAATGTTTCATTAACTCTTTCGGACGAATGGAATATTACTACTGTATCATGTTTCGTTCACAATATTGATTATAGGCTAGGGTTTGCCCACCCTAATATAGGATATATGAGGAAATTAATCTGTGGTTTACAACATATTATCAGGTTGGTTAATAGTATTAGATGCTACTGTACCTTTTAGACTTTTTCTTTTTGAATGCAAATACCTCTTAAGGACACTATTTATGATCATAATATACATGCATAATTAAAGTGAGTTGAGATCACTTTAAACCCTTTTAAGTGCACGAGTGACTAATATAAAATGTAAAGCTGCGGTAGCAAACACATGATGGAAAAAGTAGCCTTCTAAAATGAGCTTTTCTAATCATTCTATTGAAGTTTGGCAAACAAAATCAAAGATTTTGTTCTATATATATAACTTTTTCTGACTCAAAGCTACCATCATCTGCATGCTTTCTAAAAAGATTAAAGATCAAGTATCAAATAGAGAACTGGTTCTCGATCTTCTGAAAAAGGGATCGAACTTAATATCTTAACGCAAAGCATACTCGTATGAAAATAAATTCCTGACAAGTCCACCTATTAGAAGCAGTAGTTCAAGGATTTTTTGTGACAGGTAATAGAGGGACAGTTTGCCGTTGCATTTTGAAAATGACCTTATGAAATTATTGTCTTTTGAAGTCGTGGAAGATCAATTTCTAGTATTTGGGTACATGTAGTGTAATGATTGTTGAATAATCAGGTTAGAACTGCGGGAAAAAAATGAAAGCCAGAAACAACGGTCAGTAATAGATAGTGTCATGGCGCAAATCCAAATACTATATTTTGCAGCTTCTTTTGTTGCAGGTGAGATTCTGCTTATTCTAAATCACCTAATCATGCAATATCAAACAACCCTGAAATATAAATTTAGACGGTTTTAGTTTCTTACAATACATTGTTGCTTAGTGTGCGTAAATCCTGAATTAAGGATATGATCTCATACATGAAGAAGAAGTGGAAAATGAGGGACAGAAAACAACGGCCAATAATAGATAGTGTTATGGCGCTGTTAAACACGTTGGAAAGAGTTTTGACAAAAGATATGATATATTGTGGCCTAATACATGCATGCTATAATGTATAATCATTACAAATCAAGTTCACTAGGACCACAAATGAATTATATCATATGGGTTGGCTTTCTAATACCACTTGTGTACAACTATTAGGACCATTCATTTTGGCTTGCTTGTAAAGGTGCTTCTACCATAAGTACGTCATTCTCTGCATTATCTTTATGATATAGGCGTGTTATCTTAGTGGGTGATTCTTTGTGCAATCAATTTCTTAATGATGCTCCACTAACCGAACATATGCCAGTGAGTCGTTATGAGAGTTAAAACGACTATATTAGTCAATTAATCTATATGGTGACCACACCGACATGTCCCTTGGCCAAAATAAAGAAGGCGAACCACGACTGTCCCTAGAGCAAGAAAAACATAAGGTAGGCTTATGTTTAGCAAATGAACCCTTGATCCATTTAATCTTTGGCTAAATGGTGCAATTTCGATCAAAGAGCCAATTTAACCGATTTACTAAAGACATTAGCCATCAATACTAAGACGAACCGTGATCTTGAGTTTATGGCAAAAATGGATTAGTTAGCCATATTTATCTTCCTTATTTATCTTCCTAACATCTATATTTAGGCACCCGGCCTTCCCTAGCTAACTAGCTACGTAGTGTAGATCTAGTTTTCGTTATCTTAATGGTAATATATAGTCAGTGTCTATAGTTATTAGAGACGGAAAAACGAGTGGTCAACAGGGTTGGATACATTAATAGTTAGGAAGATGTTACTTTTGTTATGAGCTAATACAAGCTGGCTTGTCCCAAAATACTTTGGTCCAAGATTTTTATTTTTATATATTATTGTAAGTATATCAGTATGATTAAAAACTCATGTTCTTTCGTTAATGATCTAAATTCCCAAGTAAAATATGATTTAGTAGGGTTTATGCACTAAAAATACACCTAAGCACACCTTAGGCCTGCTCAACCTGTTTGAGTTGTTTGCTTTTTAGCTACTAGATTCAATTTTATTTACTCATTCAATCGGGTTGAGATAAAACATAACCCAAATACAACTTTCAATAAAAAGTGCAAACTTGTCACGTATAGTATACCCCTGGTTCATAACAAACTAAATGTATGAGTTATGCACGCCAATCTTGTACAGAAAGATAACCAGTTTTGATTTTACTCTATGTTGCATACCTAATTAACTTATTTAGCTAAAAAAAACCATTAATCTTTTCAAGCAATTTGGTTCAAGATGATGGCCTAAGATAACCACTTTTCAGGCACCACCTCAATGCGGTTAAAAGAAAGACATGGCAAAAAATCACCAACATGATAGCCATCATGTCATCATACCAGTCAGTTTAGCCTTGATACAAATGTTTAGATCGATCTTCATGGTTTGTTCAAACATAAGTAAATTTATAATATAAATTTGACCACAGTGGTTACTTTTTACGCAATCATTAGTAGCATATAAAAAGAAATAAAATAGCTAAATCTTATCTAAAACTTAATTGGGCACGTTAAATATAATACTAATAAATTGCGTACCTTTAGTTTACATCATTGGTGTCGTCTCATTCTGGGAGGCACAATATCATCAAGTAACCCTTGTTCTATGTTGGTACCTTGAGTGGATGCTTGGGGTAGTTTATGCGATAAATGATATTCTGATTCACTTGACACTAATTGTGGCCGGTGTTGTGAGGAGCCAATAGCACGCACTTGATCAGTAAATTGTTGTCTAGAATAATTAACTGGCTGCACTGCAAAGGAAGGGGCCAATTGTCTTGCGTAGGCGGATTCATAAGGACTCGATAGCCCTCTTGGGAACCCTACAGTATGATGACAATGTTGACCTTCATATGTTGTAATTACAGTTGTGGGGTCTTGTGATGAACGCTCAACTCGTTTCTTCACTGTGCATTTGCTGTTTGTGCAGCGGTAATAGCTCCTTCAAAAGAATTGTGCATATTAGAGATACATTTAGAAAACAAAGGAAAAACAAAAAACGTACATTTGAGCAATAATTTTCATTATGAATTGGTGTTTCTATATGTAAGGTAGTCCATCTCATCCTTTTCACAGCCCAAGCATGTATACTTAAGATTAAGTTACGGCAATGAATAACATATGTGATCAACTTCTTACATGGAGACCGCTCATATGTTAGAACTACTTTATAACCTATAGTATATGTAGGTTTGGCTTAATTTATGTTAACTATATGGCAAAAAAGCACATGCCGGGTGACTAACAATTCCTACTAATATTATTACATGTGCAAGAGCTAATATGCTTAAGGACTTGCAAATTCTAGGACACAAACTACTTGACAAGAATAGTTCGTTATACCACATGGTTTTTGCTATAATTGGTGTAGATGGAATCAAATACACATTTCCAAGATTTTGAATAGTTTTAGTACTATTGACCTTAATGTAAACAATATATATGATGTTAAAAGAAGACATAACAAGCTTCTTCATGTAAGCAACAGAAAATTTTCCACCGAAACAAAACAATTGTCCAACACTATGCTTGACAAAAGTATGTGATGACAGACTCATAACTATTCCTGTTTTATTTCGGTATATAAGTGGATGATCAAATCAAGGATAATATAAGTTAACTCTAAATATATGCATGTAGAGATGGTCTATGCAGCTGAGATTGTGATCAGTTATCGGCTTTTTTAGGTTCCTATCTAGTGCATGAATGCAGATATATGGTTTTATGTATGCATTAAATCTGAGCATATGTTATTGTAGCATTGTATTATAAGAGAGATCGAGATGGAATGAAACCTAGGAAAAGGGCTATTTTTCACAGCTTTCTGCCCATATTTTCTCCATCTGTAGCCATCTTCAAGATGATCGATTTCGCTCTTTGTCATGAATGCAAAACGTGGCTGACGGATTCTTTTCGGTCCCTTCTTTTTAGCCTTACCTCTGAAAATCATTTCAACCAACTTGTATTAGTTAGTAGATAGATAATGCACTAATTAAAATCATTAAAAATACATAAAAAGTTAAGCATAATAGTTCAATATTATAAGTATTTTAACTTCAACCTTATGTCATATACAACAAATCAACTATCAAAGATCTGTAATCATGATGAGTAATTTAAAAAACAAAAAAAAACACAATCTAATAAGCAAACATTACCAAACTTTATGTGTAAACAAAAGCAATCCAATGTCATTCAAGAGATCATTATAAAAGAAAACAAATATTTTTGGACGATTAAGTACATCAATATATTTCTGCCTTTCGAAAAAAAGTACATCCGTATTATTTCTTAACTATTTCATCGAGTCTTATCAGATATATGTGTGTATATATATGTGAGTATATTTGTAGTTCAAATGAAAACTATTCCGCTATATACTATATATGTACCCATTCAATAATCCTTGGCTAGAATTATGACACACAAATAGAAAAAAGGCCTCGAGTTACAAAGTAGTTGCATGTTGAGAGAACGCATTGAAAGACCGTTCTAAAACTTAATACACATTTATTAGAAGTTAATATCCATAACTATCTTTTGAATGAAAAATTCATCAAAAAGGACCACTAGCACTGTGCTAAAGACCTGTAACAGAGATCCAATCTATCCAATTGAGACTAAACTTCTCTTTACGACAAAATTTCACGAAAAAGCAAGCAAAAAAGGCTCGATATCAATGGAAAAACAACATGAGCAAATGAAAAAAAAAAAAAAAAAAAAAAAAAAAAAAAAAAAAAAAAAAAAAGACAAATAAAAGCTACATGAATGGTAAGAATCAAGGGAAACCAACGTTGTGATGCCAAGACATGAATGAAAACTAGATGTATGATTGATCTTTAATGTAGCACATCAATAAGGTGAGATGTTTCATAACGGTTACAGTCAGTCACATTTATTAGGGGCCACAAAATGCAAAATTGGTTGATGCAATGAAACTTGACAACAAATACTTTGATTGGTTTTATTATTAGCAACTTTTGTGCAATTTTTACGGATCCACATGTGCATTATCAAAAAAGCTAAAAATAAGTGTACAACAATTTACATGTTCCTAAAGAACAGACAATCATTATTTAGTTATTTTAGGAAAGCTGCTTATTACCTTACTTCATACTACACATTTCACACATACATGCATATAACTCATTGTGCATTTTTCACAATTACTGTAAAAAGAAAGCACAAACATGTACTCCTATTTAAATATTCACAAGATTCCGCTCTTTTTATGAACGGTTAACTCATACGGTGAACTCATACGCCTCAAAAACTGGCTAATAAATCGACCTTTGGGTCACACACCCTCTAAGCATTGATGGTTCACGTTTCGGACTTTTGGGACCCAAAGAGTCTCGTGTCTTTCTTGGTTGGACTAAGCCAACTGACGATTTGTGACAAGTCTTTCCTAATTTTTAGAACGGTTATCATATCACTGTCTTCATTTTATGTGATTTTACATGGTGCTTAACCCTACATACTTAAGCATATGCACATATACTAATTTCTGGCTAGAAAGTGAATAAAAAAGCCCTTAACATTTCAAGTAATTCACAAAAATGCCATCCAGCTTGTGTGAGTAGCTTTCCCTAACAACTAGATGCTTAGGAAAATACCAGGAAAGATTTCACAAATTATTCTATTGATACTTTAATTTATTTTTTATTTATTTTTATTAATAATTCTTAACTCCACAAAGAGTATAAGAACAATTTTGAACACTCATAATCTCATACTACAAAAATTATAAATTTTGTTTGAGTATTTGAGAACACACTTTTTTAAAACATATATTTAGACACTCATTTCACACACTTTGTTTTTGTTTCAGTTAAAACTGCTATATGCATGATTTTACTACAACAAACTCACGGTTTCTCTGGAGGTACACCACCCGAGATGAAATCACCAGAAGCCGCAGAAGAAGCCTCAGGTCGATCCTCCGAATTAGAGCTCGAAGGATTCGACATCATCGATACATCCCCTCCACCTTGCACTCCACTACTAGCAACATCACCTAAACCTACCTCTTGCAAGGGGCTATTTGAATTGATCTGATCGAAAACGGGTTGTGGAGGATGAAAACTCCATCCAAACTCACTTAAAACATTGTTTTCTCTAACATTGTTAGAGAAATAACTGTAATCACCGGGGAATGTCCACGTCGCATCAGAAGTGGATAATTCCCCGGTGATTGGATCGACGTTATTGATATCATCATCCATATATATAAGATGGCTAGATTTTTGTGGAGATATAGTAATAAGCTCTCTCTAGGGTTTTAGGTTTAAACTACTATGTGTGTGAGAGTGAGAGAGAGAGAGAACGCGTAAAATTCTGTTGAGGTTTTCCTGTAGACGATTGATTGGTTTTTTCATTTGTTTTTCTTAATGCCTTTTTTCTCTTTATATTACAAGTCTTTTATACGCTTGCTTCGTAGACGAGTCTTTAATATACACTTCTTTCGTTTTAAATGACTAAATATTTTAAATAATAGACGAGTACCCGTGCATAGCAACGAGATTTTATAGCGGTAGATAATTGTAGCGATAAAAAAAGTTTATGGTTTATAAACGAAAAATAATAAAAGTTTGAGGATTTAGGGATTAAACATAATGTTTTGAAACCCGGTTCGAACCCGCCGGTTCCACCAGTTGAACCAATTCCGATAAAAAAATATGGGTCAAATAAAACCGATTTTTATATTATCGAAACCCGGTTAGACCCGAAAATCACTTTTGTATATTTTTCCTGAAAATTAATAAAATATATTTTTTCCGAAAATTGGTTTTGTATATTACCCATTCAACATTTTAGAAAAACTCAACATTTCATATATTGCATTAATTGCATTAAATTTTCAATATTTTTCTTACCAATTTTTCAACAATTCAACAAAAAGTCAAGAATTCAAGTCTTACCATTTTTCCTTTTTATGTAGTAAAGATATTAGACGTATAATCGCGCAAAGTGAAGGTGTATAACGGTAAATAGTTATACTTGTGAAATTATGATCCTGGTTTGACCTTTTGATGCAAAGTGTGTGCTTTTAAAATACAAAGCATGTGTTATTTAAAATTAATATATGTGTTTTTTGAAAAGTTAACAAGTTTAAACTTGATAAAGAAAAGATATAATTTAAGTTGACAAGTTTGAAAAATTGTCAAGTTTTAAGGATATTTAAGGGTAATTTAAGCAAACTACATTAATTTATAAGTTTTAAAGAATCAGCATTAACCCTTTATAAGTAGTACAAATATAGAGATTTTGCTGTTAATCAATTATATGTCTTTCCTATATTTTAAAGACGTTGATGGTGAACAGTGATTTTTTTGTTTTACAGATCTCATTTTGAGAATAATGTGTGAAAGACTATCTAGATCGAGTTTATTCATTGTAAAAACCTAGAATAGAGTTGAATAGTTTTTAATGTTTATTATGCTTTTTTAAGAAATATTAGATTCATTTGCTAGATGTGAAATCGACACGACAAGCTAGTATATATAAGCAATAGACAATAAGTGAATTCATGATAGAAATGGAAAAGAGTAAATCAAAACCACTGTGATTTATAGTGGTTCGGCACGAAGCTTCTTTCCTCGCCCTACTCCACTCCTCGAGTACCCAACTCGAGAGTTCGTAAGAACTATATATATCAACAAGCTCCCTTTCGACGGATGAAACCTTACAACGTCGCTTCAATTCTTTATCGATAGTAAGCTAGATATCAAGTTTTTTCTCAAGGCATGACCAACCTTACTACACAATGTATTTTAAGGCCTAAAACACAGTGTATTTTAAGGTATAAACACTTAGAAGCTTGAAGATCTTCTTGTGTTCTTCACTTGAAATTAAAGTGTTAATAGATGTTAGAATAAAAGTTTGTGGAAAACTAGAAGGGGGGGGTTGAATAGTTTTCCGTCTTTTTAATTTTATTATGAAAACTTAGTTTAGTTTTAAAACCTTGTTTACTTTTAAAACTTTGATTCGATCTTATGTGAATTCAAATCTTAAACAATATGAACAACTATATCTAAGTATGAACAATAATAATGTAATCTAAGTATGTGAAATCAACACATGCATAATATAAACAATTATAGCTATATACGAGAGATAAGTAAGTAAATATTTATTTTATAATCCTTAATTATATTTTGTATGAAAACTATACTTGATCGAAATGATCAATTATATGTATGTTACCTTTTTAGTTTGATTGTAAAGACTTTTTTTTGTGAATGAAACTTTTGTATGATCTTTAAGTAAAATCAACACTAGCACTATATGAGCAACTATATATATACGTCTACGTCTACAAAAGTAACAACGATATAAGCAAAATAATAAGTAAGATATGAAAAGATCTAACCGCGAGACAAATGATTTATAGTGGTTCGGCTACAAGGACACCTTCCTTGCCCTACTCCACTCCCCGAGTCACCTACTCGAGAGTTTTCTTCACTATATCAACAAGCTCCCTTATGGCGGAGAAAACCTTACACAAATTTTGCTTACACCAATTAACGACACTAAGCTAAATGTCGAGTTCTAATCCTAGCTAGAACCAATCTCACAACTTCTTCACGACTTGGCACACCTTCTTCACAACTTGTACACACCACTACTACTTCACAACTTCACTATTTCTTCTTCACACCACTACTTCTACTATACTTAATTACAAACTCACCTAGATCTACTTATTACAAGCACTACACAACTTTACAATTGATATATACAAACTACACAACTAATCTTCAATACTTCTTGATTTGAAATGGAAGAAGTATTCTTCTCTTGCACTTTGAATGATGAGGGATTGAATCACTTGAAACAAAAACTAATAAACTTATGATCAAAGGATTTAGAAGTGTGTTTAGAAAGGATTGGGACTGAAAATTTTCGTGCAAAAGGTGTAGAAAAATAGCATAAATGAACCAGTATTTATAGGCAAAAGTTTCTGACAAATCTGACAAATGGAGCGTGCCGGCCCCTTTAATTGTATGCCGGCCCCCTTAAAATTAAGGTGGCCGCAAAGACGAAAACGGCAGTTTTCTTGTCTTTTTCTGAGGAAGGTTTATCTAGTGAAATTTTAACTGTTTTTGGCTAAAAATTTGAATTCATATATTTATCATGAATTAAACATTTTCCTTTATATATCAAAAGTGTTTTTCAAAATATATAAGATGTTTATAACATTTTATAAAATTTGTAATTATTAAATAAACATTCCTTTGATCATAAAATATATTAGGCAATTGTTTATTCATACCTTAAGTGATTTAGTTGGATGTAAGGATACTTTGTCACTAAATACTTGTTTATGTAATGATTTTACGTTTAATGATTTAACATTTTGTGATCGTCAAAACGTAGGGATATCGAAAAATATTAATAATGTTTTTACGCATTATTTATATCAACAAAGTTGATTGAAAATGAAATATGAGACATCTATTTATATTAGTAGGTTCTATCTCATTTTCAGGTTTCGACAGATCCGTGGATCCGTATTTTCAGATCTGTCCGTGTAAAATTCGGATCCGCGAAGCGTCTTATGACACCCCTTTGTCTAGTGTACTTAACAAGTAATAAACCAAATATTTCCAAAAGATTTTATTTCTAGAAGGTTAACTAATTAAGAAAGCTAGTTGGATTATGTGAAAAGCAATTATATTTGTTTCCTAAAAATAGCTTAATCCTTTGCCTTATTAGCTTAATCATTTATCTTATTTGATTAACTAATGACTAGTTATTTAACTTTGTTTCCATTAGGAAAAAACTTGTTTTAAACATGTTTAATAAACATGTATGCACTATGGTCCTTTGATCATTCGACGGGATTTATAATCACATTGTTCAGACCTTAAGTGATTGTCGTCGGAGTGGAAACTTACAACTAATAACTTTGTTACTTATACTTTTACGTTGTACAATTTTATATTTATTATTATCAAAACTTTGAAAGACCGTAAAATATATATATATGACGTTTTTATGCGATATTTGTATTAATATGCATGCTTGAGACGCATTAAGTAATGTATATATGTATGTATCCACAATGACGAACATTACTATTTCTTTATGAAGTCATCCTATTAGCTTTTCTAATACCAACATGAGCCAGAGGTTATTCTGTCATGTTTATTTGTGCTAAACTTGGGTATGCAAAACTCTTGTTAGGAGAGTGACTTAAACTCTAACAGACGTTCGGTAAACTTGGTAACTGGATTTTGGTATTTTCTAATTTGAGTCGGTTTAGAATTTGACAATTGAGTCATTCGTTTCTTATAAGTAGGAATCAATAAAATTAGTTTTTTTTGTACTTTTGAATTAAAATTTGTACTTTTTTTTAACTATGAATTTGTACTTGGTACCTTTGAATTTGGTTTGGTAAGTTGAATAAAGCTTCCGATCCATTTGTTGTATTTTGTTCGTTTGGACGTTCTTTGATTACCAACAACTCTTATACCCTCAAGTTTAGCTCGTTTTATATTTTGATCAAACTTGACATATTAATCTTGAACTTGACGAACACTCAACCTGGTCAAGCTAAAATAGAATTTAAGTTCAACTCGAGCAAACTTAATTAGTCGCTTAACTCTCTGCATCAACATTTTAGGCGTTGTACATTGTGATTGGTAAGTACCAGTGTTTTAAAACTCGGGTTGATCCGGTCATGTACATTGTGATTGGTAAGTACCAGTGTTTAAAACCCGGGTTGATCCGTGAACCGGTTGGGTGACCGAAATACGGTTTTGAGCAAAAACCCCAGTTGAACTCGAGCGAACTTAATTAGTCGCTTAACTCTCTGCATCAACATTTTAGGTGTTGTACATTGTGATTCGTAAGTACTAGTGTTTTAAAACCTGGGTTGATCCGACCGGTTGAACCGTGAACCGGTTGGTGACCGAAAGTCGGTTTTGAGCAAAAACCCCAGTTGAACCGCTGGTTGAATTGTGACCCGGTGGATCGACCAGGTCAATTAAAAAACCGGTTTCTAAGACATTGCTAAGTATAATATATGTAAATTAATATATGTAAATGGATAAGGTTTTACTTCACTAGTTATTATTAGATAGATATAGCCTAAGTCTAGTGTGAGGTTATGGTCCATTAAAGTTAGGTTATCTTATGAATTATTCATTATAAATACTTGATAAATAAACATAAGACCTCAAGGGGTTTTCATTATCTATTATGGTATCGAAACTTGTCTGATCCTCAGAGCTAGGTGACTATGTAGAGTCGCCTCATCTATGTCACCCCTTCAAACCCTAGCCGCCACCGTTTATCTCTTTTCAAAAAAAAAAGAAAGTCTATGACTTGCTTTATTTTTGTTTCTTTGTTTTTGCCGTTGCTGCATGATGAAGATTAATTTCCGCTTGCTGTCGGATATCGTCATCAAAATTAATTATTTGCTTTACTACTTTTGTTTTGCTTTTTGCTGCTAGCCGCAGATGAAGACTTATCTCTTCTTGCTGTCAAACGTTTTTATTAACAAAACTTGGTATGACCCAAGCTCGATGTGAAGTTAAGGCCCATTATGTTTATTTTTGGTGATCATGTCTGACTTTTTCTTTTGTCACCCCTGAAGCGCGTTGCTGTGGGTTTTTTGTATCAAATTTTTCTAACGTGTGTGTAACTGGTAAAAACAAATGGGGCGTTTTGTATATATAGTTTTAAAGATAAATTTGAATACAATAATTAAACGACTAATGTTCAGACGATGACTCCTTTAAGACTGGAACTTTAGAGCATGCTACTATTTCTGTTTCACTTTTAGGCATCCTTGGTTGAAGTTCTGGACTGTATGAAGTTGAATGTTTCAAAGTCTTCATTGTCATACCCTTTCCAAATCTTGGCAGCAACATAATAGTAGAACCACCAAGCAAAATGTACAACCAAAAGTGTAACCTATACAAATAAAATGGATATTATTAGACCAATAACATATTAACAATACAAACAAACAAATATGCAGCAGACTGCTGAATTATGTGAGATGATTCACATTTAACAATTTAGTTTGATGGTATAAAATTGTCACTGCTTCTAGAAAACGGAGCTAGTTTTGAATTTTGATGTCAAAAGTATAGCTATTGCAAATAGAAATGTGACATATGGTTTACAACAAAAGTAAATCAGTTGGTAGTCATTGTCAGTACTAAGTATATTTATGTTATGCAAATCGTAAGTGATCATCCCAAATCTCATATTCCCAATAAAGCATTATCAGTACAACAAAAAAAACACAAATTCACAAACTTTTACCTCATTCAAAATTATGGGTTGCAAGAATGAGACTGGTAGGACTGTTAAAGACCTCCTCCAACATAAATAAAGCGCAACTACCATCTGTCTCTCCTCCACCATTAGCATCACTAATCACTATCTATCTTTCCAGTTTAAACACCCCATCATTCCTCTCAGGCCCAATCTCAACCTTCACAAAATTCGCAACCTTTTGCACACTTTGCACAAACAGTTGCGCTTTGCACACGTTAAAGTTGCAGCCTCATGTAAATCTATAAAACAAAAAAATTTAATCCATACACCAGGTTAGAAAGTCACTACTAAGGATCATAAATTTAAATAAGCCATTAACTCAGATTAATAAGCTAATAAGCCGCTAATTATGAGCTAAACTCATAACCCCCCACCCCTGTCGTAACTGTAACAATCATGGCTGATCTTTGATTAAAAAAAAACATGAACATTTCAAAGCTTTAATGCGAAAAAATGTGCCTGAAATTAAGGGGTTGTGTGGGATTGCTTACTTTTTCCGCGTATTTTTAAGAATTTTGTATTATCCAAACTTCTTATTTTGAGTTAAAATAATTACCCATAATAATATCCAAATAAAAGCATGGTTAGGACTGCTTAATGAAACTGCTTATTTACTTATAGCAATATCACACAAATGCGGGTCAACCAAACCTGGCCTGACCAGTTCTTTGAGCCTTTAACCAACCTGCCTGACGCTTAGTTCGAAGTTGAAGTTACATAGTTACTGATTACAGCCACCGCATTCAAAAACAAAGTAAAGTATATGAAGGGTATATCCACCTGCAAATACACAACTGGGCTGATTGCATGCCATTGACGCTGCCACATCTAGCAATACTTTTTCAGATACAACAAAATATGTGCTTGATGGTGCAACGCATAATTCAGTGAGTAGACCATTTAAATTAACAAATGAAGATGTAATTTTGGCCTAAATCTATTTAGCAAACCTGACATGGTACTGATGATCGATTTGGAAGATGTGTTAGACTATTCTTATTTGGCCTTTGTGGTCTGCCTTTTGCTGCTGAACTTAACCATTTGATTTCCCAACACCCTGATGGACCAATGATATGTGGGAATCGCATCAGGCTTTACCTCTCAAGGGATCTTGAGAAACTTACAACCCCCACCAAGCAATGTACCTGATCGTTGTAGTATAGTATAGTGACAAGTACCGGGGGATTGATCGTTCAGCTAGGAATAGTGTCGCTAGGATTAGAAAACCTAAATACTAGTTCTAAAGATGAGGGATGATTATTTTTGTATTTTTATATTTTTTAGAAAGCAAGTAAAAATCTCGGGTTTGAAGGATTTGGGCGGAATTAGTTGCTAGTCAACTAACCCAATACTAAAGATGCAATCAAAATAAAATACTTGAAATGAAAATAAACTAAATTAACTAAGGTTGTGAGCAATAAGTGGAGAAAATGTGTTTACTTAGATTTCACTACTCCCTAGATATCTTTTACACGTTAATTACTTTTTATAGTTGCGTGGATGACGGATTGTATTCCTTAATACCATTCATGGGGTGGCGCACTTAATTCCCCAATCCTATGAGTGCCTACTTCACTCCTATGTCGAGCCGGCTAAGAAGCTCCTAACATGGGATCATTAGAATTTACTCATGCATTAAATACAACCAATAAAACCTAGTGCACGTCAGTTCATGTTTCCTAAGACGTTCAAGCATGTTACCATTTGGAGATCTGCCAGTTTTCTTAAGCCTAACATCGAAATCATTCATCCAATACAACCAAAAACAAGTAATCAACACATAATTAACATCTAGGTTTCATTAGATCCAAGCAAACACAAGATAGATCTAGCCTAGCATGATGGAATTAAGATAAGAACAAGATATGGACAACCAACACATAGACATATTGATTGAATTAAAAGAATACTTATCTCAATTACACATGAAAGGGATCAAGGGCTTAGAACCCTTGAAAAACCTGTAAAATTCGTACCAAGTTCGTACTTAGGGTTTCTCCCAAACTTCTCTCCTTTTAATGTGAAAATTAGAAAACTATATATAGGAAATAGGGTCTGACGGCGTCAAGACAAATCGCCGTCATCTCGCCGCCAAAATACTTCTCGGACTGCCTTGATCTACTTTTGACGCCGTCATGTGTTAGCTTTTTCAAGGCCGTCATGCATTTTACTCTTGACGCCCTACCTTGTGACGCCGTCAATTCTGTACTGGGTCGTCATGGAAATTACTCTTGACGCCGTCAGAAATTCCTTCTTGACGCCGTCACCTACTGTTCCCAGCAAGGAAAATTAAGACTTTGGAGTTTTCTTCACTTTTATGCTCAAAAAACGTCCGAATTGCTTCCTTTTCCAGATTTCTCTCCCAAAGTACCTAAAATCACAAAAGGAACGATTTAGGGTAATATTTGATCAAATAAAGTCAATTCCGGGCTTAAATGACCCCCTAAAAGTGGTTCATTTTTCGCCTCATCATATACCCTTACACTTGAGATTTGCTTGTCCTCAAGCAAATGCGCTTTTATTCTACTCAAAATACAAGTTAGGGGTCATTTAACACTAATATAAAAGTAATTACAACAAATAATCGTTCCACTAAAGACCAATAGACAAGCACGGAGGTCATATACTAGCACCTCACAAATAGTGTTTAGATACTCACATCTCTCGGGTGTAATAAAGTATAAATTACAATATGGAAATGGAAGATATCTCTCACTACATGTCATAGCAAAATAGATTACCATAGGCTTGGGAAAGGATCAAACCTCTACCACATGGCGTAAGCACCTAGGATAAACTATCAAAGAGGTCTTTTAAAGGGTTGTAACGTTAGGTGTAGGGATATGAAATACACGGTTTTGTTGGATAAATGAAGTTTTTACTGGTGGCGAGTTAACAATCTTGGTTAATTACATGTACAATATGGCGTTGCTAAGCCAAAACTAGACTCGACTTAAGCTAATAAATGAAAAATAACAAAAACATAAAATGAACATAGAATAAAAAGGGATGGTAGTCCGTATGTTTTTTCTCTTTTTTTTATTTTTTTTTTATTTTTATTTTTTTTTTTGCATATACTCTTACCCTACCATCCAAAATAATACATCATAGGGAATGAACATTTCCCTTACACTTGAATTTTTACATACTTTACAATAACTAATCTAATGACTCGAATTAAGAAAATCAAAACACTTGGAGTACTTTTAAGATTAACGTACATATGGGGGTAATATATGATGTTCTTCCCCATTACTCCATAAAATAAGTACTTTACCCATGAGTCCCAATCGTCCCAAAACAATATGTACAAGGATATGACTCGACTTAGCAACCATGTAATCAATTAGATAGTTAACTTAGGGTTTAACAAATAACAATAATGCACTAAAGATGAGCGCATACACGGAAGGCTAAGGCGATTTGGGTGTACATTTAAGTGGGGTGTAACAAATTCTTCCTTTAAGTAAAATGCTTAAAGTTAGAAACGAAAAGATAGGCTCGGAGGGGTGTACTAGGGGTTTCGTGTACTAAAAATGAGTACAACGCTAAAGGTGTGGGAAAAATTAGTTGACTTAACTAGCCAAGTAATATGACTTAAATGGTCAAGTAATTATGATACGGGTTTAACACAAGGGTGATCCTAATGCCTCTTATCATGTAGTAAATCCTACTACACGAATGTAGTCTCACTAGCGGTCTCGGGATGCATCACTATCGCAAGTTACCTCTAAATGCACTTCTCACCCAAAATTCCCTCCAAACCAGTTCCACTCCTTTGTTTTCCATCCTAAGCCCCAACTTGCATCAAAAATATCTCCAACTTGTCCCCTTCATCCTCACAAGCATTCCAATTGCATTTAATGCACAGAAAACGGCTGCAAGTTACCTCTAGATATTTTGGCGCCAAAATATCTTTTGAACAGGTGTGTTCAATACAGATACGTGTCAAGGCTGAATCAAGGTGGGATATGCTTAAGAAGACATCTGGATTATCTGAGGCTATAAATAGAGGAAGAAGATGAAGAGTAGAGAAGTTAATTTTGTACTTAGTTTTCTTTCAAATCGTATTAGTATAATTTAGTTTCTCAGTTTGTATTTTAAGCTTTTAAGTTTTTCATTAATATTGTAATGTTGTAAGAAACCCTTTATTCAAGTTATAATACAAGTTTATGTTCCAATTCAGTTTATGAATCTTTGTTTCAAATTCAAAAATCTCTTTAAGCTTTCTAGTTGAATTCTGAGGTTGTTTTTGATCTTAAAGCTCACATAAGTTCATGTTATAGCTTATTAGAGCTATTAGAAACATTAAGAATCAGTATAACTTAAAAAAGAAAAAAATAGAAAAAATCAAGAAAAATAGTTTTTAAATAAAAATTTGCAGTTTTGAGTTCATCAAAAAGGAGCAGGGTAAATTGTGGATTGCCCTTGGGTTATAGAGCTTGTGGAAGCATTTAGGAAGTGTTCATGATACTTGGTTCTTGATATGAGCAGGATTGCATATGGTAAACTTTCAAACTCATTTTTAACTTGTTACTATAGCAAAGCTTATTATCTGCTTATCCTTGTTTCTTTAGGTCTATTTGGTACTTATAAGTCATAATATAACTTAATATAGTGAGCTTGTTCTTTAAAAATTGTTGCTACTTAAAATAAAAAATTCACAGTGAAATAAGCATGAGTTGGATTCTAAGATAATTGTTGTTGCTATCTGTGTTTATGTGTTCATTGATGTGTATTATACCATATTATATGTTTTTGTTTCAAGATTATGGACTGAATCAGAGTTTTGCTTGATAAATCTTCAAATCAATCCAGTTTAGGAGTGTTTGGCTTAACTTGATCATCTGTGTTTAAACCTGTTTTTGTTGTTGTTCTTTGTTGAAATACATTACAATAGGTCTTAATAGCTCAGTCAATCAATAAAAACCCAGCCTTGTTTGTTAAAAAGTCAAAAGTTACTTTAATCACATCTTAAATGTTATCTGTTGATCTTTACATACCTATATTTATCATAATAGCTTATTAGTAGGAATTATAACTTATTCTCATGTAATATTAGCTTAATATAACATATATAATTAGTAGTGACCATTAGAAGTTCATAATAGTCAAACTTTAATGTTTACTCAAAAGTCAAAAATTCTCAAGTCTGTCCAATAGTCAAAACTACCAGACCTTGTGTAGGGCTTACTAAGGATTGGAAATCCAAAATTTTTGTTGTTTTGGGTTATTTTGAAGCTTATGAACTTATTTCAAAAACAAAATCTGAGTTTGGATCCCATCTGCTTATAAATAAGCAATCTTGAAATTGACCCTTTGAATAAAAAGTTCCCCTGCACCACAGGTTTGGTCCCATTTTCATAAGCTTCCATAGAGCTTATTAGTGAACCCCAGTGCATGATTTTTGGCTTTTTGAAAAGCCCAGCAACCCATCTCTAAAGTTCAGGTCTTAAATGTCTTTTTCAAACTTATTTACTAGGGCTGCATCAAGCTTTTAGTTTGTCCCATTTGCTTCATTATACTGAGTACTCAGTTGATAAACCAACCTTTACAAGCTCACTGAGTCTGACTCAGTGGACCCCACAACTTGTCTTTTAGCTTATTTTGTAGCTTATCACCTCATTTACTCAGACTTAGGTTTAGTTTTGGTTTTAGCTTATTAGAACCTAGCTTATTTGATCTTCCTTGTGACCTGTCTCAAAAGCTAAAAACTGAACACTCAGGTTTTGTGCTAAATTACCAAGGCTCCCTTAGAGCTTATTAATAAGCAATAAGCAGAGCTTATTGGCTTATTTTGTACCTTGCCAGCTACCCTTGGCAGGTCAAGTTTCAAATTGGACCCTTGTGCTTTTTTGTGGACCCCACACAGGTCTACTTATTGGCCTTGACACCTGTGCATACTGAGAACTCAGGCTTTGGAGCTTATTTCCAAAGCTTATCCTGAGCTTATTACTGAGCTTATTGGTGAGCTTATTGGTCCATTTGATAGACCAACAGTCCAACCTTAAAGTTCATTCATAAAATTGAACTCCTGAACCCCCTTGTGGACCCCACAGGGGACCAAAGGTGTTCATTTTGGCCTGCAGGCCTGGTAGGTTCATAAGTTTTGGAATTTGCTTATTTGTGCTTTTATGCTTATCCAGTGTGTTTCTCTGCTTTCTTTAGCTTATTTTGTATTTAGCTAAGCTCATTTTAGCTTATTTAACTTTAGGTGTTTAGTGTATAACTTATTAGATAGCTTTTCATAGCAAAAATCTAGTTTTAAGCTTAAAACACCATCTGTTAGCAAAATAAGCTCACACAGAGCTTATTTGAGAGATTTAAAAAAGTTCCCTTTATAAAAGTTGGTTATTTTTGCTTATTTATTAGTTGTGTAAAAAGAAAAATAAAAAAATAAAAAGTTTCAAAAAATTGGGTGTGGGTGGGAGTCGAACCTGGGACCTCTCGCTAGTAACATGCATAATACCCCACACCCCTTCCAGTAGCTCTGGGGCACCAGTTCCGTTGGACTCTCCACACTTAATATACTTAAGGTGTTTTTGGCTTAATAAGCTTAAATAAGCCGTTTGGCTTATAACTGCTTATTTGAATAAGCTGTTGGACCAAACTAAATTTTCCTAGGCTTTTCATCACCAAATATACCTTCTGTATTTTTTTCATAATTTTTACTGTTCACGTAATATTTATTTTAATTAATCCTAGTTTAATTAGTAATTAAGTAATATTGGGTAATTAAATAGTTTTAATAATTTTTAGTTAATAACAACATCTTTTTATATTTTTTAAAAGTCTTATAGACCATTAGGTATTTGTAAAAAATAATTTCCTAATTGTTACTGTTCATTTCCTATTTTCTTTAATTAAATTTAGTTAATTAGATCTTAAATAATAAATAAGTAATTAATTAGTAAATTAGCCTAAATATAATTTTTAGAATAATTTTATAATTTTTTAGGATTCCTGTGATGGTTAATTAGTTTTATAAATTTTTTCATAATTTTATAAGTCATTTTGGTATTTTTAGTAATTTAAAATAGTTTATTTAGTTTAATTAAAATACTTAGTAATTAATTAATAAAAAACACATAAAAAGACAAAAATATTTATTTTTAATTTTTTATACTTTCTTCAAGTTTATTTAAGTTTTAGAAAATATTTTTGCAAGTTTTTAGTTTAATTTGTAGTTTTTATTATTTGTAGTTTAAATTAAAGATAGTTTTAAATTAAATAGTTAATTATTTAAATAATTAATATTAAATAATAAAATAATCTAAAAAATAATTTTCTTTTTAAATTAAATTTTCTTTTATAGTTTAAGTTTGTAGAATTTTCAATTTTACCCCCTGTAGTTTAATTTGCATTAAAACTCATCTTTTTCCCTGTACGTAGACGTAAGTTTTTAATTTGTATACATTTTTAATTCACGTAACTGTTTAAAGTTTATTGTTTAATTGTTTAAATTGTGTAAATCAAACTCACCTTTGCCCATTCATAATCACCCGATCCCAAATTTTGTTTTATTACAGATTTCACGCCTCGTTGGGAAATACGACCCGAGGATACATTGTACTCCGCGGAGCATTAGTCTAAGCTGTTTTTGACTTATTAACCTTGGTTAATAATAATCTGACGGTTCAGCACTGATCAAATTTTGGCGCCGCTGCCGGGGAGGTGTGCTGCGTACAACGAATTTGGAAGCATACGTGGTTCTGAATATCAACTCACTGTACAAATATCATCAGTCGGTAAATTTTTGTAAAAATAAATATCATAACTGAAAAGTTCACTAACACTTTTCCTAAAGTGTTAAAAACACCAAAAAAATTAAATAACAACAAAATAAATCGTAAATTTAAATTACTTCGTTTTCTTTAAAATCACAACCTGAAACAGCTGGTATAAGGTAAGTTCTGACATTAAATTGCGAACTGAAGAGGAATCCATTTATTTCCTCCCGCTAGCCTGCGAGTGATTTTAAAGGAACGATTTCGGTTAACGAATCGATTCCAAAAATATTTTCCAAGTTTTCACCCATACACATATACCCAAAAACATTTTCTTGTGAATAAATTACAATTAAATAACCTTCAGAATAAGTTCCCAAACATAAGATAAAAAATTTAACGTAATATCCTTGTAAGTGGTGTACCTTTTATGAAGAAGCCATTTTACCCGTGATTATTGGGTTAAGTTTACTGTGGTTTTGCCTCGATCTTGTTTTGAAAATTTTGTTTTTAGTACATGCACACACGTTCTTCTAGGTCTACAAGTCCTCATCGCGAGCTTGTTAGTATTCCTCGAAAACGTACACAATCTGCCCCGAAAATTGAAACTCAAATACAGACTGAACCTAAACCTGCAGTCATTATGGCAGAAGAATGCCCAATGTCAGAGCTTCTCCAAGCACCCATCGAGGGTTATGGAGATGCTATTATTGTACCCGCCATAGTATCTGATAATTTCGAATTAAAAACTGGATTACTTAATCTGGTTACTTCTAATCAGTTCTATGGTTTCGAAAGGGACGATCCTCATTCACATATAAGATGGTTTAACAAGATCACATCTACCATCAAATATAAGAATGTCACGCTGGAGGCTATTAAACTACTTCTGTTTCCATTTTCTCTCGAGGGAGCAGCCTGAGTCTGGCTGGAGAAACAACCCCCTCGATCCATAGAAACATGGGAAGATCTAGTTAAGAAATTTGTGAATGAATTCTATCCACCATCCAAAACTGCCTATCTGAGGAATGAGATCACCAAGTTTTCACAAAGACCTGGTGAGACATTCAGTGAAGCATGGGATAGATTCAAAGAGTTGCTTCGCAAATGCCCCCATCATGGATTTTCTGAGTTAATGCAACTCGACACATTTTATAACGGAGTAAGCCAAGCAGACCAAGATTCCCTTAATGCCTCAGCAGGAGGGAATTTTTTGAGTCGTACTGTCAAGGAAGCTTTAGCAATAATTGAAAATAAGTCCAAGGTTCGAACCATACGTAATAAACAGGTCGATCCTTCTACTTCTTCTACCGTGAATCAATCTAGTACCGATGCTAAGATTGATAAACTCACGGATGCTATACAAGCCTTGGTTCACTCCAATCAGAAGAAAGTCTCGTTCCCACAGAATCCTTCACATGCTGAAGTGAAGAAAGTGGATGTTTGTGTTACCTGCGGTGGACCACATGCCTACTATAATTGTACTGCCACAGACAATAACACATTTGAAACCAACGCGATTGCTGGTAGTTCTAGCCAAGGAGGCAATCCATATCGTCCTCCTGCTGAGCCACCATGGCGTCCAAACTCTGTACCACCTGGTTTTAACCAGAATACACAAAACCGTCCCCAGTACCAGAACAGAAGTAACCAAGGTTATCCTAACCAAGGTCACTTTAATCAAGGTTATCCCCAAAATTTTCAAAATCAGGGGAATAGAAATCAGGGACCGAGTAACTATAATCCTGGCTACTTTCATGGAAACCCTAATCAGGGACAATTCCAAAATCAAGGGTTTCAGCAGAACACTCGAGGGCAAACCCCTCCCATTCAAACACCAGCTGTTGTTCCAAACCCTACCTTTTCTGATGAATTGTTAAAACAATTCATGAAAGCACAGGAAGAAACCAACAGGTTGTTGATCAGCCAGATTTCTGACATAAAGAAATCTTTAAATGATCGACCCTCGGGCTCAGGTACTTTACCTAGCAACACGATCGCTAATCCGAGGGGCGATGTTAAGGCGATCACCACAAGGAGTGGAGCTTCTTACAAAGGACCTAAAACTCCATCTACCTCTTTTTCTTCTCCTGAGGTACTGGAAAAAGAAGCTGAGGTTACAACGGACACGATACCTCCTATTCATGAAGGAAGTACCGACGACGTCCTACCTCCAGTTATCCCGGTCCCGACTCCCCCTAAAAGAGTTGTGTTTGAAACTACCGAAGGTCCTGTTGAAAATCCAAAAGCCAACCCAAAACCAACAATTCCATATCCCTCACGATTGCAAGACCAGAAGCTCCGTGAAAAAGCTAATCATCAAATGGAAAAATTCTTTCAGATTTTTCAAGAACTACACTTCGATATTAGCTTCGCGGATGCTCTTCTTTTAATGCCCAAATTCGCATCGACAATCAAAAACCTGTTGAGCAATAAAGAAAAACTGTTTGAGATGGCACGAACTCCACTCAACGAGAACTGCTCTGCAGTTTTGTTGAAACAGCTTCCCGCGAAGCTAGGAGATCCTGGAAAATTTCTAATACCTTGTGTATTTCCAGGAATGGTTGACTGCTTTGCCTTGGCCGATCTTGGTGCAAGCATCAACTTAATGCCCTACTCAGTTTGGAAAAAGCTATCTCTTCAGGCACTTAGTCCCACATGCATGACTCTCGAGCTTGCAGACCGTTCAATTTCACGTCCCCTTGGTATTGCCGAGGACGTATTTGTAAGAGTGGGAAAGTTCCATTTTCTGGCAGACTTTGTCGTTGTTGATTTCGATGCAGATCCAAGAGTTCCTCTCATACTTGGGAGGGGATTCTTAAGGACGGGTCGTGCATTAATCGATGTTTTCGATGAGGAAATCACGTTACGAGTTGGCACTGAAGCGATAACGTTCAACCTTGATCAAACCTCGAGATACTCCTCGAATTATGATGCTGAATCGGTCAACCAAATTGATGTCATTGACATTGCATCCGAGGAGTATGCTCAGGAAATCCTTGGTTTCGCTGATAGTTCTCCGAGTGGTAATCCCACTCCCTCTTCTCACCCCATAATTGCTAATTCTTCTCATTCCCTCACTCCGTTTAAGGGAAGTGATTTCGTCCTTGAGGAATTAGAGGCCTTTCTCAAAAGTGATTCAGTTCCCGAGGGGATTGATAACCAAGAGATTGACCCGGAAAGGGATATACTTCTCCTTGAGAAGTTATTGAACAAAGATCCCTCTCCCATTCCTGTTCTACCTCCACAACTTCATAACGCGGAAGTCAAAAATGTTGAGAAAACTGATGATTTCCCCGAGGTCGAACTTAAGGACCTGCATCCTCATCTAGAATATGCATTCTTGGAAGGTAACGATAAGTTACCGGTCATTATTGCCAAAGACTTAAAGGATGAGGAGAAAACCGCGCTGCATAAGGTTTTAAAGTCCCACAAGCAAGCAATTGCTTGGAAGCTTTCAGACATAAAGGGTATTAACCCGGATTTTTGTACACACAAAATCCTAATGGAAGAGGACTTTAAACCTACCGTGCAGCATCAAAGAAGGGTAAATCCAAAAATCCACGAAGTTATCAAGGAAGAAGTTATCAAACTTCTCGATGCAGGATTGATTTACCCTATATCAGATAGTCCTTGGGTTAGCCCAATACATTGCGTTTCAAAAAAGGGTGGCATCACGGTTGTCACAAATGAGGATAACGAGTTGATACCAACTCGTTTGGTTACAGGGTGGCGAGTATGTATCGATTACAGAAAGCTTAACGAAGCCACCCGCAAAGACCACTTCCCTCTGCCTTTTATGGATCAGATGCTCGAGAGACTAGCGGGGAATGAGTATTATTGCTTCCTCGACGGCTTCTCGGGTTACTTCCAGATTCCCATTGATCCACAGGATCAAGATAAAACTACCTTCACATGTCCTTACGGAACATTTGCCTATCGTCGCATGCCTTTTGGGTTATGCAATGCTCCGGGCACTTTCCAGAGGTGCATGATGGCTATTTTCCACGACATGATCGGGAAAACCATGGAGGTATTCATGGATGACTTCTCAGTCATCGGGAATTCCTTCGACTCATGCCTCTCCCATTTAGAAAAGATGCTTCAACGTTGTGAAGACACTAATCTTTGTCTAAATTGGGAGAAGAGCCATTTTATGGTTAAGGAGGGCATTGTCCTCGGCCATAAAATTTCAAAAAGTGGGATTGAGGTCGATAAGGCCAAAATTGATGTTATAGCTAAACTGCCTCATCCCACCACTATTAAAGGAATAAGGAGTTTCCTTGGCCATGTCGGGTTCTATCGAAGATTCATTCAGGATTTCTCAAAAATAGCCCGGCCCATGACTCATCTTCTTGAAAAGGATGCTCCTTTTATCTTTTCCCCCGAGTGCATCGAAGCTTTTTCTACTTTAAAGAAAAGGCTTACCGAGGCACCGATCCTTGTTGCCCCCGACTGGGACTTACCCTTCGAACTTATGTGCGATGCTAGCGATTTCGCTATTGGTGCAGTTCTGGGGCAACGCAAATCAAAACATTTTCAGCCAATACACTACGCAAATAAAACCATGAGTGAAGCTCAAGCACATTATACCACCACAGAAAAAGAATTATTAGCTGTGGTATATGCCTTTGAGAAATTTAGGTCTTACTTAATCCTAACCAAATGCGTGGTGTACACGGACCACTCGGCCTTGAAATACCTGTTCACTAAACAGGATGCAAAGCCAAGACTGCTCCGTTGGGTCCTGCTCCTTCAGGAATTCGATATACTCATGCGAGACAAAAAAGGAGCAGAGAACCTTGCTGCTGATCACTTATCCCGGTTAGAGAATCCTCATCAGGATATTCTCGAGAGAAAAGAAATTAATGAAACTTTTCCTCTGGAGACTCTAAATTTAATCTCTAGTCAGGATGATACCTCTACCCCATGGTTTGCAGATTTTGCAAACTACCATGCGGGTAATTTCATTGTGAAAGGGATGACGTCCCAACAAAAGAAAAAATTCTTCAAAGACGTCAAACACTATTTCTGGGACGACCCCTACCTCTTTAAGATATATGCGGATCAAGTCATCCGACGGTGTGTCCATGGTACTGAAGCCATGGAAATCCTCAAAGCCTGTCATGATGGACCCACTGGGGGACATCACAGCTCAAACTACACCGCTAAAAAGGTGTTTGATTCTGGTTTCTATTGGCCCACCATCTATAAAGATGCCCAAGAACTTGTCAAAACTTGTGATGCTTGTCAGCATCATGGGAATGTTTCTAAGAAGGATGAAATGCCTCAAAACATCATCCAAGTCTGTGAAATATTTGATATCTGGGGCATTGATTTCATGGGCCCATTCCCATCTTCAAGAGGTAACAAGTATATACTCGTGGCTGTAGACTATTTGTCTAAATGGGTTGAGGCAAAAGCTTTACCCACTAATGATGCCCGAGTTGTTGTGAAATTTTTGAAGTCTCTCTTTGCTCGATTCGGGACTCCTCGTGCCATTATCAGTGATCGTGGTACACACTTTTGCAATGATCAATTTGCAAGAGTGATGCTGAAATATGGTGTAACTCACCGTCTTTCTACTGCATATCACCCCCAAACTAGTGGGCAGGTGGAGGTCTCAAATCGGGGCATTAAGAGAATTCTGGAGAGGACGGTTGGAGAAAACCGTGCCTCTTGGTCGGACAAATTGGACGACGCACTCTGGGCTTTTCGTACAGCTTATAAAACACCCATTGGGTGTACTCCATACAAGTTAGTGTACGGAAAGACATGTCATCTTCCGATCGAATTAGAGCACAAAGCCTACTGGGCTTTGAAACATGCAAACTTTGACATTCAGACAGCGGGTGATCACCGTAAGGTTCAGCTAAATGAACTAAATGAACTACGTGATCAAGCTTACGAGAATTCTTTAATCTATAAAGAAAAGACTAAGAAGATACATGACTCTAAAATAAAGAACCGCGTTTTTAACGTTGGTGACAGAGTTCTTCTTTTCAATTCAAGATTGAAAATTTTCTCGGGCAAGCTAAAAACCCGTTGGTCTGGACCATTTACTGTAGCCAAAGTATACACATACGGAACTGTTGAGTTATTACAACCCGACGGTCCCAATTTTAAAGTAAATGGCCATCGTTTGAAACACTACTTTGGAGGGGACATACCACAAGTGGTTGTCCCAGATCTCCAAACTTTCCCCACGGACTAAGCTAGTGACTCGGAAAACAAAAACATTAGCATCATGTACATAATAATAATAATAAATAATGAATTTTGTATTTTGTTCAAATATCTATCCTTGTATGTATATTATATATACTTTATCATTCAACTCTCGGGCTGTCAGGGCATATTTATTACAGTTAATCATTCACAAGTGATTAGCTTGCGTGGTAAACCTGACACAAGCCTGGGAGGTAGTGATTACATATACTATATCATATTTCATTTCATAAATAATATAAAATACAAAAATATTTTTCCTTTGCACACAACTTGCCCAGTTTGATTAGTCCCTTAGTTACAACATTTGGTTGTTGGCTGTTTACAGTTACTGAGCTCTGTCAGGCCCAGATTCCCTTTCGAGGGGCGGTTGTTAGGAATTTTCTTTCTTTTGTACATATATATATAAAATTTAAAAATACAAAAACATTTATAAAAGTTAAAAATCAAAAACAGTAGCATAAACATGGGTTTTCACCCGTGTGTATCACCCAAGTGTAGGGGAGTTGCCCTACTGTAAATAAAGTACATAAAGCAAAAAAATGAAAAAATTCAAAAATAAAAGTTGTTCCTGCATTTAGCTTATAATATTGCCTTTTTACGTTCAAAGAGTCGGCATAATAGCCGGGACTTTGAATATTGAGGACAATATTCATTTCTAAGTGTAGGGGGGAAATTCTAGCGAATTTAATCACATTATACATCTAGTACCCCCGTTTTTGCCAAAAATTAAAAAAAAAAATTCGAAATTTTCACTTAATGAAGTACTTGGCATTAACACAACAAATGGTTATTAGTCCACCATGTCTAATCCACACAAGGACTGGCTAATCTAGGAGCAAACGGCTCTTGGTAAAGATAACTCAAACCCGTTTATGGCTTGCAATTTGCCAAAAATTGTATGGTTCCTCAACTCCCCATCATCCTCAAAAGATAATGAGTTGGCTAGCCCGCAAGATTATGGCTTGTGGTAAAGGCAGTGAAAAACCATAATTGGTAATCAGCTCACCAAGATGTTGACTATTCCATCAAGAGTTGGCTAGTCTAGAAGCAAACGGCTTTTGGTAAAGACTAATCAAATCCGTTGACAGCTGGTGGTTTGCTAAAAATCACACGGTTATCAGGTGTACCACAGTTTTCACACCTGGCTACTCCAGAAGTAATGGCTATCTGGTAAAGAGATTTCAAAATCCATTAAATTTTCAAAAATGGGTTTGTAGTGTATGCCAGATTGCTAGGGACTAGCAATAGTTAAGTGTAGGGGATTGATGAGTTCATAAAAACTCATCATTTCTGTCAAATCTGAACAACAAAAACATGTAAAAATACTCAGAAACACCACAAAATACTACAAATATCCTTAAAAGGTGTTTTTATATGTTTCAAACATAAAAGAACTGAAAACAGGGAAAAACGGCCAAAGTTTACCAAATTGTCAAAATCAGTCCCTGAACTTTCAAGAAATGTCAAAAATGATCCCTGGATGATTTATTTTAAAGAAAAGTCAAAAACAATCCTCAGGAATCATGAAATAACAATTTTTACCCTTGGAAGTTCAAAATATCAAAATTGGCAAAACAAGTCCCTGCAGTTTCAATATTGACAGAAAATACCCCTCAGTGTTCAAATATGGAATTTTATCATCAAAGGGCCCTTGGTAATTCACAACTTGATAAATTTGACCCCTAAATGATAAATTCATAAAATTACAAAACAAGTCCCTGCAATTTGGAAAAATGGCAAAATTGGTCCCCGGTTACTTTTAAATTTGGAAAAATAATAAAAAGGACCTTATAATATTTTAAATGGCAAGAAAGGTCCTTTGTGATATAGTTTGGAAAAGTTTCAAGTTTGGTCCCTGGAAATCAGATTTTACAAGTTTAGTCCTTAGGCTAAACCTTACAAAACCAAACGGATCCAATCTATTAAATAAATAAACCAAACAAACAAACCCACCCACTATTAAACCCAACACCCCTCACCCAGCCCACTCCTAGGCCCAGTCCACACCCCCTTTATAATAATACCAGGGTTTGACCCTGGTCAAAATACCACCACCCCGCCATCACTGTTCACCCATCTCTCCCATACCACCCAGTCACATACCAGGTGGTTTTTACCACCTGTTTTCACCCTCCACCTCACTACTCTACTCACCCACTCCCTCCACCACCTCTGTGACTACAACCCACCACAATAAATGCACTTCTCACCCAAAATTCCCTCCAAACCAGTTCCACTCCTCTGTTTTCCATCCTAAGCCCCAACTTGCATCAAAAATATCTCCAACTTGTCCCCTTCATCCTCACAAGCATTCCAATTGCATTTAATGCACAGAAAACGGCTGCAAGTTACCTCTAGATATTTTGGCGCCAAAATATCTTTTGAACAGGTGTGTTCAATACAGATACGTGTCAAGGCTGAATCATGGTGGGATATGCTTAAAAAGACATCTGGATTATCTGAGGCTATAAATAGAGGAAGAAGATGAAGAGTAGAGAAGTTAATTTTGTACTTAGTTTTCTTTCAAATCGTATTATGATGAGGCGAAAAATGATCCGTTTTAGGGGGTCATTTAAGCCCGAATCCGACTTTATTTGATCAAATATTGCCCTAAATCGTTCCTTTTGTGATTTTAGGTACTTGGAGAGTGAATTCTGGAAAAGAAGCTATTTTGGACGTTTTTGGAGCATAAAAGTGAAGAAAACGGCTAAGTACCAATTTTCCATGCTGTGAACAGTTCCTGACGGCGTCAAGGGTCACAACCTGACGGCGTCAGATGCATCTACAATAAATTTTACCGAAAGTTTGTGACGGCGTCAAGAGGAAGATGGTGACGGCGTCAGAGATCATGGAATTATTTACCGAGAGTTTGTGACGGCGTCACACACAGGGCGTCAAGAGTTAATTGCATGACGGCCTAAGGGTGACGGCGTCAAAAGTAGATCAAGGGCGTCCGATGAACTTTTTGGCGGCGGTCTGACGGCGTCACAAGTTTGTTCGTGACGCCGTCATATCGAATTTCCTATATATACTTTTATAGTTTTTCAGTTTTAGAGAGAGAAGTTTTGGTGAAACCCTAAAGACGATTTTGGTGCCTCTTTTACAGGTTTTTCAAGGGTTCCAAACCCTTGAGACCTTGCATTGTAATTGAGATAAGTATACTCTTAATTCAATCAATATGTCTATGTGTTGGTTGTTTATCTTTTGTTCTTATCTTAATTCTACTATGCTAGGCTAGATCTCTCTTGTGTTTGCTTAGATCTAATGAAACCTAGATGTTGATTATGTGTTGATTACTTGTCTATTCTTGTTTTGAATGAATGATTTATATGTTAGGCTTAAGAAAACTGGCAGATCTCCAAATGGTAACATGCTTGAACGTCTTAAGAAACATGAACCGAGGCGTACTAGGTCTTTATTGGTTGTATTTAATGCATGAGCCACTGTTTACAATCCCTATAGTTGTGCTGGGTCATGGTGTAGGAGGAGATAAGAGCTCATAGAGTTGGGGAGTTATGTATGCCACTCCACGAATGGTATTAAGGAATACAACCCGTCATTCATACAAGTGTAACAAGTAATTAACATGTAAAAGATATCTAGGGAGTAATGAAGTCTAAGTAAACACAATTTCTCAAATTACTGCTCACAACCTTAGTTTAATTAGTTTAATTTCATTTTTATTATTTTATTTTGATTGCATCTTAGTTTTGGGTTAGTTGAATAGCAACTAATTCTGCCCACTCTTCCAAAACCCGAGATTTTACTTGCTTTCATAAAATATAAAAACACAAAAATAATCATCTTTCACCTCTAGAACTATTAATTAGGTTTTCTAATCCTAGCGACACTATTCCTAAGCTGAACGATCAATCCCCCGGTACTTGTCACTATACTATACTACAACGATCAGGTACACTGCCTGGTGGGGGTTGTAAGCCTCGCGAGATCCCTCGAGAGGTAAAGCAAGGTGCGATTCCCACGCATCAAGTTTTTGGCGCCGCAGCCCGGGGAATAGTTATTGTCTAGGTTAGTTTATCTTTTTATTAGGTCTACTTGCTAGATTCCTTTCTAGTAAGATTTTATTTTTATTTTTAGGTCTTCTTTAGTCTATCTCATTTCTTTGTGTTCTTTGTTCGTAAACAATTTCGATGGATAACAATAACATTGATCGCTCGATTCCTGTTATTCGTGTTTTTCGTCGTAGGATTTTCCAAATGCCCGTCCCACTTCCTTTAGCAGAAAATGAGAACCCACCTAACCTGTCACCCAACCACCACTTTGACAATAATTATGAGTTAGAAGAGTCTGATCATGATAATGACCATAGGGCTAGTCCTTTTTACTATTCAGACTCCGATGAGGATCTTGATGATGGTGACGTAATTAATGAGGATAGAATGGAAGAGGAAATAAACCCTCTTAGGTATGTTGACCCTAGAACTAGGATTGAGTGCGATAGTTCATTTAACATGCAATTCCCTTGTAAGATTGGATTTAAGAGCTTTAATGCCTATCTCAACTCATCTCTTCCAATGAACATAATCTCACGTAATGAATACAATAAAATCATGGTTGAGGAGTTAGAATACAAGGGGGAAAACGTCATTGCTAAGGCAATACCATTGCACGTGTTTGTAGGAAAGTTGGTTTATCTTGTTGAGTTCATGGTTATGGAAAATCTAGAAGAGTTTATTGATAATAAGTTAACCCAAGTTGTGTTTGGAAGATCTTTCAAACGATTGACCAACCTCGATGAAAAACTCATAGAAGGGTTAATTACATTCTCGGATGGGGATGAAGAATTTGTCTATCAAATGCCCCGCACACACCCTAGGTTCAAGGATTTTTCCATGGAAAAGTGTAGTAGGTATCCACCCATGGAAATGCTAAGTGAGAATGATGAGAGAAAAGGACTTACGTACACGCATGAAAAAAATAAAAAATACTATCGCGGGTGCTTAGAGTTAGGGGAAGAGTATAAGAAAGATGAGGCGACAATTAGATGGCTCACACTTGGTTATGTGAACATAAGCGATACACGGTAACCCACGACTTTGAGTCTAGCTACAAGACTCGTAAATAAAGAAAAGCGCTTCTTAGGAGGCAACCCATGTTTTATGTGATTTTTATTTGTTTGATTGTTATTTGCTTCCGTATGCATGTTTTATTTTTAGTGTTGGTTGATCATGTTTCTCAATTAAAACGTGAAATACTTTATTATGTTGTTTAGCCTAGTCTTAACTTCAAACTAGAGGTATTTTTGCAAAAGATAAGTGTAAGGGGAGACCCCAAATATGTTTTTAAGAAACAAACCGATCATGATTCTCCACAATATTTAATGAACATGTATATTCGTATTTGTTAGAGTCAAATGCTTGTATCGAGTCATAATGAAGTTTTGCAGGATTGTCCAGGAAGTAGAACCAAGTTTTTCCAGAAATTTTCCGGAAACTTAACACAAGGATTTCTGCAGGTCAATCCTGACGGCGTCACGAGTTTACTCTTGACGGCGTCACGGGTGAAAATCTGGAAATTTTACCAGTTTTGTTTTTCTAACGGAGTCTTATAGTTTTTGTGAATTATTAAGTTTTATAATCTCCAGGAAATCTGCAAACTTCATTTACAAGCATTATATCTTACTTTGCTTTCTAGGATTTTGTAAGTTATATAGGATACCGCCGATTTTACGCGAGGTTGTCTTGTCTACTTTTTCAGGTTTTACAGGTTATATTGGACAAGAAGATGATTTATATTCTGGAAGGGAAGCTTTGATTGTTCGTTTTCTTGGAGGAAGATCTAACCTGGCCAACCTTTAATCCATACCGAGCGAATCAGGGGAGTATTTGATTTCATTCTCTTTACTTGTTTACTTTTACATTCTTTACTTGAACATTGGGGACAATGTTCATCCTAAGTGTAAGGGGAGGGTAAAAAGATGATACCTTACAAATACACTTTCGCTTGAGTTTGTTTTGTTTAATGGTAGATGTGTAATAAAACTATGAGAAATACTTGTTAGTGTAATTTTAGCGCCAAATTTAAAAATTTTTACAACATTTAGGAGTGAAACTTTAGCCTTAGCAAGCGTCTCATGGATAGGAGATTGTATTACTAGCACATAACCGTATATTCAGAAAAATTTTCCACCCAAAAATGTGAGGTTCGCCTTTAGATTTGATAGGAAAAGCATTTATTATTGGTGCTTATGAGTGTACCGGTAGCATTTAGATTCTAGAACTTGCGTTAGTGATGCATCCCAAGACCGCTAGTGAGACTACATTCGTGTGGTAGGATTTACTATATGATAAGAGGCATTAGGATCACCCTTGTGTTAAACCCGTATCATAATTACTTGACCATTTAAGTCATATTACTTGGCTAGTTAAGTCAACTAATTTTTCCACACCCTTAGCGTTGTACTCATTTTTAGTACACGAAACCCCTAGTACACCCCCTCCGAGCCTATCTTTTCGTTTCTAACTTTAAGCATTTTACTTAAAGGAAGAATTTGTTACACCCCACTTAAATGTACACCCAAATCGCCTTAGCCTTCCGTGTATGCACTCATTTTTAGTGCATTATTGTTATTTGTTAAACCCTAAGTTAACTTTCTAATTGATTACATGGTTGCTAAGTCGAGTCATATCATTGTACATATTGTTTTGGGACGATTGGGACTCATGGGTAAGAACTTATTTTATGGAGTAATGGGGAAGAACATCATATATTACCCCCATATGTACGTTAATTTTAAAAGTGCTCCAAGTGTTTTGATTTTCTTAATTCGAGTCATTAGATTAGTTTATTGTAAAGAATGTAAAGATTCAAGTGTAAGGGGAATTCCCATTCCCTATGATGTACTATTTTGGATGGTAGGGCAAGAGTGTATGCAAAAATAAATAAAAAAAAAAAAAAAAAAAATAGAAAAAGAAAAGAGAAAAACATACGGACTACCATCCCTTTTTATTCTTTGTTTATTTTATGTTTTTGTTATTTTTCATTTATTAGCTTAAGTCGCGTCTAGTCTTGGCTTAGCAACGCCTATTGTACATGTAATTAACCAAGATTGTTAGCTCGCCACCAGAATAACTTCCTTTATCCAACAAAACCGTGTAATTCATATCCCTATACCTAACGTTACAACCCTTTGAAAGACCTCTTTGATAGTTTATCCTAGGTGCTTACGCCATGTGGTGGAGGTTTGATCCTTTCCCAAGCCTATGGTAATCTATTTTGCTATGACAGGTAGTGAGAGATATCTTCCATTTCCATAATGTTATATTACTTTATTACACCCGAGAGATGTGAGTGTCTAAACACTATTTGTGAGGTGCTTGTGTATGACCTCCGTGCTTGTCTATTGGTCTTTAGTGGAACGATTATTTGTTGTAATTACTTTTATATTAGTGTTAAATGACCCCTAACTTGTCTTTTGAGTAGAATAAAAGCTCATTTGCTTGAGGACAAGCAAATCTCAAGTGTAAGGGTATATGATGAGGCGAAAAATGATCCGTTTTTAGGGGGTCATTTAAGCCCGAATCCGACTTTATTTGATCAAATATTGCCCTAAATCGTTCCTTTTGTGATTTTAGGTACTTGGAGAGTGAATTCTGGAAAAGAAGCTATTTTGGACGTTTTTGGAGCATAAAAGTGAAGAAAACGGCTAAGTACCAATTTTCCATGCTGTGAACAGTTCCTGACGGCGTCAAGGGTCACAACCTGACGGCGTCAGATGCATCTACAATAAATTTTACCGAAAGTTTGTGACGGCGTCAAGAGGAAGATGGTGACGGCGTCAGAGATCATGGAATTATTTACCGAGAGTTTGTGACGGCGTCACACACAGGGCGTCAAGAGTTAATTGCATGACGGCCTAAGGGTGACGGCGTCAAAAGTAGATCAAGGGCGTCCGATGAACTTTTTGGCGGCGGTCTGACGGCGTCACAAGTTTGTTCGTGACGCCGTCATATCGAATTTCCTATATATACTTTTCTAGTTTTTTAGTTTTAGAGAGAGAAGTTTTGGTGAAACCCTAAAGACGATTTTGGTGCCTCTTTTACAGGTTTTTCAAGGGTTCCAAACCCTTGAGACCTTGCATTGTAATTGAGATAAGTATACTCTTAATTCAATCAATATGTCTATGTGTTGGTTGTTTATCTTTTGTTCTTATCTTAATTCTACTATGCTAGGCTAGATCTCTCTTGTGTTTGCTTAGATCTAATGAAACCTAGATGTTGATTATGTGTTGATTACTTGTCTATTCTTGTTTTGAATGAATGATTTATATGTTAGGCTTAAGAAAACTGGCAGATCTCCAAATGGTAACATGCTTGAACGTCTTAAGAAACATGAACCGAGGCGTACTAGGTCTTTATTGGTTGTATTTAATGCATGAGCCACTGTTTACAATCCCTATAGTTGTGCTGGGTCATGGTGTAGGAGGAGATAAGAGCTCATAGAGTTGGGGAGTTATGTATGCCACTCCACGAATGGTATTAAGGAATACAACCCGTCATTCATACAAGTGTAACAAGTAATTAACATGTAAAAGATATCTAGGGAGTAATGAAGTCTAAGTAAACACAATTTCTCCAATTACTGCTCACAACCTTAGTTTAATTAGTTTAATTTCATTTTTATTATTTTATTTTGATTGCATCTTAGTTTTGGGTTAGTTGAATAGCAACTAATTCCGCCCACTCTTCCAAAACCCGAGATTTTACTTGCTTTCATAAAATATAAAAACACAAAAATAATCATCTTTCACCTCTAGAACTATTAATTAGGTTTTCTAATCCTAGCGACACTATTCCTAAGCTGAACGATCAATCCCCCGGTACTTGTCACTATACTATACTACAACGATCAGGTACACTGCCTGGTGGGGGTTGTAAGCCTCGCGAGATCCCTCGAGAGGTAAAGCAAGGTGCGATTCCCACGCATCATATTAGTATAATTTAGTTTCTCGGTTTGTATTTTAAGCTTTTAAGTTTTTCATTAATATTGTAATGTTGTAAGAAACCCTTTATTCAAGTTATAATACAAGTTTATGTTCCAATTCAGTTTATGAATCTTTGTTTCAAATTCAAAAATCTCTTTAAGCTTTCTAGTTGAATTCCGAGGTTGTTTTTTATCTTAAAGCTCACATAAGTTCATGTTATAGCTTATTAGAGCTATTAGAAACATTAAGAATCAGTATAACTTAAAAAAGAAAAAAATAGAAAAAATCAAGAAAAATAGTTTTTAAATAAAAATTTGCAGTTTTGAGTTCATCAAGAAGGAGCAGGGTAAATTGTGGATTGCCCTTGGGTTATAGAGCTTGTGGAAGCATTTAGGAAGTGTTCATGATACTTGGTTCTTGATATGAGCAGGATTGCATATGGTAAACTTTCAAACTCATTTTTAACTTGTTACTGTAGCAAAGCTTATTATCTGCTTATCCTTGTTTCTTTAGGTCTATTTGGTACTTATAAGTCATAATATAACTTAATATAATGAGCTTGTTCTTTAAAAATTGTTGCTACTTAAAATAAAAAATTCACAGTGAAATAAGCATGAGTTGGATTCTAAGATAATTGTTGTTGCTATCTGTGTTTATGTGTTCATTGATGTGTATTATACCATATTATATGTTTTTGTTTCAAGATTATGGACTGAATCAGAGTTTTGCTTGATAAATCTTCAAATCAATCCAGTTTAGGAGTGTTTGGCTTAACTTGATCATCTGTGTTTAAACCTGTTTTTGTTGTTGTTCTTTGTTGAAATACATTACAATAGGTCTTAATAGCTCAATCAATCAATAAAAACCCAGCCTTGTTTGTTAAAAAGTCAAAAGTTACTTTAATCACATCTTAAATGTTATCTGTTGATCTTTACATACCTATATTTATCATAATAGCTTATTAGTAGGAATTATAACTTATTCTCATGTAATATTAGCTTAATATAACATATATAATTAGTAGTGACCATTAGAAGTTCATAATAGTCAAACTTTAATGTTTACTCAAAAGTCAAAAATTCTCAAGTCTGTCCAATAGTCAAAACTACCAGACCTTGTGTAGGGCTTACTAAGGATTGGAAATCCAAAATTTTTGTTGTTTTGGGTTATTTTGAAGCTTATGAACTTATTTCAAAAACAAAATATGAGTTTGGATCCCATCTGCTTATAAATAAGCAATCTTGAAATTGACCCTTTGAATAAAAAGTTCCCCTGCACCACAGGTTTGGTCCCATTTTCATAAGCTTCCATAGAGCTTATTAGTGAACCCTAGTGCATGATTTTTGGCTTTTTGAAAAGCCCAGCAACCCATCTCTAAAGTTCAGGTCTTAAATGTCTTTTTCAAACTTATTTACTAGGGCTGCATCAAGCTTTTAGTTTGTCCCATTTGCTTCATTATACTGAGTACTCAGCTGATAAACCAACCTTTACAAGCTCACTGAGTCTGACTCAGTGGACCCCACAACTTGTCTTTTAGCTTATTTTGTAGTTTATCACCTCATTTACTCAGACTTAGGTTTAGTTTTGGTTTTAGCTTATTAGAACCTAGCTTATTTGATCTTCCTTGTGACCTGTCTCAAAAGCTAAAAACTGAACACTCAGGTTTTGTGCTAAATTACCAAGGCTCCCTCAGAGCTTATTAATAAGCAATAAGCAGAGCTTATTGGCTTATTTTGTACCTTGCCAGCTACCCTTGGCAGGTCAAGTTTCAAATTGGACCCTTGTGCTTTTTTGTGGAACCCACACAGGTTTACTTATTGGCCTTGACACCTGTGCATACTGAGAACTCAGGATTTGGAGCTTATTTCCAAAGCTTATTACTGAGCTTATTGGTGAGCTTATTGGTCCATTTGATAGACCAACAGTCCAACCTTAAAGTTCATTCATAAAATTGAACTCCTGAACCCCCTTGTGGACCCCACAGGGGACCAAAGGTGTTCATTTTGGCCTGCAGGCCTGGTAGGTTCATAAGTTTTGGAATTTGCTTATTTGTGCTTTTATGCTTATCCAGTGTGTTTCTCTGCTTTCTTTAGCTTATTTTGTATTTAGCTAAGCTCATTTTAGCTTATTTAACTTTAGGTGTTTAGTGTATAACTTATTAAATAGCTTTTCATAGCAAAAATCTAGTTTTAAGCTTAAAACACCATCTGTTAGCAAAATAAGCTCACACAGAGCTTATTTGAGAGATTTAAAAAAGTTCCCTTTATAAAAGTTGGTTATTTTTGCTTATTTATTAGTTGTGTAAAAAGAAAAATAAAAAAATAAAAAGTTTCAAAAAATTGGGTGTGGGTGGGAGTCGAACCTGGGACCTCTCGCTAGTAACATGCATAATACCCCACACCCCTTCCAGTAGCTCTGGGGCACCAGTTCCGTTGGACTCTCCACACTTAATATACTTAAGGTGTTTTTGGCTTAATAAGCTTAAATAAGCCGTTTGGCTTATAACTGCTTATTTGAATAAGCTGTTGGACCAAACTAAATTTTCCTAGGCTTTTCATCACCAAATATACCTTCTGTATTTTTTTCATAATTTTTACTGTTCACGTAATATTTATTTTAATTAATCCTAGTTTAATTAGTAATTAAGTAATATTGGGTAATTAAATAGTTTTAATAATTTTTAGTTAATAACAACATCTTTTTATATTTTTTAAAAGTCTTATAGACCATTAGGTATTTGTAAAAAATAATTTCCTAATTTTTACTGTTCATTTCCTATTTTCTTTAATTAAATTTAGTTAATTAGATCTTAAATAATAAATAAGTAATTAATTAGTAAATTAGCCTAAATATAATTTTTAGAATAATTTTATAATTTTTTAGGATTCCTGTGATGGTTAATTAGTTTTATAAAAATTTTCATAATTTTATAAGTCATTTTGGTATTTTTAGTAATTTAAAATAGTTTATTTAGTTTAATTAAAATACTTAGTAATTAATTAATAAAAAACACATAAAAAGACAAAAATATTTATTTTTAATTTTTTATACTTTCTTCAAGTTTATTTAAGTTTTAGAAAATATTTTTGCAAGTTTTTAGTTTAATTTGTAGTTTTTATTATTTGTAGTTTAAATTAAAGATAGTTTTAAATTAAATAGTTAATTATTTAAATAATTAATATTAAATAATAAAATAATCTAAAAATTAATTTTCTTTTTAAATTAAATTTTCTTTTAAAGTTTAAGTTTGTAGAATTTTCAATTTTACCACCTGTAGTTTAATTTGCATTAAAACTCACCTTTTTCCCTGTACGTAGACGTAAGTTTTTAATTTGTAGACATTTTTAATTCACGTAACTGTTTAAAGTTTATTGTTTAATTATTTAAATTGTGTAAATCAGTAGTATAAATCAAACTCACCTTTGCCCATTCATAATCACCCGATCCCAAATTTCGTTTTATTACAGATTTCACGCCTCGTTGGGAAATACGACCCGAGGATACATTGTACTCCGCGGAGCATTAGTCTAAGCTGTTTTTGACTTATTAACCTTGGTTAATAATAATCTGACGGTTCAGCACTGATCAGTATCCCTAGTGTCCTTCCTAGGTGTGGCTAACGTTTGGTTGTTGAGGGCCTTCAACAAGTTGTCAATCTTGTTGGTCATCTCCGTTTGTTGTTGGTTGAATTCGGTTTCAAACCTAGCTATGCGAGCTTCTTGAGATGCCATGAACTTAGACATCAACCCTTCAAGATTGTTGGTACTACCATAGTTGTTAGAAGGATTGTTGTTGAAAGTACGGTTGGAGGGTAGACCGTTTGGTTGGTAACGATTAGGCGGATTGGAAGAATTGGGTTGATTTTGTTTCCACCTAAGGTTTGGGTGATTTTTCCAAGAGGGGTTGTATGAATCACCGTAAGGGTTTGGCTCGGGCTTGAAAGTGTACCACTTATCTCCCGCTTCGTCGATACGCGTGGATGCGTAGTCCGCAAAAGCTGTTCCGGGGAGTTCCACACAATCACGAGTGTCGTGGGGACCACTACATAATTCGCATGAAGAAGTGATTTTGTTCACTTGGTTTGAAGGCTTAGGAGCTTTGTAAGATTTCATGAGAAACTTGACTTGGTCCTCAAGTTCCATGATCCTACGGTCGGGAGTGCTAGAATTGTTCGAAGGCAAAGATATTGCCTTGACCGTTTTGTTCAAATCACGGGGATCATTCCAACTTTCGATGTCATAGAGAGCAAAATCTTCTATGAGTTCCCATGATTGTTCCGCACTTAGATCACGTAGCTTACCACCGGCCGATTGGTCAATGGCTCGCCTCGTGGAGAGATCGATATGGTCATAAAAGATTTGGACTTGGAGCCAAAGATCTATGCCATGATGAGGGACTTTTTGGAGTAAGTCCTTGAAACGAGTCCATGCTTTATAAAGAGATTCATTTTGACGTTGTTGGAACATCAAGATGTCATTTCTAAGCTTAGTAGTTCTCCCCGGTGGGAAAATTGAGCAAGGAAATGAGTGGTGAGATCATCCCATGTGGTGATGGATCCCGTGGGTAAACGCTTGATGAGGCAAAAAATGAACCACTTTTAGGGGGTCATTTAAGCCCGAAATTGAATTTATTTGATCAAATATTGCCCAAAATCGTTCCTTTTGTGATTTTAGGTACTTTGGGAGTGAAATCTGGAAAAGGAAGCAATTCGGACGTTTTTGGAGCATAAAAGTGAAGAAAACGCCAAAGTCTTAATTTTCCTTGCTGGGAACAGTAGGTGACGGCGTCAAGAAGGAATTTCTGACGGCGTCAAGAGTAATTTCCATGACGACCCAATACAGAATTGACGGCATCACAAGATAGGGCGTCAAGAGTAAAATGCATGACGGCCTGGAAAATGCTAACACATGACGGCGTCAAAAGTAGATCAAGGCAGTCCGAGAAGTGTTTTGGCGGTGAGATGACGGCGTCACAAATTTTGTCTTGACGCTGTCAGACCCTATTTCCTATATATAGTTTTCTAATTTTCACATTAAAGAGAGAGAAGTTTTGGAGAAACCCTAAGTAGGAACTTGGTACGAATTTTACAGGTTTTTCAAGGGTTCTAAGCCCTTGATCCCTTTCATGTGTAATTGAGATAAGTATTCTTTTAATTCAATCAATATGTCTATGTGTTGGTTGTCTATATCTTGTTCTTGTCTTAATTCCATCATGCTAGGCTAGATCTATCTTGTGTTTGCTTGGATCTAATGAAACCTAGATGTTAATTATGTGTTGATTACTTGTTTATGGTTGTATTGGATGAATGATTTCGATGTTAGGCTTAAGAAAACTGGCAGACTTCCAATTGGTAAAATGCTTGAACGTCTTAGGAAATATGACCTGACGTGCACTAGGTTTTATTGGTTGTATTTAATGCATGAGTAAATTCTAATGATCCCATGTTAGGAGCTACTTAGCCGGCTCGACATAGGAGTAAAGTAGGCACTCATAGGATTGGGGAATTAAGTGCGCCACCCCATGAATGGTATTAAGGAATACAATCCGTCATCCACGCAACTATAACAAGTAATTAACATGTAAAAGATATCTAGGGAGTAGTGAAATCTAAGTAAACACATTTTCTCCACTTATTGCTCACAACCTTAGTTAATTTAGTTTATTTTCATTTCTAGTATTTTATTTTTATTGCATCTTTAGTATTGGGTTAGTTGACTAGCAACTAATTCCGCCCAAATCCTTCAAACCCGAGATTTTTACTTGCTTTCTAAAAAATATAAAAATACAAAAATAATCATCCCTCACCTTTAGAACTAGTATTTAGGTTTTCTAATCCTAGCGACACTATTCCTAGCTGAACGATCAATCCCCCGGTACTTGTCACTATACTATACTACAACGATCAGGTACACTGCCTGGTGGGGGTTGTAAGCTTCTCAAGATCCCTTGAGAGGTAAAGCCTGGTGCGATTCCCACGTATCAAGTTTTTGGCGCCGTTGCCGCGGAATAGTTATTGTCTAGGTTAGAATCTCTTTTTATTAGGTCTACTTGCTAGATTCCTTTCTAGTAAGATTTTATTTTTATTTTTTTTAGGTTTTCTTTAGTCTATCTTATTTCTTTGTGTCTTTGTTCGTAACTCTTCACCACCCGACATCATGGACGATGGGAACATCTTTGAACCCGTCATCCCACCACAACAAAACCCACCACTAGAACCTCATAGACCCCGAACCTTAGGAGAGTATTCCCGACCTAGCCACCAAGGCTACCGAAACACCATTGAGCTCACCGGAGCCAATGTGACTCCCTTGCGATCCGACACCATCCGGTTGGTGCAAAGCGGATGTGCATTCCATGGACTTCGTTTCGAAGATCCAAACCAACATCTTAAGGACTTCCTCAAAATCGTAGATTCCATAGACCTAGATGTTGAAACTAGAGAGACAACCCGATTACGCCTATTCCAATTCTCTCTACGGGATCAAGCTAGTCAATGGCTTGAGCGTTTACCCGCGGGATCCATCACCACATGGGATGATCTCACCACTCGTTTCCTTGCTCAATTTTTCCCACCGGGGAGAACTACTAAGCGTAGAAATGACATCTTGATGTTCCAACAACGTCAAAATGAATCTCTTTATGAAGCATGGACTCGTTTCAAGGACTTACTCCAAAAAGTCCCTCATCATGGCATAGATCTTTGGCTCCAAGTCCAAATCTTTTATGACCATATCGATCTCTCCACGAGGCGAGCCATTGACCAATCGGCCGGTGGTAAGCTACGTGATCTAAGTGCGGAACAATCATGGGAACTCATAGAAGATCTTGCTCTCTATGACAACGAAAGTTGGAATGATCCCCGTGATTTGAACAAAACGGTCAAGGCAATATCTTTGCCTTCGAACAATTCTAGCACTCCCGACCGTAGGATCATGGAACTTGAGGACCAAGTCAAGTTTCTCATGAAATCTTACGAAGCTCCTAAGACTTCAAGCCAAGTGAACAAGATCACTTCTTCATGCGAATTATGTAGTGGTCCCCACGACACTCGTGATTGTGTGGAACTCCCCGGAACAGCTTTTGCGGACTACGCATCCACGCGTACCGATGAAGCGGGAGATAAGTGGTACACTTTCAAGCCCGAGCCAAACCCTTACGGTGATTCATACAACCCCTCTTGGAAAAATCACCCAAACCTTAGGTGGAAACAAAATCAACCCAATTCTTCCAATCCGCCTAATCGTTACCAACCAAACGGTCCACCCTCCAACCGTACTTTCAACAACAATCCTTCTAACAACTATGGTAGTACCAACAATCTTGAAGGGTTGATGTCTAAGTTCATGGCATCTCAAGAAGCTCGCAAAGCTAGGTTTGAAACCGAATTCAACCAACAACACACGGAGATGACCAACAAGATCGACAACTTGTTGAAGGCCCTCAACAACCAAGCGTTAGCCACACCTAGGAAGGACACTAGGGACACCAATAACGGAATCCAAATTAAGGACCCCTCATCATCCAAACATGTCCACTTTGTCAATGTTGTCACCATTAGGCCAATAGATAAGGGAATAGAGGAAAGTGACAAGGATGAAGTTGGAGTAGAAACCAAGACTAGGGATGAAAGTAGGGAAGTTGAGGTTAAAAAGGAAGAGGAATTAGAGGAGGTAGAGCCTATAGAAAAGTACTTTGATAAGTTGCCCACCAAGGAAGAACGGGAATACCATAAGGATTTATTCGATAGTCCCGAGAGACCATATATCCTTGGCACACCCCTTATCAAAATGGGAGACCCCTCTAACATTAACATACCATGCAATATCGGACACATGCATATATGGAAAGCTTACATTGATCTTAGATCTCCCGTAAACATCATGACTAGGACTTATTACAATTGGGTGATGAAGAAACAACTTGATTTTAGAATGATGCCCAATAGGAATTTAATAAGTAATTTTGTAGGAAGAGTGAAGGGATTGCATGTGATTATAGGTAATCTCACCTATGAGATCGATTTTATGATAGTGGAAGACACTCGTCCGGTGATAGATGCTTGCCTAAGCCAAATAATATTTGGAAAACCATTTGTTGAGGCCACTAGGATGAGTTATGATCCGACGCTAGGGATACTTAGATTCAAGGAAGAGAATGATGAGGTTGCCTATCAAATGCCCTACAAGATTGAGCAATACCGCCTTCTCTCCAATTTCGAAAAGGAACACAAGCAAGCGGCTTATTATAGGAATGAGGAGGATAGACGTAGAGGAGTAGAATATGTAAAGAATAGGATGCTTGGTTTCTACAAAGAATGCTTGCAACTAGGTCCGGAATACAAAACTGGTTTAGAAGACGACCTAGAGAGTGGAACCAACGATGAGGTCACGTAGTAACCCAAGACCTTGAGTCTAGCTACAAGACTCGTTAATAAAGAAAAGCGCTTCTTGGGAGGCAACCCATGCTTTGTGTGATTTTATTTTGTTTGTTTGTTATTTGCTTCCGTATGCATGCTTTATTTTTATTGTTGGTAGATCATGTTTCTCAATTAAATAGTGGAAATACTTTACTTTGTTGTTTTGGCCTAGTCTTAACTCCACCTAAAAGTATTTTTGCAAAAGATAAGTGTAAGGAGAAACCCCAAATATGTTTTTAAGAAACAAACCGATCATGATTCTCCACAATATTAAATGAACATGTGTATTTGTGTTTGTTAGAGTCAAATGCTTGTATCGAGTCATAATGAAGTTTTGCAGGATTTTCCAGGAAGTAGGACCAAGTTTTTCCAGAAATTTTCCGGAAACTTAACATAAGAATTTCTGCAGGTCACTTCTGACGGCGTCACGAGTTAACTCTTGACGGCGTCACGTGTAAAAATCTGAAAATTTTACCGGTTTTGTTTTTCTAGCGGAGTCTTATGGTTTTTGTGAATTATTAAGTTTTATAATCTCCAGGAAATCTGCAAACTCCATTCCACAAGCATTATATCTTATTTTGTTTTCTAGGACTTAGTAACTTATATAGGATGCCGCCGATTTTATGCGAGGTTGTCTTGTCTATTTTCTCAGAATTCACAGGTTATGTATGACAAGAAGATGATTTATATTCTGGAAGGGAAGCTTTGATTGTTCATTTTCTTGGAGGAAGATTTAACCTGACCACCTTATTATCCATACCGAGCGAATCAGGGGAGTATTTGATTTCATTCTTTTTACTTATTTCACTTTTACATTATTTACTTGAACATTGGGGACAATGTTCATCTTAAGTATAAGGGGAGGGTAAAAAGATGATACCTTACATATGCACTTTCGCTTGAGTTTGTTTTGTTTAATAGTAGATGTGTAATAAAACTATAAGAAACACTTGTTAGTGCAATTTTAGCGCCAAATTTAAATTTTTTTACAACATTTAGGAGTGAAACTTTAGCCATAGCAAGCGTCTCAAGGATAGGAGATTGTATGACTAGCACATAACCGTATATTCAGAAAATTTTTCCACCCAAATATGTGAGGTTCGCCTTTAGATTTGATAGGAAAAGCATTTACTATTAGTGCTTATGAGTGTACCGGTAGCATTTAGATTCTATAACTTGCGTTAGTGATGCATCCCGAGACCGCTAGTGAGACTACATTCGTGTAGTGGTATTTACTACATGATAAGAGGCATTAGGATCACCCTTGTGTTAAACCCGTATCATAATTACTTGACCATTTAAGTCATATTACTTGGCTAGTTAAGTCAATTAATTTTTCCGACACCTTAGCGTTGTACTCATTTTTAGTACACGAAACCCCTAGTACACCCCTCTGAGCCTATCTTTTCGTTTCCAACTTTAAGCATTTTACTTAATGGAAGAATTTGTTACACCCCACTTAAATGTACAACCAAATCGCCTTAGCCTTCCGTGTATGCGCTCATCTTTAGTGCATTATTGTTATTTGTTAAATCCTAAGTTAACTATCTAATTGATTACATGGTTGCTAAGTCGAGTCATATCTTTGTACATATTGTTTTGGGACGATTGGGACTCATGGGTAAGTACTTATTTTATGGAGTAATGGGGAAGAACATCATTTATTACCCCCATATGTACGTTAATCTTAAAAGTACTCCAAGTGTTTTGATTTTCTTAATTCGAGTCATTAGATTAGTTTATTGTAAAGTATGTAAAAATTCAAGTGTAAGGGGAATGTTGATTCCCTATGATGTATTATTTTGGATGGTAGGGTAAGAGTGTATGAAAAAAAAAATCGAAAAAAAATAGAAAAAGAAAAAAAAATATATAGAAAAAGAAATGAGAAAAAAAAAACATACGGACTACCATCCCTTTTTATTCTATGTTTATTTTATGTTTTTGTTATTTTTCATTTATTAGCTTAAGTCGAGTCTAGTCTTGGCTTAGCAACGCCATATTGTACATGTAATTAACCAAGATTGTTAACTCGCCACCAGTAAAAACTTCATTTATCCAACAAAACCGTGTATTTCATATCTCTACACCTAACGTTACAACCCTTTAAAAGACCTCTTTGATAGTTTATCCTAGGTGCTTACGCCATGTGGTGGAGGTTTGATCCTTTCCCAAGCTTATGGTAATCTATTTTGCTATGACAGGTAGTGAGAGATGTTTTCCATTTCCATATTGTAATTTACACTTTATTACACCCGAGAGATGTGAGTATCTAAACACTATTTGTGAGGTGCTAGTATATGACCTCCGTGCTTGTCTATTGGTCTTTAGTGGAACGATTATTTGTTGTAATTACTTTTATATTAGTGTTAAATGACCCCTAACTTGTATCTTGACTAGAATAAAAGCGCATTTGCTTGAGGACAAGCAAATCTCAAGTGTAAGGGTATATGATGAGGCGAAAAATGAACCACTTTTAGGGGGTCATTTAAGCCCGGAATTGAATTTATTTGATCAAATATTGCCCTAAATCGTTCCTTTTGTGATTTTAGGTACTTTGGGAGTGAAATCTGGAAAATGAAGCAATTCGGACGTTTTTGGAGCATAAAAGTGAAGAAAACGCCAAAGTCTTAATTTTCCTTGCTGGGAACAGTAGGTGACGGCGTCAAGAAGGAATTTCTGACGGCGTCAAGAGTAATTTCCATGACGACCCAGTACAGAATTGACGGCGTCACTAGATAGGGCGTCAAGAGTAAAATGCATGACGGCCTGGAAAATGCTAACACATGACGGCATCAAAAGTAGATCAAGGCAGTCCGAGAAGTATTTTGGCGGCGAGATGACGGCGTCACAAATTTTGTCTTGACGCCGTCAGACCCTATTTCCTATATATAGTTTTCTAATTTTCACATTAAAGAGAGAGAAGTTTTGGAGAAACCCTAAGTACGAACTTGGTACGAATTTTACTGGTTTTTCAAGGGTTCTAAGCCCTTGATCTCTTTCATGTGTAATTGAGATAAGTATTCTTTTAATTCAATCAATATGTCTATGTGTTGGTTGTCTATATCTTGTTCTTGTCTTAATTCCATCATGCTAGGCTAGATCTATCTTGTGTTTGCTTGGATCTAATGAAACCTAGATGTTAATTATGTGTTGATTACTTGTTTATGGTTGTATTGGATGAATGATTTCGATGTTAGGCTTAAGAAAACTGGCAGACTTCCAATTGGTAACATGCTTGAACGTCTTAGGAAACATGAACTGACGTGCACTAGGTTTTATTGGTTGTATTTAATGCATGAGTAAATTCTAATGATCCCATGTTAGGAGCTTCTTAGCCGGCTCGACATAGGAGTGAAGTAGGCACTCATAGGATTGGGGAATTAAGTGCGTCACCCAATGAATGGTATTAAGGAATACAATCCGTCATCCACGCAACTATAACAAGTAATTAACGTGTAAAAGATATCTAGGGAGTAGTGAAATCTAAGTAAACACATTTTCTCCACTTATTGCTCACAACCTTAGTTAATTTAGTTTATTTTCATTTATAGTATTTTATTTTGATTGCATCTTTAATATTGGGTTAGTTGACTAGCAACTAATTCCGCCCAAATCCTTCAAACCCGAGATTTTTACTTGCTTTCTAAAAAATATAAAAATACAAAAATAATCATCCCTCACCTTTAGAACTAGTATTTAGGTTTTTTAATCCTAGCGACACTATTCCTAGCTGAACGATCAATCCCCCGGTACTTGTCACTATACTATACTACAACGATCAGGTACACTGCCTGGTGGGGGTTGTAAGCTTCTCAAGATCCCTTGAGAGTTAAAGCCTGGTGCGATTCCCACGTATCAACGCTCAAGCCATTGACTAGCTTGATCCCGTAGAGAGAATTGGAATAGGCGTAATCGGGTTGTCTCTCTAGTTTCAACATCTAGGTCTATGGAATCTACGATTTTGAGGAAGTCCTTAAGATGTTGGTTTGGATCTTCGGAACGAAGTCCATGGAATGCACATCTGCTTTGCACCAACCGGATGGTGTCGGATCGCAAGGGGGTCACATTGGCTCCGGTGAGCTCAATGGTGTTTCGGTAGCCTTGGTGGCTGGGTCGGGAATACTCTCCTAAGGTTCGGGGCCTAAGAGGTTCTAGTGGTGGGTTTTGTTGTGGTGGGATGACGGGTTCAAAGATGTTCCCGTTGTCCATGATGTCGGGTGGTGAAGAGTTACGAACAAAGACACAAAGAATTAATATAGACTAAAGAAAACCTAACAATAAAAATAAAATCTTACTAGAAAGGAATCTAGCATGTAGACCTAATAAAAAGAGATTCTAACCTAGACAATAACTATTCCCCGGGCTGCGGCGCCAAAAACTTGATACGTGAGAATCGCACCAGGATTTACCTCTCAAGGGATCTTGAGAAGCTTACAACCCCCACCAGGCAGTGTACCTGATCGTTGTAGTATAGTATAGTGACAAGTACCCGGGGATTGATCGTTCAGCTTGGAATAGTATCGCTAGGATTAGAAAACCTAAATACTAGTTCTAAAGATGAGGGATGATTATTTTTGTATTTTTATATTTTTTAGAAAGCAAGTAAAAATCTCGGGTTTGAAGGATTTGGGCGGAATTAGTTGCTAGTCAACTAACCCAATACTAAAGATGCAATCAAAATAAAATACTTGAAATGAAAATAAACTAAATTAACTAAGGTTTCGAGCAATAAGTGGAGAAAATGTGTTTACTTAGATTTCACTACTCCCTAGATATCTTTTACACGTTAATTACTTGTTATAGTTGCGTGGATGACGGATTGTATTCCTTAATACCATTCATGGGGTGGCGCACTTAATTCCCCAATCCTATGAGTGCCTACTTCACTCCTATGTCGAGCAGGCTAAGAAGCTCCTAACATGGGATCATTAGAATTTACTCAAGCATTAAATACAACCAATAAAACCTAGTGCACGTCAGTTCATGTTTCCTAAGACGTTCAAGCATGTTACCATTTGGAGATCTGCCAGTTTTCTTAAGCCTAACATCGAAATCATTCATCCAGTACAACCATAAACAAGTAATCAACACATAATTAGCATCTAGGTTTCATTAGATCCAAGCAAAACAAGATAGATCTAGCCTAGCATGATGGAATTAAGATAAGAACAAGATATAGACAACCAACACATAGACATATTGATTGAATTAAAAGAATATTTATCTCAATTACACATGAAAGGGATCAAGGGCTTAGAACCCTTGAAAAACCTGTAAAATTCGTACCAAGTTCGTACTTAGGGTTTCTACAAAACTTCTCTCCTTTTAATGTGAAAATTAGAAAACTATATATAGGAAATAGGGTCTGACGGCGTCAAGACAAATCTTGTGACGCCGTCATCTCGCCGCCAAAATACTTCTCGGACTACCTTGATCTACTTTTGACACCGTCATGTGTTAGCATTTTCCAGGCCGTCATGCATTTTACTCTTGATGCCCTACCTTGTGACGCCGTCAATTCTGTACTGGGTCGTCATGGAAATTACTCTTGATGCCGTCAGAAATTCCTTCTTGACGCCGTCACCTACTGTTCCCAGCAAGGAAAATTAAGACTTTGGCGTTTTCTTCACTTTTATGCTCCAAAAACGTCCGAATTGCTTCCTTTTCCAGATTTCTCTCCCAAAGTACCTAAAATCACAAAAGGAACGATTTAGGGTAATATTTGATCAAATAAAGTCAATTTCGGGCTTAAATGACCCCCTAAAAGTGGTTCATTTTTCGCCTCATCAACCAATGTCGTTCATCAGTGCCAACCCAAAATCTTTGACGTCCAAACCCAAAATAAGCCGCAAGAGTGGCCATCTGAATGACTACAAATCATACCTGTAGTCTCTCCACATCTGATGGACCAATGTCTGTGTTCATCAGTGTGCCAGCAATTGCTTGACGGAGCTGGAATTGCTTGAAAGACAGTACCCACACCACTGCTTGAAGCGGAAGACCTTTATTTTGTGATGCACGTGTACACGCTTCTAATGTCAGTTTCTGGCAATCCAGCACTCCACATATTTTCTCCTGGTCTACTTCCTTTTATCCATGGATGTGCCTACAACCATTATTCCAACGATATATTAGAATAAATCTTCACAACTCATCCATCAAGTAAAGAATTCACGTACTGCTTTACACATGTCCCCTCCTACAATTGTTTGTATAAACACGAAAATGAATAATAACATATTACTATTAATTTTCATATGAAACTAAATCCACATATTCCTATTGATCTTGAAACATATTACTATAAATTCTCATATGAAATTACTCACATTCCATCATTTTTAAACGACAGAAACATAATCCATTGCCAAATTTCATGCTTACTTCTTGAGCTATAATCAAAACTAATCATATTAAGATAAACTATCACCAAGCGTAAAATCTTAACTCAATGAGCAACAAACCTAACAATCAAAAACAGCTCGGACATGACTGCTGTAGGCAATGACAGCCCGGATATAGAATTGAAGTTGGGCAGGTGGGAGAGCACGAAATGGATAGAAGCAAAGATCATGATGAAATAGGTCAGCTTGATACCTTGGTAGTTGTCGATGCAAACCAGATCATGGAACTTCTTTAATGATTTTCCTCGGTGACCTTATACACAGTGTTCACCTCAACTTCAACGATTAGCTGCTGTGGAACCACTATGTAAAGACCAAGCTTTTCCCTCCTCATCATTGTCCTACTGATCTGCAACAATAAAAAGCAACAATCACATCTGAATTTAATTAAATGTGGTCTAAAAAAGAAATATTAAGAAGTATGTAAAATAGAACATACCTTCTTCCTCATGGAATAGAACATACCTCGTTCCTCACGACATACAAACATTGTAACTATATCAATCAAAGCATCTATTAAAACCCATAGCTTTTACCACATAAGATCTTAAATAAGCAATTCCACTGTTTTAAACAACCACTGATTATAAACAACTATTACCCTAACAGATAAGCAAACAACAATTAAATGAAAAGAAAATGGTCATTAACTAAATGCAAGTAAAAAATGAAACAAAATGAGGCTCAGAGCTGCGAATGTTGAATCACTGGCGAATACTTGCAATGGCTTCAACCACCATCTGAGTATGGATGTCTTGCCAAGGTACGGGCCTCAGCACAATATCCCAACCAGGATATAGGCCATGGCTGCAACCACAATTTAAGTCAGGTTGCCCTGCCAAGTTGCCGATGTTGGTAAATTACGGTAAAAGAAAATGCAGCTAATTATCATCATTGCCTTGCTAAATAGACAACTAAGTCGCCTATTTCATTTTTGGTTTATACAGCCTTACACCACCAATACAAAACTCCCGCCATGGCTGCAACCACATCTTTAGTGTGGCTGCCACGCCAAGATATGGAGATGGCCGGCATGGCTTCAACCATTATAAAGCAAAGGCATACAACCAAAATGGCATCCAACCGGCCGTGGCTGCAAACACGACATCGTCATGTCAAACCCACAAACATTAAACACTTTCGAAACTGCTTATTTATTGGATCTATCATGCAATAAGCAGTTGGATATAGAAACTGCTTATTTAATTTTTGTTGCATGATAAGCAATTTAAACCTCGTATCAAAAGCTTATTAGTATCAAGTATCAGGTAAGATTTTCTGTTCTAAAAATCTGATTAACATGACCTGCTTGTAACAACTAACCAACACCTTAATGCCAAAATTAACCTAGTAGCTCAAGAATAAATTAGGGGTTTTGTTAGTTTTTACATTTATAAACCTAAAAATCATATTCTTTAAACTATTAATAGAACCCTGAAATTATAAGAAACCCCTAATTTCAAAATTCAATAATTTGAACCATCAACCAAGCCACGAAATGATAAGAAAACCCTAATTTCAAAATTCAATTTAGCCATTAACAAAACCCTCAAATGATAAGAAAACCCTAATTTGAAAATTCAACCTTTTTTATTTTGTATAAAGAATCTGGTACCTTTATGAAGATTTTAACTCATGTGCCGGATGGAACCTTTAATAAGAAGGGTGTGAGATATGAGATGGTTCTAGAGAGAACCACACAGAAGTATTAAAAATCAGTGATACTATTGCTCCCTTCACAGACAACTGTAGTAACCATTTTGGTCGGATCGAACGGCGACGAGTTTATCTTTCGGAGATGTACCAGTCGGATCTCAAAGAAAGAGAGGGTATGATGAATAGTGTGGGTCGGGCAAGAGAAACCAAAATTCTCATTCGGAGTTGGGTGGGTCGGGTCAGGAAAGAAAGTTGCACCCACATAGTCCAATGAATGTAATAATGTATAATGTATTAATGTATAATGAGCTTTCGCAACTATAGCTTTTGTGTGAAGATTAGGTGATTTGTCGCTAAACTATTTCATGCTTGATAAGTAAACGTTTACATAAAAGTTATCATCATCAACTTTTAACCTGTATGGCAGTATTGACCGACAAAGTAAAGCTCAAACGTTATACAAAAAGTATTGGTTTTCTTATATCAGAAATTAAACTTTTTTCCCGTTTTGAATTAAATGTTTTTAAAATGTTGCTTCTAGTGAAAGGTTTGTTGAATTGGTAAACGATAATATTAAATAATCAACGTCAACCTTTGAATAGTACGGATCCACAAGAAGAGGGGACGAAATGATGTTTGATTAGTTAGTTACCACGCGCCTATGTTTTTGAGTGTTTTAAAGTTTCTCTGAAAGTTCACAGATGTATACGGGGACAAACTCACATGGTAGTCAAGTGTTTCGCGGGTCATACGTCTACACCTGATTTTAAATTACGAAGTGTAAACTTTTAATAAAATGTTTTTTGGCACGTACGACCTCTGATTTTATCTAATAAGTTTTTTATCGGCAATTAAATACTCATAATCATAAAAAGAAATTGTGCAACATATAGGGACGGAGCCAACACCAACTATGACCGGGTGCACAAATTTTTTTGAACCGTAATATAGAAACATATTTCGATAGACCGGATGCATTTAAGATACGTTTAAGAAAAATTTATATTTTCATCAAAATTAACACTACATCGTAAAAATTCATAAGGGTCTCGGGCACCCGCGTGAACCCTCTGGCTCCGTCCCTAACACCCTCACAAAAATTCTGAATCTGTCTCTGGATGTACACAATTTTTTTTTTTTTTTTTTTTGGAAGTATGACCGTGGTCATTTCGACTTTTCTTTAGCCACTTCCAAAAACATCGGTTGCCTTACCAGTATGCTGCTTTAGTTGTTGTAAATCAGTTCTAGTTAACCACTTATGGTTAGAATGTTTAATTTAACCAAAGCTTTGTTAATTACTTGTTTAAATTATCTAACCATTCGATTTGGAATATCTTGTATCGAACCGTATCAGACAATGAATCACATATTTATTTTAAAGGTTCACTCAACATTGACTATCATGCATACGTACTGCACTAGAAGGTAAAGAATCCATTTTAGACACGCATATGAGTCATCATATTCGTATTTATGGAATTTTGGTTTTTAGTTTATAAATTTGTATAAATTCTAAGTAAACGTAGTATACTTTAAATGTGGAAAGCCTAAAGGAATTGTGTGTTTTCAATCGGGAAAATTGACGCTACAACTTTTTCTAGATTCTATTTCTTTACGTATTTGAGTTCTCAACTTGTCATTTGCTTCTTTTGGCTTTTAACTTTTCATTTTATATCCCACCTACTCATAACTCATTAGTCATGTCCATGATCAAATGTTTCACTTTTTTCTTCAACATAATATATATAACTTCTACAATTTTTTACTTGTTTAAACAAAAAAACTATGACGGTAATTAGAATGTGCAAATGAGTCGGCCGCACAGGGTCATCATTTGTAAATGACCTCCAATTTAGTGTATGTCTATTACTATTTATATATGTCTAAGTATATTTATATATGTATAACTTGCATTATATAGCTCTTTTTAAATATTATGTGAGGGGCATCCGATTTAGTATATGTTTATTAATATTTATACATGTTTAAGTATATTATGTTTTGAATTTTTTATAATAGTTAAACTTTTTGTGATTTATGAGGCTTCATTCTTAGTTTCGCACCGGGCCACCCAAATCAATAGAACGGCTGTGCAAAGAAACATAAATATTTTGTGATATATAGTCATATATGTACTCATGTTGAATGTTGATTATTTGTTTTGTTTCTAGGTACATTTTATATTACGTTTACCAGAGTTGGTTACATTTACGGTGTTAATTTTTTATCCGCACACATGTGTAATGTCCTTCTTTGAAAATTCGAGAGTATAATGACATGATATCAACCATAACCCAAAACCTTATCGACTATAACAAGTGGTTATAAATTCATTGTTGTTGATGAAAACGACTTATGTATCATTAGACAAACAATAACGACCTCGATAGGGTTTGCATGTTTTGTATCAATTAGGGTGAACAACGAACATTTGATGCCTACAAGTGTTGATTGATTGTTTTAAACTAATCATGTCTTGTCTTGTTTAGTTGTTTTTTCTTTAGTTTTGACCTACGCAAATTATTTGAAGAAACAACACAAGATTATTTGAAGAAACAGGTCTTTTCATGAAAAAATTGGATCCAAAATTCAGGTGAATTGGCTTCATCATCACTTCCTTAGTTTTTGTGTTCTTGGTGTTTTTTTGTTTTAGTGTTTCTATCTCTGATACTCTATATCTTAAAGCCCGTTATTTGTTGTTGTTTTTGTTCGCCTTTGTGGCTTAATAAATTCTTTGCTTCTTCCAAAATAATAATAATAATAATAATAATAATAATAATAATAATAATAATAATAATAAAATAAGCTATCTATTTACGACGAGAAAAATAATTAAAATGAGAAAGGAAGAGATAATTTTAGTCACACATTTCAAATGAGAGGATTATGATTATTATTATTATTATTATTATTATTATTATTATTATTATTATATGTGCATACAAAAATGTGTGATTGTGATTATTTATCATATATCTCATTTTAATTACTCATTCGAGCCTAACTTATGTATAAGAAAGCTACCTTTCGTTAATTATAAACAACTGTAGAGTGGACACACAGTGACACGAACCTTTGTAAAAAAGAAAGTTTTTACGGTTTGCTTTTGTGTGACAGTGGGCTCAGACCCTATAGATTATCCCATCAAAATGTTGAGATAGATGATAAAGAAACGTGTAAGAACTAAAATGAATATGAGTGAGCTCTATAGGTGTATTATATTAGACAAATCTTAAATTAGTTTTCTCAAAAAAAAAAAAAAAAAAAAAAAAAAATGCTTAAACAAAAACCACATCTAAGTTCGGTGATTATTAAATTATTGTGATCATAAGAGTTACACGTATAGCTTATGTGATACATCAAACTTTTAATTTAATGCATTTGGAATTAATTCATGATATATTACTGTTTAATGATGTTGATTTTGTAACTATTTTGTCGTTAATTACACTTCATTTTACACTCTTAAACCTTTAATTACATATTAAAAAAAGTGTTAGTATATTTATTTAATTTTTTTCATAGAAAGAAACTTATAACAACGTGGACAAAACTCCAACGCTTGGTTTAGTGGGCAATGCCTTAAAGAGTTAGATAGCTTAATGTGGATAATGAAATTTAATAGTCGCTTTAAAATTAACACGAATGTGTATCGATTGTGGAGATTCTAAAAAAATAGGTTTTGTTAACGAAAGCCTTTAGAGCTGTGGTTACTATAATCATTTTTACTACAATTATTTGTAAGAAACTAATTCACCCAATGAGAATGAAGTATTTGTTGTGTATCTAGATTTTTAGAGATTTCATCAACTTTAATCGGAAATGTTATCCAATAAAAATCATTTATTAGTTCAAATGTAATAAAATCAAGCTATTAACAACAACTTTTAAGGCTGTCATTAGCAAAACCTTATAAAAATTACTAATAAGTATTCTGGTCAAGAATAGCACATTAGTGATTTTGAGATAAACTATGATCATTAGTAAAACTACTATATATACCACATATAAAGCGAAAACATATATATTTAAAACTAAAAAACTTAAAAAATAGTAATATTGTTAGAATAAAATGCTTTTACTGATAAAGGCATATTAAATATATAATTACAATGTAAACAATTAACTTTCTTTATTCTCACTTACTTCACACATATATATAAACAAAAATTATTGCACACACAATTAAAGATAATATACACTGTTGTTTTTGTGCACGAGTAATCTTCTAGTTTTTTAAAATTAAATTTTGTGTGTTTATTCAAAAAGAACAAAAAAGAACGGTACAAAAAATGAAAGTCAATCCTTTATTATTTTGTACTCCGGAATCCGGATGCACATATAATGATCATATCTTAAATAAAATTAAGATTTTATATATAAAAACTAAGATGTAATGACATTATCTTATAACTACTGGTTAAGCATATATATACATTGTAAAATAAACCAATTATTAAGCCATAATTAGTATGAGGATAAACAAATAATTGCTACATATATCTCTAATAATGACCATCAGTTGGAGATAAACTTGTCCCACAAAATGCATTCCCCTTGCCCATGGATCCGTCACACCTAGTTACCAGCTCTTGATGTTTTGTCCTTGAGTGTTTTGAGTTTTTTGAGAGTGTTTGATTTTTTCAGTACTTTTTTATTTTATTTTTCCCTCAAGGGTTTGTTTGAGGCTAATTGTTTACATGTAGGAACCTAGGATTAGAAATATTACTCCGTCTCTTAATAACTGTTTACATGTAGGAACCTAGAAATATTACTCCCCCTATTTCACAATAATTGTTTGCATTGTTATTTTGGAAAACTCACTCGAAAACTGACCCGAACAGACAAATCAATCGAAACCGGGCCAAACCGAACCAAACTGACCTTATAAGGTTCGGTTTCGGTTTCGATAGCTTTTACTTGGTTTTCGAATCTCGGTTCACTTTTTACCCTTATTCAAATTTCGGGTCGGGTCGGATTTGGTCGGGTTTGACCTGTTGCTGAGCCCTATTTTGGAATGTTCTAAAATAGTGTCTACAATTCAATTCAACCAGTGAGAAGAGGTTTTAGTGAGAATATATGATGATATTTAATTGGTGGAGAATGGAGTTAGTGAGATTTTCTAAAATTTTGTACATATTGAAAATGAATATTTATTATTATTTTTTGAATAATGATTGCATTAAAAACAGAAACCATCTATAAATGAGCTAGAAGAGAAATTACATTAGCTTATTTAACCAAGAATACTACCAATTAACTTTACGTCTCTACATTTAAGTCAAGAAAAAGAACAAATATGAATGAAATCGAAAAGATCACTCTTCCTCGTAGGATGAGAATTAAAAACACTATTTCAATGCCGCCATAAGACCCACAAAGAAGCCACAATAATGACATACACATGATCTTTAGAATCCTTTGAAGCTAGCCAATCATCGATCCAACTAGTACCAACTACCAACCATAGGACCCTATATATAAATTTGATATATATAAATAATAATAATAATAATAATAATAATAATAATAAGTCACAATGACAAAAACGTTTAATTAACTATCATGTCGATGAATATACATACCTAAAGAAATAATGTCGATATTATACATGCCTAATCTAGAAAGTTACATATCTACAATTAAAAAAATAAAAGGACAAACTATGCAACGGCTATATATGCCTATATTCCCATATTTTTTGCATGTTTCTGCTGAGAAACAAACAACTTTTTCTTCTAACGTCTATTAAACGGGTAAACAAATGAGGTTCCTTTATGTCAGGTAATACGACAAGGGCAGACCTTTTCGACTTACATGTACGCTAACTCACCGTGTTAATCCTGACACCGTTTCCAAAAATGCTATATCCATCTCAAAATATATACATTTAGCGAGGTTCAAACATTTGACCAAAACTATTTGTGTCCAAAAAGTTTAACAAATGTAGAATTGTCATACAAAAGTGTTGGTATACTATGATGAGAACTTAAATTACAATAGCGTTTAGGAATATTTTTAAGAAAAATAAGAAGCACATTTTAGATGTGTTAACTTCTTTTTTCATTTCTATAGTGATACTGATTGGTTTATAATCATTACTGAAAAATGAAAATTAAGATCGACCCCTAAAAAGATAATACTACTTGATTCCACTAGAGAATAGTAGTAGACTAGTAGTTGAATACTCAAAATGATACTATCTGTGATTAATTTAAAGGAATTATTTTGATCACATGATTTCAAGAATCAAACTGACATCCGAATATGAACAATTTGGTTGTGTTTTCTTACTACCTGTCAACATCCTAGATTCTAGGAATAATTAATTTGTAACGTATTTTAATGAAAGGTGACATCTGGGATGTTGCCATTTTAGACCAGTGCCGATGGTCTCGTCAGTTTGTCAACCACAAACCGACGAGAGTCAGTTTTATGACACCGATGGCACCGCCTCGTTGGTGGTGCGTCGGTTAGGTGTTCTTTGGTTTGGTGACGAGCAAGGGACGAGGTGGTGTGGGGCTCGTTTGTGTTTTGTGTGTATGTATAATATTGTGAGGTATATTTGTGTAGTGACATGGAAAGAGACACATCACGATTGGCATAGGTATGCCAGTTTGAGACGTGTTGATGTGACGTTGAGGTGGTACAATTGACACACAAACTAACGTGTTACGGTTGCGAGTGGTCTTAAAAACGCTCATGAACTTCCTACAATTTTAACCTAAGGTGACATCTGAAGATAAGTTATGGTAACACAAATAAGTTAATATTTAAAAATTTGTTTATATCCATACATCAATTAAATATCGATAAGTAATAACTTAACAAATACTCTTCATACGTTCAAAAGAACTGTTCACCTTTACCATTTTAGTTTGTTTTAAAATATGTGTCAACTTCCGAATTACAACTAATGTGAACATTTATAAATTAAAAAGAGGACGTTTGATTGATTCACATTAAAATCTTAATACTTTCGTAAAACTTTATGCAATTATCGAAAGTGACACTTATTTTATGACGGATTTGACCTCACCCACAACTCCACCCGGCACCCTCATTGAACTACCCACCATCATCTCCACCAAATCATGTGATTATTATTTCGTTCATGGGTCATTTCATGCCAAAAAAGCACACATTAACTCGTTAACACAATTGGTTTTGAGCCAATTATTTTGTTCTCCGTACAAAAAGCAAAAAAGTATACAGTAATAAATCATAAAGTGATCAATACGCTTGGAAAAAGTATACAATAGAGCTTAAAAGCCCTAAATGGTTCTTCATAGGCCTGCGTCCTGTTTTAGGCCCTCAAAGCCATGGCCCATTAGCCCATAACAATTTGCAGATTTTAGTCTAGAGTTATAGGGTAAAGATCCAGTGAGAAGAAAACTTAAAATGAGAATAATGAGAAATAATTATAACCACATATTTGAGATACATCGACTTGAATTAGATGCATCTCTATTCATTTAGATGAATCCCACTTAGTTTCGAAAGTGATTTTGAAGTGAAAACGATGCATAGTAGTACTAACAACAAATTTGGCCCGCAGAGGACGAAAAATACATAGGATTCGTCTAACTTGATGAAATGCATCTAATACATGTATATGCATCTAATTTTTAGCTAGAAAATATATCATGGTGCATCTAAAAGATTAGGGATGCATCTAATTCAAGTCGACGCATCTCTAATGTGTATTTATTGGTATTTCTCATCCTTCTCATCTTAAGGTTTCTTCTCATTTGATCCTAAGTCTAGAGTTATATGCATTAATATACGGAACTTGTCAAGTTTGATTAGAAGGACCAAAGTGTAATGTATTTGTTTTTTGAAGAGCCAATTTACATTTTTATTTAACTTTCGTTAATAACGTCTACCACTACAAGGTGTAAGCGTTAAAAATGTACTTATGGCTAAAATTTTAGGAGGGCCATGATCCCTCCCGGTCCTCACTAAGTTCCGTCCTTATAAATGGAATTTACGAAAAGATGCACAAATGGCCATTTTTTTTTCTTTGCACTTGTTTCTATTAAGTTGTTTGCAGTATCAGTTGATGTTACTTGTTAACTATCAAATGACATCCACAAAAATCATCTTTGAAAGAGATAGAATGTTGTCATATCTTAAATAAAAGAAGCTTATTACCAAGTTCATTAAGATGTTGACGGAAACATGTCTTCCAAAAGAAGATGTTTACGGTGACATGAAAGAAACGTTATCATGTCAATAATAAAGTACCTGTAGCAAGGGTACTTTAACATTTTTTGTTGTATTAAAGATTCCAAAGGTCTACTAATCAGATTTACATAAAGAGAATATTACTTGATTAACTAGTTTGCTCCCCATGTTCATTTGCTCGCTACTCCACCAACATAGCAAGCAAAACCACTTTTATAATTGCCATTCATTGGTTGGCTTTTCTTAATATACCATGGAGAGTAAATGGATGGAGAGCAAATAATTTTGCTTTTTACATTCACTTGTCAAAACACAACGAGCAAATGAGCATGAAGAGCAAACTAGTTTGCTTGCTACCATCCACTTATCAACACACGAAAATGTTTTAAGCATGGAGAGAGCGAGCAAATGAGCATGGAGAGCAAACTAGTTTGCTTGCTACATGGCAAATCGGATGGAGAGAGCGAGCAAATGAACATGGAGAGCAAACTAGTTTGCTTACCATGTACACGTGTCACCATCTTATTAAATTTGGAAATCAAAAACTAAAACATGTCAACGGAGTGGATAGCAAAAAATGTGGCGAGCAAACCAATTTGCTAGCCATGTCTGTTTTCGTGAAATTTGGTAATATGCTAGCCATATAGTTCATTTTAGAAATTTCCTCTAATTTTAACGTTGTCGAACATACCACAACCAAAAGCTACAAGCTCCATCTCGAAACATAAAGTCAACAACAAAAGCCATGAATCGAACTTACTATTTACCATAAATCAACAACCGCCTCTTATTAGTTGCACAAATAGTGGTCCTCTAAACTTACCCATGATCAGATTGATGCACAAGTGTTGTCCTTGGGTAACCAAAAATTTTACCATAACGAATTGACTAGCAAAGATCAGTACTTAACTATGATGATCAAGAAATCATTTTAAGAACTTGTAAAAATACTATATAATTGTTGTTTATTTCTTCATGATTTATTTGAAATAATGTATTCCTCTAACTGAAAGTAGGTATTATTTCCCCTTGAATCAATCTGTGTATTCCACTATGAAATATATAGAGAGTACATAGGGTAAATACAAATGGATCAAGCTCTAAAATACGTATACAATAGTGGGCTATGGGCCTATACAAATTGAGTCAAAGATAATACAAATATAATACACTATAGTCACGTTAATACTAACAACTTCATCTAACTCATTATATTGAAAAACAACTCCTTATAACAAAGTAGAAATGGATTGATGAACAGTCTCGCTTGTAATCAATAGATCTAGGCATCAATTTTGGTATATCTAAAATGAGAGTTGATTTGTACACTCTTATTTTTTATTTGTACATTCAATGTATAAGTAATGATACAAATGTCTAATGCAATAATTGGTGTGTCTCAATCAAGAGGGAAAGCGTATTGCAGTTCAAATCAATTCCCCTTGACAATCATTAAAAAGATTGCAATTAAATTCTAAAATGATTTACATCAAGGTAGTAGGTAAGCGGGCAACAAGCTGCGCCGCCACCCCTTTCTGAATAGCAAACCCTATTCTACTGAAAATACTAAGTTACTAACTAAGCTTTACAAACAGGCAACATACTGTAACCTTGCTTCCGAAACTGCAAAACACACAAACCTTGACCGGCCTAAGAAATAATTGCGAGGTTCGTCTCCTTAAGAAGAAGGGTACATAAATTGTTTAGACAACCATCAAAGACCGTATTTCACAGCCATACGAGACCAGAAATCTTTAAGGTCCAGACATAAATTAAGCTAAAAACAAATAGAAACATAATTCTTGCAACAAAAAATTCGTAAAATGATGCGTCATGATGACTACTGGCTTAAAATATGGGATGATTTTAAAATTAAGAGAGATAATTTCATATATTAACATGACACGTTATTTAGTGAATATGGTTTTGTAAAAATTATGTGATCATATCATTGCTTTATTAAAACTTACATAAACCTCATTATGCATAATATATCGGTCTTTATGATTAGTATGCATATGTATATTTTTCATAAGTATATTATGCATAGTTAGAAGTAGTTATAAAGCTCGTTTATAGCTTTTAACTTATCTAGTTCGTAAAATACATACATTAGAACTACAATAAGAATACTCATGTAGTCATGTTAAGAAGGAACTAGGATGTAGACAATCATACCTTTTTACTTGAAGGTAAGATAACTACATTCAAAACAGGTAAAACTCTCGCTTAAAGAACAAGTGAAATGACCATCCCGAAAGGATTATTGAAAAGTTGAACATCTAGTAACACAGTTAGATACCGAACAAGACATTTGCTAGGGACACTGAATCGCGGAAAATTAACCAAGTCTTTGAAACTAATGATATCATTACCATTTGAGCATGACATAACTTACTGCTAATTGAGTTAGCAGCATAAAGGAAGAAGCTTTCATCGAATTTCTGCCTCAAAACTCAAAACTACAACCTTTTATTCATACGGTACACAACGATTATATATCTACACATATGTCGTAACAATATCATATGCAACATTAACAATGTAAACAAATCAAAACTGTTTTTATCCTAAACCTATTTCTATAATCCATAAGACTATAACCATCTTAGGGTGATCCTTTTGTCGATGGATGCTCCTATTACACTCATAGTCTCTGAAGGATGAGAACCAACTATGTAGCATCTACACCGAGATTTCAAGTATTGTATGCGTCATTAGTCTGATCCTTTGTAGGAACTACCCGTAATAGGCGAACTTGCAAAACGGATCTGTTTATCATAAAGAGATTCGTCGTTCCTGACCCTGCTTCACCTTATACCAAAGAATTATGCTTCTTCAGACGTCTTGACCGGAGTCCATTCCTTATTTGTGACAACTTCTTTCTTTGCGCGAGACATGAGTCCAAGAATATAACCAACTATAAGACTAAATAATAAAACACCAACACCTTTAACGTACCACAAAACTGATGTTTTCCCTTCTGTACCCTTTTCATTGTTGTTGTCTGTACCATCGTTAGCGATTACATTAGTAATCTTACCATTTACGACTTCCCCAGATGCCATGATCTCCAACGCGTCATGAACCTCTCCATCATGGTTTCCGATGTAAGTTAATGTTAGCCTCTCTTTGTTTGCAGTGAGTCTGGTATACCCAAACTCACCACCTCTGTATATTGAGCGGGCCGGTTGTGGGAATACTGGCATGTCAGGGTGGTTAGATCTCGGCTCCCAAGTGGGTTGCCACTCCGCGCCCGCCATCCCAATTACTACATGTACTGGCCCACTCCCACAAGTGTAATTTTTTATTGGACAAAAACGTTCGTACCTATGAACATGGCCCCATAGAGCCATGGTTACATTATTGTCCACCAACAAGGGTTCCAAATGCTCGAGCATTTTCTCCCTTATCGGACGGTCCCGCTCCTCGTTGCTTGTAGTGTACATTGGTCTATGACCTTGAAACACGACAAAAGGCGTTTTGACGCGGTCAACAGACTCCAAATCCTTCTTTAAGAAATCGTATTGTTTACTCCCTTTTAAAAAATTCGTTTCGGTTGACATATACACAAAATGAACAACTCCGAAATCAAACGAGTAGTATAGGTTTCGGGTCGCTGGGGCCCGTGACCCGGTCGGTTCAGACGAGTTCCCAGGCATGTTGAATTTTAAACTATATGGTACTCCACATTCACCACCCCCGTCTTTCCCAAAAAGATACATAGCCCAGTCTGGTTTCCACGGTTGCATCGGCCAATCATATTCATGATTTCCCATACAAACATGATAAGGGACTTTCGAAGCCACGGGCTCGATTTGGTTAAAGAAATGGTCCCATATCCATGAGTGACCACGCGCGTAGCTTATATCTCCTATATGGGAAATGAGAGCGGGTTTATCACCTAGTGCTTCAATGTCACGTGCGATCCAGTTTATGGTTGAAATGCTTTCGTCTTGTGTTCTTATGTAGGTGGTGTATGGTGTTGTCGTTCCCATGTCTCCGTATAAGAATGCTATTGTTTCACCTGAATTGTCGTCTGGTGAAACGAAGGTGAAAGTTTTGCTCCAACCGTCTGCATCACTTCCCACCTGTTATATCAAAATGTTATTACTAACAAGCAGACAGAAAATTTCAGACAAACTTGACTATAAGTTGGATACTAATGGGTTGTTTGGGATTACTTATTCCAAACTGGTTATCTGCTTAAAGAATAATCAGGCATCAACCTACTACTTACATGTGCTTATTTGCTTCAAAATAAACAGATACATAGTTTTATCAAAGCATTAAAAACCGCTATTCAGCTTAATTACGAGACTAGACCAGTCGCTCAGCTTCGCTACCTTTCTTGGACCAAAAAAGTTGATTTTACAAAATTAGACCGAGCGACTGACGACTTTTTTACTTTTGATAAAAATTCGACAAGTGGCAAAAAAAAGTCGCTTAAAAGTACAAAAAAAGCTTAATTTAGTACAAAAAGTACAAAAGCAAAAAAAAAAAAGTCGCTTACTTTTTTTGCCACTTGTCGAATTTTTATCAAAAGTAAAAAAGTCGCCGGTCGCTCGGTCTAGTTGGGGAATAGAGACTTTTTTTGTCCAAGAAAGATAGTCAATTTGAGCGACTGGTCTAGTCTCGTAATTTTCCCAAAGAAAGTAAGCCCTTTAATAAGTAATCGCATACACCCTCTAAACAAAATTGTATTAACGTTACAACAATGAATCTGTGCTATTACAATTTGCTAGCTTCTTTACAACCAGTCAACTTAATAATGCACAAATTCATCTCCAAAGTAAAGGGTAACTCGCTAGGTAGCATTGAAAATGGAAAATAAAAATTCGTTATGGTACATTCGTAAAGGAAGTGTTCGTTTTAGTTGCGACAATCCATGTCTGCTATAGAAAAGGCAGGGGGCAATAAAATGAACAGATTAATTTTGCAAATGGAACAATTTCTATTCTTTGTATTTACTCTAACAGTCTAACTATGCACCTAACTGAACAAGACAGTTCACCAAATTCTTAAGTTTTGAAAAGCTTACATCTCACTACCATAGCTTGAAACTGTAAACGTTTTTGGTTCAAAGTCCATAAATCAAGACACAGAACCCTATGTATTGTAACTTGACTCGGTTGTGGTTTTAAATCTATCAAATTCTTTTGAGATCACATATTTTGATCAATTACAACTTGCACGAGTCAGCTAACATGCACCTTCAAGTCCTGGCTTTCTAGCCGTTAAAGTGCAGAAGTTCAAAAACAACACGGTATCGAAAACCTAAAAGTTCAAATCCAGCATGCAGTAATACTACAATTGATTATCATTGAGGGGCTAGAAGTGTTTGATTGTATATTAAAGTTCTAGGGGTGTTTGACATTGCATTTTGTAAATGATTTTGTGATAGGGATAATCAGCTAAAATAACCAGCTGTAACAAAACGAAGAGATAGTGTTTGAACAAATTTATGTTGTTTGATACTGTGAAAATCAGAAACCATTAGAATCATCCTGCTAGAGCTGCTCCTAAACTAATTATCCAAGATTTATGACATAATCAAATTACATAGCGGATGACGGGTATTTGGGGTTGCCAATTAAAATTGCTAATGCTTTTCGCAAAATCAGACAATAACGAGTTTAGAATAAGCAACTCTAAACGTTCAAAGCTGCTTACGTCATCATCAATTAATCAGATAAGCAGTTTGAAACTTTGAATGACCAAATCGCAAAACACCCTCAAAACTTTTTCTATACTCTTATCAAAAAACACAATTAGTGGATAACCATTTTCGGAAAGCAATCCAAGATACCCCCTAACTACAAAAACTCAAAATGGGAAGTGTCCCTCGTAACAAAAGTTAAGAAACGGGCATGTGCTCTATACTACTAGTTCCTTACGTCCAACAAACTCCTTTATATTACCAACTATACACAACTCGAAAACCAATCATTAGCATATAACAACTAATCAATCTCAACTACATTGACACCAAACATGACCATTAACAACACAATCCGAAAAAACATGTTACCTCATAAAAGTATCTCTTTCCGGGCTCCAAATCCACCATAACCCCATCATGTATAAACCCGGGATCCCTCCATCCTAAACTACTATTCGCCGGTGCATGACACATATCCTCCCTCTCATACCGCCCCACCCGACTTCCCACGACCCGACCCATCCGACCCGAATCCAACCCATATCTCACAAACCTCTCCCTCCCATCACCACTCACAAACATCACCCTCATCTCACCCACCCGACCCGTCAACGCCAAATGCACCTGATCCACCCCATGACCCGACCCACCACCCGACCCGACTTCCAAAACCTCACTTTCTGCCAACAAATGCTTGGGCTGAGGCAACGGGTTATGATCATGATCCAATCGGGTCGGTATGATCTCAGACTCGCTCCATCTAAACACCCGAAACTTGTACCCGGATCTCAAGTTGACCAAAGGGAGATCCACCCGACCCGACCCGGATTCCCAACCGGGCGACGCGTTCAAGTAAAGGTACCCAATATAGTCACGTAAAGACGAACTGGGTGGTGAGTAGATTCCAAGCCAGTCGAGTTTTGAAGGTGAGTCAACTTGTGACCAGGCTATACTGACTGAATTGGTGTTGGTTTTAGATTTAGTGACTGAAATTTGTGTCGCTGAGATTGATGAAAATGTGATGATGATGAATATGAGGATTGGGATAATAAGGGGGGTGTTTGGATTCATGATTTGTGAATTTGAAGATGGTGGTCTGATGAAAATTTTGATGGATTTGTGTTTTGAGTGGAGTTTAAGGAAGATTTTTAGGGGGGTGTTTGGTTAAGGTTTGTTGGTTTGTCGTATTCGAAGACAAAAGTGAAGGTGAGAGATGTGGTTTGTGGAGATTGGTGATTGGTTGGATGCATAGATTGGTTGTACTGTCAAATATAGTAGTTTTGAGTTTATAGAATTTTGCCGAATTGTATTGGTATGGGGCAAAACTAAAAAACATACAACGGCCAAAAAAGAAAACGGGCCAAATCTTTTTTTCTTCATATTCTTGTGGAGAGTAATTGTTTGGGATTTTTTTTATTTTTTATTTTTTTTATTATTATTTTTTTTTTTTTAAAATAAACACTTTACCTTTACTTTTATCAAAATAAGTCATTTAAATTCGTTTTATAAAAATCGACGAAGGCAAACCAACATGGGCGAGCAAGCATTTGTTCACCATGTTCTTTGTCTTATAGCTAAAAACGGCGAGCAAACATTGAGCTAGCAAGCATTTGCTCTCTGTATTCTTTGTCTTGTAGTGAAAAAGTCTTTGCCTTCTTTTAAAAAGGCAACCAAAAGGAGAGCGCGAGCAAATCTCAAATTCTCGAAGTGTCGATTTGGTAAACGTGTTTGAAAGTGTTTATTTTTGTAATTGAGTGTGAGAAATGTTTTTCTATTGTAATTGATTTGAATTCTTTTTCCTGGATAATTATCTTGATTGTTTTTTACTCTCTCCGTCCCATATTAAGTGTCCATTTTTATAATGTATAAAGTTTTAGGAGATTCCACTAATTAAACTCTCCACCAATCAAATATTATTTTTACCCACTAAAGTCTTATCTTATTGGTTAAAAAGTACAAGTAGACATTTAATTTGGGACATCCAAAGATTCTATTGTGAACACTTAATATGAGACGGATGGAGTAGTTATTTTTCCGTCATTTTAAAATATGTATCTAATAAGGTTTGTACTAGACTACTTGGTGATGTTTTCTTGGAAAAAGGTAGTGATTGAACTGATATAAGGGTGTGTTTGGTATACCATTTTGGAGTGGGTTTTGCTTTGATTTGACATTTAATAATTGTTTAGTTGCAATCTAAAGGTTATGATTTTGGAGTCAATACCTTAATGGTGATGGTGGGGTTGTGTAAAAGTAAAAGGGTAAGGTATGTTTTTTAAGAATTGGTGGGACCTAGTCATTTTTTATTTGTCTCATTATATATTTACTAATTTTTTAGCATTATAAAAATATAGTTTTAAATTAAAAATCATTTATTTATTATACATAATTGTTAATAATTTAATATATTATTTTCTCTCTGATACAACAAATTCAAATCCAAATCATAAACCAAATTTAAATCCAAATTCAAATCTTAATCCTAAACCTATCTACAAACCAAACGGACCCTGAATACAATTTTATTGAATTAAAAAGTTGTGTCACATGTACAGAAATTTAAGATTGACTCAATAAAAACTTGAAACAAACCTAGCTTAATTAAGCTCAATGTGAACATGGTTTCGGACATATTAAGTAAGAGTGTTAGAGTTTGTGTTCGAGCACTGATGATACGTTGATTCACAGGTCCAGATGCTGAGCCTTGATCACCTAACACGTGGACCTGTATATCTGTATCACTCAAGAAACAAAAGATATCGTTAGAATGTATACGGGACTCACTCCGACGATCAAGTCAGATGTGAAAATGCTACACGATGCAATATGATATAAACCGTAGTAGAGAGGGAAGTAGTAGTAGTGTGTGTGTTTTTGATGATCTCTTTGTATCATGGAAGCATGCTATTTATACTAAACAAACTATGCATACCTGCTATTGTAAATGTATGTACAACGTTTACCAAATGTCCTTTCTTTATATGAAGTGTGTGTATTTGCACGTTATCTTTGCATGAAGTGTGTGTACTTGCTTATTACAAACTCTCTTTGATATCTTTATAAGATACATATACATATAATATTCGAGATATGTCTTCTACAGGAAATATGTGTATATGCTAGCTTGCACATGTGTGTACAACCATTCCACCCATGAGATCTTTTCGAAGTGCATATCTTCAGCTAACACATATCCACATTAAAAAATTTGTAGAGAGTCTTGCATTAAAATATACAAATGGTGTATGCCCATCAAGCCCCTTAGTCTATACTTGATTTCAACATGTATAGACTCATATGATTTGGCTTTTTGAAGAGCCTTGTTATACAAAGTGTAGGAAACTGATAATCGTTTATTCAATTCATTAAGATCGTACAATGACAATATATAACAAGACATACGGGCCTAAATACATTTGGGCCTAAATACCCTAAGCCTAATCGTCTAACACTCCCCCGCAGTTTAAGCGGGAGGAGACCAAACACTCAAGCTGTCACGAAACTCAGCAAACAAGACATACGGCAATCCTTTAGTAAAAATAGCAGCATACTGAAACCGAGAAGGAACATGTAGAACTCGAACTTGACCAGTAGCAACCAAATCACAAACAAAATGAATATCAATCTCAATGTGCTTTGTCCGCTGATGCTGAACAGGATTAGAGGACAAGTACATTGCACTCACATTTCACAATAAACAATAGTAGCGGAGGACAAAGGTGTATGAAGTTCACGAAGTAAATTCCGAAGCCAACATGTCTCAGCTACTACATTTGCAACACCACGATACTCAGCTTCAACACTGGAATGAGAAAGCGTAGGCTGTCACTTATATGACCAGGATAGTAAGTTGTTATCCAGAAAAACACAATAACCTGATGAAGACCGGCGAGTAGTAGGGCAACCAGCCTAATCAGCATCCGAATAAGCAACCAAAGACTAAGTAGTAGAAGAAAATGACTGTAAACCATAATCCAGAGTCCCCTGAATATACCATAAAATTCGCTTGAGAGCAATGAAATGAGGCTCTCGAGGATCATGCATATATAGACAAACCTGTTGCACAGCATATGTAATATCAGGTCATGTGAAAGTGAGATACTGAAGAGAACCTGCAAGACTCTGATATAACTTAGGATTAGAAACCGCATCACCATCATCACCTAATTTAGACTCAGTGTCAACAGGAGTCCGAGAAGGGTTACAACCAACCATATGAGCTCGGTCCAAAATTTCCATAGCATACTTACGCTGTGACAAAAACATCCCAGAAGAGTCACGCGTAACTGACACACCTAAAAAATAGTTAAGAGCACCCAAATCAGTTATAGAGAACTCCTTATTTAAAGAAACAATAAGCTGCTGTAATAAACTTTCAAAGGAAGCAGTGAGCACAATAGCATCCACATATAGTAACAAAAATGCAATATCATCACCCTGTTTGTAAATAAACAAAGAAGAATCACAACAACTCGGAGTAAACCCAACAGTAGTAATGTAAGCAGCAAACCGCTAAAACCAAGCCCGAGGTGTAGGAAACTGATAATCGTTTATTCAATTCATTAAGATCATACAATGACAATATATATAGATACAAGACATACGGGTGTAAATACATTCGGGCCTAAATACCCTAAGCCTAATTGTCTAACACAAAGACCTATTTCCTTTTAATGTGACGATTTCATTTTTACCGTTACTTATTATTGGAATTAGGTTTGCACGTTAACGTTTTTGTCTTATAATCAGTCGTGTTGCTTTCCGTGATGGATGATTTCGTGTTTCTTTGGCAGCCGTGTCGCTTTTAGCTATACATAGCTTCTTATCCCTTTTATTGGCGGGATGTACGTTGTTTTAGTTCAAACATTTTCGCGCTGATTGCATTCAAGTGTTGTATGTTAGCTATTCATTAGCTTTCATCCCTTCAATGTCGGGAGAATGTGGCCATGCCATTTTTTCGTGATTGAATATCACGTCTTTGGAACGATTGTACAATCTGCGTATGTGTGATGTTCTCCATCCAGCCGCTTGATCAAGTGGCTTAAACCTAGCTAAAACATAGATTCACTTGCATTTTTGCTTGTTAGAAACATAAGAAGATACGATTACATCAACTTTTGAAATAAGATTAATGTTCATAAGAAAGACTTACTGATCGTTCCCACGATTCAAAATAACATTGTCGGTTAGAGCCAATAATCTCACCGTATTTTATTTTATCATCTTTATTATTCATTTTCAAGCATGGAGCTTCACACTTTATTTATACCAATTTTCCTCTTGCTTTATGGCTTTGCATGAGACTCATACATGTTTTTTCCGTTATTCATTATTCACTGCTCGGAATCATGACGTCGATTTACATTGTTTGCTTCATCGGCCCTGATACAACCGTTGACATGTACATATAGGTCTTCTAGTGACATGGGTGGTCGGGCAATTAGGTCTTTAAATGGCCTACCTGGACGAAGTCCGCTGATAAAGGCTCCAATCATCATGCCATCTGATCTGTCTATCATGTGCAATGTTTCTTTTCCTAACCTAGCCAAGTAGTCTTTAAGAGATTCTTCATATTTTTGTCGAATACCTAGTATTTCTGCTTGGGTTTTTTGAAATCGTCTTTGTTGCATAAAGTTAGCTATGAACTTGTCTCGCAATTGGTAAAATCCGTCTATGCTATCTGGTGCTAGGTTATCGTACCAAAATCTCGCTGCCCCACAAAGTGTAATATTGAAGATTTGACACCATGTAGGCACGGGAAGCTTGTGCACATTCATAGTTCCAATGAACATCGTGAGATGGTCATCTGGATCTAACAAATCGTCGTAAGATTTCATATTTGATGGCACCTTAAGTCCATCTGGCATTACATAATCTCTAATTCTCTTGGTAAAATGTGACGCCACTAGGTCTCGTACGTTTCTTTCTAATTCATTGAACACAAATGGCTCATTGTAAAAATTGGTGTCTTTTGTAAGTTTCCTCTTTCTAAAGGCGTTGATTAGTTGACTTGTTGACTTGTTGACCTTGGCGTGTCACGCTCTTTTTGTCCGTCGTGGATAATGATATCAGGACTCTTTTTGAGTGACCTTTTCACTTGAGGTGCTTTTTTCGGCATCAACTTTTTTTTTATGTTTATCCACTTCTTCGGACTCGGCTCGTTGTAATTCAACGAAGGGATGATTGTCATCGAGATCATCATCTATTTGTTGTGGATAAGATTTTGAGGAGAACTCCAAATACATAGCATTGATTTCATTGAAATTTTGGACAATAAACTGCATTATTGGATCGTCAATGTCACGTAATGGTTGGCTTCTAGTAGGTTTGTGTTGTTGGGTGATGCTAGGATCAACCACAAGAATGTGCTCATTGGGTTTGGAAGCACTTGCTCCTACCCCCCGAATGTATGAGATGTGTTACAAATTCATTCTCTCCTGCCATCTTGATAGTGACTTGATGTTCTTTATGGATTTTTGATCGGGTCCCACGGATGGCGCCAATTGATGATACATTGATTCACGGGTCTAGATGCTGAGCCTTGATCACCTAACACGTGGACCTGTATATCTGTATCACTCAAGAAACAAGAGATATCGTTAGAATGTATACGGGACTCACTCCCCATAGTATACTCCGACAATCAAGTCAGATGTGAAAATGCTACACGATGCAATATGATATAAATCGTAGTAGAGAGGGAAGTAGTAGTAGTAGTGTGTGTGTTTTTGATGATCTCTTTGTATAATGGAAGCATGCTATTTATACTAAACAAACTATGCATACCTGCTATTGTAAATGTATGTACAACGTTTACCAAATGTCCTTTCTTTATATGAAGTGTGTGTATTTGCACGTTATCTTTGCATGAAGTGTGTGTACTTGCTTATTACAAACTCTCTTTGATATCTTTATAAGATACATATACATATAATATTCAAGATATGTCTTCTACAGGAAATATGTGTATATGCTAGCTTGCACATGTGTGTACAACCATTCCACCCATGAGATCTTTTCGAAGTGCATATCTTCAGCTAACACATATCCACATTAAAATATTTGAGGAGAGTCTTACATTAAAATATACAAATGGTGTATGCCCATCAAGCACAATACCTAAAGCTCGATTATACTTGCGAGCTTAAATGAGCTTTTAAACTCGACCTATGAGCTTAAACGAGCCTTAGTGTATATATAATATATAGTATGGATATGTATAAATGTGTACTTGTGTATAATGTACATAATATAAACGAACTCAAACGTAGCATGCTCAGTACATCAAGCTCGAGTCGAGCTTAATTTTGTTTGGAAACATCACAAAACACAATCAAGCACAAACTTGATTACGAGTCGAGCTCAAGTTAAAAACATAAAGCTCAAAACGAGTCGACTTTGAGCTTTTGAAAAATTTAATGAGTTGAGCTTGAGCTTTGGCAAGCTCCAACTCAACTCTGCTTGTGTTTACGCTCTTACTTTATGTTGTGATTACCAAATGTCAACCGATTAATTATTGGATCCTAGAGATGAAATAACTTCGCCAATATTTATTGAAATATAGCTTTATAAACTAAATTATGAACAAGTTCAGGGGGTCTTTTGTTATTTTGGGAATTTTTTTATTTTTTATTTTATTTTATTTATTTATTTATTTATTTTTTTTTTTGTTTTTTAGGTTTGCCAAAGACCAAAGACTAAAAGTGTGCCGGTGTCTAAGGCTTTAAAAGAGCTAAGTGAAAAAATAATAAATAAATAAAAAAAGATCTCTCTTAATAGCGGACTCCTCCTCTACTCATTCAGACGCACTATTTGGTACAATAAAAGAGATTTTTTTTTCCCTTCTAATGCCAGAAGTTAAAACATCTTACCAAACTAGATATAAAGAGATGTCTTAATGCCTCTAATATCTCATAACTATTATTTTATCATCTTTTTTATTATTTTTTTAATTTTTGCTGGAGTAGTTTTTTTCCTATGGTTCTTTTTCTCATTTTGTACAATGTTTTTTCTAAATAATTTCTTTAATATTGATAGCACGTTTATGAGGATTACCCCAAAAAATTTAAAGAAATAATGTTGAAGATAATAATGATGGTGATGCTTAAACACTTAAGAATTTTTCCAACAATAATAAAAGCATCTCTAATGTTATCATTATAATTTAACTTTAAATGCAAAACTAGCATCTTATTAGAATACGAGGCATGTAGAATCCGCGCTACGCACAGGCTTGGAATCTAATTGTTAATCGCGTATTCTTTCTGTGTATTGGCGAGTGTATGTTTAATTATTGTTTAGCATGTTATATGTAACGTTTTGACTTTCTTGTATAAAAATTTAAAAACGTTTTGACTTTCTTGTGATAACTTTGTTTCTTTTGGCCTATTACTTATTTGCATGATAAAAAAATGGCTTTGTTTCTTTTGGTCTATTACTTAGCCCTACAATACTTGTCTATTAGATGGTTTTTGCATGGTAATATGAAGCACATAGGGTCTATCTAATTGGTCATAGTTTAATGTGCGTTAAATAATTTCTTTATTAAGTTTGTAAGTTAAAGTTTGTGTAATAATGTATATATAATAATGCCACATAAACTGTATTAAAATCGTTACAAACCTTTTTAGCTTCATCTCATTTTATTATACAACTAATTTCATTGAAGTCTAACTAATATTAATAAATTTTATCAATAAACTCAATTCTAGGGGTGTGCATCGGGCCGGAACCTGACCCGTCCCGACAAAGCCCGAATCCCGACAAGCTTGAAAATCCTAACCGAATCCCGACCCGAGTCTAGCCCGAATCGTCCCGAATCCCGTCCCGAGTCCCGAAACGAAACCGATTTGTATGGTTTTTCTTTGTAATCCCGACTTCGTCCCGACTCCCGACCCGACCCGAATCCCGACAAGCTGAAAAAACCCAAACCGAGTCCCGACCCGAGTATGGTCGGTTCGGGATTCGGGATGTCGGGATCAGGACGGTTTTCGGGTGTCGGTCGGGTTTTGCTAAGCCCTACTTAATTCTAAATAGCTAACCAAATGAATATTAATTAACACACTATTAATAATTCCTAAAACCTTTAGACTCAACTATTATGTCAGTAACTTATTATTATTTTTTTTAATTTAGAAATGGGTTTGAGCAAAAATTATGTACTTTTTTTTTTATATTCACGAGACAGCATGGCCCGTGCGATGCACGGGCTTTGTTCACGGTGAAAGAATCTTCGGTTTTGCAAAGGTTATATCCATTTAGTTATTATGCTTAGTTTTGATAGGGGTAATCGAATGAATAAATGAATTTCTTTTAAGTAATTTCTTGTGAATATAATTGTTTCATGAAAAATGTATCAAATAACATGTTATTTCAAAGCTAATAAGAATAACACTACTTCAAAAGAAAAACAAACAGTTAATACTACACATAACTTAAGCATTTTCCCCCTCATTTGATGTTTTATGGAAGACGACATGTTAAACAAAATGTGATGTATCACCCTTAAGTCTTGTCTAACATCTGTAACAATTTCGTTCTTATATCTCCAAGATATATCGGTTGATATAGACATCATCTCTTTAAAAGCCTTCATACCTGGAAAAATAAAACAATTGGAAATCATTCATGTATAACTGATGTTTATGTTTTCATGTAGCGAAGTAATGGTGTTTCCTATATTGTGGGCCTGCTCAAGCTTTCATCGAAGGACCTTGGCCATTTTCCCACTAAAAAATATTAAGATATATAGACAACACTTTCAAGAGATAACATGCAAAGCATAAGTCATATAATAACAAACAAAAGCAGCAAGGTATATTTGTATTGACGAAGATGCTAAAGGGTATATAATTATCATAACGTATTTTGCAATCAATTCATGGTGCATTGAATCCTTAGGTAAAAGAGGTTGATTTCAAGTAGTAATTTAGTAGTAAATAATTTCATTTTTGCAATAGAATACCTACTTTTACGATAATACTAAACCAAAGAAAAAAAATTAAAATATCCAGTTACCAATCACGCTTAATTAAAACTAAAAACCGACGGCAATTTATTATTTTCAAGTTACCAATCACGATTAACTATGCATACAACTAACATTGGAAGCTTTAATCAAATTTTTCATAGAAAGAAACATGTGCTGTAATAAATAGTTTCCTATGTGTTCCTACGAAGAGAACTCATTTTATCATTCTAGATTTTAAACTCAATATTTTATGAAGATAGTCAATTTAATGGAAAAGTATAATCATATTCTTTTTAAAAGCCTTCGTATCCAGAAAATTAAAACAATTTGAAATCATTATGTTATAGAAGTCTTCATCATCCATTTAACAAAGAAACAACATTCGGAAATTGAAACTTAGAATTAGTATACGGTTATTAACGTAACCATTTGACAAATTATATAGTTGGATAATATGTTTGTAACTCATGAAAAGTTAAAAAGACGTAACCTCTAAAAAGATGTTTCAATTTCCTTATAGTTAATTAGACGTTGCATGAATTTATTAAATGTAGGTTTATGTTATCATAATTGAGTTGATTTATTTGTATACATGCACGTTTGAGCTAGTTTATGTGTATAATGTTTGAGTTTTTTGCCATTAATGCTCGTATTTAGAGATATTGTATCAAATGCAACTAAAACACACCACTTAAGAGACTATTAAGATACTAAGACCCGGACGATGTACGTGTTTATTTACTCCAGGCACAAACTAAACTCAAACGCTTTACACATATGTTATCAATCTTGTACACCATATGAAATTGTCCCAAAACATCCGAATACAACCACATCGTTTGATAAATCATAAATTTTCCAATAGCAACTACATATATGATTTGACATTGAATATTTTAAGCATTTTAGTTTATGTACAATCTCGTTAAAAACAACATAGCAGTTACTCGATCGTGAACCTTTTATAAATATTATTGAAACCCACTTGCCCAATATCATTGTTATTTTGTAGCATAAACCTCTTCTTTCAAATTTTGAAGAAAATTTACGATGCTTTGTTTGGGTCACGGTCGTTGAGGGAATGAAATTGTAATTTATAGGTGTACATTTTCTGTAAGTTACAAACATGAAGAGACTATTAAAATAATCGTTTTAATTACAATGAGCACTTGATTACATGGAGCCTAGAAAGAGGTTTTGTTAGTAACATACCAATAGATACAAAGAGAGTTTCAATTGATGCAATAGATGCAGCCGATGATAAACAATGATTTGAAACTTCAGTTATGATCAATACTACCCAAAATCTCAAAAATTAGATTACGTGGCGGCATAGTATGACTTACATATTTCAATCTTTATGTTGTTATGGACGCCATCACATACGTATATACACCGAAAAGTTTGGTCTTCAAGTACTTTCAATTAAAATCTTTGAAACTTGTGGCCTACCGTCACATAGGGCTGAGCACCGAAGGTTCAAAACCGAACCGGACCGACGAAACTGACCGAACCGACAAAAACCGAACCGGACCGACGGCCCGTCGGTTCGGTTTCGGTTTCAGGTTTTACATGATTTCGGATTCGGGTCGGTTCGGTTCGGTTCGGTCCGGTTCGGCCCAAAAACGACAAAAACATGCCAAAATACACATGGACCGACAAACACGAACCGAACCGACGAAAACCGAACCGAACCGACGGGCCGTCGGTTCGGTTTCGGTTCCGGTTTTTCATGAATTTCGGTTCTCGATTTTATAGGTTCGGGTCGGTTCTGACCCGATGCTCAGCCCTACCGTCACGTAGTTGGGAGCATTTGTAGTTTCAATATATTTTGGTATGTATGCATACTGTGGATGAAAGAAATGTTACTTGAAATAGGTTTTATGTAACCACCATATAGATAAGTGAAGAGACTTACCTAAATACTTAAATTAATTACAAAGCATTAATTAAAATATTAAAGAGGAAATATTAATGTATGCAATTTGTTGATAAGAAATTGAACGGGTTCCCAACATTTGTGTTTGTTAATACAAATATCGCCTAAAAACGTTATTTATATTTTACGATCTTTGCTAAATTTTGTTAATGACAAAGTATGAAGTTTAGCTATAAGTAAATCATCACTTTAAGTGTTTAAGTCTAGTTTAACTAAGGTTAACATTTCCTTTTAAACAAAACATTGTTTTTACTTCTTAAACTAAAATGAGTCTTGTCACATCATATTTATTTCTTAATATAGTAAGGTCACATCATATTTAGGGCAAGTTTTGTCACTATGCATTTATGGAAAGAAATGTGTTTGACTAGCTTTGATGTTGCTTACAAGCTTTGTATTTGACTTGATTTAAGTGATGTGATATTGTTTGGTTGCTAGGAGTTACGAGACAAGACCTTGTTTGGTTTGAAGAGTTATTGCAAAAACCTACTGCAGACCCGGCGGTACCCTGGGGGTACACGGGCGGAACCTATCTGAGGGTTCCGCCTGATCCGCCAAGCAAGCAGTGTGGTGTGCTATAAATACCAAGCCATAACTTGATTTTTGGCTAACCCTTTTAGGACCATATATTCACATATTCTCTCAACTAACTCAGTAATCTTTTGATTTGTGATTCTCTTATGTAGCAAGGGACTTCACAAGATCATTCAAGAAGTTACAAGCTTCAACTCTAAAGTTGCAAGTCTTGGTAGCTTGGTCATGTATAAGCTTTGATAGTTTATACTTCATGTGTGTCATGTATATAGATGTAAGTGGTTAGTATTTTAGGCCTCAAAATACATAGTGTGTCGGGAGTTGTTGTACCCTTGTAAAAGAACTAACGGGAGTGGTTGTACCCTTGAAAAAGAACTCGACATCTAGCTTTGTGTCGGTAAAAGTGTAAGCAACGTACGGGAGTGGTTGAACCCATGTAAAAGAACTCGACATCTAGCTTAGTGTCGGTAAAAGTGTAAGCGACGAATGGGAGTAGTTGTACCCTTGTAAAAGAACTCGACATCTAGCTTAGTGTCGGTAAAAGTGTAAGCGACGTTGTAAAGGTTTTCTCCGCCGGTGAAAGGAGCTTGTTGATTAGTGCTTATAACTCTCGAGTTGGAAACTCGGGGCGTGGATGTAGGGCAAGGAAAAAGAGTCCTTGTAGCCGAACCACGATAAACAATCGTGTTGTGGTTTGATCGTTTCTTTCTTTATCTTTGCTTATTACATGTTGTCTTTTAGTTATAATTGCTAACCACATATAAAGCTTTCCAAAAGAATTAAAACAAGTAAAGTTGTATTTATATCTTGAAACAAATGTAAAGCTTTTCAAAGAACTAAAACAAGCAAAGTTAGGATCATCACAAGTAAAGCTTTTCAAAGCATGAAACAAGTAAAGTTAGAATTGTTATTCACATGAAAAGCTTTTCAAATAATCAAACATATAAAGTTGTGTTTATATCTTTAAGCAAATGTCAAGTTTCTAAAAGGATATTTAAGCTAAGCATGAATCTAAAAAGCGGTAAACTATTCAACCCCCCTTCTAGTTTTCCACAATTGGCATCAGGAGCTATGTTACTCAAGATCTTTAAAATAGAATGTATTTTAAAACTTGGATCGATCCATGGATTTTGAAAATCTCAAAGAAGGGCAACCTATTCAAAACCAACCGCTATTTGAAAAAGAAAACTTACTTGAATGGAAAAGTAATTTTGAAAACTATGTGAAATCAATTGATCAAGATCTTTGGCATATTATTTCTTTTGATAATTTCAAACCAAAGAAAACAAGTTTTTGAAAACCAAGATAACTATCTTAAAACTTGATAAAAATACTAAAGCTAAAACAATGCTTTACAAAGCTTTAGTACCAAATATGAAAGAATGTATTTTTGTCAAAAGGCTAATGATGTTTGGAAAAATATGTTACATTTTCATCAAGAAATATGTCAAGTCAAAGATGATCAAGTTGATCTCACAAATGAATTAGAAATCTTAGATATATTAATCGATTGATTTTTAGTTGAGATGAATACATGTACTACTAGTTTAAATGTCTTAAATGAAGGTGTAAGTGAAGATGATTACTCATGACAAGCTCTTAGTGGACTTGCTTACGATTCATGGAATTACACGGATGAAGATGAAGCCAACCATCCGGTTTGCGATTCTAAACTAGATATAACATCAAGCAAGGTACACTTTGAAACCAAACGCTTTTGCTTTGATTAATTTATCCTAGAGTTTTCTAAACTAGAAAATGAGTCTTCAAAATCTCTTAAGAATATCTTTGAAAAGGAAATCTTATTAGAAGATAAAATGTCTAGAATTGAGAGTAATGTTGAAATTAATCTAGAATGTAAATTATGTCTAGATTATAAACATAAGATTATAATGCAAAATGAGAAAGGAAAAATTATTAGTTAAATTTGATGAAAGCTCAAAATCTTTTGAAAGATTGTTGAGAAGTCAAAGGTTGTTTAAAGATAAAACCGGATTAGGATTTAACTCAAAAGCACCATTAACTAATAAAACAAAGCAAGTAAAATTTGTCAAACCTAGAAGAGAGATTTAAAGATAATTCAATCTCTAATAGAAACTCATGATAAAAGGATTAGGATTATTTTTTTTCTATGCTGTTATATGATTATCTAACCTTCCTGGATACATGAGTTATTGAGTTTCAAAGCGGGTTGTCAAATCAAGATTTTACGCATTATGCTTATCCGCTTAATAGCATCTCTATGCAATTTAAAAGGTACACATTACTTCAACTCAGCTTTGATCGTCTCTTGTTTGTAGCATTAGGTGTAGGATTATGTGTTATTAGTAATACTCTAAAAGTGTTTACTTGCTATTAGTAATAATTAAGATTAGACTCTATGTAACAAGGAATGTCGTCATTAGTACTAGTAGGAGATATAAGGTGTTTTGGTTCTTTAACCATCTAGAGATAAACACGAAAAACTCTTGAGTGAGTCTCACTCAACTCTTGCTTACAAGTGAGCTAACTAAGAATTTCCTAAGTGTTAAAATGTCTAACACTTTTGTGTTGCTTGCAAAACAAACCTTTGTTTAACAACTTTCTCAAACATCATACTTTGAGTCTTTAATTGTGTTTTTCTTCAATCACTCCTTTATGATAATCTCACATAAAACACACAAGGTGAAATAAATCACATTAGCATATATTAGGATGTGTGAAAGAAAATGAGTTTTCAACATCTAGGATTTACACATCAAAAGTGACACTTAGTCTCACGATGTTGTACCTCTTGGACTTTTTCAAAATGAATAGTGTTCATAGTGTCTTAAGTAAGAAAACTTAAAGAGTCGAGGAATCGTTGAATATAACATTTAACGAGTAATCTCCTCCTTCTAAGATATCATCTTTGGTAGATGATGACTTAGTCGAAAGTCCAAATGATGGCAAGACAAGCATGGAGCAAAAGTACATAATAACATCTTCTCACCTTGAGTCAAACTTTGAATCAAGTAAAATTGACATAAGTCATAAAACTTGATTTATAGGTCATAGTTGTGTCTAAACAAATTCAACAAAAACAATTTTTTTTGGAATTTAGAATAAAACAACTAGTGAAACAAAATTGATATTTCAAAGTAATCAAGTGAGTATTGTCTCAATATTTGAAATACTTTTTGATAATAAAAGCAAGCCACAAAAGTAAGGGATTTTAACTTAAAGACATTCCTAGTTGCTCTCTTGTTCTCAATGGTTAAGTTATTGATGACTTATCAAGAATGAGATTAGTAAATCCATAGGTAAAAACTAAACATAGAGAAATGTTTGGAAGACTACTTGTTCTCATAACATTTAGATTCAACATTATGTTTAGCTTTCGTCTATGTGCTCGTGTTAAAGAAGATCCTAAAACAACTCTTTAGTTGAGCCTATTTGGATACAACATAAGGTACTACACAACTAAGATTATGGTCTCCCAAAAGAACGGGAATAGAAACCATAGTGTATGCCAAATGGAATTATGTCGGTAATAAGTTGATAAGAAAAGCACAAGTGGTACTTGCACTTTTATACTTACTTACCCAATTATTCTCCAAAACGCGTAAGATTCTCAAATTAGTATCGGATGGAGAAGCACATCAACAAGCTCCGCTTGAACAAGCAAACTCGTGTCAACAACGGAATTTATCTCATCAACATTGTTATCCCTTCAACAAAGGAAGCATCGACTTCAGCAACAACCCAATCCATTATGTTATTAATTGACATATTGTGATCCGTCATCATCGTATTGGTAAAAGTGTTCATTGAGGAACATCTTTACTAAGAAAGTCGTATACGTTAACCATTCTATCAACGTTTTCACCAAACCTCTTGAATGAGAAGCATTCATTATCCCTAGGCTTAGTCAAGGACTCATAAGACCTAAAACCTTAGTTTTGAACGTTAGGATAAAACCACAAAAATCAAGACAATCCCTTTTGAATTTTTCCCTGCAGCTCCCACGGTACCCTCAGACCATACGAGCGGAACCCACTTTTTGGTTCCGCCTGGTCCGCCAAAGCCACAGGATGTTTTATTTTTAATTTCTAAACCAAACACCCTCTTAACTTAATCATTCACTTGTTTTTTCACCATCATCTCATCACATTCACCTTGTGATATATCTCAGCCCATGAGATTCACAAAATGAGCAAAACTTCAAGCATATTCCTCATAACCTTTCATCACTCAAACCTCTTCAAACAACCAATGTGAAATGAGAAACCGAGTTATCCTTTGTCCTATCAATATCGAGTCATTCACCATCTTCATGCCCTCAAAGAAACAAAGAGTCAATATCATCTTCACAAATAACTCCACCTAGTCATCTTCACAAGAAGATTCCACAATGTCCAAACAAGTGTGTCATCCCCACTATAACCTAACCTATCAAGATTAAACCACCTTTCATGATACATAAACCTATGTTCACTTTTGTGTCGCTCTTTGAAACAAAAGGCAATTGTCATATCCATACTCTCATTAACATATTTGTCTATGTCGTCAAAAGTCAAGTGAATTTCATTATGAAATGCGTCTCTTCCACTTTCTAGCAAGTGAAGAACACAAAGAAGATATCCAAGCTTTAAGTATTGTCAAGCAATCACCACCTCATTTCACATATCCACTCTCGGTCGTCAACCATACTTTACCACCGTTCACCACATTGTTAAAACAAATGAAAAACGTCATTGAAACATCACTTGCATTACAAAACATTTTTTTAAGCATCATAATGAGTCAAGTCAACCGCACCTCCACATTGTTTTCATATAGGCACACACTAGAACATACACATTACTATAGTCATTTACTTTAATGTGAAATTTTGAATTTCTAGGAATCATCATGCCTCCTCTAACTCACTACGACCACAAGGACACCATCAAGTACCTACCCAAACACCACAAAACCAAAGGTCTCACTCAAACTCAAATTGTTGTCTTCAAAGCCTTAGAAAAACGATATGTCCCTAAGGGTAGAACCATTGATCCATCCTTCTTAGAAGGTACAAACCTATACACGGAATTTGCCACAATCAACTTTGAGTATCTCTTAGAAATCGACGAGCCTATTTGTTCTAGGTTCATTTTAGAATTATATGCTTCCGTCACCCTCTCCAAGGATGAGTATGGTCGCATGTCTATTAACTTTAGGGCTAGTAGTCATTAATACTCCTTCACTCTCGAGGAGTTTGCTCAAATCCTAGGTGTCTCAAACCATGGTACTTGCAGCTACTCCTACTTGCATTCCCTCTTAACTCTTAACACACTCTTTGACCGCATCTATCCCTATGATACCCCTCTTGTGTCCAAAAATGAACTACGTGACCACCTCTTCATTAGGACCACCAACACTAGGAGAACTAGAACCGGAAATGAGGTCAACTAGGACCCATATGGTATGGAATTCAATGAACTCAAGCCCCAATTAAAGGAATGGGAAGAACTCCTTAGAACCAATGAAATTAGCACCATAGGAAACCGGGATCACATCAATGTTTGTCTTAGCTACATGCTCTATAGCATTTCCACCGGTCAACCTTTTAACTTAGCCTGTTACCTCGCCAAAAGAATGACCGACATACCTTTGGTAGGAACAACCGCTCTTCCTTATGGAATGCTTCTCACCCGCCTCTTTAGAACAATCTCACCCATTCCTCCTAACGATAATGGAATGTGCCTTGACTATTCTCTCATTCCTCACATCTTCGTTCCTCTAAGTGATAAACAAGTTTTCAAAGGTAAGGGCAAACGTACTCGCTCACCTACACCATCATCATCATCATCTGACATGAGAAAGGATGATTAACTTCCTAACTCTAAGTTACCTCCTTTAGACTACCTTCTAGAACTCCCCGTCATTGAAAATATATCCGAAGAGTTCAAGCAAACCAAAGGAATTTTCAAGTGCTTTGGAAGGTACATAAGCAAGCTCAATAAGAGGATAGACCGGTTATGAGACGATTAAGGAGTGTTTGGCTTAAGAATGCTTTAGAATCGTCTTTGTGTTAAAACTACGTGAATTATGTGTTTTTCACTTTCATGGTTTATTATGTTTGTTGGATTATGTTTGTATGAACTTTTATGCATAATGACAATGTTTAAAGTGTTTGTCATTTTTTTTCTATGCTTATGGCAATTCTTACTAAGTATAGTAAAATCCTCGACCTCAAGGTCAAAGTCCCATGATATGTATGTTTACATGTCTAATTTTTGCATTGCCTAACCAGAAATACCTTATCTCTTTGATTTTAGGAGTTTTTGAAAATTTTGAAAATCGTCTCGCGGGTCAAAAACGCGGACTGCCTAATTTTTTACCCCTGGCGGATCTGGCGGTACCCAAAATTGGGGTCCGCCAGTGTAATTTCTGGGAAACCCAGAAATGGCCCAACGGACCAGACGGAACCCAAAACAGGGTTCCGCCTGTGTATTGTGAGGGTTCCGCCAGTCAGTTGCAGAAAATTCTTCCATTTTTCTTAAGTCCAAAACTTGTAATGTGTCAAAACCATTATCCTAAGTGAGAAACATCTTGCATTAACTCCAATAACCATATTAGAACAACTCTCACTCACTAAAACAATTAGGAAGCCACTTCCCTCCAAAAATTCAAATTCAAACATAACTAACCCAAGGAACCCTTTTAAAGGATCCTTCAAACCATTGAAACATTTTCAACCAAATCACATCCCATGATCACAAAGCATTGAGTGCATATGTTGATCTTTCACTCCACCCTATTCCATTGAATTAACATCAAATGATGTGACATGGTCATGAAAATCATTTGAAACCTCATTCTTTGAATGGTAGAACATCAAATCCAAACACCCATTCAACACCTTTTCAACCTTATAAATTTGAAAGTTTTGCAACAATTCAAATCACACCATAACCATCAAAATCCTTTTCAAAAACCACTAGGATTAGTGTCAAACCTTGTTGCTTCAACAAAACCGTCAAGTCAAGCTCATCATCTTCAAGTGATGCTTCGCTTAACATTTCTTCACCTATCCAAGATTTCCTTAACCTCACTATCTCAACACCATCCTCAACACATTTCAATACCAATGTGATCACTATTCAAGATTTGCTTAATCTTGCTACTTCAACACTTACACCAATGGAACTTTTCCATACACCACCAACATCACCACATCCACTATTGGAAACTTTTGAAAACCTATCACCTAAACCATCAAGCCCTCCATCATTGTCACTTTTTAACACCATTGCCGAAATGGAAACCCAACAACAACCAACTTTTCAACCAAATGAGTCATTGGATGATGCACCTCATCCACCGTCATTGCTTGAGAGTTTGGCCTACCGTTATGCTAAATCCTCAATTTTTCCAAATGATCAAGGTCATACACACCTACAATCATTTGTGTTTCACCCTATTCACAAAAACCTTCATTGTAACCATTTACAAATAACCAAGCCTACATCATTTTGTTCAAACAACAACCACCACAACAACAATAACTACCACCACCACAAGAACCTTCCCAACACTTTGAATCTCTATTTTCTTCGTATAAGAAAATAAAAGCATCTCAATGATCTTCCACCAAGACCAACAACAACTACCACCTTTCACAAATGAATAACCAAGGTCATTGCTTAACCAAAATGAGTCTTTCGACCACAACCAACCACCACAACAAGAGTATCATCACCCAAAACCATTGTTGTCTCACCTTATCTACAAAGACATCCATGATCCTCTAAACAATGAAATGAGGTTTATCCTAAACCACATTGTGGAACATCTCAAGTTTAGAGTCTCTAAAATGAAACAAAACCATTTCTTTTGGAAAATGTTTCCCATTTAAACCAACAAACCAAAACCCGTGTCACCCTCTCAACCTTCAAAATAAAGCCCGCTACAACCCTCAACACACATTTTCATCCTTAAACAACCTTAGCCTTGTTTTTGGAAAATGTTTCTCATTAAGAAAAATGATGATTTCCTTGTAGCTTTTTATGCTCTTAGTTTATTTTTAGTTTTTCTTTATTTTTAAAAGTAGGATGTTGTCATCCAAATTTCTTGTCTTTTTAAGAGTCAAACTTTTACATGAAATGAATTTCATTCTACTACAAGGTTTTCTTTGTTTGTTGACCATTTAGGTATGATGTGTGAACTATACCTTGTTATGGTACCATACATAAATCTTGTGCTTTATAAACTAACCTATCTTTTTGTAGGTTCATTATCCATGTTTTCCTTCCTTGATACTCCATTTAGGGGAGTAATATTCAAGGGGGAGCATGAGTGTTGTACTATTTCACTTCACAACTCTTAGTTGTGTTTAAACATGAAATACTTTCATGACTTTTCTTGTGCAACAACTAACCTTTTTCTTGTAGGCTCAAAATCCATGTCTCCTCTCTTGGCACTCCATTTAGGGGGAGTATCGTCCAAGGGGGAGCAAGTCTTAATTCCGCTTCGCTACTCTTCTTTTTGTTTCGACAAAAAGGGGGAGAATTTATATAAACTTGTGCTTATCAACCTCATATTTGCAAAAACATTTTTTTTGGTGCTTATCATCTCATCTTTGCAAAAACAAGTTTTTATACTAACTTTATAAGACCTAACACTAAAACTAGTGACTTACTTATAAATAAAGTTTATGTTTTGTCATCAACAAAAAGGGGGAGATTGTTAATACAAATATCGCCTAAAAACATTATTTATATTTTACGATCTTTGCTAAGTTTTGTTAATGACAAAGTATGAAGTTTAGCTATAAGTAAATCATCACTTTAAGTGTTTAAGTCTTGTTTAACTAAGGTTAACATTTCCTTTTAAATAAAACATTGTTTTTACTTCTTAAACTAAAATGAGTCTTGTCACATCATATTTATTTCTTAATATAGTAAGGTCACATCACATTTAGGGCAAGTTTTGTCACTATGCATTTATGGAAAGAAATGTGTTTGACTAGCTTTGATGTTGCTTACAAGCTTTGTATTTGACTTGATTTAAGTGACGTGACATTGTTTGGTTGCTAGGAGTTACGAGACAAGACCTTGTTTGGTTTGAAGTGTTATTGCAAAAACCTACTGCAGACCCGGCGGTACCCTGGGGGTACACGGGCGGAACCCATCTGAGGGTTCCGCCTGATGCGCCAAGCAAGCAGTGTGGTGTGCTATAAATACCAAGCCATAACTTGATTTTTGGCTAACCCTTTTAGGACCATATATTCACATATTCTCTCAACTAACTCAGTAACCTTTTGATTTGTGATTCTCTTATGTAGCAAGGGACTTCACAAGATCATTCAAGAAGTTACAAGCTTCAACTCTAAAGTTGCAAGTCTTGGTAGCTTGGCCATGTATAAGCTTTGATAGTTTATACTTCATGTGTGTCATGTATATAGATGTAAGTGGTTAGTATTTTAGGCCTCAAAATACATAGTGTGTCGGGAGTTGTTGTACCCTTGTAAAAGAACTAACGGGAGTGGTTGTACCCTTGAAAAAGAACTCGACATCTAGCTTTGTGTCGGTAAAAGTGTAAGCGACGTACGGGGGTGGTTGAACCCATGTAAAAGAACTCGACATCTAGCTTAGTGTCGGTAAAAGTGTAAGCGACGTTGTAAAGGTTTTCTCCGCCGGTGAAAGGAGCTTGTTGATTAGTGCTTATAACTCTCGAGTTGGAAACTCGGGGCGTGGATGTAGGGCAAGGAAAAAGAGTCCTTGTAGCCGAACCACGATAAACAATCGTGTTGTGGTTTGATCGTTTCTTTCTTTATCTTTGCTTATTACATGTTGTCTTTTAGTTATAATTGCTAACCACATATAAAGCTTTCCAAAAGAATTAAAACAAGTAAAGTTGTATTTATATCTTGAAACAAATGTAAAGCTTTTCAAAGAACTAAAACAAGCAAAGTTAGGATCATCACAAGTAAAGCTTTTCAAAGCATGAAACAAGTAAAGTTAGAATTGTTATTCACATGAAAAGCTTTTCAAATAATCAAACATATAAAGTTGTGTTTATATCTTTAAGCAAATGTCAAGTTTCTAAAAAGATATTTAAGCTAAGCATGAATCTAAAAAGCGATAAACTATTCAACCCCCTTTCTAGTTTTCCACAGTGTTGATAATTTGGAGAGTTTTCCTTGAAACAAAACTTATTGTCAACTTTTTAATATAGTTATTAAAATTTATGTCATTACTCACCCTAAAAACTATACATGAATGCTTAAGTTTGTGTGTATAATGTTTGAGTTTGTTGCCACTAATGCTTGCATTTATCCATCACATATCACACGTGTCATCTTAAATTTGTTAACTATAATCTTCACACGTTACTTGCCATGCATACTTCAAAAATATACGTGGTGACCATACAATGTTTTTCATGATGCCAGTAACAACCACACATGCCATTTCTAGTTTGCATGGAGACAAAGAGTATGAATAGGATAAATATAAAAATGTAACACAAGTCTTGTAACCTATGTTGATGTAACCTTCCATACATCAAGTTTCCATAACCAACATGCAAGGAACTTTGAAATAACAACTCAGTGAACCACTTCAGGTCGCAAGCCAAATTAATGTTGTCATGCCAACACATTAAACCAAAATCACAACCCATCTCGCAAACCATGGTGTAACCTCACGCGTTTATTCTCTTATCATCCAATCCAAAAGAACAACAACCTAACCTCATCAAAACAGCCATAATATGAAATTTTCTCAAATTTAAAACTTTGTGGTGTAAGATATAGATTTAAACATGGAAAGGAAACTTCGAAGTCGACAAACCTTTGATAACCTATTTGACTTAACATGCATACATCATCATCATCATCATCATCGATTCATCTTCGTTGGAGGTACATCACCACCGCTAAAAAGATTTCCGATACAAATACACCACAAAAAAGGAAGGGTTAGAAAAATGCTTAACGGAGATGGCGATGGACCGAGATAGGTTGTTATTTATACTCATCAAAAACTCATATGAAAAGTCACATTTAATTGCATGCTTACATAAACTAATTACACTAAAAAGTATCATTTAAACATTTAAATGTTGCTTTACATACATGACCGTGCACATTTTCTTGAATCAATTCGCATATGTGAGCTACATCAATAGAAAACACACATAAATTACTTGTATACGAAAATGAATTAGCATAATATATATATATATATATATATATATATATATATATATATATATATATATATATATATATATATATATATATATATATATTGAAGCGTTCAAATGAGAAGCATAAATTTTATGAGAACGCGAGAAGCAATCCTAACCACTCATTTTATCCTCCTTTAACTTTAATCTAATCACTAATATTAGTTAATCAACTTTTTGAAAATTTCTTAAAAAATTTTGAAAAAATTTTCAAAAATTTTCAAAAAAATTTCGAAAAAAAATTTTTTAGAAAAAAATTTTCGAAAAATTTTTTTTCGAAAATTTTTTTTTGAAAAATTTTTAAAATTTTTTTTTTGGAAAAAAATTTTTTCGAAAATTTTTTTTTTCGAAAACTTTTTATTTCGAAAAAAAATTTTTTCGAAATTTTTTGTTCGAAAAATTTTCGAAAAAAAAATTTCAGAAATTTTTTCTTTTGAAAAAATTTTCGAAAAAAAAAATTTTCAAAAAAAAATTTTCTTCGAAAAATTTTTCAAAAAAAAATTTTCGAGTCGAAAAAAAATTTTTTCCAAAAAAAAATTTTCGGGAAAAAAAATTTCGAAAAAAATTTTTTCGAAAAAAAATTTCCGAATTTTTTTTTTCGAAAAAAAAATTTTCGAAATTTTTTTTTCTTAAATTTTTTTTTGAAAAATTTTTTCAAAAAAAAAAGAATTCCGAATTTTTTTTCCAAAAAATTTTTTTCAAAATTTTTTTTTCCGAAATTTTTTTTTCTGAAATTGTTTTTCGTCACATGTGAAACAAAATTTGAAAATTTTCACAAAATTTTTTTTGTCACGTGTGAAAAAAATTCGTCACATGTGAAAAAAAAATTTCGTCGCATGTAAAATTTTTTTTTCATCACATGTGAAAAAAAAATTCTGTCACATGTGAAAAAAAATTTCGTCACATGTGAAAAAAGAATTTCGAAAAAAAAATTTCGAAAATTTTTTTGTCACGTGTGAAAAAAAAAATTCGTCACATGTGAAAAAAAAATTCCGTCACATATGAAAAATAAATTTCGTCACATTTAAAAAAAAATTTTGAAATTTGCACGTAATTTTTTTTGTCACGTGTGAAAAAAAAAAATCTATCACATGTGAAAAAAAAATTTCCGCACATGTGAAAAAAAAATTTCGTCACATGTGAAAAAAAAAAAATTCAAAAATTTTTCAAAAAATTTTTTGAAAATTTTTTAAAAAAATTTTTGAAAATTTAAAAAAAAAAAAAATTTGAAAATTTTTCAAAAAAATTTTCAAAAATTTTTAGAAAATTTTTCAAAAAAAATTTCGAAAATTTTTTAAAATTTTTTTGAATTTTTTTCGAAATTTTTTTGAAAATTTTTTGAAATTTTTCAAAAAAAATAGTTAGCTAATAATAGCCATTAGATCAAAGTTTAAAGAGGATAAAATGAGTGGCTAGGATTAGTTCTCGCGTTCTCACAAAAATTAAACTTCTCACATGAATGGCCCCATATATATATATATATATATATTGCATTAGGTTAAATCATCAATTATTCTTATAACCTTTTTCACTTCATCTCAATCCATAACCGACTTTTAATTCTATACTAATTACTAAATATCAGGTGATCAATTCCGGCAAGCCTTGCACTTCCATCTCGATGTTGTATATACTTCACATTAAATGCACCGGTTTTGTTTTTCGATAAAAGTTTGAACTTTTGCTTATGTTTAAAACTCAACATTTTATTTGATATTCTAATTTACAAACGGCTTTAAGTCAAAATTATGTATTTTTCCTTTTTATTCATTACTCAATGTGATATTTTTAATATGTCGTATTTTGCTATTATGGAAAGCTCATTTAATGGGCGTAAATATTGGTTTCTCACTAATGATTCTACATATAGAAAAAGAAATCACTTTGCGATGCGCAAACCTTCTTCTTTTCAATAATAATTCAATTGCACATGATAAATTCATTCTAATATTTCTCAAAGAGCATTCGAAAGCAACTACTTACATAAACTCATCATGCTAAAAAGTATCATTTAACCATTTAAATGTTGTTTATGTATTTTTTTTTCCTTTCTATTCATTACTCAATGTGATATTTTTAATATGTCGTATTTTGCTATTATAGCAAACTCATTTAATGGACGTAAATACTGGTTTCTCACTAATGAGTCTACATTTATAAAAAGAAAATACTTTGCGATGCGCGAACCTTCTTCTTTTCAATAATAATTCATTTGCACACGATAAATTGATTCTAATATTTCTCAAAGAGCATTCGAAAGCAACTACTTACATAAAGTAATCATGCTAAAACGTATCATTTAATCATTTAAATGTTGCTATACATACATGCTCGTGCACATTTTCTTGAATCAATTCGCACATGTGAGCTACATCAATAGAAAACGCACATAAATTACTTGTATATGAGAATGCATTAACACAATACATATATCTATATATATGCTTATTTATAACAATTACCTAAATATGTAAGAAACAAAGAAAATAGTTGGTATCCCAATATTTAGTTTCATTTATCTGAGCATGCATGATCTTGTGTGATTTTCATGGTACCTGCGTATGATAACTAAATTAAGAAAAAAAGAAGACCAAGTTAATTAAAACATCTAAAAGATGTGTAAATCATCTCCAAAATGTTGCAAAAGAGAATTTACATACCGCTACCAACAATCAAAGATCTAAAAGCTGTGTGAATCATCTTCAAATGTACATACTAAATGTGATTTTGGCCGGTTTATATAAGCATGAATTAGGTTAAATCATTAATTATTCTTGGAAACTTTCGCAGCCATTTCACTTCATCTAACCGACATTTAATTCTATACTAAATGTCATGTGATCAATTCGGGTAACCTTTGCACTTCATCTCTTTTTATGATTGTATAGTTATTATGAGGCTACATTGAATTCCGAGCATTAGCTATCTTGTCTATAATATTAAAAGATTCAATGCAATCTTGATGCATACACAATAAATTATAGGACTGAATCTTATAGTATTATAGAAGATGCTTGCACTAAATAACTTTTGCTCCAATGTGTACACTATATATTTGCACTAAATGTACTTTAAAACTATCAAATATGTAGAAATGCAATGAATTAAAAAATTAAATTAAGCAAAATATATAAATATTGGGTTCATTTTAACGGCGTTGATGAGAAACGCATGAATATATATTTTATATTAGTTAGTTTTAGTTATTTGGGTTATAATTTATAAATCAAAGCTAGTTAAATATAAGAGTTTTTAGATAAATGAATAGTGTTTAGTGCAATGAATAGTATTGCACTAAATTTTGTATTTTTTGGTTGTTTACTATTTATTGCACTAAAATAGTGTGATATTTAGTGTTAACATTGGAGAACATTTTTGATACATTTTGCACTATTTTTGTGCAAAAAGTGCATTTGGTGCTAATATTGGAGATGCCCTAATATACAACTAGTTTGTGAAAATAAATTGTGCCATATTTACTTTAAACAAGAGATTAAATTTTTTCATTACAAAATATTTTAAATGTTAATTAACAATGTTAAGCATACTATGAAATATTTCTTTTCGCGAACTCATCATTGTAAAGTAAAATGACAGTGACAATTTGTGAATTGATGTGAATTTTCAACCACATGGGAGTACAACAAATTGACAACATAGAGCTAATTTTCAAAATTAAGTTGAGACGTAATATTCTTGAATTGTTTGTTTAAGACTTTTTATTTTCATGTTGTTAACCTATGTCAATGTTTTAAACTCAAATGCTCCATTTAATGTTTAAATACATCTATGTTTCACAGGAATAAAACTGATTTATACATATATCATTCAGACATTTAAAAAATAAAAAACAAACAATATCATTTGATTAAAATTCAGACATTTACTTGTAAGATTCAGATTGAAATGTGTAAATTAGACTCAGAACCTTTTAATAAACAAACAACACCCTTAATTAGTTTTCCATTGTGTTTTTACTCTTTCACTTTTCACACACTTGCTAAGGTTTGTGTGTTTTGTAATTTTTCTTTCTTCTCTTGTATGTTTGAACTTAAAACATCCCGTTATACCCTACTAGTGTTGACATGAAGTTATAAAAGAATAAAAGGAATGGTTGGTTGAATTTTTACATAATATGTGAGTCTTTAGTGTTTTTTTATAAAGTTTACGATATTGTCATGTTTCACGATGTGAACGGGCATTCTATTAAATATGTCATTAAGTGGATTTAAACATGACCATACCAAATATTATTAAGTTTTATAAAATATCAACGAGTGAAGCTTTCAAGTTCTCCATACCAAATATTGAAACTTTTGTTTTTCATATATAAATATCCTAAGAGGACAGCCAAAATAGTAGTAAAACATTATTCGTGTTTCCTTTTTTAGGCTTGTTGGTGAGTCATTGTCTACCCCATGATTGACTTACTTGCGTTAATGAACTTCCGGGGAACTCTATGGCCCCCTTAAAATTTGAAAATTCTCTTATATGTACTTCAACAATTTATCATTTGTTGAAGTAAATGATATACAATTCGGATTCCATAATAAGTTAATGATATACAATTCGGATATCAATTGATATATCAAGCTTGGCGTGCTCAAACTAAATGATATACAATTCGGATTCCATAATAAGTTAATTAAAGTTCCAGTTATGTAAACAACACTACTTCACACTTAGAGAGCTAGGTGCAGTTAGAGATGAATAACACTTACTGGTGTGTCATTTCAGCACCTTCTCAATAACACATAAATAACTAAAACACCCTCCCTAGCAATAAACCCAATAACTATTATTGGTGTCGATGAGTCTCGCAAAAAAAAGCCAAAAATACTCACTCACTCAAAAAAAAAAAAAAAAAAAGCCTGTTGGTGGAATGGTGTTGCTGTTCTGCACCGGCAGTTTCTCGGTTAGATTAATACATAAGACCGGAGACCAGACCGGACCGAGGACCAAATATGAGGAAAATGGTGGACTGAGGACCGAACTAAATATCTTCGGTCTGGTTTCTCGGTTCAATTCAACCCCCGATCCAGGTCCAATCCAGTTCGCCAGTCCAGTCAGGCCCGGCAAAGCATAATGGTCGGTTATGTACTTATGCGTAAGACCGGACCAGTCCAAAGACCAAATATGAGAAAAATAGTGAACCGAAGATCAGACTAAATATGTTCAATCTGGTTTTTCAGTTCGATTCAGTCCCCTGTCTGTTATGTCTATTATGCTTAGCCTTACTAAAACACTTCTTTAATTTTGACTACTGGAACGAATTTTGATAATTTGAATAGTGTTGCATAACTTTTTTATTATTATTAGCACACACATAAAAGTTGCACATTTTTTTTTCTTTTCAAAATAAATTTGCACCACAAAAAATGAGAGTAACACAAAAATATTTTCGAATGTTGCATATACCAAAAAGACACTCTTTAGAAGGAAAAAAAAAAGGGTTATACTGCATTACCTACATGAATTTGACCTAAAAACAAGTGTAGTTTGTGTCACGTCCAACAACCAATAAATTATATTATTACAGTACTTTTTATAAAAATGACGAGGTTTAAAAAAAATCGGTTTGATAAATTTCGATTCTAAGGCGGGTTCTAAGGCTACCCGCAATAGCACCCTCAATCGATTGCGTTGTCAGGGTTGCTCAAGGTTATCCTTGTTGTGGCCAACTGGGTCGCTGAGGATCGAGGGGTATGAGGGTTGAGAACTCAACCGATTAAGAGACTCGGTTGAGTTGTATGTTGTGTGTGTTTTTATTTAATTAAAATATCTCTTTTGTGGGGTATGTTTTTTGTAGTGTAGGTTACTTTATTGTGTCTAAAGATTGGTTGTAGGTTGCAGGAGAGAGAAAATTGATGTGACAGAAAAAATGAGCGTCACTGAGGGTTGTTATCGGAGGTAGCCGAACAAACACTGTTCTTGTAGTCTTCCTATTTGATCCATTAACATCAGTATAGAAATGTTCAATAAAAGAAAGTCTTCCTATATGATCCATTGACATTAATGTCCAATAAAAGAAAGAATCGATAGCGATACATGCTCATGATGCTATTTAATGTGTGTTGTCCTTTGTGATGTCGATCTTAGTCTAATAACTGTCCTTCAATAATCGATTATACAGTATTAAGATGATATAAGGATATTACTAAAAATGATACTGTATACAACGTTTGTATAAAAGCAACACTTATAAATTGACATGATTATTTTTGTACAAGTTGTCAAGTACCTTACGTTTTCATATGTCCGTATTTTTATAAATATTCATGTGTTGTGTACGAGTATATGTATAAGAAGGATTTGCAAATGGCCCAAAATGGTCTTTTGTCCCAAAAACAGAATCAAACACTGATTTTAACCACACCGTCACAAGGATGGAACCAGAGCTAAAAATGACCGGGTGCACAATTTTTTTACTTTAATATAAAGAAAAAATTAACAAAAAAGTACGATTTTCGGTTAAAATGATTGAGTTTAGTGTGAACTAAGTTCACTTTTCACCTATTGATGGACTAACTAAGTAATGACTAGAAACACAATGCATTGGGACCAGGTGCATTTTAAAAAATTCAATATTTTTCATGAAAATTAACACTACGAAGCAAAATTCTATGGAGGTCTCATGACATTGCAAGACCCCCTAGTTCCGTCCCTGGATTCACTGGTATGACGTGTATCCTAAACTTGTGAATTTCTTTGTAATACATGCAACGTGTTGGTATTTACTATTTATTTATTCATAGATGACCAAATGAAAGAAGATGACGAAAGAAAGATGAAGAACTTAAATCGTGTGTTCCTTTGCTGTTGTTTCTTTGTTACCTTTTTTTCTTTCTTCTTTTGGTTTTGTAGTATTTTAGCACGTACAATTTGCAAAGTACAACATTTTAGGCAAAAAAGGGTTTCTTACGAGTTACCATATCTAAACTATAGAATTTACTTAGAGGTGAAACCTAAAACAATCGACGAAGGAAAGAAGTTACCGTTGCTCTTAATGTATTTTGTAACTTTCACGTAATTGCTGAGTTGCTTCTTAGCTTTTTCGGTACGAATGATATTAAGGATTTTAAGGGCGTGTTTGATTGCTACTTAATGAGATAGTTCAGCACCGAAAGCTTGAAAATGATTCGTTCAGTGCTAAATCTTACGGTTTTATCAAACAACCCCTAAGTCTTGTTCATATATGATATAGATATTGTAATACATTGAGGTAATGATCGTATCCCCCACACAAAACTTAACAAAGCTTAGGATTGTACTGTTTTTTTGGGTAAAGAAAGATATAGACAACACATGTGACTCGAACTCATGGCCTACAACTCTTTAAAGCGTGAAGGAGCAAGCTTTGTAAGTGTGTTTATATTCAAAGTCTAAATTATCCATAATTGTAAGTTTGAAAGTTTGTTTATATTACAACTATTTTGCTGAGAATATTCTACATAATATGAGGTACCGTAAAGCAATAATACTTTCGTATGATTATATTTCACACAATTAAACTTATTTGTGTTAAACATAATATCTTTCAAACTAAAATTTCAATAAATTATATCAAACTCTAGTTTTTGGTGCAAAAACTAGTTAACCATTTAAAAAGTTATTATTTTGTTGTAGTACTGCAAACAAACAAGGCTATTATCAAGCAACTCGAGCTTGATTTTGAGCTTGACTCGATCACGTCGAGCTTTAACAGAGCTCGAGTCTGAGCCCAATAAACCAGCTCGAAACACATAACGAGCAGAGCTCGAGCTTGAGCTTTTCTCGAGCTTTTCAAGCCTTCATGTACATATATGTATTTATTATAAATATTTAAGTAAATAACTTAAAGGCTAATGTGAATATTGGTATAATAATAAAATCTATATCGTAGGACTTTATAAACCCTAACGCTTGTATAAGTTCTTTACTCTTAATCGTTCACATAATTCTTGACTTTATTGATAATTTTTGCTATCGAAAACAATGTTTATGGATAAATTCGAGTTTTTCGAGCCTAGCTCAAGCGTTATTCGAATATTACTCCAATTGAGATCAAGCTTAATGATTCAAGCTCATCGAGCCATGCTCGAGCTTGGCTTGACTTGATTACGGCCCCATTTTGTCACTCAAGCAAAATAAGTAGAGAAGTAAGGTGGTGTTTGTTTTTTAAAATGAATACCTCTTAATTTGACTCATTTAAACGCGGTCATAGGTTTAGCCCAAAAAGAGTGTTTGTTTTTTCATGTCATTAAAAGACGGTAAGAGGCAGCCAATGTTACTTTTTTATTTATTTATTTTATTTCTTTTGATCATAAAGAAGCAGTAAGAGACATAAACCTTTTATTGAATAAGAAAATGATGAGTGTTCTAAGATCCCTTAAGATGATCTTTTTTTTTTTTTTTTTTTTTTCCTTGTAATTAAATAGAATTATACATATGATTAGTTAGATAAAAATAAATAATATTTTGTTAGATAAAGAATGTTAGATAATATTTATTCCTCTTGTGAATACAATCATTTAACATTTAAATTGTAAGAAATGATAGTTTAACATATTTTTAGAAAAAATAAGCAGTTTTATTTGAGCCAGATTTTTATTTCTCAACAATTTATTCAGATTAAGATGGAAACCAGATTTAGATTTTTTCAACCATAAATTCAGATTCAAATGTACGAATCATATTAAAACTCAGAGCCTCTTAATAAATAAACAACACCTAATAGTGCAGTGGCGGTGGTATGTGTAGCGTGTGTGTGCGCATTACTACAAAAGGTCACTTTCATGTAAAAGTCAAAAAGTCCTATTTTGATTAGAGCACCGGGTGTGGTAACATAAGGCAAAGCGTCACCTCAGCTATTCCCCTTTTTACTTACCTCACCAAAAACACTCTCTTAGTAACTTAAGCCAAAACATCATTTTTATTTTATTTTCCATTTTTTTACAAAACAACTATTTCTTCATTCATTAAAATAAAAAAGAAAAAAAAAATATTTATAACTTTCGAATAACTTTACAAAGAATTACTACAAACAATTACAAAGTATCAAAATTATAAAAGGGCTAAAATTTAAAGTACATTTTTTTTTTCTTTTTTTCTTTTAGTAAAAACTATCAAAATCACTACCACAAACATCACATAAAAAAATCGATGAAAATCCATAACCCATAAAAACCTACATAAATCACAAACTCTCATCTAGTGAGCGCCAAACATTTGGCGATTGGCTTGACGAACTGCACAACCGGTGAAGTGGTGAGGGTCTTGGTGAGTGACACCTTGAATTAGCGAGGCTCTCTCTCAACTGTACCCGATGCTCTTAACTGTAATAGTACGTTATATGTTGTTAAATCAACTACTTAGAAATTAAGCTAACGTGATATTGAAATTAAATATTATCAAGTTTCAGAATATTTTGAATGCCAATCAACATAAACATTCTACTAGCGAGGGGGTGATATATTTATTAATGTTGTCTAGAGATTTTCATTGAAGTTTATATCTCATTAACTACATTTTTTTTAAGAAAAGTTATAAGTTCGTAAGTTTAATCTTTAAAGAGGTTATAAGTTCGTAAGTTTAATCTTTAAAGAGGTGAGATCAATAAAGACATTTTTTTAAATAACAAATGAGGGAATCTTAGTCATCAATTTTTTTATCAAACACAAAACTCATTTTTCACTTGTTTTTTAAAACAACATATCTTGTAAACAGTAGATCTTCAACCTACAAATAATACACTAACGAGACGATAATATTTTTATCTTTCAGTAGACGGGCATTTTGATTACTTTCGACCAATTTTTAGTGTTGAAATTTGTGCCTAAAAAAGCACACGTGATTTGTAAAATAACTTGTAATTTGTTATTTTAAAAATTACATATGATTTCATAAATGACTTATTTAAAAATCACATGTGATTTTAGCTGGCTCACAATGTTGAGTTGGAAACCCAGGTTACAAAAAAGTTAATAATAAAAAACAAAAAAATCACATGCAATTTCACAACTCACATGTGAATTAAAGTAACTAATCATAAGTGATTTTTCTGAGCAAAAATTTTGAAAAAAAAGTTTGTCGAAAGTATGTAGAAGTGCATATTTATAGAAAGATAATTTAATTCTCGTCGCGAATGTATAATCAATTTCGCGTAACGATTAATTGTTTGCGATATAGTTTAATAAAAAAAATGAAAATGTGTTTTTTATTTAATGAAAAAATAGATGGTTATGATCTACCCATTTATTCTTTAATAAAATTTTCTCAATCTATAGAATAAGAGCATTTATTCTTATTTCTTCCATTCCTATTCAAGTGTTCATAAAAAAATAATAAACGATATTTGTAATTAATGCAAGTTTTGCTTAGTTAAAAGTTATTTTTACTCTCACATCTATTATACCCGTAACTTGCTGATGCGGCGGTTGTAAGACCTCACAGGAAGTTTTACAATCATTCTAGGCAGTGTACCTAATCGCTGTAGTGTAGTATAGGTAAGATTTGAGAGATTGATCATTCTCTAAGGAAATAGTGTTGTTAGGTCAAAATGTATGTCGAATTAGGTCTAAAGGTGAATGATGATTCTTTTTGTGTTTTTATATTTTATGAAAGCAAGTAAAAATCTCGGGGTTTGAAAGAGTGGGGGTTCAGCTACTAGCTAACTAAACCAAAACTAATAATTAAACTAAATCAAACTAATATGCGAGAAAAGTAAATTGGTAACTTCTTATGATAGGAAAGTGTGTTCACTTAGATATCCTTACTCCCTAGTTATCTCTTACTGATTTGTCGAATTGTCACGTCCTTCGAATTGTCTCCCCTAAATCCCTTAAAGTCTATTAAATTATCTAGGATCGGTAACCGCAATTCACGCAATAAATACAACAAGAAAAACTAATAGTGCACTCTATGGTTGCGTTTTATAAGACGTTCAAGCTAACAAATATAAGAAACTAGCTAGTTTTCTTATCCTAACGTGAGACAATCAATTAAACAAGAGACAACAAATCAATATTCAATAACTAGGTTTCATTAGATCTAAGCAAACACTAATTAACTTAATATAGCATGTTAAAGTGAAGAAAATAGAAACAAGTGATCAAACAACAAATAGACATATTGAATGATTAAAAGAACAACTTATCTTCAATGAAACATGAGTTTTGAGGGCTGTAAAACCCTTACAAAAGCTGAGAAAATTGTTCCCTAAGTGATACTCCAAGATGTTACACGAATTATGAAAATCCTATGAAAATGTATATAGTTTTACAACTCTGACGGCGTCACCTTATAGGTTGTGACGCCGTCAGCTCGCCGTCATTGGGGTTTCGTCTTGTGCAAGTCGCCATTGTAACGGCGTCATTTATGATCTCTGACGCTGTCATGTGATGTCTGACGTCGTCCCTTTGTAAATGTTCTGGGCCGTCTCTTGTTAACTTTGTACGTGACTCTCATCTTCAAAATACACCTGACGCCATCAGGTTGTATAGTATTCAGATTCTTCTGAGGCGTCACTTGATAATTTTGCACAAAAAATCCATCTTCAGTAACAAGTGACGGTGTCACTTGGTAAAGTGTGACGCCGTCAGGACTCCTTTCCTAACAAATTTTGTGGCTTAGTCGTTTTCTTCACTTTTCTTATCGATTTAAGCCCAAAACATGCTGATTTCCAGATTTTCCTTTCGAAGTACCTAAAATGCAAAAAGAAACGATTTAGGGCAATATTTGATCATATAAATACGATTTTAGCCTTAAATGGCCCCTTAAAAAGGTACCAAATAAATTCTTATCACTTGGTATAATTAATTACAAGGGTATAAAAGTAAAAGCTGTCAATTTAATCTCCTTTTTAAAAACCGAACATTTGTTTTAGGACAAATATAAATAATAATTTTAACACTTAGGGTAGGTTTGGCGTAAAGCATTTAGAAGGATTTAAGAGATGTGAACATTATGATTTTTAATGCTCGTTTGACAAACATCAAATAGCGTTGATCATTTAGGAGTCGTTTTACATATTAAAATCATTTAAGTGCGTTGAACATTTAGGAGTGATTTTACACATTATAATTACAACTAGAATTATATTACCAAACATTTTCATAAAAAAATACAGAACTGCTAACAGCTACTTATCACTGCTACTGCTCACCGTCATTGCTATTTTTCTCCAAACACTCCCCTGGATAGAAGGAGTATTAGTTTTTTTCTTTTCTTTTTGGAGTCTAATTTTAGAAAATTACTAGATAGTATGTTTCTCCCATGTGTTATCTTAATTTCTCAAAAGTAATTTATCATATTTTTTAATTGAACTATTCTAATTGCATAATTTCTCAAATAGTAATTTAGTTAAGGAGTTATCTTAAGGATGATCTAGGGGCAAAAAGGATTAGGACTATTATACTAAAATGTATAACGTCTCAAGTTTAATTTTTGCTAAGTATAAACAATTCACAAGTGGTTATGTCGGGTGGCTTTATTTTCAGAACCCTGTTAAGTGTGGGAACTGCGAGAACTCTAATTTTGCATTAGAAAACATGCATGTTCATATAAAACATGTATGTTTTCATACATACACCTTAATACACATGCCTACGTATTAAGGTGTATGTAAAAAAACATACATGTTTTATATGAACATGCATGTTTTCTAATGCATAATTGGAGTTCTCGCAGTTCCCACACTTAACAGGGTTCTAAAAATAAAACCATTTTGCATTGATCTGTTGCACTTAACATGTTTTTATATGAACATGTATGTTATGCATATATGTTTATTAAGGTGTATGTAAGAAAACATACATGTTTTATATGAACATGCATATTTTCTATTGCAAAATTGGAGTTCTCGCAGTTCCCGCACTTAACAGGGTTCTGAAAATAAAGAGGGTTTTACTTGGTTTGAGCCTGTGTGACAGTAGATTCAAACATCGTGGACTAGTCGGGCCGAAAAGTAAGAAACCATAATTAACCAAATAAAAAACATCCTTTGATGTATTTTTCACTCATTATCATTTTTTTTTTCTTTTATTTAAACTGTTAATTCAGTCGCAAGTTAGGATTTTACGAGTAAAAAGATGTATAAAAATACAAGTCCAATACTTATGTTTGTTTTTAACACTAGAAGTAGTCATTTTCCAAACATTTTCCTGTAGTCTTAGCACAATTAATTATCAATACGTAAATTTAATGCACAATAACTTCTGTAACATGATGTAATACGCGGATTAATTTTCCACGCATATCATGTATTGGATTTATTCAAGAAACAACAACTAGATATATTACTCCAACACAAATACTACTCATCATAACATAATCATATCATCTCACACTTATACACAAACACAAACACAAACATCTCTCTTATATATACTCTCCCTCCAAAAGCCCCAATTTCACTATCACCATCTTTCTCAAGATCAAAATTTTACAACACAAAATTATGAAGAACAATTTATGGATACTCCTCCTTTTAATCGCCGTTGCGACCGCCACGAATACGCGCGAAACCACCGTAAACTACCGCCTCCATGATCACCATTGTACCACCACCACCACAAAAAACATACCTTCACCATGCTTGCACATTCGCGGCCCACCGCTACCGCCAATACCACCGCAGCACCGCCAACCGCCGCCACCGGAAGACGAAATCGACCCAAGATACGGCGTAGAGAAAAGATTAGTCCCTTCTGGACCGAACCCACTTCATAATTAGCCATTACAAGTTCAGTTTCACCTTCAAAATCATCAATTTACACCAAATTACATCAGTTTCAAGATCATCTGTTTTTTTTTTTTCGTTTTTTTCAGTTTTTTGTTAATTTCTTGAGATATAGTTTATGGTTTTACAATTAGTTTGCTTTTTATGAATCTTTTTAGAAAACCCATTTCAAATATGTGATCAGTTTCGTTAAATTCCATCAATTTACACCAATTTCAAAATCCCCTGTTTTCGCACCGAAAAAACGCTTTATATCGAATTTTCGACCCTATGATCCATCTTTTTATATAAAAAAAATAGTTTTTATGAATCTTTTTAAAAAACCCATATCAAATATGCAATCAGTTTTATCAAATTAGTTAAATTTAAAAATCCCTTGTTTTTACCTATAGTTTTTTTTAGTTAAAATTAGTAAAAAAGATACTTATTGCTTTGAATTCCTAGCATTGATGTTGGTTTGGAAGCAGCAAAAACAAGAAAGGAAATAGCTAAGGGAAAACAGATGTACTAACAGCAATAATGGTTGTACTTGTTTACTTGTTACATCTTTATAGGTTGGAGGTTGTATCAAAAGAAGTCCATGAGTTGCATTAAATTTACTGGCTTCTTTCTCATGAGGAAGGAAGGAAGGTGGTGGTGGCATAAATTCAATATGGTTTTGTTGTTTTATATACTTTTTGAGGGTAAAATAGGACTTTTTGTTTATTAGTAGTTGACTTTGTTTGATGTAAATAGTTTATGTGGGGTTTATGCTAGTTAATGATGAATATGAGTTTATTGATTTTTGAGTTGGTTTTACTTATTTGCCCTTTTACTATGCAAATGGTGATGTAATGCTATAAATGAAAATTGAATATTTCTAGATCCACTTATAGTTTACAAAAAAAAACCCACTCGTTGATGTGTCAGCGAGCTGACACGTCAGCGAGTGGTTTTTTTTTTTGTAAACTATGAGTGGGTGTAGCACACCTCATGAAAATTTGTTGGAGATTTAATGATTTATTGAAAGGGCATGAAATCCATGATAATAAGATATGAATATATTGTTTGTTTTCATTTATTGTAATTTTCTAATAAGAGTATAAATACTTAAATAGTGTTGTTACTTGTTAGTTTGGTATGTAAATTAATAATTTTTTTTAAAATTTTATTTATTTATTTATTTATTTTTTAATTATAGTTAAATTTCAATGAAGTGTTGCTTGATAAAAACCTTGGTATCTAAATTTTATTGCTCTACTTTTTTTGTTTAATGAGCAAATGTTTCTCTAAATTCATTTCAAAATGTCAAAAACTTTTTAAGAAGCTTTCTATCGACAGAAAACAACAAAAAAGAGAAGAGAAAATTACTAAATGTATGACTAACAAAGTAAAAGTGGGTTATCTATAAATTAACATTTCTAGAAGACTTTAAAAAGTCTAAGTGTCCATAAATAAACTTTTTCAAGTTTTTAAGCTAAGTTTTAATATCGTTCTTCAAGTACGGCAAGCAACGGAAATAGTCAAGTTTATTATTTGTCCAAGTTAAACTAAGTTTTGACTTTATACATTTTTTGACGCAAATCTACTTGATTTTGGACATTATGTGATTTTCATAGCCCAATACATTGGTCTGTTTTTTCACACATAGTGACATAACACAAGTTGTTAATGCCAATAAACTTATGATCGACGACCGATTAAACACTATCCATGTTGAACAAGATACGGTTCATTTGCACCTCAAGCACACGTAGCGAAATGGACGTGTTGCATAAGTTGGCAAAACATGTCAAAACGAGTTGACCCGTTAATATATCTTGTCGATTTTTGTTAGAGATTTTATGCATTCAATGTATCGATTATAATTAACTCTTGTTGTATGAATGATTATGTTCAGTGTAGAGTTATTTTACGTACCAAATTTATCTTACATATAAAATGACTTATCCCTATCATCCATTTAAAATAAAATCAATAATTGATATTAAAAACATTTTAATATTTTAGCTATTTTTAATAATTTAAATATATCTTAAATTGTTAATTATTAAGCAAAAATAATTACACCATCGCAACGAGCATTTAATTATCTTTCTATAGACGGGCACTTTGATATACTTTCAACAATTTTTTTCCCCTTTTTTTCACCTTTTTTTCTCATTTGTTCGTTATTAAATTTGCATGAAAAATCACATGTGATATTAGTGTTAAATCACATATGATATTTTCATGCAAATTTCAGTGACGAAAAAAAAACGTAAAAAAAAAACGTGAAAAACACAAAAAAAATAATTTTGTCGAAAGTATATCGAAGTGCCTATCTATTGAAAGATAATTAAATGCTTGTCGTAATGGTATATTTTTTTTTTCGCATAACGATTAACGGTTTGAAAAATATTATATTTGATAAAAAAAGGATGGAAGTATGTTTTTTAAATTATTGTGATTAATATATTCTATTAGATCAAATAAAGATGATGGGTGAAAATTGATTTCTTGATATGTAAAAAATGTTTGGTACTCAAATGATCAATAATGGCGTGCAGTGCAACCTTATGAGGAGCTCAAACTTAGTTTTCTAAAAAATAGCCTACTTAACATGTAAATTTTGTTTGGCTAATAGAGTATATATGATGTTTTAGAAAAATAAAGTCCCAATAAGCTCTTAAATCAAAAGCCACTTTTGGTTCCTTTCGAAGATTTTGCTTATAGCTCTCATGAAGTTTTATGTGAGTGAGTCGAGCCATGAAGTCCTTCTTTCATTCTGGTGGCGCTCCGACTTCATTTTGATCTCGTGCTTTTGTTCCGCTTTAACATCAACTAGTTTCACAAAACATACACACGCATAACTAGCATCGCTCGCTACAACTATCGAGTTAGGTTTGTGATTTGGTTACTGGTGAATGGTGATTACATTGGGTTCACAGATGGACACATGGTGAAGAAATAGGTTAGATATAAGGGTTTTTTTAACTTGTGCCAAAGTGGCACAAGTTATAATATTAACTTAACATAAATTTTGGAAATTCAAAATTCAAATTACTATATTTACATAATAATTTCCAAAATTTGTAATTTTTATCAAATTTTTAATGTTTTATGTAAAAACAAAGGTATTTAAGACAATATATGTGTTAATTCAATGTTATAAACATGTGCCACCATAGTGATAATAAAAGGTACATCATAATTCTTACTTGAACTATGATGATGTCCTCATAAGTACTTAATATGCTTAACATGTCAATATGAGATTGAGATCCTCTCATGTTCTACTTGAACATGAGAGGTAATATTGAGTTTGTTGTAAGTGAGACTTTTAAATTTTAACAAGTTAGAGGTCTCACATATATGGCTCACTTTTTTTTTCCACTCACAAAAATACTCAACATTACCTCTCATAACATGAGAGTATCTCAACATTGTCAATATAAGATGCGTAAACTAGTTGAAAAAAATTTACAAGATAGTATAATCTTTTATTATTAAACTATCATAAATCAAAACAATTAAAAGTGTTGAGATGATTTTCACAATTTAACTTTTTATTTTGGCACACTTTAATGTACAAATAGTTGAAACATAATGTCACTATTGTACAATTATTTAATGGATAAATTTAGTATCTCAATCATTACTCAAACTGTGTAAATCAATTCTTAAAATTGTTAATTCCGTCTAAGAGTAAGCCCATTGACTTATTAAAATACATAACACATATCAAGAAACTATAAGAATATTCTTATGCACGTTTACTCACTTTTACATTGGCTGGAGTTTTTTCTGAAAGCAGTTTCTTTACTGTTAGGTTTATCCTGGTGGTAGGAGTAGGATATGTCTATGTCTCACCCCCTTTACCCTGCTCTAGCGATATTGGGTTTTGTTATTGTTGTTGTTATTGTTGTAAGAACTTGTAAAAATAGTCTAAATGACAAAATAACTTGTGAATTACTCAAGATCGATTCACAAAATACTTATAATTAGCTTGGTCAAACTTAGTCAAACTTTATTTAAAAAAAGAAAAGAAAAAACAACTTATTCAAAACTAAGCTAAAAAAAAAAAAAAAAAAAAAAAAAATAGCTTAGCCAAAACTCGAGTCAGTAAAGCTTGCGAGCCTTTTTGATCCTGCATCTATACTTTTCTATATATGTATATTTACATACATGGAGGGCGTTCAATTAAAAAGCCTAAAAGTAACTTGAGTCCAACACGTGTTCTCCTTCTCTTCTTTATCACGTACCCCCATTCTTCCCTCCTTATCTGTCATTTTATTTCTTCATCAATGATCTAATAACTTAAATTATACATTTAATTACTTCAATTCGTAATTTAGTTATATCAATTCAAGATATAATTCTTTCAATTCGAGATTTAATATCTTCAATTCTTTAATCTTTCTCAAGTTTTTCATCAGAAAATTTAAAAATCCGTGGCGATTTCTAGTTAACAAACCATAAATTAACATCAATTCTTCATCTTTTTTGTTTTTATATTTTTTTCTCATAAGTTTTCAAGAAATCATGTGTTCTTGAAAACACCCATAAGGTGTTCGATTAAATCTCAAAATGAAGAAATTTTGTGATTTTAGAGTTTGAAGGTGTTAATTATCATATAAACGTTTTAGTAAATAATAAAACTTAATATTTCCTTAAAAAAAATTTTTTTGTGAGGAATAAAACTTCAAATATGCAATACGTGTTTATCAGTTTTTTTTATGAACAACATCATAATGATTAGATCACGTTGTTGCTTTTTCTTTTGGGAGAAACTTTTTTTTTTTAATCAAAATGTTCATAATTTATTTTATTTTATTTATTTATTTATTATTATTATTATTTTTTAATCAGAATGTTCATTTGTTAAATTATAATAAGAGTGAAAATAGCAAAAATGAAGTTGAAAAAAACAAAATGAGGACACATGTTACATAGACTTTTTATTTTCTCCATTTTTTTTAGAAGATCATACCCTTAAATACCTTTTGTATGTCACTGGATAACTATTTTGTAGAAAATCTGCAAATGTATTAGGTTTATACCTATCTTTGGTTATCTATGTTACTGGATAACTAGAGAGCTTTAGCCCATTCTATGGATGGCCTTGTATCTTGATTGCTTAGGCCTAATATAATGAAGGTTCATTGTCTTGAAAAATTGCAGGCCTTTGTTAAGTAGTTGTTTGGAAAGACTGTGACTTTCATGGTGTTTGGTCTCAAGCTAATCATAAAGTAGGTTTCCCATAGGTAGGGTAAATGGATTGGAAGGGTGGTACATGGGATGAATGGAATAGTGAGGGCTGCAAGATGACCCTACTTGGTCCATTCAGTGTATCACCAAAGGGGCATGTAGTTTTCTCTCTTAAGGTGAGTGTTTCTAGGACCTTGAAGCCTTTTGTAAAGAGAAAAATGTAGGGGTTCTAGAAGAGCCCTTGACTGGAATGAGTAGGTGCTTGATGAAGCCATACCTCTTCCCTTCATTTGCTGTTGTGGGTGCTGGTTAAATGGCCTTGGTGGGGGGTTGATATGGAAATGTAATCAGATGATTAATGTGCATTTTTAAAGATGAATGTAGAAGGTCTGTTTGGTTTATGTAGTAGTAATGAATGCATATGTCTAATTCTGTTGTTAGTAGTATAGTATATCAAATATGTTGTTCTTTGATATCTGAAGTATTGCATTTTTTGTAACTGATTTGGCCTATCAAATCGGTAATATGCTTATAATGTACAAGTTGGAAGTAATTAGTAATATATAATGATTCACCTTTTGTATCAAATGATCAATTTGATTAGAAAGGTTTGAGTCAAGTTCGAACTCCAAAAAGCTTTTAAATATTTCTTATGGGAATTGATTGATACAAACTCATTTTTTATTAGGACACTCCAAATAAAAAGATGAAGAATTGATACTTTAATTCTGTTGTTAGTAGTATAGTATATCAGATATGTTGTTATTTGATATCTGAAGTATTGCACTTTTTGTATCTGATTTGGCCTGTCAAATCAGTGATATGCTTATAATGTACAAGTTGGAAGTAATTAGTAATATATAATGATTCACCTTTTGCAAAAAAAAAAAAAAAAAAAAAAAAAAAAACCTTTTGTATCAAATGATCAATTTGATTAGAAAGGTTTGAGTCGAGCGACATTAACATCTATTAACATTATCGTTAAATTTAAATACAGCTATTTGAGTCAAGCTCCAACTTCTAAAAGCTTTTAAATCTTTTTTATGAGAATTGATTGACACACTCTCATTTTTTATTAGGACACTCAAATATACTAGTAGTTAAAGTAGTTTATACTTAAAATACAACTATTTAATACATATTACGAAATGTCCCAATAAAAATTAATGAGTAGAAGTGTGTCTGTCACTGACTCACTTCCCATTTCTTATAGTATTCAGCTTAGCTCGACTCGATTACACCCGACCTCAAGGTGTTATACAATAGAGATGAGGGGTCTCATAATCAATTCCCCATAACTCAAAGGCCCCACATGTAAAACAAAAAAATATCAAACAAAGTACAAACACTGAAACACAAGTTTGTTAAGATCCACCGACACAAAACACACTCTCCCACACTACCTTCACTAACCAAATGAGCGTTTAAATTTGCTAGTGTAAATCAAAAAGCGTGAGATTTGAGTTAAAATGGCGCGTGTACGTGTATCCACAGCAGTTTCATTGATTCTACTGCTTAATTGTGTTCTGAATGTTGTTGTTGATTGCAAAACGTTAAAAAGAGACGGTAATTAATAAGCAATATTATGCATATTGATTGAGTTTTGTGTAATTAGTTTTGATTCATAATTTCTATTAGGATATTCCCATCTCATTATTAATATTTGTTAGAATTCTGCTTATTGTAGTTTGATTAGTTAAGTAGCATTTAAATCTTATCATTTGAGCTCCTTGAGTATCAAAATGCTCGTTTCGTTATGCTGGCGAGTTTTAGTCTATGTTTGGTGAAATGGGCCGGAGCGAGAGCTAGAGGTTATATTGTAGGGCAAACGGCACGAAAATGTAACTAACTTGCCACTTTTTGCTTTGTTGCGTACTTGTGTAGGCATCTTTATTTTTTCTATTGTATACATCATACTTTTGAATTGTGTCTATTGTATGTATTCTGTGACAAATTTACCCTTCTCATTTATCAATACTCCGATTAATACGTAGGGGCAATTGGCAAAATGGTCGTAAGATACACACAATAGACGTAATGCAAAAGTTTGATGTATACAATAGGAAAAATTAAAGATAGCTACACAACAAAGCAAAAAGTGGCAAGTTAGTTACATATTCGTGCCATTTGCCCTATATTATAAGCCGGAAGTAGGAGCTTATATTTTTATAAAGTTGTTCGGCTAATTAGTTGGAGCGGAAGCTTATTAATGTAAAATCGCATAAAAATACGTCAAATTATATTCAGATATATTTCCAGCTTTTGTATGATAGTCCACTATATTTTGAAGGGTATTTAAGTATTTTGACTAACTATAAGCTCTCATAAGCCCGTTTCAATTGGCTTGGGCTTATGGCTTATAAAAGCTTTCATAAGCGTGTGTGACAAACAAAGCTTATTTTAAAAGCTTAAGACTTTATAAGCCGCTATAAGCCCCGTGCCAAACATATCCTTAATTTTCTATTGAGCTTATTTATTAACAGACTGAAAGTTGGACGATATGTACCTTGGTTAATATTGCTATCGGTATTTTAATACCACTAATTTGAGTTGAGCTTGAAAGTATGCGTAGACCAACCGAGCTTGAGTGTTTTCTAATCATGTTGAGCTCAAGCTTGGTACTGTATGGACTTGACTTAAAATTTCTTGACATAGTTTGCGTAATGAGGAGCAGCTGACATTTTTGTGGTTTTGATGTATTAGAAGTTATGCAATGACCTGAATAGGTTCAGTTTAAGATATGTAACTTAGATTAGTGTTTGGACTAGGAATCAGATTTTTGTTGCCACAGGTAAGCATTACTGAACATTGCGTATGATAGGATGAAATAAGCAGATATAAAGATGCAATTCGAAAGCCGCTTGGAAGTTTGCTTATTCAAACTGCTTACCTTATTCTGAATATGAATATCTACCTTTATAAATCCATAAATAAGCAACATTGCACTTATAAACAAATGCGTATCTGATTATTGCATTTTGTTGCCCATCATTGCCCGCTTCTGCTTATCTCATTAAGCATTAGCAGTTTTAATACGCAATGCCAAACACAGCCTTAAAAAATTAGGGTCTAAGAATCAGCACTCTTCTAGTGACACTTCTCAGGATAGAACATTTATCATGTATGTGCTATTGTGCTTATCATTTTGTTTCCTTATTGATGCATATGCTAGAACTCCTAATAAAATGGATTTGATTTTAAGGATACCATTTATATGCAAGGGAACAATTAATATTCCTGGAGTGAATAAACATTAAATAGAGTTTGTGTTTCACTGTAGTTAAAGCTCTTAACGAAATCAAAGCATCTCTTGGATGGAGAGTGGTGTATGCGTGGGTCGGAGATGATCCATGTGGAGATGGTGATTTGCCAGCTTGGTCTGGAGTCACTTGCTCCACACAAGGTGACTATAGAGTAGTTACCGAACTGTAAGTATGACATCATCGTGCCTTGTAATTTAATGTACCAAGTTATAAATCTGTGCGATTGATCTGAAATTGTGTATATCGGATCCAACTATGTTTTTACAGGGAAGTATATGCAGTGTCAATTATTGGGCCTTTTCCTACTGCTGTAACTAATCTTTTGGATCTTACTCGGCTGTAAGAATCGATTTTCTACTATTTAGTTAAACTTGTATTTATCGCTAGGTTACATTGGTTCAACTCTTGTGATGACTAATTGTCGTGAGATTACTATTCTACTTTTCTGTTGGCAGGGATCTTCACAATAATAAGCTGACAGGACCAATTCCACCTCAAATTGGGCGTTTGAAGCGTCTTAAAGTACTGTATGATTCTTTACTTTATTCATTAGCAATTATCATTTTGTAGTTCATACATATATTGTTAGTAAGCGTAACATTACTCCCCAAAATTATTCACTAGGGCAGCCAAGTTATACACATATGATAACGGGCATAATTCTTCCATCAATTTTGTGAATGTTTCATACTTTCATCCCGTCTGGATTATTCTGACATTATTTTACTGTTAAAAGACATGTTTTTATCTCCTCTTAAACTTTAAATCTCAACTTGTTACTTGTGACATATACGTCAGCCATCAACTAAATCCTTTCTTTCTTTATTGCTAAATACAGTTAATACTTGATACATAAATTTATAAAATGAAGACCCTGTTTGGTTTTCACGGTCTTTTCAGAAGAAATGATTCTCGCCCTATAACTCTTTCATGTACTTAATTCACGCTATTACCCCTTGCATTCCTGTGCAATTTATCGGTCAAACTAGAACTCATGCTTGCTGATGTGTCCTCTTTACAGTAATTTGAGGTGGAACAAGTTGCAGGATGTCATTCCTCCTGAAATAGGTGAACTAAAGAAACTAACGCATCTGTGAGTCTTTTACTCTTACAAAGAACCACTGATAGAGTTTTTTACTCTTACATTTGTAGGTACTTGAGTTTCAATAGCTTTAAGGGTGAAATCCCAAGGGAGCTTGCTAATCTTCCGGAGCTACAGTATCTACATCTTCATGAAAATCGTTTAATTGGGCGAATTCCAGCAGAATTGGGCACCTTACGCAATCTTCGCCACCTGTACCCTTCAACCTTTTTTGCTACCATACAACCTCCATACCAAAAAAAAAAAAAAAAAAAAAAAAAAAAAAAAAAAAAAAAAGTGAGCCCACTTAATGAATAATGACTTGTTTATCTCCGTTCTCTCTAAAAACAAAGAAAAACGTATCTTTTTGTACAAAAATTATGAAATCAGAAAAGCTATGAACTTTATGTCAAATTTGAATTAACGAGGTCAGAAGTGGACTCTTTTAAATTTTAAAGATGGAGGTGTAATTGTTTAGTTCGCATATATAGATCTTTTGATGAAGCAATATTTTGTCTTTGTAGAGATGTTGGGAACAATCATTTGGTTGGAACAATAAGGGAACTGATACGTATTGAAGGATGCTTCCCGGTTCTTCGCAATCTGTATGTCCATTCTGCTTAAAGTTTGATACTGTTTCCTAGTGGCAAAATGGGTGGGTGGGAGTCATGGGTCAAAACAAGTACTGTATTGTTTTCTATAAATAACTAGTGTGTTTAATATTATTCGGAAAAGTATATTACTAGTAGTAATATATAAATCTATTTTTTTGCATATGACTCTTCAGGGTGTTGTATGCATTACAAAAATATACTTTAGATGAACTTCTACCCATTTGACCCGTTTTCTTATTAACTAAACTTTTTTGGTTAGACACGTCAGAGATAAAACATAACCCACATCGACCCATTCATTAGTAAGTGGGTCGAAATTGCCCCCTCTATTGTTTGTCGATCTAACCTTCTAGTTCTATCCGCCATTGTTTTATAGCTTTTGTTTACTGCTGTATTATTTGCAGTTATTTGAACAATAACTATTTATCCGGAGGAATTCCAGCGCAGCTTGCAAACATGACCAATCTTGAAATTTTGTAAGTACTGCTTATGCAAATAACTTTTAAGATGATAATATTATACAAAATTTCTGAAATTTGACAATAATGGTGTGATGTTTTCAGGTATTTATCTTACAACAAGATGTCAGGGATCGTTCCAGCTGGTCTTGCTCATATTCCGAAGCTAACTTACTTGTAAGTGTCCCCGTATGTTATCGTTTATTATAATGTGTTAAAGACATTCCCTGTCTGCTTTATATTATTACAATTTTGTGTCTACTTAGAACAAAATACTAATAATTAACGTGTTTACTATGATTATAAAAAATTTACATTGCAATATAAGACTAATTTAGAGAATAAAGAGATTTAGGAAGTTGTATGCTATAAACAATAGATAATACGGAGTAATACACTTTGGACAACTTTCAACCACTTAGAAGTGAATGGGATGAAATCGCTACTTCTAAGTGAATGGGATGAAATCAAGCTCTATATATAACTCAGCTACTTACAAGTCACTGGTCGTTTTTTATTTGATTAATGTGTATGTTGTTAGGTACCTGGATCACAATCAATTTAGCGGGAGAATACCTGAGGCATTCTACAAACATCCTTATCTAAAAGAACTGTGAGCCTTACTTACTCCTTTAACACAAAAATATCATCTTCAGAGTTATTTTTTGTGTTTAATGTTGTCCTTTTTTGCAGATACATTGAAGGGAATGCATTCCGACCAGGTGTAAACCCAATCGGTATTCACAAAGTACTTGAATTATCAGACTCGGATTTCTTGTTTTGAGCAGCCAATCTTTATGCTTAAGTACTAAGAACATAAACAAAACAAGATACAAGAATCTTAGAGTATTGTTCTCGATAATCTACCACGCCTTTCAATATTAATGAGAAATCAAGAAATCTCTGCTTCTCAGTTGAATCATGTTTTGGACCAGTTGTGATTTGCGAGTTGTATAAGCTATTGTTAATAAGCTGCCAATATTTTTTTTGTTACCAGTGTACTACCTTAGTTTTGGATACTATAGAGACTGAGAAATGTTTCGATTGTTTATGGAAAGTAAAAAACTAGAAGTTGCATTGCAATGTGTATGAAATAGGTAAGCATCGACAGTTTATGAAATCCAAAACATTCATTGGTAATATTACCTTGTGTTTTGTACCAAAGGGGCATTATCCTGGCAGTACCATATCCTAGCGCAAACACATAAAAATCTTTCTATACCAGGTAAAGCCAGCTCTTCTAAACCAAACTAATTGGTTAACAAAGAAGCTGAAGTCAACAAAAAGTTTTGCTTGGATGGTAGTTTTATAGTCTGATAGCAAGTTTACAAAAGAAGCAATCATCCTTTTAAACAATGCGATTCCAGCTGTGATAAACAATTTAATCAACAGACGCGAGGTTATTTCCAAGGAGAGAAAACCGGTCCTCCTGATGTGTTGCATTCCCTCACTAAATGTACCGATTTGTATCCATATGCGATTGTATATTTCAGTGGGCTCTAGATGGAGGATCATATTACATGGCTCTTCCTTACATTCCTCCTTATGAACTACATTACACGTTGTAAGAAATGTGTCGATGATAACAGCGCTAATGCTTCGTTTATTGCTAATGGATTATTGGCTTAATTTCAATATGGTGGCGACTCATTTATTTGCTACTTGGTAGAATATACTTTGTATAAATAATTTTCGTATTTTTTCAAATACCAAAAGCATAGCGGCCAAATTGCTTTTTTTTTTTTTTTTTTTTTTTTTTTTTTTTTTTTCAATTGCTAATGGATTATCGGCATGGGGGATCACAATATGCTTTTTTTAACCAAGATTACGACTAGCATTAGTAAAATATAGCATTAGAAGCACCGATAACATAGTAGGCCTATATCTTTTGCGCGATGTTGTACACATAATAGCCCCACATGTGACGCACATAATGATTCACTCATTATGTAAATTGACTTTATCTTTTCTGTAGATTAGATAAGTGGCTGCTTTATCAATGTGAAAATTAGTCCCTTTTCTTTCAAAGTCTATAGGACGGTTGACAATACTATTTTTCTTTTTTTAGTGTTTCTGTGTTTGAAAAAATAAACTTTTGTTGGAAAACGGGTTGGTTTCAATGACTAAGATTAGTTAACTACTCTTGTTAAGGTTAAAAAATTAACCTTGGAGATATTAAGAACAAAGTCATACATAGGCTAATCAATTGAGACCTCACTCCAAGGTACCCCATTATCGTCCAATAGAATGTCACACATCACAATCTTGTTCTTGTTTAATGAGTTTGGTATAAGTTTCCACAAGAATAATTGAGATTCGAAATTTGATGTTATCAACCTATAACATATGCCTATTTGTGAAATTTACTAACAAAGGTACAGGTAAGTGTTGTGGGTGTATGTACATGTTCTTGCTAACGTGCATACAACAGTGTTATCATATATTCTTCAGCTGATGGAACAGATTCAGGTTCAAGGTTACTCGCTTCAGTGACAAAAGCAGGTTGTTTTGGTTGAGGCAATGCTCCCTCTCCAACCAACATCAAAACCACCGACAACATCGTGGGCCTATCTTCTGCATGATGTTGCACACAGAGTAACCCAACATGTATGGACCTCAGTACTTCAGAAACAACACACGATTCACGTAAAGATGCACTAATGATATTAATGGTTTTTCCTTCTTTGTAGAGCCTCCATACCTGAATCAGTCCCAGCTTCAGAATATATATTGAGTACGCTAAAAGTAAGTTACTTAAAGATATAATCACCGCTCTAACTTACATGTCCAAGAAGGTTGTCACTGTGATCTTCATGAGAAAATAGTCTGTTTTTCTTACCGCTCGCTATCTCCAACACTAGAACACCAAAGCTGAATACATCTGACTTTGTAGAGAATCGTCCATGTACTGCATACTCAGGAGAAATGTAACCACTGGAACAAAGTTAATTAGGATCTGTTTTTTTCCATCTTATGGTAAAACAAGTAATAGAATGCGAGTCTTATTGTGTTCCAACCACTCTCTTTGTCTTTTCAACGTTATCGAATCCTACAAACTTTCTAGCAAGGCCAAAGTCAGATATTTTTGGATTCATGTCAGCATCCAACAATATATTAGCTGCTTTCAGATCTCTATGAATGATTTGAAGGCGTGAATCTTGATGTAGATAAAGTATACCTCGAGCTATTCCATGAATAATGTGAAACCTCTGAGGCCAATCAAGCTGCGTACCTTCGGTTTCATCTGTCAAAATATAGCCAAGTAATTTATTCCATCAATACTGATTCATCAATTGATTTGCAAGTATTTGAACAAATAAATTACCAAATATAAATGCATCCAAGCTTTTGTTAGCCATGTATTCATAAATCAATATCATTTCATTTTCGTGAGTGCAGTATCCAAGAAGCTTTACAAGATTCCGGTGCTGAAGTTTTGCAATACAAATGACTTCATTTTTGAATTCATCAAGCCCTTGATGGGATGTTTTTGAGAGCCGCTTCACTGCTACTTCTTGACCGCCTTCCAACACACCCTAAATGAAAAAGGCTTAAAGGTTATGTACTTCTACTTACATATATTTAGTCTTTACATTTTTTTTGTCATAAGACTGATAATTATTCCGTTATATCCAGAGAAAGGAAAAGTTACCTTGTAAACACTACCAAAGCCACCTTCTCCAATCTTATTATTTTCGCTGAAGTCATCTGTGGCCTTAGCTATTTCATACAAGCTAAAGAAAGGTAGCTCATCAAGGTTTTCTGTCAGAAAACTGCTATGATCATTGTCACTGTGTACCTGTTTTCCTACACAACGGTATGATCAATCTCTATTAATTACATGAATTTGACATTATTAGGAGCAACTACATAAATTTCAAGACAAAGGTTTTCAATGCATAAGGTATTAAGGTACAATGTTCTTGCATAAAGTTTTCCAAGCTAAGAGGCGCATTGATATTACTTGAACTAATGGAACTCAAATATAATGTAGAATAAAACGGTTACAGTGTAATTCAGTTGATCCAATTCACACAAGAACAGCTTGTGGAATTGCATCCAACTTGAGAGCAACTCTCTAAGCCGTAAGATATATTTTACAATGCAATACAGTTCTCCCTTTTAAATGGTTCTAACTAACTATGTAAATAGGAAATAAAAGGTCCCCAAATATCTACTAGAAGCTGTTGACTCGTAGTGTTGAAACCAGCATAACAGGCATATATGTGATTGCTCCAGAATTCTACTTATAAATAAAGATAATAATTACTCCGTACCACTTTGCATTTTTTGAAAGCATGGAAAATTACTAGTTTTTGTTACCTCGACCCTTCCGTTGAGGCCCTTTTTTTCTCTCTCTGCATGCATATGCTACTGCCATTATAAGCAGTGCCGCTGATGAAATTGACAGGACCGTGGTGAGTACTTTTTTCTCCATGTTGAAGCTCGATTGGCCTTTGGTTAATGGATACAATAATTAGGAAAGGTTTTTCTATGTGTGAATAAGTTTACAATTACTCATAAATAAAATTAACAAATGACAAATGTGTTCAAACATGCAGAATATTAGAATTACTTGCAGTCACATATCCTTATGCAGGACTATGAATTACTCCCTCCGCCCCAAAATTTAAGTTCGTTTTGACTTTTTGCATTCAAATTTGACCTTAAATATTTTTGTTTGTATTATGTAATACTTGATACAAAATATATAAATGGATTGGGGTTTAAATGTATTTTTCATTGGTATAATTTTTATCTAGTATTATATAATTATTATAATACAAACAAAAATATTTATGGTCAAAATTGAATGCAAAAAATCAAAATGGACTTAAAATTTGGGATGGAGGTAGTAGTAAATTATGACAAACTCAAATAAATCTTCATCCTATGTATTCGAATTGATTCAAGACTAACTTTACATACCTTGTGACTCAGAGAAAGCCATTCTTATGTAAAGATGTTGCTTTTCATCGTACTTTCTGATATCCATCAACCCACCAAACCACAGCAAACATCCCGTTCCACCATTTCTGATATCTAAATTTGCATAAGCTGAACAACTGCAATTCCTTCTGCAGGCCATCTCACATTCTTCTAGTGTCATGCTCTTATTGTACGATGAACGTCGTGTGTCTGGAAATTTCAGTCCTGTAACTTTCTTAAAGCCATCTCCATTCCCACAATCTATACGTTCTTTATGTTGGCACCCGCTCGACCAATCAGCTGCATTCCATTCTTCTTGGTCTGTTGGCACAAAACCTTCTAGACAACTACAAAGTCGATATCTGTTTATGTCACAACTTCCATAAGCTCCACAGAATCCATAACTACTACACACATCAACTGCTGCATTCCCATACGTTATCCAGTACTGTCTCCGCTCGACCCATTGCAAATACATTGTGTCACCATCGGACCTCAAAAGTGCTCTCGGTACATCTGAGGTATTACACTCATAATTCAAATATATTTCATTCTGATTAATGATAAACTCAGGTGAACATAGCAAGTTAGGGACTTTTGTGGGCAAAGCATCAAACCTAACACCATTCCATCGTCCAATCCTGACGCGTATCACTGAACCTTTCATCTGAAATATCTGCGGGTATCCATTTGTGTCCATCATGTACATGTATGGTCCTGGTGAAGGATCATTGTCACTTTTCCAAGATGTCAAATATGTGTCTATGCCTCTTACAAAATCCTTCCCGAATTTCATTCCTGGTATGAATGTGTTACCAGGATAATCAAAGCTTTGCCAGATAGGATCTCGACGTTTGTTACCTTTATCCCACACAACAAAATTCCCATTATCTAGAAGTTGTGCCATCGGGTTCAGAGTTTTGACAGATAACATGGAACTGGATGACCATATCTCAGTATTGTTGTTACCATTTAGAATCAGTAGTGTTCCGTTGCTACTGACCTTGAGTATGCCTGATGTGCCGGTAAGTGGTGCTTCCCTGTTAGCAACCCAGACAACAGGACCATTTGACATGCTCTTGTACCATATTCCCAAGTATCGATTCTTAGTATTTCCCAGACTAAAGAATCCCAGTTCGAACATTTGACCGTCTGAAATGATCGTTTCGCCATCTTTTATAGCTATATTTGCAGAGATGCTGTCTATTGCCGAATATTCTGGCAGCAGCAAGAATAAAAATAAGAAAAAGGAAACAAGTACGGAATGAAGTTCCATTAACTGATGAGTTGTGAAGCTCATAGTCCTAATGTTAAAACATTGTAAACAAAAGTATGCCCACCAATATTGAAAAGTAATGGCATCGTTCACTTCTTTTTCCACTTTGACTTGACTTTGAGCATTTTTTTTAAAAGCAAAAATTGAAACTACTTGTATGACCATTGTGATATTCTTAGTAGTTTCCTTACTAATATTTAGTTACTTTCCTTTATTATGTTTTGTTAGTGAATAAGTTAATTATAGGGCATCTTTTAGTATAAATAGGAGTTAATTGCAAAAATCGTCCCTAAGGTTTGTTCAAATTGCAGATTTGGTCCCTAATAGTTTAAAATTGCAAAAATCGTCCCAAAATCAAACCTTTTGGCAAATTTTGGTCCTTAGCTTTAACTACCGTTAAGTACATTCCGTTAAAATTTGCACCGTTAGTCCTTTTCCACCGTGTACTTTGCACCGTTAGTCCTTTTTCACCGTGTATTTGCACAGTTAGTCCTTTTTACGTTTTTTCCTGTTTTTTTCGTTTTCGTCCGTTTTTTTTTACGTTTACGCCCGTTTTTTTTTACGTTTTCATTCGTTTTTTTACGTTTTCTTCCGTTTTTTTACGTTTTCACCAGGTTTTGTCCCTTTTTTTACGTTTTCGTCCGTTTTTTTTACGTTTTCGTCCGTTTTTTTTACGTTTTCTTCCGTTTTTTTTACGTTTTCACCCGGTTTTTTACGTTTTTGTCCGTTTTTTTTAACGTTTTCTTCCGTTTTTTTACGTTTTCACCCGGTTTTTTACGTTTTTTTTACGTTTTCGTCCGTTTTTTTTACGTTTTTGTCCCTTTTTTTTACGTTTTCGTCCGTTTTTTTTACCTTTTCGTCCGTTTTTTTTACGTTTTCGTCCGTTTTTTTTTACGTTTTCTTCCGTTTTTTTTACGTTTTCACCCGGTTTTTTTTTATGTTTTTTTACGTTTTCGTCCGTTTTTTTACGTTTTCTTCCGTTTTTTTACGTTTTCACCCGGTTTTTTACGTTTTCGTCCGTTTTTTTACGTTTTCGTCTGTTTTTTTACGTTTTCGTCCGTTTTTTTACCTTTTCGTCCGTTTTTTTTACGTTTTCGTCCATTTTTTTTACGTTTTCTTCCGTTTTTTTTACGTTTTCACCCGGTTGTTTACGTTTTTTTTTACGTTTTCGCCCGTTTTTTTACGTTTTCGTCCGTTTTTTTACGTTTTCTTCCGTTTTTTTACGTTTTCACCCGGTTTTTTACGTTTTCGTCCGTTTTTTTTACGTTTTCGTCTGTTTTTTTTACCTTTTCGTCCGTTTTTTTTTACCTTTTCGTCCGTTTTTTTACGTTTTCGTCCATTTTTTTTACGTTTTCTTCCGTTTTTTTTACGTTTTCACCCGGTTGTTTACGTTTTTTTACGTTTTCGCCCGTTTTTTTACATTTTCGGCCGTTTTTTTACCTTTTCGTCCGTTTTTTTACCTTTTCGTCGGTTTTTTTTACGTTTACGCCCGTTTTTTTTACGTTTTCTTCCGTTTTTTTTACGTTTTCTTCCGGTTTTTTATGTTTTTTTTACGTTTTCGTCCATTTTTTTTATGTTTTCACCCAGTTTTATACGTTTTTTTTACGTTTTCGTCCGTTTTTTTACGTTTTTATACGTAAAAAAACCGGGCGTAAACGTAAAAAAACGGACGAAAATGTAAAAAAATGGAAGAAAACGAAAAAAAAACTGACGAAAACGTAAAAAAAACGTATAAAACCGGGTGAAAACGTAAAAAAAACGAAAGAAAACGTAAAAAAAAACCGGGCGTAAACGTAAAAAAAACGGACGAAAACGTAAAAAAACGAAAAAAAACCGGGTGAAAACGTAAAAAAAACGGAAGAAAACGTAAAAAAATGGGCGTAAACGTAAAAAAAACGGACGAAAAGGTAAAAAAACGGACGAAAACGTAAAAAAACGGACGAAAACGTAAAAAGACGTAAACAACCGGGTGAAAACGTAAAAAAAACGGAAGAAAACGTAAAAAAAACTGACGAAAACGTAAAAAAAACGGTCGTAAACGTAAAAAAGCGGACTAAAAGGTAAAAAACGGACGAAAACGTAAAAAAAACGGACGAAAACGTAAAAAAACCGGGTGAAAACGTAAAAAACGGAAGAAAACGTAAAAAAACGGACGAAAACGTAAAAAAACCGGGTGAAAACGTAAAAAAACGGACGAAAACGTAAAAAAACGGACGAAAAGGTAAAAAAACGGACGAAATCGTAAAAAAACGGACAAAACCGGGTGAAAACGTAAAAAAAACGGAAGAAAACGTAAAAAAAACGGGCGTAAACGTAAAAAAAAACGGACGAAAACGAAAAAAACGGAAAAAAAAACGTAAAAAGGACTAACTGTGCAAATACACGGTGAAAAAGGACTAACGGTGCAAAGTACACGGTGAAAAAGGACTAACGGTGCAAATTCTAACGGAATGTACTTAACGGTAGTTAAAGCTAGGGACCAAAATTTGCCAAAAGGTTTGATTTTGGGACGATTTTTGCAATTTTAAACTATTAGGGACGAAATCTGCAATTTGAGCAAACCTTAGGGACGATTTTTGCAATTAACTCTATAAATAGGGTATTAGGGTTGTAACTGCTGAATAATATTTTGGTTTATTGAGTTCGTGTTAATTGGGAGAGCTTATTCGACCTCTCGAACGTCGATTATTCTATCTTTATTGTTCTTTTACCTTATTATCTATCCGGTTCGGATCACAATGTCATTAAAAGGTGATTTATCTGTTTTATAACTATTGAGGTTATTATTTATTTAAATATTGTCTCTAGTTACCAGGTACCAAAATGGTACCGCGCTCATCCCTAAATTCATGTTATGAAAGTTTAGAACCAAGTAAATAGTCTTGATCAGCATCATTTTCAGTTTCATGATATAGTTCATGTTGCAGCTACAGCTTCAGTTTATGTTCATGTTTATAGTTAGCTTCAGTTTATGTTCATGTTCATGTTTATAGTTTATGTGTTAATAGCATATATGTGCATCTATTATGTTTTAGGTGCTCAAGACATGTTCCATGATCGTTAGCTTGCATTTCATGATTCAAGTGAGTAACGGATTTCAGCTTAACATGTTTAGTAGATTAGACATGTTTTTAGTATGCTATGTTGTGTTTCAAGTATTGCCGCAGAAAACATCATGTTATTAAGATAGCTCAGAAACTAGTAGTATGTAGATACGGGTGCCCCAGAATGCACCATTAGTTAGTCAGAAAGCTTCAGATAAAAAAAAATAAGAATCTCCCATTTACGACTCCTATGCGGAGCACCCGTGCTTAAATGCACTTATTACATCCTTTGTGGAGTACCTTTGTGTGAATAGCACATTACAGCACATATGATATGGCTATGTTGCCTTTCAGGATGTCACGACCAATTGCATCTGTGCAAGAGGGTATAGGCCGCACCATGAGTACTCGCAGCCTTTAGGGGAATTCCGATATCCAACAGCAAGTTGATTCAAATATTATGTATGTAGTCTCACTGATAAATTCAGACTTTAGCCTTTGACTCAGTTAAAAATCATATGTTTAGCCAGTAGCAAGTTTACTCAGTAACCCTATGTTTAGCCTCAGAAATCATTTCAGAAATAGCTTAGAAATCAGTTAGAAACAAATTCAGTGATAGCCTTGGACTCAGTCGTAAATGTGCTATATGCACATAGCCAGAATAGAGATTTATACACTTATAATCCTTTGTTGATAACTTGCCGTATGTATTAACGACATCCTTTGTGGATGATGACTTTATGCACTTATAATCCTTCGTTATAACATGCCTTATGTATTCACGACATCCTTTGTGGATAATGTGCTTTATGAACTTATGACAAGTATGAAGTTAGAACCGGTTAGACACCGGATATGATTAAGTAGTCATGTGTAGAAGCCGTGCTAGATGCACACAAAGCCATATGCAGAAATTATCATGTTTATGATTCAGTTTTCGCTATCTCACTAAGTCGCAAGGACTTAACGTTATCAGTTTCATGTTTTATGTAGGTGTGCAAGATGAGTCTAAGTTAAATATTAAATGGGGCATAATGGGTCAAAATGTGTAGCTCACGGGTTTGGTAATTAGCTTCTCACTACCATCTCATGTTATCAGTTTGGAATGCTCCCAAAGCAAGAAACAATTCATGTACCAAGTTTATGGTGTCTTTGTTATGTATTTTGCAAGTTAGAACTTTTAAAGGGGTGTTTGGCATAAGCCCCTTATATGTAAAACGTACGCTTCCGCTTGTATAACTTTGTATTTAATCTTTTGACATCTTATATAATATTTACGAAATGAGTTTCCACAAGTTTGGGTTTTTACGTTAAGCAGAACAACATTATACGAAAAATGGTCAAGTGCAGACTTAGAGGTTTGTGACCACTGGTCAGTCCCTCTTGGTCACCGGTTTTAGTCTCCAACCGCCGGTCACATTACTCTGACTGCCGACTAAATGGCCTTCAGCTGACCAGTTTTAAAATTTTTGATTTTTTCAAAATTTTGGCGTTTCATTTTTTATATAATTCGAGAAATTGGAATTAGTAAATCAGTGAATGTCACTGCCGAGACCCAGTGAGGTTGGAGGAATTCCCAGATTGTGACCATAACGAATTATTATCATTGTTACGTGAAGATGAGTCATGAACAAATTGACGCACCGTCCCATAATTATATACTTGCAAAAGCCACGACTGAAATTATGACAAACGAGGGGATTGAAGAAGCGTTGGCTCCCATGGTTGTCACGTACATCATGAGTAGGAGTACATGTAATGGAGTCATTGTCTAGAACTGTTGGAGACAAGGATGTATTGTTGGTGGTTGAAACCCGAGTCTTTGAAATCAAGCAAATCTCCTTGTTGGTTATCGACTTATCGGTTATCATTGACTGGACCATATCAAAATCTCGTAGTTTAGAAGTATGACATTTGAATCGGCAGCCTTTTCGTAGTTTAGAAGTTTGTACAAGTGTGCAACAGCTCGAATTAGTTCAGTTAAAAAGCGTCAACTTGGCGTGTGTCTTGGATCATCGCCCATTGGAATGTTTATCTGATTTTTGCTTTGAGGATACAGCTGATAAGCAATTGCTTATGTGATTATCGTGTTTTGTTACAGTGGAAGTATATTCAAACACAATCTCCTGCATAATATTTCATTACAGCTGTGTGATTGATAATTTCGTTACAGCCAGTTTTCAGTTCTCACATTAAATCTATAACAGCATCCTTAGTAATAAATAGATGTTATGATCAAAGAAACTTGTATTTATTTTCACCAGAACTCGAAGTGCAGTCATGTACATTAAGCATGAACATAAAATTGGCATACATTACAACTGAATAGATCATTACCAAACTAGACAATAAACTACGCTCATGTTTTAAAGGTTCTCCACTTTTAGTACATTGCTCTTAACCGTAAAAAAGTACTCAACACGATCGAAGGCAATATCAATTTACTCTAATCTTCTAACTTATCAACCCCGTTAAGAGAATAAACACATAGATGATAGGCTCATAGCATTGTTTATAAGAAAAACCAGCACCGGCTTAAACATACACAGTTTCCTGAATATTTAATAGGATCTGATAAACCAAGGCAAATGATCAATTCAAAATTTAGAATCAGCTAGATCAAACACAATTTTTTATGTTCATGTGAATAGTAAACGCCTATTCCAAACAGAACCTCTTGTTCAAAGTTTAACAAAATTAACTTGATCCAATTATGTTCCCCTTCCTTGAACTTTCAACAGAATCGGAAACTAGCTGAAGCCCTCCTGAAATTCACAGAAACAAATTAAGCAACAGTAAGACAAACAGAAGAAGTGCGTCTGTGCAACCAACAATCATTATATACAAGATTCTTGAACATATAATGAAAACACAATTTACAGTTAAAAGTTGAATATTAGCCTAGTCAAACACAATTTGCGTTTGTTAAGTTTCACAGAATCAACTTGACCCAAATCGCTAAATAAAAGCAAAAACCAATCTATTAAGCGCCAAATTTCACAGAACCTGTTAAACAAGACTGTTGTAATCATTATACTTACAATCTTCCTTGAATTGTTTATCCAACAATAACAAGAAGATTAACATAATTAACTGTAACCAACATTTACTCTCTTGATCTAGATTATCATATTTGTTGCAGCATTACTTGGGTAGAAACTACAAAGTTAATAGCTTCTAAGACAAAAAATTTCTGTTTATAATTTAGCACAAGTTAAAAGGGTGTTTGGCATAGCGTTCAGAAGTTATTATGTGCTCCTGTGTTTAACTTGCGATCATTGGGTAAATAATCTATGTTTAACAATATCTAATTATTTAAAGACTTAGATGTAAACATGACCAATATCTAGACAATTCAGAACTACATTTGTTGCGATGTTATTTGACTTCTAGTCTAGGGGTGGCAATTTTTGACCCGACATGAAACCCGACCTGAAACCGACACGAAAATTAACAGGTTCGGGTTGAGTCTAAATAGATTTCGGGTCGGGTTTTGGTCGACCCATCTAAATCGTTTATTAAACAGGTCAAGTTCGGGTTGGGAATAAATAAAGTGGGTCGCCCGCCAACCCGTTTAATTTATATTTTGTTATACAGGTTAAACGGGTTGACCTGCAAACCCGTTTAACCTATTTAACTCGTGTGTGCCAACTTTAGTATATAAAACGGGTTAATGAGTCAACCCAAAACCTGTTTAACTTATTCAACATGTGTAACCTATTTACCCACCAACCCAAGTATATATATGGGTTAAATGGGTCAGGTTCGGGTTATATGTAAACAGGTTAGGGTTGACATAGCTAACCCGATGATTTAAATGGGACAGGTTAGGTAGAGGTTTTCTAACCAGCCATAAGATAGGAAACATGTTCATCATATCAACATTTAGGAGAGTTGGTTCGCAATCAAGAGAAAAGCCACCTAAACAAAATATAGAGTATATGCTTTTTCCATTACAAAGATCATAAGCTTTTTTCATGACGAATGTTTACCTATTCAAAAGTCCTATTCCTCTATGTGTTACCGACTGTACCCGCGCCCAACATGTACCCATGTACCTATGTCTTTTTTAACTCGGATTTAGTATCTCTTTCAACATTTTTAATGATCCATACATGAATATGAGTTGAACAAAGTTTGCTAACATGTAAACAATAGGCAGTTTGTGGCGTTGTATTTATAATAGAAAGTTAGAAACTTTTATTATATCATCTAAATAGTTACACACAAAAGTATAACAATTCAACAAAGATACACGCACTATATTAACACTAACATAACACTATATAAAAGTATTATTAAAACATATTTGGGATCTAACTTCACTAAAAAGAATTATAGTCTACTCTCCAATTTATCAGCTACGCAAAGTGGGTTGTGTTACTCTAAAACCAAATGACCAGCAGCCTTAAAGTCGACCGATATATTCAATTTTGATGGTTTAACAGAAAGAGCTTATTTAAAAAATATGTTCCTAAATGTTTAATAAAACGGATTACACAAATACAATTTCCTGACTGTTAAAGAGGGGCTTCGAATTATAGATACTGTTTATATGCTTGTTGCATTTTGACACACTAGACAAGCTGTTTTGAGTTGTCGAGAAAGCAATCTACCTATGATTTGATGTTCAGATAACCAGTTTTGCAAAATTCGTTTTCAAGTTGCTGACACTGGTTAAATTGCTTAACTAATTCGGATTATTTTAGCTCTAACTCAAACCATCGAATAACAATTAATCCATTATCGCAGAAACGCAGAAACACTTAAAACAGCTCCATATCTAATTATTTCATTTCGTTATAAACATAAAACAATGCCAAACATAATCTCCTGCATGCTGCATTGGTTTTTATTATAGACTGTTTGAGATTGCATTTCATAGAAGATTATCTGATTATCACATTTACAAAATGCAAAGTATCAGAATATAGTTTTCTAGAAAACCAGTCGAAGAAGCGTTTTCCCAAAAGAAAAAATGCAGTCTTGACGCCTGCTATCTCAAAACGCCTAGTTTAAATACAATCTCAAACACTCCATTAGAGTTGGTTATCCATTTTTGGTAACTTCAAATAAGCAATAAACAATCCCAAACACCCCCTATATCGAATCAGCTCTATCCAACACCACAATCAGCATCATCAAAACAGAACCCTAGCTTATACACATATCCAACATTAACCCAAACTTACACTAAAAAATAACTTCAAATCAACTATAATCATTAACATCACCATTCATAAAACAGAAACACAATTTAATATTCATATTTCATTATAACTCATAACCCAAATTGACTATGGCATCACATTTCTAATTAACAAAGTGGTGTGATATCCACGTGAAAATCATTTTTATCATAACTCAGGGGGTGTTTGTTTAAGCTTATATCGCGGGCTTGTGGCTTATTTGGTTTTCGGCTTATGTTTCATAAGCTTACTTTTTGTGGCTTATTTTAGAAAAGAAAAAAAAAATCAGCTTATATAAGCTCATTATGACATGATAAGCTTTATATAAGCCGAAAAGTTTCAAAATAAGCCACAAAAAGTGAGCTTATGAAACATGGAGCCGAAACCAAATAAGCCATATGCCCACTGTTATATAAGCTTAAACAAACACCCCCAAAATAATTCGAAATCAAATAAACTTAGAAATAATCTTAAACAAACACCATGAAAAAAAGGCAAAATCACATAAATGCATAAGCCGACAAATAAGCTTAAACAACTCCCCCTACATTTCAATCATATAAAAAAATCACCACAATTTATGAAAAATAAGCCGGAAAATTAGAGCTTATGCAAAAGAAGCCGAAATCAAATAAGCTTAGAAATAATCTTAACCATAGGGGGTGTTTGGATTAGCTTATTTAGTCAACTTATGGGCTTATTTGATTTTATCGACTATTGATACTCCAGATTCTCACCTTTTGTTGAAACTAGAACTAGTTTTTTCACACGAAAAACTGATAAGCATTTTGAAACTGCGATAACCACGTAACAACTTTCAAACCAAGTTTCAGGCCTGGGTGCATAAAAAAATCAACACTCTGTGTGTGTCATTAAAAGTATTGATGAATTTCTTTTAAGTACCCTACCGACACCCCAAGATAAATTTAGTGACAATCGATATAGGTAAGATTAAAGAGGCAAATAACCATAATCCTACATATAAATATCAACTGTCACTACAATTGCAAATCCAATGTAAAAGACTATAGGGATGTTTGGCATTGCTTATTTATTTAGCTTATGCTATACTTTGTGAGAACTTTAAAATATGCAGCTTCAATAGTGCTTATTTAAAAGATATTATTTTTGCCTAAAATAAGCAAATGTGGACAAGTTATTTACTCCATCCAAATACTTGAAACTAAACTATATAAATCTGAACAAATAATCAATCCCAAACAACCTCTATGTTACTCACTGAAATTATCATCTTCTTTTGATTGTTGATCAGAATTCAGAACAGTAATTAAATGATTGAATGTAACCAACGTCCATTTTATCAAGAAAACAACCCCAATGTCCTGTTCGAAATTTGTTAGAACCAGCGTAACCTATACAGCTTAATCCAGTACTTAGTTTCCTGTACATATTTGCACAGGTTGTTGAAATTTGCAAGAAGTGGAAAGTTGTCATGAATGTCAAGAAAGGAGATGAGGTCTTACTACCAAATATCTCTAGTGATACAATTTGAAGCAACTCTGTAGGCTATAATGGTGAGAATAGTCATATCAGGAATATAAAGGGGTTTTTGGGATAAGAGGTTTAATGCAGATGGCTAGTAACTTGGATCATTTCTGTCTTTTGGGTACTCTTAACAATGTTCCTGTGTATCTGGACGGGATAGCAGGACAAGTTTTAAGTCTACTCCAAACAGTATAGTTATGACTCCATAAGGTAGTATCCTGCATTGTGCAGTAATCTAATTCAACTGGATAATACTGGTGTCCTGCATCATAATGACTGGATTTTGAGCTGTCTCAGAGCATCTTAATCATCCACCATTGTTGACACCAGCTTCAAGAAAACAAATGGATTTGGATTTGGATTTGTATTTGGCAGAGGTGAGGTTCAAGTTTCTCTGCAATATATGGTTTGGAAACCAAATGACTCAAGTATCTAGCATGAAGATTCATGAGTCTATGTTTAAAACTCAATACAGTTTGAAGGCCTTGTACCTTGAATCCTTTTAACTTGTCACTGTATGATTCTATTTGGGATACATCAGATGGCCTTTGTTAGGTTCTGTGTTCCTATTTGGTTTCATATCAGTCATAAGTTCTTAAGTGACTCATAAAGTAGGTTTCCAACTGTGAAGGGAAAGTGAGTTTGGTGGGTGGTATATGCAGGCTGGAATAGTGAGGGGTGCAAGATGACCCTACTTGGTCCCGTCTATATGCCACTAAAGGAGGATAGGTTGGTCCTCCATCAAGGTGTGTGTTCCCAGATGTGTGAAGCCATTTTTGAGATGGAAATGTAGCACATTTGGTATAGCCCTTGACTTGGAGGGGTTATGGGTTCATAACGAGGCCATACACAGTTTCTACCTTGATCATTGTGGGTGCTGGTGGGAAGGTGATATGGAAATGTAGTTATATGGTATCGGTGCATTAAAGGTGAATTGAAGCTGCATTCTGCAAACTGGAGTTGGTTTGCTTGCAGTCTACTTAATGATGTATTGTCTGATATAGTTTTTCTATGTACTGTCTGAGATAGTTAATTGTCTGAGATAGCTTACTGTATGTTGGAAGTGAATTTAGTTAGGATAAGTGTACGAGTATGGGCATGTCTATTACTCTTGTCTAATTGATGTAAAGTGACATTGTGATTATTAATATAATTTCACCTTTTGCACCAAAAAAAGTTTAACAAAACAGCTTAATCCAGCACACAGCTTATGCGGGAGTCTTGAGTTGCTCATTAAAATTGAGTATTGGTACACCAGATAAGCGGTTTTGAATTTTTGAGAACAAACTCATTATGCCTATCTGCTTTACCTAAGCAATTCAATTTAAGCAGTTTGCAAGTTGCTGACAGAAACAACCTATCAATTTAAATCATTAAATATGCATTAAAATGCCTATACTGAACTGCTTATTTCACTTGTAAGTAAGCAAAAGGAAATCCAAGCACTATCTATAAGCAATCCCAAACACCCCTAAACAGAAACAGTTTAAGAACCAATCCACTTTCCTGTTCAATAACTGATAAAACCAACTATACATCCCATTCACCTTATCAAATCAACAAAATTACAAAAAACAACTAGTGTCATGTGATATCAACATGACAATCATTTTAATCAAAACACAAGGAAACATATCATAAAAACACAAATTTTGAGAAACAGTTGATTCTTGTTAATGTCGGTTTGTATATATTCATAGGTGAAACCAAAATGAACTGAATCTCAAATATATTCAGAACAGCAGTTAGTTTCTAACAACCCATACTTTGAGAACCAACATTCACTTATTATTAAGACAAGTGCAAAAGGTTTGTCGAAGGAGCCGCCTCCAATTATCAATTAGTGCTTAATTAAAAACATATATGTATATATAAAGATGTAAATCGCAGACAGACAAGAGAGAATGGTATCACAATTGACATCGTACTAATTACAAATACGTAGAGGAAGAGTGTATTTAGGACAATATGCGAAAAATATTATCAAGGTAGTCCATTTAAGGCCTTGTTCGGTATACTTTTTATTGAACTATTGCTAACCCAAAAATTTCCAATTGCACCTATAATAGTACCAATATCAATCACATTACCATCGTCACCGTTCTCTCTATGATATACATCATACACACTCTCCTCAGAGATAACCATCGTCAAAGAAGCAAACTCTAAACCATTTATTTAACACTTAAAGAGCGGGGATAAGTATACGCAAAGATACATACTATCATAGCCACAATAGACAAGGCGTTCATGCATTTTTGCATACGAAATCAGAATTCAGCACAATTCAAACACAAAAAACTCACATAATGAAACGGAACATCTAAATCCATAATTAATCATAAAGACTAACTTTATTGGTATTATTATTGTTATCAAAATCATCAAGGTAGAAGCTTTCTTAAAACAATATTTATCTTCAAAACTAAACACAATTCACAAATAATTACTTCGCACAAATCAACTTTATCGAACAACATCACAATTCTAATAAGCAAACTCACGTGATAAGCACGTGACTTTCGGGGGTGTTTGTTTAAGCTTATTTGTAGGCTTATGAGCTTATATGATTTCGGCTTACTTTTCATAAGGTCAAAATTTTCAGCTTAATTTAAAACCTATGGACTTATATAACCTATGGGTGTTTGTTTAAATAAGCTCAAAATTGTTGGCTTATGAGCTTATGTGATTTCGTCTTAATTTTTAGAACCTATAATTTTTCGGATTTATATGGAGGCTTATGAAAAACAAGCCGGAAAATTAGACGTTATGTAAAATAAGCCGAAATCAAATAAGCTTAGAAATAATCTTAAGGGGTGTTTGGATTAGCTTATTTAGCCAGCTTATGAGCTTATTTGATTTTGAAAAAGCCAACAAGGTCACTTTCTCGACCTTATCAACTCCCGCTTATTGGCTTCAGCCAATAACCTCACCTTTATAACCTCTAAAAAGAGACCTTATTGACTTTTTCCAAAATCAAATAAGCCCATAAGCTGACTAAATAAACTAATCTAAACACCCCCTAAGATTATTTCTAAGCTTATTTGATTCGGCTTATTTTGCATAAGCCTCCATATAAACCCGGAAAATTATAGGTACTAAAAAATAAGTCGAAATCACATTAGCTCATAAGCCCACAAATAACCTTAAACCATAAAAAACCACCTTATAAAAACCATAAAAAAACCAACCTTATTATTAATAGCAAAATATAAAAGCAGTCACGTGCCACCCACGTGACCTACCACTACCAAGAAGCTTTCTTAACACCATGAAGCATCCCTTTACTAGCCAACTCCCGAAACACAATCCTGGAAACACGGAACAGCTGATAAACAGATCTGGCACGGCCTGTAAACACACACCGGTTCATGACACGTGTGAAGGAGCTGTTACGTGGCAAGTCTGCTAACTTGCACCGAGCATTCTCACGCACTTCGTTTGGGAGCTCTGTGTCTCGGACAAGGGACTTGTATAGCTTGCGACGGAGCTCGTATTTCTCTGCTAAAATGCGCCGTTTTTGGTCTGTTATGTTGCGCTTGTCTGACATGGTGGTGGGTTGATGAGATTGGTGAGTTAGGGTTTTGAAATGGGTTTTTTTTGGGGGTGTGATTTGATGGGGTGAAGAAGGGGTGGAAATGGTCCTTGGAGTATTGGGTTATGGTTACTTGTGGTTCTTGTTTTATGGGTAATTGCACATAGTGTAATACTGTATATACATACTAAAATTTGTATATTTGCATATTTTCTTAAAACGCAAGTTTTTAGTGCATAATGTACAATGATTGTTAAGTATGTTTTGGGAAAATATGCAAATTTTAGTAGATATATATGTAATTTCCCCTTCTTTTATTTGGTTCATGGTTTTGTGTAGAAGGGCTAAGCATCGGGTCAAAATTGATCTGAACCGAAAACTAATTTTGTGGAAAATATGAATCGTGAAATGAACCGAAGTTACTTGGTTGTGGGGGTGTCACGGAGATCAGGTTGACCTAACCCGAACCCGATAAGTCTTATAGGTTTGGGTTATATCCGCTTCAAAAATCATATCGAGTTGTGTGACCCGAACCCAATAACTCAAAATTGTTATCGGGTTAGGTTAGGATTGAATTATCTTTTTATCGGGTCAACTTGATAAGAGCCTATTAACTTTTGTTTTTATCATGTTACATTTTAGTTTTTCACCTAGTGCTTATATTTTTTCTTGATGTTACTTTCATTTATAATTATGTAACCGCTCCTTGCTTACTTGGCTGTTGGTACTCGTAATTAGGGGTGCTATTCGGGTCGGGTTCGGGTCAAACGGGTCGGGTCCAAGTCGGGTCGAGGGTAAAAATAATATACCCGAACCTGACCCTATTTGAACTCGGGTTAGTCGGGTTCAGGTCAAATCGGGTCGGGTCATGTCGGGTCGGGTTCGGGTTTGTCCAATTTACAAAATCATTTTTTTTTTTTTTTTTTTTTTTTTTTTTTGCGAATGACAATTATGAAAAACCAAATTCACTTTGTAGTTTGTACCTTTAACATGAAAAACTATGTATATACTAAGATACCAAAGATTTCATTCATACAAAATAAAAAGAGAAGATATGCATGTAGTAGAGCCATGTTCATGTTTCAAGTGTGAAGTATCCACGTTGCATATGAAAAGGGGCATGTCATACCTTCAAAGTTCAAACACTATAAATTCTCACACCCACCACCTTTTTCTCGAGGAAGTAATTTCTACGTTCAAACACTATGTCGAGGCAAAAAAAAAATTATATAGAAAATTGGCCAAGTTTACTACATGGATCACTTAATTTAACTTGGGCCTATCAATTGAACAAAGACAAAAAATAAAAAAAAAAATAAAAAAAAACTCGGGTTAGTCGGGTTGACCCGATTGACCCGACTAAGATTTTGGACCCGAGTAACCCGACCCGAGTATCCTTATTCGGGTTCGGGTCCGGGTCGGGTCGGGTCGGGATTTATGACACCCCTACTCGTAATTTATGTATCCTTTTCATAACATTTGAAGGCTATAAGGAATCTTAAGTCACAAATTATTTTATGTCGTTGGATATATTATGAGATGATTTAAAATAAGGAAACCATTATAACCCGTTTAACCCAAATCACCGACCTGAAATAACCCGAACCTGATAACCCAAATTTTTTATCGAATCAGGTTACGGGTCATATTTATCTCACAAAAACTCGAACCAACCTGACCAAATAAAACCATTGCTTAAGGGGACGTTTGGTATGGTGGAAAGGAATCATGAGAAAGGGAAAGAGAATAGGTTGCCCTGTTTGTTGCACCTCGAGAATGGAAACATAAGGCACCGATTCCATTCCCAACCTTCAATTTCGATTCTTTAAAAAAATAGAAGAATGGCCGAGAATGAAAATTAACAAGGGAGTCATTCTCCCTCATTATTCAAGTATGAATCAAAAATCCTCTCTAAATAATAGGGGTATATATACCTCTTGCACTTGCATTGCACATTTAACACAAAATTATCTCAAAATCTCACATCTTCAAATCTCAAACACTATCACTGCCCTCAAATTCTAATTCGACAATGGTTGTTCATCTATTTGATTTTTTTTATCCAGTTATACAAATCGTAAATATACATAATATTATAATTCATTCAAAGCTACAAACCTTTATTTGTGATATTATAATTCATTCAAAGCTTTGTTTATGTTGTTGTAGATCTGGAACTAAGTTGTATTATTGTGGGGATGTGATCCGGTAGTTTCAAATTCTAATACAGTGCCTTTTTGGTTATGAAATGAAATTGTAACATTTGATCAAGCATGTGAGTAGTTAAAAAGTTTTTATAAATCTCATTTTTACTTTCATATTAAGTTGGTTCTAACAATTTAAAGCTTCGATATATTTAGTTCGATTGTGATGTTCTTTACACAATGAGAAAAACAAATCAAAATAAACAAATTAACTTGATAAAACTTGTAAAAAAATCAATATCTAGAAAAGTTAACATTTGCTCAGTTACATTTTCATTCTCCAGTGATTCATTCTATGTCTAAACCAAACATTAGAATCAATTTTTAAAACCATTTCGGTGCTTGATTCTATAATTTCACCAAACAAGAGAATACGTTCTTTAATTATGAGGTCTTTCCTTTTCTTTGTTATTCCATTCTCTACTATATTTCCATTCTTCACGATTCACTCGTACCAAACACCCCCTAAACTTCTTCATTCCAGCAATCACTTGTGCTCTTGTAGGTTGTCTCTTTTTCTTTTGACATTTCTTGATTGAGTAAATCATCTCATTCAAAGCAACATCATTCTTCAAAGTAATAAAGTCAGCCAATTGAGCTGATCTTTCTTCAACTGTTAGACTCTTGTCTGCAATAAGCTCAATAGCTTTTGCCTTTGCTTCTGGATCAGATTCAATCATATGCTCAATCTCAGCTTCACTTAACTTAGGTTTAATAGGATCAGCAGCCACTTGCACATTCTCCAATCTTTTAGCTTCCAAGGAACTTTATATTTCCTGTTCTGCAAGTTTCTTTGCTTCTTCTGCATCATAATCAATTTGAGCAGCAGTTCTAGCTTTAATCTTCTTTTGTTTATCAGTTTGAGCTTCTTCTTCTGCTGCTGTCATTGGACCTTTTCCATTAGCTTGTCTTTTCTTTTCATAATCATAACAAGTAGTTTCTTATAGAATAGCACTATCAGTACCTTCTGGGATAGTACCAGCAGTACCAATATCAATAATAGCAGTACCTTCTCTTCTTGGTTGACTTGAAGCGGTATCAACCATTTCTTCTGTTTCTTCAATGATTACTACTTCTATTTCTTGTTGAAAGTACGCTATTGAGCTCCTTGAGCGTGCTCACATGGCTAACTTTAACCCTTCACGCACACCAGTTGATACTGAATCCAAACTGGGTCCCGAAGGTGTTCCAGTTTAGGATCCCACTAATTATATCGCAGTCTTGGAGGAGGTCTTCAGTATCTCACATTTACTAGACCAGATATATCATATGCAGTGCAAAAGATTTGTCTTTGAATGCATGACCCCCCTCGTGAACCTCATCTCGCTGCCCTTAAGCGTAGCCTACGCTATGTTCGAGGAACTCCGGATTTTGGATTTCACTTGTACTCGTCTGCTACCTTCTCCAGGAACTACACTCTCCGTTGTCCGGTGCAACCCTTGTATACTGTGACAACGTTAGTGCTACATACCGTGCTTGCGAATCCAGTTCAGCATAAACGGACCAAACATATGGAGATCGACATTACCTTTTCCGTGACATGGTTACTTCCGGCGAGGTACAAGTTGTTCATGCACCCTCCCGCTATCAGAGGAATTGATTTGTAACAAACGTGTTTTATCGGCTCCGCGCATGAAATTTTTATTTGTGATAAGAAAAGATAAAAGACGAAATTAGTAGTAGTGTGACGAAGAATTTAACCAAGCATGAAAGTTAATTAAAATGTGACAACACTAGACATGTACACTACACATTAATTTATATATGTGTTACTACTACTACTACTACTACTACATATATATTTACTAGTTGTAGTAAATAAATTGAAGAGAAAATTCTTCAAATACCCCAAAGGTACACATGTGTGTACCCCATATGCCCCAAAATTTTCCATCTTCCCCAAATACCCCAAGGGCGACTCTCCCACAAAAATTCTTGGGCAACCCTGACAGAATCTTGACAAGTGTCCCTTTAGTGTCCCCACTTTGTACTTGCAAAGTACAACTAACGCCACTAATTTCTTGTGCAACTGGAACCTACTTTCTTGAGCGACTTGGTTATTTTGTCTTATATCTAAAAAGTAGTATTTTTATATTATTTAATAGTACACATTTCTTGAGCGACTGAGTCCCTCTCTTGCATATTCTTGAGCGACTAGGTCCTACATTTTTTATATTAGTGTAAATTACATATATAGTCTCACACTTTCTTTTGTACTTATAGCTTTAAAACTTGTACATTTTAATTATTGTAGCTACTCCAACAACCACCACTTACTCCGGCCACCACCAACAACTCCGACCACCACCACCACCACCCATATATTCCGACGACACCCATTATTCCGGCCAACTTCTTTTTTTGCTTAAAAAAAATAGTTAACGAGTCACAAAGTAATACTTATAATTTGAAGCAAGTAGATCATGAAAGAATTAAACATTTCTGGCATTCATTCATTTCCTCATAAGCAATTCATCAAATACATAAAAAAAATCCAATACAGATCCAACACAATCCTCATATTTCATATTTCTTCATCGTGTGTTTGGATCTGTGATGGGTTTTATAGATCCGGATCTGTGATCTCCCTTTTTTTGTTTGGTGATCTTTAGTCTTAGTTGGTGATGGTGGTTTTTTTTTTTAATCTTGAGTTGTGTAGGATCTTTGGATTAGATCGATATGTTCTCGATGTATGTTCGGACTTTGATTGTGACGATTGGATTTGGATTTTGACAGTGGTGACGGCGGTGGTAGTGGTGACGGTTAGTGAAAGAGATGGAGATGAAGTGGATGTGTGGTGAGAGAGAGAGAGGTTTTATATAAATAATGGGGGGTATTTTAGTAATTTAGTTTTATATAAATAATGGGGTAACTAGTACTATGTGGGGACACCAAAGGGACATTTGTCAAGATTCTATGAAGGTTGCCCAAGAAATTTTGTGGGAGAGTTGCCCTTGGGGTATTTGGGGAAGATGGAAAATTTTGGGGCATATGGGGTACACACATGTGTACCTTTGGGGTATTTGAAGAATTTTCTCTAAATGGAATTGTGTTGAGTGACCATTCCATTACCATTACCACCATTACCCGACCCCACACCCACACCACACCCCACCCCCCATAAAAGGACAAAAACCCCTGCTCATCCTTCTTCTCCAAGAAAAAAACCATCCTGCTTCAAAAAAAAAAAAAAAAAGTTCGGAAGCTTGCAGAAGATTCGTTCGAGTGCATAAAATGCGGATTGAAGGGCAGCAAGCACAAAAAACAAGTGAAACACGAGGTCAGCAGCAAGGTAAAATACATTTCTTCTTAATACTATTGTTTAGTTTAGTTTAGTTTATGGTTGTTGCCTTTTTATAAAGATATTGTTTTTTTGTAGGGACAAAATCACCACAAGCCCAAAGAGGTAAGGGTGTGGTCGTGGACTGCTGATACTGATGATGCTGATAATGAGCATGTTCAAGGAGGTGAAGCTTGAGGAAGTACTAGTCATTTGCTTGATATATTACTATGTTTGTTTTGGATGTCTGTTATTAAGTTGGCTACTTTTTCATTTTGTTGTTATGTTTGATGAATGGATTTGATGGTGCTGATGTCATCATGGTGGTTTATTTTGGTTATTTAGTTACTTATCATCATTAAATTTATGGAAAGTGAAGTCACGTGAGCTTTAGTATTATATTATTCTTGTTTGATGATATATATATATATATATATATATATATATATATATATATATATATATATATATATATATATATATATATATATATTCATTTTGACTTGACTTGTTCACTTGTGGGGAGATTCGATTTTTGTTGTGCTTTAATCAAGCACAAAATTCTTGTTGGACCATAAGTGTCGATCAATCCATACCCTAGGGACCTTTCTGTAACTTTACCCCCCCCCCCCCTTTTTCTTTATCTCTTCAGCCCCCTTTTTCATTTCCAACCCTCCTCCTACACATTTTTTTTTTTTTTTTTTTTTTTTTTAAGAATCAGGTCAGATATTTTCTTTCTTGTTTTGTGTTATTTGTTGTTTACCAGTTTATGTCTGAATATTGTTTTCTTTATTATTATTATTATTATTATTATTATTATTATTATTATTATTATTATTATATTTAATGGTCTGTTGATGAAATGAAGGGGGTGTTTGTTTAGGACTTCAGACTTCTTGTTATTTAGCAGTCTGAATTCTGTTTATATGAGATGGTGTTTTCCTGATATGTTTTGATTGAGAAATCAAAGTTTTAGTTTTTAATTGAGGAGGTGTTCATTTAATCTTATAACTTACTCGGTTTTGTTATCCTGTCATAAGCTCATGTAAGCCGCAAAGTTTCATAAATAACTCACAAAAAGATGAGTCATGAAACCTTAAACAAACACCCCTGAGTTATGATGATTAAAATGATTGTCACACCACTTTGTTAGTTCCTGTAGAATTGACACCTTTACGTTGCAAGTTTTGTTATCTCTTTGAACGACCTCTATGTTGGTACTTGTTTGTTGTACTTTTGGGTAACCTTTTTAGCTGTATGGGTACTATGTAGGGTGGTCGTGTTTAAGTATGGGTTAATTAAGCATGTCGTAGCACTGCGCCCCGTCTGTTTATAAGTGTTGTCATTTGTTTGGTGCTTACAATTTCTGAGACTATTGGATTCAGCGTTAGAATGCGTTAGGTCTATTTTGTGCAGGACTAAGGGTATGTGTAGCTGAACCATATGGTCTTAGAATTGACAACACAATTTTGTACGCCTTTAGTGATTGCATCTTTGGTGCGTGTTTTATGTTTAGTTAATGGAATTAACAGAAAATGGTAACTGTATTGCTCATTGATAGAAATTGAAGCGTGTGGTTATTTCTCGAGGTGTTGGGTAATTAAGCTTATTTGATTCGGCTTATTTTGCACAAGCCTCCCTATAAACCGAAATCAAGTAAGTTCGTAAGCCCACGAATAACCTTAAACAAATACCCTCTATATTTCAATCAAAGCACCATTTCATATCAAAAACATCACCTTATAAAAACCATAAAAAAAAAACCAACCTTATTATTATCATTAGTAATATAAAAGCAGTCACGTGCCACCCACGTGACGTCACTACCAAGAAGCTTTCTTAACACCATGAAGCATCCCTTTACTAGCCAGCTCCCGAAACACAATCCTGGAAACACGGAACAGCTGATAAACAGATCTGGCACGACCTGTAAACACACACCTGTTCATGACACGTGTGAAGGAGCTGTTACGTGGCAAGTCTGCTAACTTGCACCGGGCATTCTCACGCACTTCGTTTGGGAGCTCTGTGTCTCGGACTAGGGATTTGTATAGCTTGCGACGGAGTTCATATTTCTCTGCTAAAATGCGCCGTTTTTGGTCTGTTATGTTGCGCTTGTCTGACATGGTGGTGGTGGTGGTGGATTAGGGTTTTGAAATGGGGTTTTTTTTTTGGGTGATTTGAAGGAGTGAAGATGGGGTGGAAATGGTCCTTGGAGTATTGGGTTATGGTCACTTTTGGTACTTCTTTATATAGTTAATCATCAAGCCGGATCCCGACCAGACCCGACCCGTCCCAACTAATCCTGATCCCGAAAGTAACCTAGATCGTAAACCGAATATCGACTCGAAAGTAGTCGGTTTTTGGCCCGTCCTGTCCCGTCCTGAAAGTAGTCGGTTTTTGCTTGTATTTTATCGATTTTTGGCCCGTCCCGGCCCGTCCCGAATCCCGAATATGCTAAAAATCCATCCCGACCCCGACCCGGGAAGCTATTATTTGGTTTCGCGAATATCGGTTTATGTCGAGATCGGGTCGGTTGTCGGGACTCGGGCGGTTTTGCTCACCCCTATACTATGGGTATATTTGGCGAAATGGGTTGGAGCTGAGGCGGTGACTTATATTATAAGCTGAAATTAAAATTTGTATTTTTATAAACTTATTTGATAAATGGGTTAAGGATGGCCTTATTATTGCAAAATTACTAAAAAGGACATAATTAAGTGAATTTTTGTATATGTTAAATATTTTGGTGGGTAAATAAGTAATTTATCCTTTAAAAGCCCCGTGCTAAAATTTTTAGCCCCTTACGGAGTTAAAGTTTTTAGCCGACTTACTTTATAAACCCTTTCATAAGCCCCATGTCAAACAAGACTTAAGCTTGTGGGGTGTCAAACAAGTCAGGTTGACCTGACCCGAACCCGATAAGTCTTATATGTTCGGGTTATATCCGCATGAAAAATCTTATCAAGTTGTGTGACGTGAACCTAATAACTTAGAATTGTTATCGGGTCAGGTTAGGATTGAATTATCTTTTTATCAGGTTAACTTGATAAGAGCCTATTAACCTTTTTTTTAATCATTATCATGTTACATTTTAGTTTTTCGCCACTGCTTATATTTTTTCTTGATGTTACTTTCATTTATAATTATGTGACCGCTCCTGTTGCTTACTTGGCTGTTGGTACTCGTAATTTATGTATCCTTTTCATAACATTTGAAGGCTAAGGAATCTTAACCACAAATTATTTTTATGTCGCTGGATATATTATGAGATGATTTAAAATAAGGAAACCATTATAACCCGTTTAACCCAAATCACCGACCCGAAATAACCCGAACCTGATAACCCAAATTTTGTATGAATCAGGTTGCGGGTCATATTTATCTTACAAAAACTCGAACCAACCTGACCAAATAAAACCCTTGCTTGTGACTATCATCAATCTTAAGTTTTTTTATGATAGTTGCAAACAAACTTTAATTGACAACGCCAACTGAGTATTTGAGACGGAAAATTGAAATTCGAAAAATAGTCAAAAAGTAAAAAATCATATTTAACTAAGATTTTTTTATTTTTTTTTATTAGTATTTGTTAACTGAAAAATGATTTATTTCCCTTCAAATATTTATAATATTTATAGTTATATTTAATTATAGGGTAAATTGCAAAAACCGTCCTTGTGGTTTGTCAAAATTGCAAAAATCGTCCCTGGTCTTCCATAAGTGCAGGCGGCGTCCCTGTCACGAAACTTTTGATCATTTTGAACCCTGGTTTTAACCGGTGTTAAGTGGATTTCATTAGTAGTTACACGTTAATCCTTTTTGGCCAACGATCGTTGCAAAGTTAATCCTTTAAACTAATGACCGTTAATGATTTATTTCGCTTCAAATATTTATAGTTATATTTAATTATATATATTGCCACATGTCTTATTTCATTTGATGAATGAAATGGCTCACAATCCCAACAACCGATAATTTCATAACATTTTAAATTAAATAAAAATTATAAATCCTTTTTTTTTTTTTTTTTTTTTTTTTTTTTTTTTTTTACTTAGTAGCATATTATGATTTAAATATAAAAGATAAGTTCATAATGTAGAAAATATAGGCTACAAATTTTAAAAATTGAAATGTAAAGCTAAGTGTAAAATATTTATAAGCTTAAACAAACACATATTTGTTGATTTCTTTGTCCACATGCAATTCGACACACTACATATGTGATTCGACACACTACATATGTGATTGCAACTATTGATCTTAAAAAACAAAACAAAAATCAGTCACGTGTTCAGAACTTGTATGTACATGGCTATTCCACCAAACCAAACATGTCTTCATATCTTCAAGTTATGTCGTCATGTTGTCTACACTTAAAAAAAAAAAAAAAGAAAAATAAAACAAGCCATCCATATAGTTATAAAATCTTCGTTTCAAGTTTTCAAACAGACATAATGGAGCGTTTGCCGGAAGATTGCATAACTCACATCCTCTCATTTGGATCGCCTCGTGATGCATGTCGATCGATGGTGCTGGCCTCAATATTCAAGAACGCTGCAGAGTCGGAGGTGTTGTGGGATAAGTTCTTACCTCCTGATTACCAAGAAGTCATATCGAAAAGTGTGTGCCCTGTTGTGTATAAATCCAAAAAGGAACTCTTCTTTAAGCTTTGTAGTCCTCTTCTCATTGATGGTGGCCTCAAGGTAAGCAATATAACATTTAGCTAGCTATAGGTTGTTCAAGGTCTATAAATTTTCAATTGAATAAGTTCTATAATTTTCGTATATGTATGACCTCGCTTGTGAGTAATTTGGAGTCTTTCATTTTCGTCGTAGACATTTTCAATCGACATGGCAACCGGTAAAAAATGTTACATGCTAAGTGCACGACATCTTTATATCGCTTGGTCATCCAATCCTTTGTTTTGGTGTTGGAAACGCGTCATCCAATCCAGGTTAGTACTCATTATACTTATATACAGTCGAACAAACCTAATTAGCTATATATTCATGAACTAAACGGTAATAGTTTTTCTAGATTTGCCAAAGGTGTGGAGCTTATAATGGCAAGTTGGCTTGAAGTACAAGGAAAGATTAGCACCCACATTTTATCACCGAATACCGTCTATAGAGCTTATCTCATTGTTCAAGTGGCTCATCATCGTGCCTATGGTTTAGATGTGCTACCATTTGAGATTTTAGTTGAGCTTGGTGATTTTCGATCACGAGGGACAGTATTATTGTTCCATAAGCATTCCTTGGAGCATGTTAAAATGGAAAGATCATATGACCAAGAAGATTTTGCTAGGGTTTGTCGTGAGCGAAACGATGGATGGTTGGAGATAGAATTGGGTGAATTCTATAACGATGGATCAAGTGAGAAAGAAGTTAAAATGAGCTTAAGAGAAGTCGATGGTGTTCACCTCAAAGGGGGGCTTCTTGTTGAAGGAATTGAGATCAGGCCTGTTTCGTGACTATTGTGTTGCAAAATTTGTTAAAAAATGAGTATTTGTAGACTTTGGACATTTATTTAATATATCTATGTGTTATATATGTATTAGTGTTAGTTTGTGAGTTTGTGTTTGTATTGAAGGGCGTTTCTTAACGAACAAAAGAGTGTCCAAAATGAAGTTTATATAAATGAAATATCATGTTCAAAATGATATACATGAAAACGAAAACGAAAATGGAAATGATGTGGGTATATCCCACATAGGAAGATGAATGAACTTTGATTTGCTTTCCTTTTATAGAATAACGTTGTGTTTTTTTATACGGGCAATATAAAACTAGAGCCGCATTTAATGGCTGCCAAGTGTCAAGTGTAACTAAGTAACTTGGACTCCACATATCATCACTCTGCAGAGTCAGTTGAATAAGTAGCCCTTCAAGATTCTGTATTATATGGTTAGACGAGTGGCCCATCATCAAATCTTATGCACAAGTATGGCTTAACATGCATGGTGACACTAGCATTTTAATTAGTCTGGGTGAAGTAACATAAAATTCGACTAGTGTACGCATGAAAACAACAGATGTAGTTAGAAAAGCTGGATAGGTCGAGCAAAGAAACACCAAGAGAAAAAAGGGAAATTGGTAAACAAGAAGCCGAAAATTAGTAGGAAAACATTTGGTGTGATGTGGTCTTTTGTTATTGGTCGAGTGGGTAAGGATGGAAAAGTGCTTAGCAAATGAAATCTATCCATGTCATTTTATCACAGAAAGAAAATATAAAGAATCAAGTTGAAGATAAGATACATTCTCAAGGAACCCAATGCAGAAAATCAACAATTCCTTGCTTATGTGTCTAGTTTCTGAGTTTTATAAATTTTGTGCAAATTAGATATCCGTAGACTATCAATAATGGAGAATTTTATCAAGAAACTCAGGTAAATAATAACATCTTTATGCTGTTATTTTCACAAAAGTATAATAATGATACAAATGATGATGTGTCTAGGACCAACTAGGTTCAATCCACGCATTAGGGGAGAAATGGAAGGTAGTTCCAACGAAATCCCCCAAATACTCTTGAATGTTTTCGCCATCAAATGTGTGATACTTGCATGTGTCGAGCGAATAAAACACCATCTTGCTGCTATTGGTATGCATGCATGGAAAGAAGATTTTGTTCTCCATTTGTGGTATTTTGGCTTCAATGCAAAGACATGTTGTGCCAGCAATGTAAATCACATGCTTTCATACACCTTCAATTTTCTCCCATTTTTGTTTATAATCATTCATCTTGAATACCTTAACATGGTTTCCACGTTCGTCCACACTAACTAGTAAAAGATGTTGATCACACTTCGCCAAAAAATTTATTGTCAAATATTCAAAACAACTTTCAGGGGCTTCAGCATCAACAACGTCCCAAGAGTAATTTTCTTTGCCCAAATTACTGAATACAATAAGTTTCCCCTCTTCACACAAGGCATAAAGATCCTGACCATAGAAACTTAAAGAATGAGTGGTACGTGGTTCATGGCTCACTTGAAACTCACGCCAAGATGGTTCCCGATGATTTACAAAGTGGATCTGAGCCTCCCAGTACTGTGTAAATCCAACAACCATACAATCAACCGAAGTAGGCGGCGCTGAAAAACATAAGCTTTCAAAATTATTATAATATTGCGGCTTTGGAAGCTTCTGAAGATCATTGGTGAAAGGGTTATAGAACACTAAGCACTGAGTGTCATTGTTCTCAAGCAACAACCAACCAAACCTTGAACAACATATTTTGTAATCAGCAATTGATAACTGGGAATTTTTCATTAGGTAGTTTTCACCCAACATCGGATCTGTAAAGGTGATAATGCCTTGTTTTCTGTTTAGTACCACAAACCAAGGTGAAACAACTGAATACCTATTCAATATCCTTAATGATGTTTCGTTGCTCCATTTTATCAAAGGTGCTGCTGAATGACATTGTTTGCACGTAGCACGCATGTTCATGTATTCAACACCAACACAATGCTCCATAATCGTCTCCAAAATACTAAACGGAATATTGAGAAGGTGTGATTCATTTGATTCAACACCATTATGCTTAACTGGTCTTGACAATATCACATCTTTCTTTTCCATCTCTACTTTAGAATCAATGCATTTGGGTTCTCCATGATCGTCAATTCAAACCTATGTAAATAGGATTTTAATTATGATGTTCTATTCATTGTACTTTTCTCTTTCGTAAATAAAAGTCATTAAAAGATGGCTTTGAGTCACATTTAGGAAGTGCATTAACATCTTGCTATTAGACACCACCCATTAAAATCGAACCCACGTTCAAAAAGTTATTTTACACAAAAAAATTACATTTCTGTATAAAAATGTCATTTCGAATATCATGAAGCTAAGTACTAAGATACGAGTTACAATATGACTCGAATGGAACACAAAATCATCTTTCAATTACTAAATGTACACTAAAATTGTGGATTGTCCGATGAAAAAGTAAATCGGTATTTTGTGTAAAAAGCTAACAAAAAAACATATGTGATAACTAAACAAAAATCAATGCAATACCTGTATTCCCACATTGACACGTGGCTTGATGGCACCATCGGAGAGGGTATATGCAACATGGAGACGGTATCAGTATTGACATGGTATGAGTATATTATATCACCAATTTCTCCACGAATGTGTATAAAACCACCTAACTCTGCGGCAGTCACACGGCTATAAGATACCAAGTGATCACGACCAAGATCCACAAAAAAGTTAGTGTCTTTGAGGTCATTCACTTCTTCCCATATTTCAACACTCATGTAACAGTCTTTGAGATCACGGTATGTTATGACCCGACCTTTGAGGCATTCCTTTTTTTCCCAATCTATACAATTCGTGTCCAATTTGTATATAAACACATCATGCGGTGTATTATCTGTTCTCATAGTTTCGTCACCAATATATATTTCAATGTAGAACAATTCTGTGGAAGATCCTTTTAAATAATGGATTGTGGCATAACCACTATGCTCCGAGATTGTTAAAGGGCACTCACCAAATAGCATTAGTCTTATTAAAACTTCTTTATCCTTGACCACAATGTCAACAAGTATGACAGATGCAAGCATGCCATAATCCGTACATAAGGCGTATACTTTACCATTGCAAGAAGTTAGGCTATGTACCAATTCACCATTGTAAGTTAATATCTCGAGTTGTCTGGCGTATGACATTTCAGTCCACCTAAACTTCTTTCTTTTCTTATCTAACCGATAAAATACAAAGGTAGGCTTATTGGTTCTTGTTAACAAAAAAATTGAATCCGGATCATCGGGAGAGGCTGACAAACAACAATGTCCGATAGATTCATATTGTCCATCTTTCAAAATCAAGGTGGGGAGACTTATGATCTTGGAAGTCACTGGGTTCCAAAGAGACCATTTGTTGTTGATAGGCTGACTTGAAAGTATCACCCATCCATAAAAGCACCCTCGAACACGTTTCTCAAGTAACTCAGGGATTTGACATCTATAATGAGGCAACCCGTCGTGTATGGTGCAAAAAAACAGGTCTTCGGTGTTGCATTCTTTGGCTTGTAGGCTCTGGGAAATGAACCACGAATATTTTGAAGATAATGGAGGCAATCGATCACATACCGAACCTTTAGAAATCTCTTCCATCTAACATGTTCATGTGATATATTCAAAAGTTAATTTATGATGCAACACCATTTGTCCACCAAGCACTCAAAAAAACTTACGTAGTAATAAACAAAAACACGAATAGTAATAAAATAATCTATTTAACCAAAGAACAATCTAAGACTCAACAAGCTTAGTGCTTATATAAAAACGCATGAAAAATATGATTTCCTAGCATTAAAAGTATGTATTATGTACTTAGTGTACTTTTGTCAAGCTACACTTTATATGGTTGTATCAGTCAAAGCTCACTCGGGTGATTCCCCCCACCTTTGAATGGTGTTGCTGTAGGCTGTCTCAACTATTATGGTGTATGTCTTGTTTGGCTTAACTTGTTATGTTTCGATGTAACTTGTTATGTTCTATCTTTCTCCATTTGTGAGATATGAAATGAAATGAATCATTTGTTCAAAAAAAAAAAAAAAAGCTTAATTAATAAGCGAATAAAACAACCAAATAAGAGCCTCAAAAATTGCACAAAGTAGTTGATTAGAGCACTCAAAATCTAAATTCTTTATGAATAAACGTATGAAAAAAGTGCTCATTAGCAGTAAAATAAGCTAATAAACCAATAGAGCAATCTAAAGACTCAAACAGCTTATTGCTCTACTTACGAAAAACCACAAAAGAATCAAACAAACAATTTTTTAGCATTAAGCTAAGCTAATGAACGAATAAACAACCAAAACACTGAGAAAGCTTATTGCTTCTAAGCCAAAAAAAAAAAAAAAAAAAGTGCTCCAAACACTCAAAATTCGTAATGCTCGTATTGAGAAAAGTGCTTATTTAGCACATATATATAATTACAGGATGATCATATTGTTTAAAGATGTACCCAAGCACATAAAAAGCCCATTCTTATATAGGAAAAAGAATCATAAACGATATACAATCTTAAGTACCACATATCAGAGAGCTATTGTTATTGTTTCAATATAAATCATTAAATTATAGTAAATCAAACTAATTAATCTAACAAAACTATGCATGCGTATTACGTCAATAAAATTTGCTAGTATCCTGTTCACCCGAATATAGAATTCATACCTTAAACACCTAAACTGAACCAAGTCGAATTTGGAACTCTTATTTGTCGATCAAGAACTTCGCTGTAGTAGATATCGAATGAGACCCTTTATTTTTTTTAAGTGTTAGGGTATTATATTACGGGGGTAATATTAATTATTGTATTTATAGGAGATTATTCTTACAGAAAAGGATATTACAAAACATAAGATAAGATGGGTTTGTCAACTCCTTAACTTAATTAAGTCGAAACAACATCTGTTTATTTACATAGTTAGCCCATCAAGTTTAGACAGAATAGTATATATGTTTTGTAATAGACAAAAATTAGCATATTACCGCAAAAACTCATGAGTGTCCCGTGAACCCTCAAGACGCACTTTGGTTCTGGCCCATGGATATAGATAATTGATGGATGACAATAGGGCCGGGTTTGGGTTTGTAAGGGTTGGGTTTGATAGCATTTGAATTGGACAATTAAGAGGAGAACATATAAATTGGTCAGAGCAAATGTTGTTTGATAAAAAAATATATGACGCTGAACAATAGGGCCATGTTTGCATGTAACTTATTTATACCATTCACCTAAAGATGAACTTCAATATTCAAAAAGGAACACAAATTATACGTCAAGAGTACCCATTAGTCAATACTCGACTAGTCGACTACGAGACGCTAGATATACGTGTAATTTAAGGGAATAGTCAATACTACGAAATCCACTGGTCACGTATCCTTGTAAACATTCACAAGTTCTTTTTAACGAAAAATAACGTGTATACCGTTGGTAACATCATTGACAGTTGATCGACAATATGGCCCAACAACCAGAAAGATCACGAAATAGCTATTTTCCTAGACATTCAGACCACACGAAGAGTACAGGGTTCAATAAAAAAATGAAATCCCAAACTTCGTGGATACCTTGAGCAAGTCATGAGACCTTCTTCTTCCTTTTTTTTTTTTTTTTTTTTTTTTTTTTTTTTTTTTTTTTTTCCTGTGGCTAGCTGTTCTAAATTGGATATTTCTCAGGTGTAAAAAGCTATACGAGGTCATGAGGATGTCGCATATTCATGTGAAGCACTTATAAGTCATCACGTTACTAAATTTTGATAAAAAATTGGATTTTTCTTTCCTCTATTTGTTCAAAAAATACTTATGAGGATGCTGCGAATTACCCTTTGCAGCCATTACCATTACATGTCATACCCTGTGCTCCTTTTCATTTTTTAGGCGGACCAAAAATCCAGATTCAAAAACCCTTAGAAATAGTAGTCCAGAACGTACAAAATAACCACATTTTCGTCCGTCGCCGTAAAGTTCTCATTAATGTTTTCATGAAATGGGGAAAAATTGCATAGTTAAACCATTGTGTTTTTTATACGGGCAAAATATTACTCGAGTCACATTTAGTGACTGCTAAGTGCCAAGAATACTCGGACTCCATAGATCACTCTGCAAAGTCAGATAAATAACTAGCCCTTCATGATTCTGGATTATATGGCTAGACGAGTGTCTCATTTAAGCATCAAAACTTGGGCACAAGTATGGCTTAACATGCATGGTGACATTAGCATTTTTAGTTTGGGTAAAGTAACATAAAAAGACTCCTATAAGCATGAAAACATCAAATACTGTTAGAAAAAGGTTTCCCGGTTAACCTCTTGTCAATGCACAAACGGAAAAATGGTAAACCAGAAGCTAGAAAATTGGTAGGCAAACACTTCTGGTGATGTTTCATTTTGTTATTGGTCGAGTTGCTCCCGATGAAAAAGTTCTCAGCCAATGAATCCATCCCTGTCATTTTATCACAGAAAGAAAATTTAGAGCATCATGAAAAAGAAAAGAATACTTTGACAATCCATCCCTTTAGTTCTTAACATTCAAAATTCTTGTGCAGGATATGCACTTTCACTAATGGAGAATTTTATCTCAGGTAAATGATTAACATTTTTATGTTGTTATTTTTGCAAAACTATAATAACGATACAAATGATGACGTTTCTAGAACCAACTTGGTTCAATCCACGCATGAAGGGAGAAATGTGATGTAGTTCCAATGAAATCCCCCAAATTTTCTTTAATGTTTTCGCCATCAAATGTGTGACACTTGCGGGTGTTGAGCGAATAAAACACCATCTTCCTGCCCTTGGTATGCATCCGCGGAAAGAAGATTTTTTTCACCATTTGTGGCATTTTGGCTTCGATGCAAAGACACGTTGTATCACAAATATAAATCATATGCTTACCCACATCTTTGATTTCCCCCCATTTGTGTTTATCATCATCCATCTTGAATACCTTAACATGTTTTCCACGATCGCCCACAGTAACTAGTAAAAGATGTTGATCACATTTCGTCAAAAAATTTTCTGTCGAAGAGCCGCGACAACTTTCAGGGGCTTTAGCACCAACAACCTTCCAAGAGTAATTTTCTTTGCCCAAATTACTGAAAACAATAAGTTCGCCCTCTTCGCACAAGGCATAAAGATCCCGAAAACGATTAAAAATAAGGACACCAAAGATTCTTACAAATGATTATCCTTTTATTTGATTGTCACTATAAGAGCAAAAGTAACCATAACACCAAATAACACCATTTTCCCCGTCACATCATTTCAACATCAAATAATATAATATCAAAAAATCACCCGTTATCATAACACAACCTTTTGGGATCAATTTTGTTTTTTTTTTTTAAATTACAATTTTCAAACTCTACCCTCAACGATTACTTTTATTAAACATTCTAATACTTCATTAATAAAATTAAACATTACAATACGAAATAAAAACGTTACAAATAAAAAAATAAAGACCTAAAAAATTACGAAAAAAATACGAAATGAAAAATAAGAAATTAAATACAATAAGTAACTAAATAAAACTATTAGGTTGGCGGTGGTGGCAATTTGCGTTCAACGTATGCCACTTGCTTGTTATCATATCCTTGTTACAAACTTTGAAAATTTAAGTTGTTGAACTCGTTCATAACCCGATACCAAAACGTGATGCCCTTTTGAGAAGATCCAATATTCTTATCCTTGGAAACGGCTACGTAACACTTGGCAAGTAAAACTTCCTCATCTGGTGTCCAACGTAGCATAGTACCACTCACGTCGGGATTTTTTTCATCATACACCGCGGGTTCTTTGGCTTTTTTGACATACGTTTACCTCCACGTTTGTGTTTTCGTGGAGACGTAGCTTCGGGGTCGACAGACGCCGCTTGTGAGGATTGGGTTTGTGGTGGTGTTTGTGTTTGTGTTTGTTGCTCGAATTGAGGTGGGTTTTATTGAAGATTTTGGAAGTTTTGTTGCCACATCATATACAATTGTCGTTGTTCGAGTTGCTCGGGTGTCAAACCAAGTGGGTTAGGGTTTGAAGAAGATCCGACATTCGGGTTAGGGAAAAGATTTCCAAAATCCATTAAGTTCGAAAAACTCTCGTCATTTTTCGACCTTTTTTTATTTATTTTATTTTATTTTTTTGAGAATAGAAGTATATAGTGAAGTGGGTATTTATAAGGATTTAAAAAAAAAAAAAAAATTGTCTCACTTTTTTGAAATTTTACCGTTTGTAACGGTTAGTTTGATTGATTTATTTTTTATTTTTTTGAAAAGCAAAACTAGCCGTTGGACATAATGCAAGTGGGTGTTTTGAATTTATTTTTTAATTAAACCTTGCGTTTTAACGCAAGTTGCTACACCAACGCAAGTTATAACGCAACCATAACGCTTGCAGCTTCGGAGTGGAAAACGCCCCATAACACCGTTGACAAATTGCCATGTAGACGATAACGCAGCTCGTGCGTTATTACTCCGTTTGCTCTAAAAAAATAAGGACAATTTAAAAGAAAGGGAAGAGTTCTAAATTTTGGTGGGTAAGTTGAGGTTATGTACGAATACACCACACGTAAGAGGAAAAAAAAAGATTATAATTCATTTAGTCAATTACTCGGCTTATTCGCATCGACTCGTAAATGAGACGAGATAGCTCTCGAGCTATTCGCATCGACTCGTTAACTATCGAAATCAACTTGATAAACGAGTCGAGCTTGAGCTCAAAAATACTCGGCTCGTGATTAGCCCTTGTCGAGCTTCAATGATATTACACATATAAATGTAGTTACGTAATTGTCATAAATCGAGTCGAGTCGAGCTTGATATGTTGTTTTTTCATCGAGTTTGAGCCTTAAATGTAGAAATAATCGAGCTCGAGTCGAGTTCTGAGCTCGAATTTAAGATGATGAGCCGAACTCGAGCTTGAAATCCAAAGCTCAACCGAGCTTGATTCGAGTTTTGAATTCGAGTTTTAGTAATCGAGTCGAGTTCGAGCTTGACATTACTCGGCTCGTTTACCTACTATTCTTGTTAAATCGCGATTCATGATATTTTTCATAATTAGTTGAACTCATGTGTACACGATTTTAATTACTAAATGCGACTAATATTAGGGGGTTGGTAATGGGTGCGGGGAGGCACGACACGAGGGGCTTCCCCTGCGGGAACACCGATCCCCTGTTACCGCACGGAGAGAAGCAAAAAAATGAACGTTGGAGACTTTAATTTAGTACCGTTAGACCAATGATATTTCAAGAAGAAGTGAGTGAAGGGTGAGGGGTGTGATGCCAACAAAAAATGGGTGAGTGAAGGAAAAAGTGAGAGAATGATGTGGCATAAGGGGATTGGGTGTAAGTGAGTGAAGGTATTTGGGGTGAGAGGCAACCCCTTATTATTAATAGGTGTCACACTTTGAGTAGATCACATTTATTTTAAAACTCAAATGAAGAAAAGAATCCTGCCAATATGCCAATATAAACATTAGATAGTGCTCTCAATCCTCACGAAATGGTATGTATGAAAAAGTTTTGAAAGTGCATTAAAAATAAACAAATAAAGAAAATGAAAGTAAAGCTGATGATGCTATCAAGTCAAAGAAATTTTAAAGCATAACACATATTTATGTTAGTTTGTATCCATTTTCATCTTTCCTTTTAAATGAGATCTGCTCACTGAAGCCATAAATAAACGAGTATGATAATATGGTAATTAAATGATATATCAGTATCTTTTTTCTTGTATAATATTGAGAAGTGAATTTATCAATGATCATCGGTAGAAAATTATAACTCTTTCCGTCTTGAGTAGTTTTTTTTAAGGCAAAGTTAAGCTTTATATTACTACAACGATAAATTACAAAGAGGGGATCCCCAAGACGAGGAACCAACATAAAACAACAGACCCCCTATGATGAAATAAGCAACACCAAAAAGGTACCTTCGACAATCTCCCATGGACATGAAATCCAAGTAGACCAATTAAAGCCTTGACGTTTACACCGGTTGGAGATCCACAAGAGCGACAAATCTGAATTTGGAGAAATATATCTTCATCAATAACTGCCTGCCTTGAATCAGAAACCGTATGAATAATACGATTTCGCCACCTCCAAACAGCCCAAAGCACCACCAAGGATACACCATGACAAATTTTGGCCAACCATTTGTTATCGTGAGAGAAGAACGATGAAACCAAAGATACAAAATGATTGTTCATTTTAATATTTTAATTAGTCAAAATAGATTTTAGTGGCAGAGATTATAAGTTAGTAACATCTCATACAAGTTATATTTTAGTTATCATGGTCAAAATTTATTATCTCATATTAATGTTGAGTACGTATTGCAAGACATATCGAAGATATGATCTTTCAGGTTTGATTCGATATCACGAGCATAATAGCTAGATAAAAATGATATATAGTAAGATGCTTATCTCAATAGCTTTAATATCAAGTGTTTCTCGGTTAAAATGAAAATATTTTAACAAAAAATTTCCCTCCCATCCTAAAAGTTCCTTCTAAAGGTTGTTTGTTGCCCTATTTTGTTGTCTCCCACATACCAACATACTTAAAACTCTTTTGTACTTGTTAAAAAACACACAAAGCTAGATCTTATCGAGATGAACAAATACCATCCACCTTAGCTCCCTTATCAGTATTCAAACCAAGAAAACACAGGTAAAACTTTTGCAGATTTTGACTTTTTTAGCTGATTTTGACTCACTCAACTGATGCATGTGTATATAGAATGTAAATGTATGTTATTATTTTGTTGACTTTTTTTTAGCTTATTTTGACTGTTTATCTAGGCTTTTTGTTACTTTTTTCTTTTCCTTTACAACACCACACAAACTCGTCGTATAAGTTATTTAACTACTGATAGATTTAACAACAAGGAAGTGATACACTGATACTCAAATGTTTGGTAAACTTAACTGATAGAAGTTTACATGTTTAATTGCGAACATTTCATTTTGATGCTTAACTTAATAGACAAAACTATAATCAGGTCTTATGTTTTTTCAACAGTTACCAGATAATCATGTCGTCTTTCGATACGTCGATAGAGGACTTACCAGGAAATGTGATGGCCGATGTTCTCTCAAGACTTCCTGTCAAGACAATCATTCACTCCAAGTGTGTATGCAAGAATTGGCGTGAACTTGTTTCCGACTCTTATTTTGTTAACCTTCACCTCTCGAGATCACCGGCAGGCATCATAATTCATCATAACTCCGGCTCTCAGCGACCTTTGTCCTAGTATGATCCAGGCATTTTGAAGTGGTGGGAGCCTATAGATGACACACGTTTAGACCATGATCCTGTCATGAATTTTGATCTTAATCGTTTACCTACTTTTGAAAATTCTAAAGTACATCTAATGGGGTCAATCAACGTTTTGGTCTGCTTCGGGCAATGTCTTCACAAAGCCCAAAAAAATACTTGTATATGCAATCCAGTCACTAGAGAGTACACTATCCTTCCATTGTCACAACACGATAGATCAAGACATACCATGATGGTTTCTGGTTTTGGAATCAGTTTATTGACAAAGGAGAACAAAGTGATACGGATATTCCAAAGGGAATTACCATTAAACACTACATCATCTCTACCGCGTCTGTACTTTGAAGCTGAAGTATACACCCTTGGCAAAGGACAATGGAAACAACTTGGTCCTGTTCCTCACCGGCTTAAATTATCCACAGGGACTTTTCTGAATGGTAGTATTCACTGGATTGTTCTTGATGAGGATTCCCCTGAGAAGCTTTATGCTTTTGATATAGACAATGAGACTTTCCAGTTATATCCTTACCAAAGTTTGGGAGTCATAAATGGTTTTTTGAGTCTGTGTTATACATCCTATCTTGATCAGTTTACAGTTTGGGTTATGAAAGAATACGGAATCAAGAGATCTTGGCATAAAGAGGTGGTGATTAAGCATAGTTTTGGTTTGGTTGACCCTGTTGGATTATAAACTTGATTTAGTTCAACAAAGATTGAACTATCCATAAAAGCGCAAGCCCGTGATCAAGAAGCCTCTAGAATGACGAAAATGGTATGGAAGCTTCTAGAAAGTCGTAAAGCTTCTAGAGTGACGAAGAATGGTATAGAAGCTTCTAGAAATTTGTAAAGCTTCTAGAATGACGAAGAATGGTATGGAATCTTCTAGAAAGTCGTAGAATGGTATGGAAGCTTCTAGAATATTGTAGTAGATGATATCTATTAGAAGTATCTAGATAGTTGTGATAGAAATATCTAGTTAGAATTATCTAGAATTAGGATAGGGATGATGATGTATTTAGAATGATCTAGAGTATGTAAGAATGTCTATGGAATATCCCGAGTCTAGAACCTTCCATGGACTAGTATAAATATGTGATGGATGTAAAAATTTGAAAAGTACCTAAGCAAAGCTTAAGTAATAAAAGTTCCATTGTGAAAGTTCTCTAAGTATTCCTCTCTTCATCAAGTATAAGCCTAAAAGGCCCTCGTGTTTTCCAACAAAGTGGTATCAGAGCTAGAAGATCAAGATGTCAAGTGCAATGAACTTGTTCCAATTTCCTCGTCTTACCAAAGATAACTATGGTAGTTGGTGCATTCGAATGAAGGCGTTACTTGGTTCACATGATGTGTGGGAGATAGTAGAGAAAGGTGTTGAGAAAGTTGATGATGAAAGTTCGTTGAATGCCGCCCAAAGGGTGGAGTTGCAAAAGGCAAGAAAGAAGGATCAAAGTGCTCTTACACTCATCTATCAATGTCTTGATGATGCGATGTTTGAGAAAGTTGCAAATGCAACCACTTCTAAGAAAGCGTGGGAGATCCTTCAAAATGCTTTCAAAGGAATTGACAAGGTGAAAAAGGTACGTCTTCAAACTCTTAGAGGAGAGTTCGAAAAGCTCCAAATGGAGGAATCCGAAACCATTTTGGATTATTTCACTCGTGTCTTGACCATTTCAAATGAAATGAAGAGAAATGGTGAAAGCTTGAGTGACACAAGGGTGATAGAGAAGATTCTTCGCTCTTTGCCACCAAGCTTTGATTACATTGTTGTGGCCATAGAGGAGTCAAAAGACATAGACTCTATGACCATTGATCAACTCATGGGATCTTTACAAGCCCATGAAGAGAAGTTGAAGAAAAGAAGGGGGAAAGAACCCTTAGAGCAAGCTTTATACTCAAAGGTCTCTTTCAAAGAAAGAGAAAAGAGCTTTCTAAATGGAAAGGAGCAAGGACGAGGACACGGTACTTTTCAAGGTCGTGGTGGTTTCCAAGGCCGAGGACGAGGAAGAGGAAGAGAAGATGTCAACAAAGAAGATGAAAACCAATGGTTTTCATATCGAAGAGGTCGTGGGAGAGGCTTTCAATCTCAAAGAGAAGGTAAGCCCTATATACAATGTTACAATTGTTGCAAATATGGTCATTATGCCAATGAGTGTAGTAGCTCAAGACCAGTGGAAGAAAAAGCCAATCTTGTAGAGGTAGAAGACAAAGATGAGCTTACTTTGCTAATGGCAAGACATGATGAAAAAGAAGAGAGGATAGAGCCATGGCATATAGATTCCGCTGCAAGTAACCATATGACGGGAGAAGAAGATTTGTTCGTGGAGATGGAGGAAAGTAAAGGTAATGTCACTTTTGGAGACGAATCAAAGGCACCGGTGAATGGAAAAGGTAAGATACTTATCCGAGCTAAAGATGGAAGTCACCAATATATTTCGGACGTATACAATGTGCCTAATCTTAAAAGTAACATTTTAAGTGTGAGACAACTTTTAGAGAAAAATTACGATAGTCATTTTAAAGATCGTAGTGCTACAATAAGAAATCCCGAAGGAAAGCTCATAGCTAAAGTCCCTATGACAAAAAACCGAACGTTCCTTCTAAACATTCAGCATGATGAAGCTAAGTGCTTAAAGAGTTGTTTAAAGGATCATTCGTGGCTTTGGCATATGAGGTATGGGCACTTAAACTTTAGTGACTTAAAGTTATTATCCTCAAAGGGAATGGTGAAAGGGTTAGATCAAATTGATCATCCCAATCAAGTGTGTGAATGATGCCTTCTTGGGAAGCATGCTAGGAGTTCGTTCCTGAAAGAAGCGACATCAAGAGCTAAGGAGCCTCTCCAACTAATTCACACAGATTTGTGCGGTCCCATTTCTCCACCCTCTCATGGTAAGAATATTGATGATTTTTCAAGAAAAACTTGGGTATATTTTCTAAAAGAAAAATCCCAAGCTTTTGAAGCTTTTAAGACATTTAAAGCTATGGTAGAAAAAGAGAAAGGTTTAAAAATTAAATCCATGAGATCCGATAGAGGTGGAGAATTTTTATCAAAAGAATTTAACAAATTTTGTGAGGATAATAGGATCCGGAGATTTCTAACGGCTCCTTACTCCCCACAACAAAATGGAGTGGTGGAGAGAAAGAATAGAACCATTCTCAATATGGTCCGAAGCATGTTGAAAAGTAAGAAGATGCCAAAGGAGTTTTGGGCCGAAGCGGTTGACTGTGCGGTATATCTATTGAACTGGTGTCCGTCAAAGAGTTTAGATAACAAGACTCCACAAGAAGCATGGAATGGGATGAAGCCTACCGTCTCTCACCTAAGGGTATTCGGAAGCATAGCGTATGTTCACGTTCCAAGCCAAAGGCGATCCAAGCTTGATGATAGAAGTGAGAAGCATGTGTTCGTTGGCTACGACAAGCAGTCAAAAGGCTATAAGCTCTATAATCCAATCACAAGGAAGGTGGTAGTGAGTAGAGACGTGGATTTCGATGAAGAAGAAGCATGGGATTGGAGCATCAAAGAAAATGAAAGGTATGACTTTCTTCCTATCACTAACGAAGAAGAGACATGTGAATCAAGTGAAGAAGTCCAACAACCTCAAAGTCCAACTCCAACCCAAGACTCACCTTCAAGTTCAAGTGAAGGAGAACCAAAGACAAGAAGTTTGCAGGAGCTCTATGAGGTAACTGACGAGATACCCCTTTTTTGTTTATACGCTGATTGTGAACCTTTAGTTTTTGAGGAGGCTATGAAAAGTAAGAAATGGAGACAAGCCATAGACGAGGAGATAAAGTCAATAGTGAAGAATGATACGTGGGAGTTGACGACCCTCCGAAAGGCCAAAAGGCTATTGGAGTCAAGTGGGTATAGAAGACCAAGAAAAACGCCAAAGGCAAAGTGGAGAAGTACAAGGCAAGACTTGTGGTAAAAGGGTACAAGCAGAAGCATGGTATCGACTATGAAGAGAAACGATGTAAGAATGATACATGCGAGATCCAAAAACCAAGTTGTAGACATCTTCACCAAGCCGCTCAACGAGCGAGATTTCTCAAGACTAAGGATGATGCTTGGAGTAGGGAAATCAAGTTTAAAGGGGGGTGTTGGATTATAAACTTGATTTAGTTCAACAAAGATTGAACTATCCATAAAAGCGCAAGCCCGTGATCAAGAAGCCTCTAGAATGACGAAAATGGTATGGAAGCTTCTAGAAAGTCGTAAAGCTTCTAGAGTGACGAAGAATGGTATGGAAGCTTCTAGAAATTTGTAAAGCTTCTAGAATGACGAAGAATGGTATGGAATCTTCTAGAAAGTCGTAGAATGGTATGGAAGCTTCTAGAATATTGTAGTAGATGATATCTACTAGAAGTATCTAGATAGTTGTGATAGAAATATCTAGTTAGAATTATCTAGAATTAGGATAGGGATGATGATGTATTTAGAATGATCTAGAGTATGTAAGAATGTCTATGGAATATCCCGAGTCTAGAACCTTCCATGGACTAGTATAAATATGTGATGGATGTAAACATTTGAAAAGTACCTAAGCAAAGCTTAAGGAATAAAAGTTCCATTGTGAAAGTTCTCTAAGTATTCCTCTCTTCATCAAGTATAAGCCTAAAAGGCCCTCGTGTTTTCCAACAGACCCAGATTGCCAGATGCCCGAATCTGTGTATCCAGTGGAGCGTTCAAAAGATGGAACAATTTTGAAGATATCGAATGAGGTTGGATTCTGTTTTCGACCTTACTTCTCTGAAATTGCTTATCGTCCAAGCTTTCTTAAACTCCAGACATTCGAATCAGAGAGTGTTCATGTGCTCTAAAGGTGATCAAACCTGAACTCCCATTTGTTGTTTTTGTATTAGTTAATCCTTTAATTTACTTTCTGTGGTTTTCCGAAAGTGATTAATTTTTTCTTAAAGTCGTAATCTACATTTTTAAAATTTCATCCATTACTTTACAAATATATCGTTCGGTAGTGCATATATTTGTTTGGAAAATGTGAGATTGGTGAAAGAGTAGCATATGCCATTTGTACATCAATGTGTATGATTAATAAGACATATTTGTCATAGTGATGTCTTTGGGTATAAATGTAGGTCCTGATGGGCTCATGTGCTCTTAAGGTTCAAGCACAGTTGATGCATGACCAGGGGATGGTAGGAGACTAGGAGAGCACCATGCACCATCATCACAAGTGAAGGAAATTTGAGTTTGTTAAATCATATGGAATTATGTATTGCATGTCTTAATGGACGACATTAATTATGTTTGTATCTAGTTTTGGTCTAATTTTGCTCTTATGGATATTAGTTTTAATGTAGTGTTAATCTACTTATGATAATTTTAAAAAGTAGATTATGTGATTTTTCCAAAGTACCTCTAATATTCATATGTTTAGGTCATATTAATTATTATGTTACAGTTAGTAACAGAATGTGTTTTGTTCGTTTGTTTGCGGTTTTGGTGGTTTTTTTCAATTCTTTTCTTCTCGAAGGTGTAGTGTGCTATTGCAGTTCACGTTTGACCCTTTTACGTTGCATCAATTTTGGGAAATGGAGTGATGCAAGTTCTTAAAGCATTACACTTTGCACTTGCATATGCATTTTGACATATTATTTAAATCATCATTCATTAAAAAATGAAGTTATGTTCATGTTCTTGAGACGTGCATGGGTTGTCGAAGTTAATCAAAGTTGCTAGTGAGTAGTGATGCGCCAACTTTGTTCTAGTTATATTGGATTTTCTTGCAAGCAGTTTGTTGTTTGCTGAATGGCCAGGTTTTTTTTTTTTTTTTTTTTTTTTTTTTTTTTTTTTTTTTTTTTCGATTTAACTTAACACAAGCCCTTAGCTTCCAAGCGTTTATCGGGCACGTTGGCATAACACCACCACCGTCACCTCAAGCTAATGCTATAAAAGTATGGTAAAACTTTTCTATGTTCATTACATTGTTTTTTTAAACAATTTACCTAATCTATAGTGACAAGAAAAGGGGCTGCTAATTTTTTTGTAATTTGGACTTCTGATTGTTGCTGCTACTTGAGGTACACCGATGAATATAATCGTTTCTATTGGAAATTTGAAGTCATTTATGCTCTGCTTGATCTAGATAAATAATTAAAAGATTTTGCTCAGCCCTAATCTGCAGCATACAAATTCTAAGATTGAAGAGGTCTAAAGTTGATGGGCTAAGTATGCAAATAAACAGATGTCGTGTTGTATTTACTTTAGGATTGTAGTTTCTTTTTTTCTGTTTGGAATAATCAATCAATCTCCTATAAATATAAATCCCCCGTAATATAATAATATCCCTAGAGTAAAAAAGTAGTAATCGATATCTAATATACTGAGCTGAGGTTCTTAATCGACAAATAGCAGTTTCGGGTGCTTAAGGTATGAATTTTATCTTAATTAAAAATCATCATTCTTTTGCTATTAAGTTTTGATATATCCTTCATCTAGCTTACTTATGAGCACTTTTTTTTGGCTTAGAAGCAATAAGGTATCTTAGTGTTTTGGTTGTTCTAATCCTTCATTAGCTTATCATAATGCTAAAATAAGCTGTTTGAGTCTTTGGATTGTTCTAGTATTACCTTATTTTACTGCTAAATGAGCTCTTTTTTTCATAAGGAATTTAGATTTTGAGGACTACTTTTTATGCCCTTATTTGCTTCTTTTATTCGCTTCTTTTTATGCTAAGAAATCACGTTTTTCATGTGTGTTTTTGTATAAACAATAAGCTTGTTGACTCTTAAGTAGTATATATTAAGTAACTAGCTAATAACCCGTGTAACACACGGGCTATCTTAATGTTTTTTATGCAAGTTCATACGAAAATAAGAACTTACACAATTAATTTTTCACATAGCTAATCACAAGTTGTATAAAATTAATGATCACACCGGTTGATATACCAATAGTATTGTTTCATCATATTGTGGCTAAAAACTATGATAAGCTAAGAAAACGTTCAGTGTTTCATCATATTGTGGCTAAAAACTATGATAATGTATAAAGTTAAAATAATGCTTCGTTGATGTGGTTACATTAATACCAAATCAGATAAAATGAATTATAGTTAACAACAAATACACCATAATGCCAACATATGTCATCACCGCATGTACCTCCATCATCTTTTCCCCACCATCTAGTACCAAGTCTTTTTTCGGAAGGCAACAATCTATAGCTTGTATTTACGGAGGAAGATTGGGGTTGAACCATAAAATGTATGTCCATCTTACTGTAGCAATAGTGATGAGTTTCTGAAAGTCAACTCCGTACCACTGACCAAAAGTTCTTCAAAATAGAAACCACTTAAAACTTTAAAATTCCCAAACATGATTCAGATATTGTTCAAGTAGCAGCTAAAGGTTTGGCTAAGAAAGTCCACAATTTGCTTAAAAGGTTACTTAAACACTTTAATTAAAAGGCTTAATAGCTTTTTGAAAACATATGAAGATATGTTCATCCAGTAATCGGGAACCCTGATTAACAAAATGTTATTAAGATAATCAGCTAAAAGGATAATCAATCAACTGGTTCACAAGGCACGCAAATAATGTACTTAAAAAGTTATGTTCAAAATGAAACGGGTTAACGTGGTCACATTCTTTTGCTATTAATTAAAAATCATCATTCTTTTGCTATTAAGTTTCGATATATCCTTCATCTAGCTTACTTATGAGCACTTTTTTTTTTTGGCTTAGAAGCAATAAGCTTTCTTAGTGTTTTGGTTGTTCTAATCCTTCATTAGCTTATCATAATGCTAAAATAAGCTGTTTGAGTCTTTGGATTGTTCTAGTATTACCTTATTTTACTGCTAAATGAGCTCTTTTTTTCATAAGGAATTTAGATTTTGAGGACTACTTTTTATGCTCTTATTTGCTTCTTTTATTCGCTTCTTTTTATGCTCAGAAATCACGTTTTTCATGCGTGTTTTTGTATAAGCAATAAGCTTGTTGACTCTTAAGTAGTACTATATTAAGTAATAAGCATTTTTGAGTGCTTGGTAGACACATTGTGTTGCTTCATACTTTAACTTTTGAATATATCACACCAACATGTTAGATGGAGGAGATTTCTAAAGGTTCGGTATGTGATCAATTGCCTTCATTATCTTCAAAATATTCGTGGTTCATTTCCCAAAGCCTACAAGCCGATGAGCACAACACCCAAGACCTGTTTTTCTGCACCATACACGATCAGTTGCCTCATTATAGATGTCAAATCCCTGAGTTACTCGAGAAACGCGTCCGAGGGTGTTCTTTTGGATGGGTGATACTTTCAAGTCACCCTCTCAACAATAAATGGTCTCTTTGGAACCTAATGACTTCCAATATCATAACTCTCCCCACCTTGATTTTGGAAGATGGACAATATGAATCTATCGGACATTGTTGTTTGTCAGCCCCTCCCGATGATCCGACTTCAATCCTTTTGTTAACAAGAACCGATAAATCTACCTTTGTATTTTCTCGGCTAGATAAGAAAAGGAAGATGTTTAGGTGGACTGAAATGTCATACGCTAGACAACTCAAGAGATTAACTCACGATGGAGAATTGGTACATAGCCTAACTTCTTGCAATGGTAAAGTGTACGCCTTGTGTACTGATGGTGGTTTTGGTAAATTTGTCATACATGTTGACATTGTGGTCCAGGATAAAGAAGTTCTAATTAAACTAATGCTATTTAGTCCGTGCCCTTTTCCTTCAGATTTGTTCGACAGAATTGATTATGACAAAATTCATTATTTGAAAGGATCTTCTACAGAATTGTTCTACATTGGAATTTATCTTGATAAGGAAACTATCAGAACAGAGAAAACACCGGTTGATGTGGTTATGTATAAATCAGACATGACTTGTATAGATTGGGAACAAAGGGAATGCCTCAAAAACTGGGACATAACTGATTTCGATTTTGAGGGATACCATGATGATGATCTCAAAGACTTGGACATGAGTGTCAAAATATGGGAAGAAATGAATGAACTCAAAGGATCTAACTTTTTTGTGGATCTTGGTCGTGATCACTTGGTATCTTATAGCCGTGTGATTGCCCCAGAGTTTGGTGGTTTTATACACATTCGTGGAGAAATGGGTGATATAATATACTCTTACCATGTCAATAATGATACCCTCTCCGTGTTACATACACCCTCTCCAATGGTGCCATCAAGCCACGTGTCAATGTGGGAATACAGGTATTGCTTTAATTCATGTTTATTTATCACATATATTTTATTGTTAGCTTTTTTTCCCAAAATACCAACTTACTTTTTCACCTGTCATACTATAACTTTGGTTAAATTTGAGTCATATTGTAAGTTTGTAACCCATATATATGTAAATATTAATCGATATGATATAACATTTTTATACATATATGTCATATTTTTTTATAAAATTACTTTCTTGAAAGTAGGTTCGTTTTTAACATATTTCTAATTACAAATTGTAATGTATATCCAATGTGACACAGAGGCATCATTTGATGACTTTTATGTACAAAAAAATTACAATGAACAGAAAAGGATAATTAAAAAGTTCTTGGTAGTACTTGATGGGAAATTATTTCTTTAAATCCTATTTACATAGGTTTGAAGATAATCATGGAGAAGCCAAATGCATTGATTCTAAAGTAGAGATGGAAAACAACAATGAGATATTGTTAAGACCAGTTACAAATAATGGTGTTGAATCAAATGAATCACACCTCCTCAATATTCCGTTTAATCTTTTGGAGACGATTATGGAGCATTGTGTTGGTGTTGAATACATGAACGTTCGTGCTACGTGCAAACAATGTCATTTAGCAGCACCTCTGATAAAATGGAGCAACGAAACATCATTAAGGAGATTGAAAAGGTATTCAGTTGTTTCACCTTGGTTTGTGGTACTAAACAGAAAACAAGGCATTATCACTTTTACAGATCCGATGCTGGGTGAAAACTACCTTATGAAAAATTCCCAGGTATCAATTGTTGATTACAGAATACGTTGTTCAAGGTTTGGTTGGTTGTTGCTTGAGAACAATAAGACGCAGCGCTTAGTGTTCTATAACCCTTTCACCAATGATCATCGGAAGCTTCCAGAGTTTGAATATAATAATACTCCTGAAAACTTATGTTTTTCAGCACCACCTACTTCAGTTGATTGTATGGTTGTTGGAATTACAAGGGAATGGGATGCTTACATCCACTTTGTAAATCAGGAACCATCTTGGTGTGAGTTTCCTCTGGGCCATGATCCACATTCTTCTATTTATCGTTTAACGTTTTATGGTCAGCATCTTTATGCCTTGTGTAAAGAGGGCGAACTTATTGTATTCAGTAATTTGGGCAAAGAAAATTACTCTTGGGACGTTGTTGGGGCTGAAGCCCCTCAAAATTGTTCCGTATCTTCAACAGAAAATTATTTAACGAAATGTGATCAACATTTGTTACTAGTCAATGTGGACGAGTGTGGAAAACATGTTAAGGTATTTAAGATGAATAGTGTTAAACAAGAATGGGAGAAAATCGAAGGTGTAGGAAAGCATATGATTTATATCTGTGGTACAACATGTCTTTGCACCGAAGCCAAAATGCCACAAATGGAGAACAAAATCTTCTTTCCACGGATGCTAACCAATAAAAGGAATACAGTGTTTTATTCGCTCGACACATGCAAGTATCATGTATTTGATGGTGAAAACACTGAAGAATATTTGGGGGATTTCGTTGGAACTACATCACATTTCTCCCCTCATGCTTGGATTGAACCAAGTTGGTCCTAGAGACGTCGTCATTTGTATCATTATGTTTTATAACATTGTAAGGCACATCAAACGTGTTTGCATCTTTTTATCTATTTACGTTCTACTGGTTGACTTGATTTCATGTAAACGTCTTGCACCCTTTGCCGTGTGATAGATGACTTTTATTGGTTTTAACTATTTGTGATTGTAATTTTTACATTTAGACTTTTATTGGTTTTAACTTTTTATGATTGTAATTTTTACATTTAGCAGTTGTTACACTGTGTGGTATTCTTTTATTTACAGTAAGCAGAATGCAACGAAAAACTCTTTAGTTGAAGGACTCATACTGATCCTTAGTTCCGACACTTGTTCCGCATCTTGTGTAGGACCTCTTGATATACTACATTGTTTTCCTTGTTTCATAACAAAGATAATATATATGTCTGTTAAGTTTGATAAATATTTTGTTGATTTTGAGTTATCTGGTAGTGAGTTGAGGATGTCAAGTACTTAAGTTAGTGGAAAATGGCCGATGTTAAACAATTACTATTGGTTTAAAACAAGATGATTCGATCATTACTTATTTGACAAGTTTAGACCAAATGTACAAATGGTTTGAATGCTTATCAAGGTATTAGCTATTAATTCATTCTGATATATAAGGATTCTTATTACAGTGTTGAACGAACATTGGGGTTTGATCAATTTCTGTAATCCGTTTCTGGATTTTGATTATAGTTTTCATGATTGTGTGATAGTTTCTAATGTTAGAACTAAATAGGTTGTCCCGCCCTCCAATTCTTCAGATGAGTAGTTTTACATTTGTATCGCCAAGGATTTATTTCATGTTGCACTACTTGGCATTGTAGTTTTGTTAGCTCATGACTCGACTTTGAGTTGTTTATTTGTCACAGCTGAGTGATCCATGATTGGGTCGATTTAAGTTACATGAGATACGTTATTAATTAGGAGACACTTACAAGTTGTATACTAATGTGGCACCAATAAAGTTGGATACTTCAAATATGCTCAACCCTCAGGTTTTTCATTGCCCGAGAAATGGCCAAAAACAGGAGAATTCGTTTCTTAACAGTTTCTGAATCATACTCGCAAGTTATTCTATGATTTTACTTGAATATGATACGTTATTAGCTTTAATAAACTACTGTTTGATTAAGCATCAAAGGACCCTCCTATTCAAATTAGCGATTCGTAAATAGATGTATAAGATCAATTAACATGTTTATACAAATAACTTGTAACAAGTCTTTAATTTTCCATCAAACAACTTCTACGGACAATAAAATTGGACAAAACTCGGGCCATGCATGGTCACGGACGAAGACCTTCCTAGTAACATTTACAAGTCCGGCTTATATAGTAACTCCCTCTACATGTAAATGGTCTTTTTTTGTACTATGTTAATCTTTTGGCATGTTTGACTAAAATTTAAAATAGAACAAAATTCGCTAGAAGTAGATCGAACTTTTATTTGCATATGAATGATGAAAGACATCGTGAATACCATTTGTTGATTTTTCTTATAAAATGTTCGATATACTCATATACATGAGAGCAAATACAGGTTTCAAATAACGATGAAAAGATATTCTTCTTCCTTCAGATACTAATGCAACGAGATGGGTGAAATATATCCCGATTAAGGTTAATGTTTTTGCTTGGCGTGCTCGGCTTCCGACCAGATGTAATCTTATTCGTAGAGAAGTGGTTTTGGATTCTTCTCTATGCCCGATATGTGGCTTGGTTCCAGAGGATATTCATCATATCTTGTTTCGATGTGATATTGCTCAGCTTGTCTTTCGCAGAATTTGTCGTTGTTGGGACTTGGATTGGCATGACTTATTGTCCTTTTCAAATTGGGTTGCTTGGTTTTCTGCTATTCGGTTCCGTCTAGACTCAAGTTAATTTTGGAAGGAGTTTTTTACATAGCCTGGTGGCATCTTTGGGCGTTCAGGAACCAAACTATTTTTGCAGTGAACCCTCTTAGACGTTCTGTGATTTCTGATGATATAGTGTCGCATTCTTTTAATTAGTGTTCTAGTAGATGTAATAGTTTGTTTTCTTTGGAGAGTTGGATGAAAAATCATCATTTGATTTCTTTGTAATGTTCTTTCTAACAATTTGATTTCTTTCGTGTTTGTTCTTGTTTTCGTTATTTGGGCTAATATTATACGGGTCAAATTTCTTATTAACCAGCATGATAAGCTCGATATCTGATCTATCTTTGATTTAGATTAAAAGAGTTATACGAGGAATACAATTGTGTGGTTTTGGTTGAGAGTATTCGGCACACAAAAGCAAGCCCATTATCTCTTAAACTATATATGGATACTATAAACTTTTATTACTATTTTCGTTTATAACGCATAGCGTATATTATATGAGTCGAATTATTTAAAAAACCAAACATTCCTTACATACCAATGGACTCATCCCCGTCATACATCTAAAAAGAAATCAATAGTTGAGAATAAAAGCATTTTAATATTTCACCCATTTTTCATAATTTAAATATCTCTTAAACCGTTAATCGTTAAGCGAAAATAATTACACTATCGCGACGACCATTTAATTATCTTTCTATAGATAGGCTATCTGATATATTTTCGACAAAATTTTTTTTTCGTGGCCAAAAAAATCATATATGATATATCATATATGATATTACATATCATATATGTAATATCATATATTATATATCATATATGATTTTTTCGGCCACCAAAAAAAACATGAAAAAAAAAATTGTCGAAAATATATCAAATAGCCTATCTATAAAAAGATAATTAAATGCTCATCGTAACGGTATATTTTTTTCGCTTAACGATTAACGGTTTGAAAGATATTAATATTTGAAAAAAAATGATGAAAGTGGGTTTTTTAAATTGTTGGATTAATCTCATCCATTAGATCAAATAAAGATGGAGGGAAGATGGATGGTGGAGATTAGTCCCTTGGTATGTAAAAAAAGTTTGGTCCTCAAATGATCTTTTACCATATTATATTCATTCTGTTTAAATCGTGTTTAATTCTCAAATTCTTAAACTTTTATTATTTTCCGTTTATAACCATAAACTTTTTTTATCACTATAACTATCTGCCGCTATAAAATCTCGTTGTTATACACGGGTACTCGTCTAGTATAATAAGAGATATCCACCAAGTGAAAAAAAAAAATAAAAAAAAAAAAAAAAAAAAAAAAAAAAAAAAAAAAATCCAACTGAATTAATAGGAGTGCGCTAGGTGTTCACGGGGCGATTCGGTTCGGTTAGTCGAAAGATATTGTCACACCTCGCCAAGGTGGAAACGCGAATATAACTTCATGGATATCATCACAACACATGGTGTCTATATAGAGAATTACTATATGCAAATAAATAAAGCAATGTGCAAACACAAGGTGTCGTAACAATACCCCAAACAAAATAACCAAAAACAATACTCCAAAAGTAACTTCAATAAAACATAAAGTGATAGTCGAAAGACTTTAAGGTACACAATGAAAATCAAACAAATCCATAATTCAAACATAAAGATAATTCATTCTCAAATGCAACTAAGTCTCGTCTAGTCGTTCCCTTCTACATTAGCCTTAGAAAGCTCACCTGAAAATGATGCTTAAAAACGTCAAAATAATGTTGGTGAGATTCATAGGTTTAAGACACAAAATATCACTCAAGGCAACAAGTTCGCTGTGATTATAAAACATGGCATGGCAGTAAGACTAGTTATTATACAATCTAGCATGCAATCTCAAACAATCAACCAATAAACGGGACGGAACGTGCCCACGATCCAAATTCAATATCAAGCCTCAATTGAGACGGAACATGCCCACGATCCAAGTTCACAATAATGGGTAATCATTACCCTCCGATCGGACCACACAGAATAATAGTGAGTAGGAGTACTACTCTCCAATTGGATTGCTCATATGAACAATGGGAGCATAACTACCCTCCAATTGAACCACACAAAATAATCACCATCATAATACCATAGCATGCATACACATATAATAACACTCATTAGACCATGCATTTAATAAACCACATAATCACAGTAACTTAAAAAGTATTTCAACACAAGCATCATTCTCATCACAAGTTTAAAACAAAGTAAAAATGGGACTATGAACCCACCTCAGTCTTTGCAGCTTCCAAATTAATAATCACAAATCTAAACAACCAAAATAAATACACGTTACACGCGACCAAGCTAAAAGCTATAGTCTATGTAACACACATATGATGGATGTCTAAAGGTTATATAAACCACTATGGTTCACCTAGACTCCATACCAAACACTACCAATCACTTACACTTACTAAATCCCTTGCATACACTTTTTCGGAATACGCAGAATTTTGGGGTACTTCTACCCACATGAAATCACGATAATAATAGTTTCACAACTCACACCAAAAATTCACCATGGTCTCTTATGAGCATACAAGCTACTCTCAGAAGGCCATGCTCTAAAAACATACACAAGTACTCTTAATAAAATCAAACTTGAAAACTATCCAGATTCGGATCTGAACGCACACCAAAATATTTTGACCTAAGAATCATATTTGTACAACTTTTTAACGCATACCCTTCGCAGGGAAGTCAAAGGGAATATAGAACTCAACTCTATCAGAAGGGCTAACCCTAATTACACTTTCAAACCCTCCTTTGACCTCTAAACTTTTACCCTAAATCTGTCCCGGTTTAACAGCTTTGACACCTTTACTCGCAAAAATTATTAGACTGACTTCTGGACCTCGAAATCAATCGTGGTTGAACATTTTGGAAAGCGCTTTCTCTGAACTACAATCTTGACTCAAAATTCATGTAATAACTCATCACCATCTATTAAATAACCCCGTATCTTTACAGCCTTATGAATCTGCCAAAACCCTAACTCATTAACAAACATGTTTTATGACCAAATTTTTTCATCAATCATCATAATATCACTAATTAATGATCCCAATATGTTTTATATAATTAATTTACAAAAACTCATAAGCCCTAGATCCATCATAACTTGTATTAACATGAATTATATTAATTAATTGAACATAAAGATCGAATATTATACCTTTATCTTTGATTTTTGCTTCACTAGACAAAACCTTAATTTTTTTTTCTTCCTCCCTCTTGGTCGACTGAATTTCACAAAAGAGAGGTGAGGGTGTTTTGGTTTTGTATTTATATCACACTAGGATTATTCTAGACATCCCTTTTAATTAAGAATTACAATTATACAAAAAAAAAATTTCCTTTTTCCCCCATTCTCCCTAAATCGGCTCCCCCCCTATGTGTGTGTGTGTGTGTGTGTGTGTGTGTGTATATATATATATATATATATATATATATATATATATATATATATATATATATATATATATATATTATTAATTTTAATTATTACACTTAAAACCTTGTACTTTTGATATTTTATAAGAACCCATAACGATACCTAACGTCTTACGCGATAAGCCTTCGTTTTTACGATGACTTGGAAAATTATCATTTTCAAAACAAAGTTTCCAAAAATAGAATTTCACACTCTTTATAAATATAACTCATAAAACCAAACTTCACGTAACTTACTAATGCTCAAACACTTGGACGAAAACTTGTTACGCAAAACAACGAAACACCAAAACTACACAGGTCATTTCCACACCACCAAGGTGATCAAAATGAACTTATCCCAAAATCAATATTACTTAACTCACCACGATAAAACCACGCAAAGGGATTTAGTGCTAGAACTCACATATATCACACATATACCACACAAAGCACATAAATCACACCAAGTAAAAGTTAAATAGGTCGAGACTATTAGTTAAACTAACCTATTAAAATCACGGTTGTTACAAATTTATACTATCGAACGTGGGGTGGGTAATTCATCTTACAACCCAAAACCGAATCATACTAGGCGGGTAACCGGACAGGCGGGTACCTGAAATGAGCGGTTACCCGCGGTTCGGGTCACGGGTAACCATTAGACGTTTAATCAAGTTTAACGCATGATCTATAACATGTTCTAGAACCTAAAATTTTTTAGTAAAATTAAATAACATTGAATATATTAACGTCATATCAAATTTATTCAGTCACAATAATTGCGTTTAAATAACCATACGTAACATATTAACAAAAAATATTTGTTTCGATATTTATAAGTTACGACCACATTAAAAAAAATCACTTATAGATCTTTAACGAATGTTTACATTAGGAACAATTAAGTCATTATATGGAAAACTAGAAGGGGGGTTGAATAGTTTACCGCTTTTTCGATTCTTATTTGCTTAAATAATCTTTGAGAACTTGACATTTGGTTAAAGATATAAACACAACGTAATATGTTTGATTCTTTGAAAAGACTTTACATGTAGATAAACATTCTAACTTAACTTGTTTTATACTTTGAAAAGCTTTACTTGTAATGATTCTAACTTTGCTTGTTTAGTTCTTTGAAAAGCTTTACTTATGTTGAAATATATAAGAACAATATTACTTGTTTTGGTTCTTTGAAAAGCTTTATATGTGATCAACAATTCTAACTAAACAACAACATATAATAAGCAAAGATAGAGAAAGAAACAATCAAACCACAACATGATAGTTTATCGTGGTTCGGCTACAAGGACTCTTTTTCCTTGCCCTACATCCACGCCCCGAGTTTCCAACTCGAGAGTTATAAACACTAATCAACAAGCTCCTTTCACCGGTGGAGAAAACCTTTACAACGTCGCTTACACTTTTACCGACACTAAGCTAGATGTCGAGTTCTTTTACAAGGGTACAACCACTCTCATTCGTCGCTTACACTTTTACCGACACAAAGCTAGATGTCGAGTTCTTTTCCAAGGGTACAACCACTCCCGTTAGTTCTTTTACTAGGGTACAACAACTCCCAACACTTTTTGTATTTTGAGGCCTAAAATACTAACCTATAACTTTTACATACATGACACACATGAAGTATAAACTACCAAAGCTTATACATGACCAAGCTACCAAGACTTGCAACTTTAGAGTTGAAGCTTGCAACTTCTTGAATGATCTTGTGGAGTTCCTTGCTACATAAGAGAATCACACAAGTCAAGGGTTACTGAGTTAGTTGAAAGAATATGTGAGAATAAGTCCTAAAGGGTTACACAAAACAAACAAATGGTTTGGTATTTATAGCACACTATTCTGCACGTCTGGCGGATCAGGCGGAACCCTGAGATGGGTTCCGCCCGTGTACCCCCAGGGTACCGCCGGGTCTGCAGTAGGTTTTTGCAGTAACTTCCCAAACCAAACAATGTCTTGTCTCATAACTTCTAGCAACCAAACAATGTCACATCACTTAAAGTAAGTCAAACATGATACCTGCAAGCAACATGAAAGCAAGTCAAACACATAACTTGCCATAAATACATAATGACAAAACTTGCCATAAATGTGATGTGACTATTTCTAATTTAAGAAATAAAACCAATGTTTAGTTTAAAAGAAAATGTAAACATTAGTTAAACAAGACTTAAACACTCAAAGTGATAATTTACTTTTAGCTAAAGTTCATACTTTGTTATTAACAAAACTTAGCAAAGATCGTAAAATATAAATAACGTTTTTAGGCGATATTTGTATTAACAATCTCCCCCTTTTTGTTGATGACAAAACATAAACTTTATTTAAAAGTAAGTCATAAGATTTAGTGTTAAGTCTTGTAAAGTTAGTAATGAAACTTGTTTTTGCAAAGAGTTAGCTACGCGGAAGTTTAAAATAAGCGGAAGTTTAAAATAATAGAGCAAGTTTCATATAAATTCTCCCCCTTTTTGTCGAAACAAAAAGAAGAGTATGGAATTATAGGCATGCTCCCCCTCGGTTGATACTCCCCCTAAATGGAGTGCTAAGAGAGGAGACATGGATTTTGAACCTACAAAAGAAAAGTTAGTTTCCGCACAAGATAAGTCATGAAAGCATTTCATGTTTAAAAACACAAATAAGAGTTGTGAAGCGGAATAAAGCAAAACTCATGCTTCCCCTTGAATGTTACTCCCCTAAATGGAGTTTCAAGGAAGGAAGACATGGATAATGAACCTACAAAAAAAAAGTTAGTTTCTAAAGCACAAGGTTTATGTATGTTACCATACCAAGATATAGTTCACTCATCATACGTAAATGGTCATCAAACAATTTAAACCTTGTAGTAGAATGACGTTCATTAAATTGTAAAATTTTGACTCTTAGATAGTCAAAGACACAACATTAAGATGACAACATCCTACTTTTAAAGACTAAGAAAAACTAAAAATAAACTAACAATGCTACAAGGAAATCATCATTTTCCTTAATGAGAAACATTTTCCAAAAACAAGGATTGGGTTGTTTTAAGGATGAAAAATGTGGGTTGAAGGTTGTAGCGGGTTTTATTTGGAGAGGTGAGGAGGTGTCTTGGTTTTGGTTTGTTGGTTAAAATGGGGACATTTTCCAATAGAAACGGTTTTGTTTCATTTTGGAGACTCTAAGGTTGAGGTGGGTGAGACAAGGATTGTAGATGGTCCAAAATGTGGTTTAGAATAAACCTCATTTCTTCGGTTAACTCACGAAGTTCCGTTCGACATCTTTCACTAATGCGAGCGGTTCTTTCGCAATGTCCGCAATCATGGCGGGGAAAGTTTGGTGGAAGAGAGGTTTGATTTGTTGGTGGTGGATGGGTTGAACTTGAAGGAGCAAAAGTGGATGGTTGAGAAGTGTTTTTGCTTCCTTCACTTGTTGAGTGTAATGCCGTGTTGAATTCCATAACATGGTTGATTTGAGAATCAACCATTCGTTTGAAGGCATTGAGGTGGCTTAAATGAGTGTTAATTTCCTCATTTATGTTTAGAGGTTGTTGTGGTGATGGTTGTTGTTGTAGTTCTTGTGGTTGAACTAGGTGACGAAAACTTGGTTCTCCGTAAGGATCACCATGAAGGTTTTTGTAAATTGGATGAAACACAAATGAATGTGAGTGGGTATGACCTTGATCATTTGGAAAAATGGATGGTCTAGCATAACGGTAAGCCAATCGTTCTACCGTAGATGGGTAACGAGGTTCATCATTGAGTTGCTCATTAGGTTATTGTTGGGTTTCCATTTGAGCAATGGTGTCAAAAAGTGAGAAGGATGGTGGGCTTGATGATAAATCATCAAAAGTTTCCAAATTGGGTGTTGGTGATGTTGGTGGTGTATGGAAAAGTTCCATTGGTGTAGGTGTTGGTGATTGAGGTGAAGAAGTTTTTGATTTAAAAGCTTGTTGGGAAGGTGAAGTTCTTTCACTTAAAGGTCTAGTGGGTGATGGACCAATGGCTAGGTTTGAGTTGCAAAGTGGTGGAGAAGGTGGTGGAGTAGCAAGATTAAGCAAATCTTGAATGGTGATCACATTTGTGTTACAAGGTGTTGAAGGTGTAGTTGAGGTAGTTAGATTAAGAAAATCTTGGATAGGTGAGGAGATGTTAAGTGAAGCATCACTTGATGAAGATGAGCTTGACTTTGTGGTTTTGTTGAAGTAACAAGGTTTCACACTAATCCTAGTGGTTTTAGCACATGATTTTGATGATTCGGATGAGGTGTTGGATTTGGTCATTTCAAAGGTTTTGGTTTTGATGTTTGAGGGAAGAAGTCTTGATGGTGATGGTGTGATTAGATTTGTTGTGAAGCTTTCAATTTTATAGGATGAGAAAGGTATTGAAATAGTATTTGGATTTGATGTTTTACTATTCAAAGATTGAGGTGTCAAATGATTTTCATGACCATGTCACATCATTTGAGGTCAATCCAATGAATAGGATGGAGTGAAAGACCAACCTAAGCACTCAATGCTTTGTGATCATGGGAAGTGGTTTGGTTGAAAATGTATCAAAGGTTTGAAGGATCCTTTAAAAGGGTTCCTTTGGGTAGTTATGTTTTGAATTTGAATTTTGGCGGGAAGTGTCTTCCTAATTGTTTTAGTGAGTGAGGTTTGTTCCAATATGGTTGTTGGTGTTAATGAAAGATGTTTCTCACTTGGGATAATGATTTGACACTTTACAAGTTATGATCTCAAGAAAAATGTTCACAAATTTTCTGCAGGTACTGGCGGCACCCTGAGACTACACAGGCGGAACCCTGTGTTGGGATCCGCCTGGTCCGTTGGGCCAATTCTGGAATTCCCAGAAATTGTACTGGCGGAACCCAATTTTGGGATCCGCCTGATCCGCCAGTGCTGCAAAAGTATACAGTCCACGTTTTTGACCCGCGAAGCGATTTTCAAATTTTTCGAAAACTCTTGGAAATGAAAATTTACTATATGACAGATTAGGAAATGCAAAAATTGGGCATATAGACATTCATCTCTTAGGACTTTGACCGGGGGCTAACGATTTTCACTTAACTTAGTGAATTTTACCATAAGCATGAAATTGACACATACCACCAATATTGTCATTAATCATAAAAGAGCATACAAAACATAATCCATCAAACGTAATAAGACATGAATATGAGAAGTAATACAAATCACATAATTCACATAGTTTTAACACAAAGACGCTTCTAAGGCACACATAAGACAAACGCTCCTTAATCTTCTCACAACCGGTCAATCTTCTTTTTGAGCTTGTTTAGGTACCTTCCGAAACACTTGAACATTCCTTTGGTTTGCTTGAATTCTTCGGAAGCATTGTCAATGATGGGGAGAGCTTGAAGATATTCTAAAGGAGGCAACTTAGAGTTTGGTAGTTTATCATCGTCGCTCATGCCGGATGATGATGAAGATGGAGTAGGTGATCGAGTACGTTTGCCCTTATTTTTGAAAACTCGTTTATCACTTAGAGGAACGAAGGTGTGAGGAACTAGAAAATAGTCAAGGAGTATTCCATCTTCGTTAGGAGAAATGGGTGAGATTCCTCTAAAGAGGCGAGTAAGAAGCATACCATAGGGAAGAGCGGTTGTTCCAACTAAGGATATGTCGGCCATCCTTTTGGCTAGGTAGTAGGCTAAGTTGAAGGGTTGACCGGTTGAAATGCTATAGAGCATATAGCAAAGACATGTGTTGATGTGATCTCTATTTCCTATGGTACTTATGACGTTAGCCCTAAGAATTTCTTCCCATTTCTTAAATTGCGGTTTAAGCTCATTGAGCTCCATACCAAAAGGATCTTTATCTATAGTATTCCCCGAACGGTTCACCCTAGTGGTAGAGGTTCTAACAAAGAGGTGTTCCTTAATAGTTTCCTTACTAGCAAGAGGTGTATCGTATGGATAAAAACGATCAATAGTATCAAGACTTGAAATGGGCCACTTATCCGTGTAGAGGCAAGTTCCCTCATTTGGTACACCAAGAATTATAGCTAAGTCTTTTAAATCTATATCATGTGATATTTGATTGGTTGTGAAGTTTAATGAGATCCTACCACCGGCACATGAGGAAAGGTTTACGGTTGCATAAAATTCCAAGATGAACCTAGGACAAATGGGCTCATCTATATCAAGGAGACAATCAAAGTGAATTGCGGCAAAGTTTTGGCGAATAGAAGTTCCTTCTAGAAAGGATGGATCAATGGTTCTACCTTCGTGAATATAGCATTTTTCTAATGCCTTAAAGGTTTCTACTTGAACCGGGTTGAGACCTTTGGTCATATGGTGTTTGGGCATGTATTTAAGGGTTTCTTTGTGATCGGATTTGTTTGCGGGAGGCATGTTGATTCCTAGAAAACATAAAATTGTATGTTAATGACTTTTAACAACGAGGATGTTCTAATATATTCTTATATGCAAGACAATGTGAAGACATGGTTATCTTGACTCATTTTGATTCCCAAATCGTTTTGTTATGCAAATTTTGTTGTAAAAACAAAAGATAACCAACACTCTCCTAATTGAATGTGTCTTCGATTGAATGTACCCGAAAATACATATTAGTTATGTATCCCCTTTAGCATTCAAGAGATAGTATGCAAGTGATGTTTAAATGATGTTTTTCATTTGTTTTAACAATGTGGTGATGAATCATGTTGCAATTAGAAAAATAATGCTCTTGGTGTGTTTGGTAAATCAAGGTAACAATGAAAAGATACATTTCTTAACTTAATGAAATACATAATTGACTAGCCACCAAGTTTTTCATGAATCATGAAGTTTTATGCAAAAGCCCTAAGATTCTAGTTAATGATTGTAAGCAAAAATGTTATGATTAAATTAAAAATGTAATTGTGATTAGAATACTTACAAAGTTAGTTGGATTGGAAGAGATTGGATTAGAAGCCCTAAAATTCGTGAGGATATGTGTTTTAGAGAGGGTGATGCTGTTTGTTAGTTTTTGTTAAGACTTAATAGGGTGTTTGGCTTTGAAATAAAGAGTTTAAAACACTCTGAGGTTTGGCGGACCAGGCGGAACCAAAAAATGGGTTCCGCCCGTATGGTCTGAAGGTTCCGTGGGTTCTGCAGGGAAAAACTTAAAAGGAATTGTCTTGATTTTTGTGGTTCTATCCTAATGTTCAAAACTAAGGTTTTTGGTCTTATGAGTTCATGACTAAGCCTAGGGATGATGAATGATTCTCATTCAAGAGGTTTTGTGAAAACGTTAATAGAATGGTTAACGTATACTTTCTTAGTTAAGATGTTCCTCAATGAACATTTTTACCAAGACGATGATGATGGATCACAATATGTCAATAAAGAACATAATGGATTGAATTGTCGCTGAAGTCGATGCTTCCTTTGTTGAGGGTATAACAATGTTGATAAGATGAATTCCTTTGTTGATGTGAGTTTGCTTGTTCAAGCGGAGCTTGTTGATGTGTTTCTCCATTCGATACAAATTTGAGAATCATGCGCGTTTTTTTTTTTTTTTTTTTTTTTTTTTTTTTTTTTTTTTTTTTTTTTTAGAATCATTTGGTAAGTAAGTATAAAAGTGCAAGTACCACTTGTGCTTTTCTCATCAACTTATTACCGACATAATTCCATTTGTCAAACACTATGGTTTCTATTCCCGTTCTTTTGGGAGACCATAATTCTAGTTGTGTAGTACCTTATGATGTATCCAAAAAGACTCAACTAAAGAGTTGTTTTAGGATTTTCTTTGACACGAGCACATAGACAAAAGCTAAACATAATGTTGAATCTAATTGTTATGAGAACAATTAGTCTTCCAAACATTTCTCTACATTTAGTTTTACCTATGGATTTACTAATCTTATTCTCGATAAGTCATAAAGGACTTAATCATTTTGAACAAGTGAATAACTAGGAATGTTTTTGAGTGATTATCCATTTCTTTTGGAGCATGCTTAGGTTAATAAACAATCTTTTGAAGATTATCATTCTTTTTGTTATTGCTTGACTCAATGTTTGACACAAGACGAAAGGATGTTGTTTTTCAATTTTTAATAGTCCATCTTCCTTGTTTTTGATCTTGACAATCTTGTCTTATCAATGTTGGGCTTTCGACTAAGTCATCATCTTCCAAAGATGATATCTTAGAAGGAGGTGGTCTTTCATTGAATGTTAAACTCAATGATTCCTCGACTCTTTGGGTTTATTTTCGTAAAACCTCATAAGTGTAAATGTCTAAGATATGCAACATCATAAGACTATGGGTCGAATTTGATGTTCACATCCTAGAAGTTTAATACATCATTTTCTCCCAATCATTCAAATAAAATTCAACAGATTTATTTTACTTTGTGTGTCTTCCGTGAAACTTTTAGCAAAAGAATGATTGGACTTAAGATGATATTGAAAATATAGGGTATAATACCAAAAGACTTTTGTACTTCAAGTGTTTATGAAATGTAGTGGTTTTGCTAGATTTGCAAGCATCACAAAAGTGTTGGTTGTCTTATCACTTAAGAGATTCTTAGTTCACTCACTTGTAGATAAGAATTAAGTGAGACTTACTCAAGAGTTACTCGTGTATTTACCCAAAAGATTAAACGAGGCAAGACACCTTATATCTCCTACTAGAAGTAGTATCAAACTACTTTACCTATGAAGGATCAAATCCTTATTGTTACTCTCACAACATAGACGCCTTATAGTAAAGACTAATACTAACACTTATGTCAAATCATACAACTAATCAACAAGAAACATTAAAAGGTAAGTTGAAGAGACGTGTACCTTTTAAGCTCCATAGATTAGCCATCAAGAAGATAAACATAAAGCACATAATCTTGATATGTAGAGAGGCTAACCACAACTTCTTATAACTCCAAGAAAAGTTAGAAAGACACATAAATGTATTGAACATGATATTTTTATCTGTCACACCCCCAAAATCGGGTCCAGCGGAAGCATACGTGTAGCTGGGGTGTAACTCAATTGGTATTACAACACGAGTTCAAAAATGGTTTTCACTTTACTTATTTAAAATAAAATCGTTTAACCAAAAATATTGAATTTACATCGTTAAAAGTAGTGCGGAAGTAGGCCCTTAAAAGTAGTTTAAAACGGTCCCCATATAAATAATCAGAGTCTTCTATGACCATGCCATGCCCTGCAAAAACCTCCAGTAGCGTGCCATTGGTTAAAACCTGAAAATACATGCTAAAGTGTCAACACGAGGTTGGTGAGTTCATAGAGTTTGTTTAACAAGTAAAGTATATAGAAAAATGATCACACAGCAAAGGCATCGTAAATCACTCAGTTGCAAGTCCCGCCATAAGAGACTTGCAACCTGTGTGTTCACAACCCACTGCTAAAAGATAGTTTACACAATGCACCGGATTATATTCACCCAAGGTCAAGAATAGGCACAAGGGAGGGGGCCTCTCCCCAAATAGTACTACGACATCCAAGGTCAAGTATAGACACAAGGGTAGGGGGCATCTTCCCATGAGTACTACCAATACCTCTCCGATAGTATAGAGTATTATGTATGCACGTAAATACGAATCTTGTATTTAAGTTAAGCAAGTATAGTGTAACAAGTATGTATAACGCAATCAAGTATAATGCCAATCAAGTATAAGACAATCAAGTATAAATGTTTCAAGTATCAAGAAAGTATGTTTTGAGTATTTGTACAAGTAAGTAAGTAGTTGAGCATGTATCTCCCCCCAAAGAGTTAAAACGAGTATAAAAAGAGTAAAAGTGGGGCTATGACTCACCTGGTGCGATAGCTACGATGACAAAAGTGGATACACAGAAATGATGTTCGATCTCTAACCGCAACCTAATATGAATGATAGTGATCTACTTAGATCATGAAAGGATGTAGAGAATATGCATACACATGATACCTATACCACTCATAACTTGAAAATACTAGTTATAGTCAAAGTAAAGTATTTTCCATACTTAAGAAAAATAAGTCCAACTAGAGTAATAAAAACTTGTCGTAATATATCGTATATAAAAACGTTAGTGTTATATTCCTCGTTTTGAAAACCTTAAGATATCGTCTAGTAGTCGCATAAATAAACCTTGAGTCGTACGTATTTCGTTAATTAAAAATAAACTCCTTGAATAAGAAATCTAGAAAATATATTATTTAGTATGTAGTTATATTATTTTCTAGTAGTGACTATATATATATATATATATAGTTTTGACGATTTTAAAACATGTATAACTTGGTCGTTTTAAGCTCATTTTACTCGTTCTTTATATCCACGGATTCGTTTTAGTATATACTAATATATTTTCGATAGCTCGGCTCCTCTAGGTTACGTTTAACGCCTCTATTTGCCCGTCGAAAACTGTCAAACAGCATGCAGTTTTTCAGAAAATAGTTTTCGTCGTTAAATTCGGAAAATCATATCTCCTTCGTTATTAACTCGTTTTAATCCATTCTTTCGCCCACGGCTTCGTTTTTGAAAGTATTTTCTAAATCTTTGTTCAAAAATATCCCCTGAGTTACTGAGTTTCCCACGTCTTCAAAATAAGGACAGTAGGTATTTATATAGTTTCAAAAATCATTTTCCTAGTTTCAAACTTGTTTCAACTTCAACCAAACCACTTTCAATCACCACAAATCTAGTCTAATCTTACCATACACCTTCTTAGGGTGTCATGGGTTCCTAAACATCATAAATCAAGTGGATCTAACAAGGATTTAACTATAATCCATTTCTAGGGATCAAAAGTTATATATATATATATATATATATATATATATATATATATATATATATATATATATATATATATATATAAATGAGTGGTATAACTAACATATGCATGTAGATCTTGAATGGAAATCATATGATGATAAAAATAACATGAAGAAATTATGAACAAGAGTTTGAGAACTTACTTAGAAAGATTTATGAGCTTGGATGAGTAAAACCTAAGAAACCTTGAGTTTTTATTACAAAACCCAAACAAGAACAACAAAAGGGACTAGATAATGACTTGATCTTGGAAAAATTATGGTTTCTTCTTGTGTTCTTGGGTGGGTCGATTTGTACAAAGGGAGGAAGAGAAAATGATAAAAGTTTGTTAGTGTGTGTTGTTTATTGAATGAGAAATGAAGGATGAGATGAAGTATACATTTGATTAGTATAAGTCTTGGTCAAAAATATCTTTGGTCTTGGTCCAAGGGGGGGGGGGGGGGGCAAAGGGGGCGACAAAAGGAGGGAAACAAGGGGTTATGTTGGTGGCTAATAAATAAGTTTGTCTATTTGTTGGATGAGCTTGTGTATTTTGCATATACTTTGGGTGTTATCGGGTACCGAGTTAACTAAAAATAAATGTTAATGTGGTGAAATAAAATACGACGGAGTTGTAAAAGTTGTAAAATATTATTCCTTGTAAGAATCGGGTGTTAGAATAATTATTGAATTGAAATTTCGCAAACCGACGAAGTAATAAACTCCGACCGTGAAAAATAGTAATCGGTTTCAAAACACCGGGTAAATTAATAATATAATTTTTATATTATTATTATGAGTATAAAAATGTGTTAGGACCATAGTTGGGATTGACGGATCAATTATTTAAAATAATAGCTCATAAGATAACGTTTATTAGGTTGATAATCGTACGTGTACAGAAATGACGCAACTCACGCATAAATGACAAATTTTCTCTGGAGGTGAATAGTGTTTTGTGAATAGTAAAATTTTTAAACGCTTCTCAGAATCACAAACTGACTCCGAAAAAGATGAATAGTAAAATGATGAATAGTGATCGATGAATAGTAAATGTTGAAAGTTCGGGAAAAGACCAGAATTTACGAGTTGTGACATTATCCCTTTATTATGTGTTCCTACTAGAGCTAGAGTAACTCCTACAATATACTCTTAGGTTTCACAAACACAACATGTTTTGTTTTACTTGTTGATGATTCATTAGAGTTAAATCCTAATCCGGTTCTATCTCTAAATGACCTTTGATTCTTCAAACAACTTTCAAGAGTTTTTGAACTTTCATCAAATTTAGCAAGCATTTTTCCTTTTTCATTTTGTTTTAGAATTTCATGTTTGTACTCTAGACATACTTTATATTCTAAATCAATTTCAACATGACTCTCAAGTCTAGACATCTTATCTTCTAACATGATTTCATTTTCAAAAGTGTTTACACAAGATCTTCATTGTTAAAGATAGTTTTTAGGTCCATGTTGCATGAAAGTTTAGACTCATTTTCTATTTTAGAAAACTCTAGGGTGAATGTGTCAAAGCAAAAATGTTTGGTTTCAAGATGTACCTTGCTTGGTGATTTAGCTAAGAGAGAATCACAAACCGGATGGTTGACTTCATCTTCATCCGTGTTAGTCCATGAATTATAAGCAAGTCCACCAAGAGCTTGACATGAGAAGTCATCTTCACTTACACCTTCATTTAAAACATTTAAACTAGTAGCACATGTATTAATCTCAACTAGATGTCTATCCATTAATATTTCTAAGACCTCTAACTCAAAGATGAGATCAAATTGATCATCTTGGTTTTCAAATTGACTTTTCCATTTAAGCATGCTTTCTTTTTCAAATAGCGGTGGGTTTTGAATAGGTTGCCCTTCTTTGAGATTTTCAAAATCCATGGATCGATCCAAGTTTTAAAATACAGTTAATTTTAAGGAACTTGGGTAACGTAGCTCCTGATGCCAATTGTGGAAAACTAGAAGGGGGGTTGAATAGTTTACCGCTTTTTCGATTCTTATTTGCTTAAATAATCTTTGAGAACTTGACATTTGGTTAAAGATATAAACACAACTTAATATGTTTGATTCTTTGAAAAGACTTTGCATGTAGATAACCATTCTAACTTAACTTGTTTTATACTTTGAAAAGTTTTACTTGTAATGATTCTAACTTTGATTGTTTAGTTCTTTGAAAAGCTTTACTTATGTTGAAAGATATAAGAACAATATTACTTGTTTTGGTTCTTTGAAAAGCTTTATATGTGATCAACAATTCTAACTAAACAACAACATATAATAAGCAAAGATTGAGAAAGAAACAATCAAACCACAACACGATAGTTTATCGTGGTTCGGCTACAAGGACTCTTTTTCCTTGCCCTACATCCACGCCCCGAGTTTCCAACTCGAGAGTTATAAACACTAATCAACAAGCTCCTTTCACCGCCGGAGAAAACCTTTACAACGTCGCTTACACTTTTACCGACACTAAGCTAGATGTCGAGTTCTTTTACAAGGGTACAACCACTCCCATTCGTCGCTTACACTTTTACCGACACAAAGCTAGATGTCGAGTTCTTTTCCAAGGGTACAACCACTCCCGTTAGTTCTTTTACTAGGGTACAACAACTCCCAACACTCTTTGTATTTTGAGGCCTAAAATACTAACCTATAACTTCTACATACATGACACACATGAAGTATAAACTACCAAAGCTTATACATGACCAAGCTACCAAGACTTGCAACTTTAGAGTTGAAGCTTGCAACTTCTTGAATGATCTTGTGGAGTTCCTTGCTACATAAGAGAATCACACAAGTCAAGGGTTACTGAGTTAGTTGAAAGAATATGTGAGAATAAGTCCTAAAGGGTTACACAAAACAAACAAATGGTTTGGTATTTATAGCACACTATTCTGCACGTCTGGCGGATCAGGCGGAACCCTGAGATGGGTTCCGCCCGTGTACCCCCAGGGTACCGCCGGGTCTGCAGTAGGTTTTTGCAATAACTTCCCAAACCAAACAATGTCTTGTCTCATAACTTCTAGCAACCAAACAATGTCACATCACTTAAAGTAAGTCAAACATGATACTTGCAAGCAACATGAAAGTAAGTCAAACACATAAATTGCCATAAATACATAATGACAAAACTTGCCATAAATGTGATGTGACTATTTCTAATTTAAGAAATAAAACCAATGTTTAGTTTAAAAGAAAATGTAAACATTAGTTAAACAAGACTTAAACACTCAAAATGATAATTTACTTTTAGCTAAAGTTCATACTTTGTTATTAACAAAACTTAGCAAAGATCGTAAAATATAAATAACGTTTTTAGGCGATATTTGTATTAACACATTATTCAATAAAAGTAGTGTAATAATATAATCAAATCTTCTACAATTCTTATAATATTTAGCTAAGAACATTCATGTATATTATACACAGTTCGATTCAGGTAACCGCGCATATCTAAAAGTAAAAAATCGAAACCAAACCGTGATAAGCGGGTTTTTTTCGGTTTCGGCTTTTTTCAATCTCGGTTTCAGGTTTTTTAAGTTTCTGATTGAACGGTGCGGCTCCGTTTGTCGATTTCTCGGGTTTTTTGAACGCCCCTAGGGTGCATCATTATGCCTACATAGCAAAATTGAGCATTACTGTTAACAAATAAAAAGTAAAAGTTATAACCAAATTTGGTCAAATTATTAAATTTTTGTCTAATTTATAAAATGTGCTAAATAAATACATGTCAATTTTGGAAAAAAATAAAATAAAAATAAAATAAAATAAAATAAAACCCTTAAAAATGAAAGGTTACTTAATAAAACTTTACTTGTTAAATTTTAAATAAAGAATTTTCATTTTTTTTATAACTTTATAAATATAGGAAATAGCCCTAGACTTTATATCACTAATACTTTATATTTAATATATATATATATATATATATATATATATATATATATATATATATATATATATATATATATATATATATATATATATATATATATATATATATATATAAGGGATCCAGTAAGAAGAAAAATTAAAATAAGAAGAATAAGAATAATTTCTAGCCACATATTTCAAATAGGAGGGAGAATTTTAAAGAGAGATGCATATTTTTTTGTAGGTGCATCTGAAATGAGTGGTTGTAGTTTCTTATTATCATTCTTATTTTAGTTTTTCTTCTTATTTGATCCTAACTCTATATATATATATATATATATATATATATATATATATATATATATATATATATATATATATATATATATACAACAATATGTTTTTGTTATTATTTGCACTGAATTATAAATAAAAAAGAAAAGCATAAGAATTGTGTCATGTAAATGAATACATGACATTATACATATATGAACGACCCATTTTATTACTTTTTATAAGTTTAACCCGCGCACTAGTTTTAAATTGGCTTAAATTTTATTAACATTAATGTAAATATCAAAATAAAGGTATGATCTTGCATGTTATTGTGATATGAAAACAAATAAACGAGATTTCACATATAACAACAACACATAGTTTTTCAAAGATTATGTACTCCAAATTCTAGTAAAAGTTCGACTACATAAACATAAAAAAACGCAAATATAGTTAGAAAAGATGATGCAAGGAGTCACCAAAGGATTCTTGCTTAACCTCTAAGTCAGTGCACAATTGAAATATGGTCAACAAGAAGCTAGAAAAATTGGTGAGAAAACATTTCAGGTGACGTGGCCTTTCGTTATTGGTCGAGTGGGTCCCAAAGGAAAGTGCTAAGCCATTGAAATCCATCCATGCCATATATTATAACAGAAAGAAAATTTAGAGCATCAAGTAAAAGAAAAGAATACTTTAGAGTTTAGACAATACATTATCAAGAACCAAATGCAAAGCATATACAAAACCTTGCTTCTCCCTTTAATCTCCAACTTTCATCTTTCTTGTTGGAATTCCATACACCACAACACTTTCAATAATGGAGAATTTCATCAAGCAGCTCAGGTAAATGTTATTACAAAAATATATAAAATGAATAATGTACGTATTTCGCAATTACGAGGAGTTTTGATGTTTAAACAAAATAATTGGTTCTTACAACAGCATTCTAACTATTTATGCTTTTGCTAGCAAGAGTATTTTTTGTGCTGAGGAGGAAAACAAACCGCAAGCTACACGTGTAGTTAGAGATCGTAAGATTTCATCTCGGAGAACATGGTCTTCCAAAGGTAAAGCGACAAAAGTCACGTACACAATTTTATTCGAACGTTAAGATATTACTTCTTTTGTTACAAAATAAGTGTCCACTTTTAAAATACTAATGAAACATTACACGATTGAATGTTTGATAGCATTTATTCACTTTTAGCTACCAATGGCCCCTAGTGACAGATTTTATCAATTTCTAGATCGCCAAAAAAGCAAAAATTGGGGCCGAAAACAACTTTCTCATGACACAAGTCGCGAGTATGACAAAACAGAAGGTGAAGAGTTCCGAACCGCTGTAGCAGCGGCTGCATATGCTGTTAATTCTCTTGAAAATAAAAAGGATGAAATACAACAAGTCCCTCGTTCGAAATCCAGAACAACCTTATCAGGTACATATTATATATGTTACTCATTAAGTCATTATGGTACTCAACTTTTTACTTAAAACTCGTTATATTGACTATAAGTTTTACTTTATGGTAAATCTAGAAATTATAGAGGAGTCGCCAAGACGAGAAAGTATTGGCGATCTCCCTGGTGGAGCTAACCGTCCAACCCCGGCTAAGGTTACAACAGAAGTCGAAGATAAGGTATCGAGAAAAAGTTTTGGCTCAGCAGGGTCAATTGAGGAAATGCTTGATTCTGTCGAAGATAAGCAATTGGGCGAAGAAACTAGCCAAAAAGAACCCGAAAGGAAACTTGGAGAAGCAGATATTTGGGAAAAAACCGAGATGGAAAAGATCAAAGAAGGGTACGTTTCACCTAATCGTAAAAATGGAGAACATAAGCATGTCCTCATTTAGTATACGAGGAAGATGTTTGTATACAAGTTATATTTTTTCCAAAGATCATACACTTGTTTGCTAAAGACCTAGACTTTTATAGTAAAACTTGTTCAAAACCCTTTCTAAATTGATATAAAGGGTACATGATAAAATTAATGGTTTAAGTCACAAAATAATAACGATTTTTTTCAAAGTTTCGTCTTTGTTCGTGAACTATAAAAAATATCATTAAATGCAACAAACTTTCATAAAGTGTTCTAATATGCACATTTTGATATCTTGTCACGTTAAAAATAGTGGCATATGTCAGTTTTTCAAAATGTGCATATTGAAACACCTTTATGAAAGTTCGTTACATTTAAGAATATTTTTTATAGTTTACGTGCAAAAATGAGACTTTGTAAAAAGTTCGTTGTTATTTTATGACCTAAACCTCAAAATCAATTTATAACTAAGAGTTTAAGTCAGATTTCAGACTCAATCTTCGTAATTTATTTGCTTTTGGTAGATAAAATTTATACGCTATCTTCTTGACGATATGAAAGGTTTCGAAATATTTATTTCATATATCATAGCATGGGTACCACTAAATGAATGTTTCAACTGTCAAGTTGACCTTTATGAAGTCAACTTAACTTGAAATTAGCTCATATCTATGGTAGTAAATGTTTTACTTGTTTTGAGTTTGATCAGGTTCGAGAAACTGCAAGCAACAATATCCGAGTGGGAGGCGAAAAAGAAGTCGAGAGCGAAGCAAAAGCTAGTAAAAAAAGAGGTCTGTTTTCTAGTTCATTTCGTTAAAAAACGGACACTCTTGAACTAATTGGTGCTTGAAAGATAACCATTAAGACATGCAGGGTAAACTAGAGTGGAAACGGGCTCGAGCATTGGAAAAATTCAAGGAAAAATGGGACACCATCGAGAAAATCTCTAACGGAGCAAGATCAAAGAATGATGCAAACCGGAAAACCAAAGAAATGAGAGTTAAAGAGAAGGCGAAAATGATTAAATCAACTGGAAAAATCTCAAATCCGACATTTCTATGTTGTTGATTAAAGACTCTTTGTCTATCTATCGATTGCTCAAAACTATCACATAAGTAAATATCCGTCACCTAAATTCAGTATCAAATGCAACATGAACTGAATGAGATATACCGATATACTGATTGACATATTCTTTTGGTTGTTGAAAATGTACTAGAGAAGAAGAATGTAAATTTTATAATTGTGCATTTGTGCGTGTTTGTTATTGTAACATATTTCTATAAACCTAAATATTGTGGTTTCTTAAAAAAGACTAGATCGACGAAAAAACCATGAGTACACACGTACGTTTGTGGGTGACAACTAACGGTTCAACAATGATCAATGCTCTAGACGATGTTCATCTGTTAACGACTGTGATATTTGGATGAAAGTTGAGACTTGAGATTAATTCAGACCACTTTCTCTAAAGGACCTTATTTATTCTCGTCAATTAAACGTTTGCGCTGAGAGAATTACAAGATGATATGGCCATGAGCAATGCCCTTTCGGTCAACATATCATCCTTGATTCATGCCAAATTAATCATTGTCATACTTTATTCGTGACAACTACACTTCGTAAGCTACTAAGGCAAATGTTTGATATCAAATAAAACCTTCCAAAGAACAAGTCGTCCCAACTTTGTGGATCACACACGTTATCATTTATGTGGCATAATGAACCCGAAGAAAAGGGATAATGCTAGCATTTAAGAGGTTCTTAAAACAGACAGTTACAAGTTGGTTAGGTATATATATTTTCATATGAAAACAACTTTAAGTTTAGTTATAGTTTAGTTATTCTGGTTATCAATGGATACAAGTTAACCACTTTACATTTTTTTTTGAACGGCAACTTTCATTTTTTGGATTAGAGTCGCACCTACCGCATGGTAGGCCCTAATCCACCACATACCCAGACTATGTTGTCTTAACCGGGCCCACGCTGGAGTAGTGGGGACTAAACGGCGTCCGCCCGGAAACCGTACCGCCTCCACACGATTATTCACTGGAGAAACGGCCGGGTGGAAACCGGGGTTGGCTCGGATTCAAACCTGTGCCATTAACTGCTCACAGACTATCCTCTTCATTGCCTCATATCTCCAGAGCATTGTGGTCCACAAGTGAGGACTTTCCAGTAGGTCACCCACCCAGTACTACTCCCACCGTGGCTTGCTTAATAACTTAAGCACCAACCGGTGAACCACAAGTCCTTTGATACCACTTTACATATACAAATTTTTTTAGTTTATTTAATATTAATCACACACTATATACTAAAAATAGTACTGTAATATAGATTAAACAGAAACAACATACACATTTGGCCTATCACATCAGAATTTTATAAAAGATAGATATCACACAAAAAAGTGTACATTAATGTTTAAAAAAGGATTTTCAAAGAAAGACTTGCTAGTTTTGGTATGTGATTTTACAACAATGTTCCATATCTCGGTGAATCGACTCAATTACATTAAAGCATCCGCTACAGTGGTGTTGTGGCTCGGTGTTAGCATAGGTAACGTCACTCGACTCTATTGCATTAGAACATCCACAACTGTGGTGTTGTGGCTCGGTGTTAGCATAGTTGCCGTAGACGTCACCTTTGCGCACATCTTGGTCGTAGTGATTTGGTTCTTTCGTTTTCTAATTTTTGGAAAGGTATTTGTGTCTTTAGAGTATATTCGTCAAGAACATAATTGGTAGTAATAACGAAAGTATAGCGGCCGAGTAAAAAAACTAACGTGACAACACTGATTGAACGATGATATATGCTTACTACGGATATTCTTAGTTGATTCCTGGCATGTCTCACCTCATAAGAAAAAAGTTACAAATGTGTCGCTCAAAATCTCGCTAATTGACCTTTAAGGACTAAGGTGATTAGTGGATACTTGATATCGGGGACGAAATCAGAACGCAAAGAGACCAAATGCACAATACGAAAAACACATTTTAGAGAATAAGTGCATTTAAGAAAAATCGATGTTTTAAGAAATAATAATAATAAAACTGCGACACAAAACTCGATGAGTGTCACGAGACCCCCGAAACTCACCCCGATTCCGTCGTTACTTCGTTATATGTCAATAATAATCACACCTTATATAACTCAACACAAATTACATAAACACAAAGGTACAACACTTAAAAGCACAAAGTACAAGTCATAAAGCGAATATAACCATAATCACTCGCTTAATTACATAATTTACATAAACCACAACATCTACTTAAAAAAGCTTCCAGCCGCCTTCAAAGCATCAGCCGCCCCAAACTCCTCTTTCTTCTCCTCCTTCTTCTCTTCCTTCTTCTCTTCCGGCGCCGCCACAGGAGCACCTTCTTCCTTAGCCGCCGCCGCACCTGACTTCTCATACTCATGCAAATAATCATCAGCCTTTTTCAAATACTGTCCCACACCTTGTGTCTCATCAAACTTGCCATAAGTCTTGGCGGCGTCAAGTAAGTCGGCGGCGGCGCCCGCAACTTTGGGTTTGTCAATTTTGTCAGACTGGTTGCTGGTAGCGCATTTAGCTGCTTCAGCAACCAGTTTGGCGTCTGCCATTAGGTCACTGTTTGATGACTGGTCTGAGCCAGTGTTTTTTTTGTCGTCGTCGCCTCCGGTTATTGCGGAGGCGGCGGCCGACTTGATGCTGCTCATGAAACTCATGTTTGTTGTTTTTTAAGGTTTGGATGGAAATTTTTGTAGGAGTTTAGAAAGATGGTAATGGGTGGACATACTATTTATAGAAGTTTTGGTTTAAGATATGCTTTTTGATGTTGCTGTCGGTCACAAAACTATAGATTAATTTTTCATTTTCTGATTTTCTATTATATACTCTCCGTTTCATAATTATTGTTCACATTTAACTTTTTTTAATTTTTAGCTTTCAACTTTGACCGTTAATATTTTTTTCTTTACGATATATATTACTTGATACGGAGTACATAATATATTAACGGATTAAGTTTTAAATGTATTTTTATTGATATAATTTTTATCAAGTATTATATAATATAAATAAAAATATTTAATGTCAAAGTTACAAAATAAAGATTTTAAAAGTCAATAGTAGACAATAATTATGAGACGGATGTAGTAATATATTAAAATAATTATTCATTTTTTATCAAGAAATTTGTGGTCATAATTTTTTAATCGGTGTGATTTTGTCTAAAAACAATAATTCTAAGACAAAGAAGTATGTGGTGGTGTGATTTTGTTTGAAAACAATAATTCTAAGACAGAGGAGTATGTGACAGAGCTAGCGGTTAGTAATAGTAAGCGGTAACCGTTTATGTTATGAAAGTGTTTCTACGTAAGATGTAATTAAAATAATGCATAAAATAAAGTTGAAATAACATTAGAGTTTTAATCGTGAGGGTTTAAAGAGTAGCGTGATAGTAATAATGCCTTTGGTCGAACAAGATTATTATTTTTAACACTAAATGTCACCGTTTTAAAATGCTTTACGCAAAATACACTCGCCGTCATAAAAAAATTAAGGTTGTAAATGAGTACACCAAAGTTAAAAAAATTGCGTTTATATAATACTGGTTCACCTCTTTATACAATATGTTTCTGTTATTTATAGTCACAAAAGCTATATTTAAAAGTTAGTTGGTTGAAAACAATTAAATTAATATTCAGATGATGAATGGTTAGTAAAAAGTTAGTAGTACTTAAATTATTTTTTAGTGGTGGTAGTGATTACACGTAGGAGGGTATAATGGTCATGGTTGAGATTTTAAGATATGTGTCGGCCACTTTGTGTCCAATAAGTGTTTTGGGTCATGTTGTGGATTTTTTCGTTACGTGGCAGGGGCCTGGCTTTTGCTCATCAATCGTTTTTAAGAGGTGGCCATCATGAATATAGAGTTGAAACCGTGTTGTGTAAGTGTAAGTATATTATTTTATGGATTGTGATTTTTAAGAACATTTTTCGAATATTCGTTCGTAAAATGCAAAATACTAAAAAGTACTCCATCCGTCTCAAAATTATTACGGTTTAATATATATGAGACCACTATAATTTTAAACCACTCAAAGAAAATATTTATTCACTAAATTCCTTATTTATTACTTAATATAGAAAGTGGACAATTAATTTGAGATATCGTAAAAAAAATTGTGGGCTATTATTTTTGAGACGGAGGAAGTAGTGTTTAGAGGGTATTTGGTTAATGTTGTGAGTGACCCCAGTGACATTCATTTTGTCTGCTACATCAGTTTTTTTTTCTGACGACTTACACACGACTTTTTATCACATCAAGACGACCTATACTACAAATAATATATCCCACAAATATTTCTTTTTAATTAATTAACATACACACAAATAGATACACGACCTCGGTCGCCTATGCGATCAAAACCAAATAAGAAAAAAGGCCGACGATCTCGACCGAAATCCCACATCAATCTCGACCGAATCCGACTGAATCCCACCGGGTCGCCGGCCTCCTTGGTGTGGGCAGTCTAACGTTATGACTTAGCTTTATGCTTATGTTATATAGGCTAAGCTTATATTGAATGTTTGAATTAGCTTATCTTTAACGTTATGGCTATTCAAGAAAAGTTACTTACTTAGGATAAAATCAAGCAGTGGGGTAGCTATGATATGATGGTTTGTGCTCTATGTAATAGTAATGAAGAATCTCATGATCATCTCTTTTTCCAGTGTAGCTATTCAAGTGAAATTTGGAGAAGTATGCTTATAATGATGGACTGTTTTATTCCTGATAGTCATTGGGAAAGTATTGTGACTAATTTTTCTAAATTGCCCTGCAAAAATAGTATTGGATGTGTGGTGAGAAGACTTTGCTTTGGAGCAATCATCTACTTTTTGTGGCAAGAGAGGAATTTCAGAAACTTTAGAAATGAAAAAAGAGATTGGAATACTCTGTTCAAGATGATTTGTGAAACAGTGAAAACTAGACTTTTAGGTCTGAAGGTGATGAAATCAGCAGCTGTGGATAGAGTGAAACAAGTTTGGGGGGTACAATGGGATATAAGTCAATGATTTATTGCCTTATAGATGTCTTCTCTTTATTCTACTACTAATGATTTAAGGCTTTTGTGGAGTTCTTTGCTATTAAGGGTATGTTTGGGAATGTGTTTTACTGTCTACTAGTTTTAGTGCAGACATTGAGATTCATGTAAAGTCTGCTACTTGATGGTTTTTTAACCAATATCTCCAGTCTTCTTAACAATTAAGGAGCTCAGATTTATAACTCTCTAACAATTGATGGCCTTGTAACTTGGATCTTTGTTTGATGTCTTCCTAGTGAGCCCTAATGGCAGTTTGCAATAGGCCTTTGTTAGGTAATTGTGGTCTATGTTGGTTGCTTTCTAGATAGACAACTTATAAAATCCATACAGAAGGTTTCCAATTGATGAAGGGAAAGCGAGTTGAAGGGCAGTGTATGGAGATAGGAATAGTAAGGAGTGAAAGATGAACCTACTTGGTCCTATCTATACACTGCCAAGGGGGTTTGGATGATACTCCCCTCAAGGTGAGTGTTTCTAAAATTCTGAAGCCTTTTGTAAAGAGGGAAATGTAAGGATTTTAGAAGAGCCCTTGACTGGGAATGAAGGGTACCTAGTGATGCCCTTTGCCTTGTCTACTTTGGTTACTGTGGGAGATGGCTGAGTGATCTTGGTGGAAGGGCAAAGGAAAATGTAGCTAGATGGTATTGGTGTTATAAAGGTGAATGCAGATCATGGGATGAATTGGTTGAATATTGGAATTGATTTGAAGCTATCTGTATAGGTGAAAATGTTTGTTTTCATCTGACATAGTTAAGAGATATCAGATGATACGAATTTTAGTTGAATTGTACTTGTATTTTGTTTTGTGGTGTGGGGTATGTCCTATATTAGTTGTATTCATCTTCTATAAGTTGTAACAATTGTTTGAAGTAATATAATTTTCACCTTTGCACCAAAAAATTGAAGGTAAAATGATGTTTGTAATAGAACATGTTATATAAGCCCAACTATATTAAAAAAGTTACAATTTTGAACCTTATAAAAAATCTCTTATATAAACTCTTAAACTCATTCATGTAAGTTTAGCTAAATACATAATTTAGACTTATTTGAGTCATACAAGTTAATAAGCTCATAAACCCATCATATAAGCTTAGCCAAACAACCTCCTAATATTCAAATAATAATAAGTTTTGCTCTCTTAGAGAGAAAACTTAATACTAACTTATCTTGGACACTTGTTTAGTTGTTTTCGAGAACATCTTTCTGCAAATGTGATATCTTTTCACCAAACACAATCTCGAATGTCTTTTAACCGGTGCTATATGTTTATTTGCGGAGTGTTTTGAAAATAACTTTATGACATACATTAATAAAGTTAATAATAACCTGGTAACACAATTGATTTCGAAAAGAAAATATATATATATATATATATATATATATATATATATATATATATATATATATTATTCTAAAATGTATGAAGTCTCAAGTTTGTTAGGTGCAAAAATCAGGTGACACTTTTAATGGTGTCATAAAAAATAAGAAATAGATGAATTAGAGCTGTGTTATATGGATGACGTGGGTAAATTTGGTCCAATATGTATTTAAAAATTCAGATCACTATTTTAATGGCATGCTTCTTATACCATATCCAAATACCTAAAAGATATAGAAGCAATGAAAACGTATATTTTTTACTACGTATTTGATAATACGAGCTTTATGCCCTTTTAAAATGTCTAAAAAGCAAAAGACAAGTGGGGTTAAAGGTATATAAATGATCACACATATCATGCTCAAGTAGATTGGTCAGCTAAGTATCTTTTTGAATAATTTATAAGTCAAAAGTATTAGATCATGTTGTATTTATTCATTGTATAGAAAGGACGGGTGTCAAAAAAACCTTAATTGTCAATATATTTTTGGGTCCTAACTGAAACTTGATAGCATTGTGAAGCTATTTTCTACAATAACTGTTTGCTTGCAGTGTTTAGACAGTAAATGTCAAGTTTACCTCATCACTCGAGCATGTGTGTGATTGGTGTTATTATACGTAACTCCAATCGATCAGACTTTAGATTTAGCTAGATATAAGCCGGTAAAAGAGGTCGGGTCAAATGTGTTGAATATCAATTTATATGAACACCTACATATATAACTTGTATCAAAAAAGTTTTTGCTGTTAATGGTTTAAAAAATGATTTCAATAGAAGTAAGAAACTGATCAGCCCATTATTAACTATATAGGCCCAAATAAAACAGGCTTAGTACTAGACACATTGTGGCTGACCCATTAAGAATAGGGCTACTGGGGTAAGTTCTGCTTGGCCCAGCTTTGCGTACCTTGCTGAGTTGTTCAAGCTAATGTAATAAAAAATGTAAAGATGACGACATTATGTGTAGTGTAATGAGCCAATGAGGACACTTTTTTGACATTTTGCAAGTATCTCAACAACCATAAGTAACTCTGTTGCACGTCTAATATCATATTCACAAATTCTTATACACCTCTCAAGTCTCAACAAAGGCATATCCCCGTAGGAGTGATACTCAGAACACATGTTGATGGAATTGCACATACATTTCTTAGTGAGCACTTGTCTTCCATCTATATGTGTTCTCAGGTCACCCCTCTGGAGCGCCATGTTTGCTTCCAAAAACTCCGAAATGCACGTAGGGGCAGGACTTAGCATATGTTGGTTATACCGATAAATAGGAATATCAATAGAGGTGATTTATACGCCACTAAAATTGATTGGTACACCACCACTCACTACGATGGTATAATGACACAACTTTGGTGGTGTACTCATCAATTTTGGTTGTCTACAAATCACTTCACATTTATCTTACATAAAAATTCTTATCAAGCTCTTTACTTGCTATGTTACTGTGCTTTTTTTCGTATATAAATGTTAAGTGAGTTTTTGACTTAACTTATTCATGTGCTTATATATGAACCTATTTGAGTTAAGATAGAATCCATAAGCCTACTTTTACCGGCATACGAGTTATCATTTTAACTAATAGTTTATTAAAAAAACAAATTACCAAAATGAACCTTCCTCATATACAATTTACGAGAATGAACTCTTTTTCCACCTTTTGCCAAAATGGACCAAGCTCACATTTAATTAGTGCGCCAACCATAATATGTGTGCATGGATTTTGGATTTTGTGTTTTTGTAATTTTTTTAATAAAATTTATTTTCTTTTTATAAAATTAAGCGCGCAAAAATTTAAATGGGTGAGTTGCGCTTGTGCGCATGGAATTTGGATTTTATGGGTTTGTAATTTTTTAATAAAATTTATTTTCTTTTTATAAAATTAGGCGCACAAAAATTTAAATGGGTGAGTTGCGCTTGTGCGCATGGAATTTGGATTTTGTGGGTTCTTTTTATAAACATAGGGCACAAAATTGAAATGGGAGAGCTTGTGCGCATGGAATTTGTAATCTTGTGGCTTTTTAAATGCTTTCAGTGGCAGGGACCTAAAGGCATGTACACAGGCATGACTTGAATAGAGACATGGATTATCCAAACATGTTTTTTTTTTTTTTTTTTTTTTTTTTTTTTTTTTTTTTTTTTTAATTTAAAAAATAAAGTGTGAGTTGTGCGCTGTGCGCTTAGAATTTGGATGTTTGTGGTTTCGAGTTTCTAGTAGTTTATTTTTATTTTTATAAAATCATGCGCACAAAATAAAATTTATTAGTGGTTGTGCGCTTGGCAATTGGATTTTATGGTTTTAAGTTTATTTTTATTTTGGATTTAGTGGTTGTGCGTTGTGCGCTTGGTATTTGGAGTTTGTGTTTTGTTTTGTTTTTTTTTTGTGCGCGTTTCATAGACATGTCTTCCATTGTATGGTGACGCAATTTCATAGACCATTTGTATAAATGAAATACGCGCGGACCATTTTAATAAAATGGTATAGAAAAGAGTTCATTTAAGTAATTGACTCTTATTAAAATCTATACGTTAAAGTTAATAGTCATAATTGTTAAAAGTGAGCAGTGTGCTTATTAACTTCTTCATATTAAAACAAGCTTAGATAACCCAAAAAATAAGTGAAACAAAACAGTTTCTAAGCCACTAATATATGAATTTTGAGTATGTAATTTTAGGAGTTTGATTTATTATTTGATATTAATTTGTTAAATACTAACTGATGTTACTGTATTTTCTTTATTGTGACATTGTTTGTAGCACGGTTTAATCGCGTTTGGCTTCATGGCGCATCCGGGACGTGTTCAATATCCGGTGTTAAATGACCAAATATCAAAATTTCTTTTTAGGTTATAATTAGATTCTGGTAGAAGGCAAATGGGAAATAAGCTGCGTCGCTAGTCTTTTTTTGGATTGCAAAACCAAATTTTTTATAAACAATGTTTGTTGATTTGGGTGTCATAACACGTTGGAGTCTGTTGAGTAGATCCACTACCTCAGGTGCATAGAAACCAAATGTATCAAACGCGAAAAGAATAAACACGTATTGATTTTCAATGCATGTTTTCTCGTGTTTTGTCACTTTGCATGAGGCGGCTTTCAAAGCAGCATATCCAACTGTAAAACCCCGACTACTAAAACCCACGAGAGTAGAAACCCTGGTCAGATCCACACAAGCATGTTCCTATCAACCCATCCAAAAACCAAAACGTTAACCGGTCTCAATATAGATCTTCCATGACGTGCCAGTCAAAAAATTCACAAATGCTTCTTTCTTGGCTGAGATCCCGACACGTTTACATACTTAAAAAATAAACATCTTTAAGAAAGAACGTCGCTAACCATATACATCATATCTCACATCGTCTCAATATATTTGGTATTGGTTCACAACTTCATGTCATTTTTTCTTTTTCTTTTTGAACATAGAACTTCATGTCATTTATTACTAATGAATTTACTTCATGTATCTTGTCAACAAAAAGAATAATTTATTTATTTACAAGTCTTGGATGCGCCGTTGCGAAAAAAATTAAAGACTGTTAACTTTTACCACAAATAAATAGTAGAAATATCAAATAAACATAAAAGCTGTACCTGTTCAAGTGGTTACCTTATCCCTATTCGACGAAGGGTTCCGAGTTCGAACCACTGTGTTCAGATACTCCTTTTTAATTAGTCACCACTGTAAACTTACATTAGGTATACTAAAAGACTGTTATATAAACATAAACAAGTTCAAGCTTAGTCCGTCCGGTGGTAAATATGCTATCCTGTAAACAGATGATGGTCACGAGTTCCACTTTTTTAGTAATAATGCATTTTAATTTAAAGGCTATTAAATTAAACGATAGATACAAATGTATTGGGGATATGATGCATAATGCATAATGTAGTTAAAACATATTTGGAGTAAAAACGACATTATGATGTTTTAGTTGAGTAAATATGGATTTATAATGTCAAACAATAATTAGAAGCTTAGTTTGTTGGTAAGAAAGCACGGTACATGGACGGTTTACCCGTCATTCGTCAAAAAGAAACACCAATGGCACCACCGTAGTTCACCGTCGACAGCACTGCCGTTCGTCCTTTCGTTGCTCCATGTGACAACCGTCATTTTCAAGTTAATATTAAAACCTAAACTTGAACGTTTTACTTTGAACATGTGAATACTTGATTTAACGTATAATCGTTAGGTCGGATACTTTTCTTAGTGAGCACTTGTCTTCCATCTATATGTGTTCTCAGGTCACTCATGTGGAGCGCCATGTTTGCTTCCGACATGTTGCAAAACTCCGTAATGCATATATGTTGGTTATACTGATAAATAAGTATATCGATAAAGGTGATTTATACGCCATTAAAATTGATTTGCACACCACCACTCGGTACAACAACACAACTTTGATGGTGTACTCATCAATTTTGGTTGTCTACAAATTACGTCACATTTATCTAACATAAATTCATTATCAACCTCTTTACTTGCTATGTTATTGTGTTATTTATTTATTTTATTTTTTTCTTATTTAAATGTTACTACGTGAGTTTTTGGCTTAACTTATTCATGTGGATATATATGAACCTATTTGAATTTGAATAGAATCAATAAGCCTACTTTTACCGGCACACGAGTTTATCATTTTAACTACAGTAATAGTTTATTCATGGTTCTAAAAGGGGCACAAAGATCTTGTAAAGGCTCCGCAAAAGTGTGAGGCTTGATCATACCTCCACGTCATGCCTTATGTCACGTCTTTTTGTAAACTCGATATATATGAAATATGATATAAATATATAAATATTTTCATATTTTATCCCGCCTTATACCACGCCTTATAAACGCAAAAACTTCGTCTTAACCGCTAAGGTGTGAGGCTTAGTATGCCGTCACGTCACGCCTCACGCTATTTATAACCTTTAGTTATTTAAGCCAATACGTTATGGGAAGTGATTTGCACACTCTCTTAATTTATTGGCACACTCTAAATTAAAGTGTTTTGACAATTATACACTCGTTGGGTGAAAATGTATAAAAATAATGTGAGGATATATATGTCAAGACACTCTAATTTAGAGTGTGTCAATTAACTTGAATAGTGTGCAAATCACTTCCCATAGGTTAAAGCTAATAAACTCGCAAATTGTTAAAAGTGAGCAGTGAGTTTATTAACTTTTTCATATTAAAACTAGCTTAGATAACCCAAAAAAATAAGCCACTAATATATGATACGGAGTATTTGAGTATGTAATTTTTTTAGTTTCATTTATTATTTGATATTAATTGGTCAAATACTAAATGATGTACTGTATTTTTTTTTATTGTGACATTTAAACTATGAAGAAAAGGAACAAAGTTTGTACCACGGTTTACTCGCGTTTGGCTTCATAACGTATCCGGGACGTGTTAAACGACCAAATATTGTTCAAAATTTAGTTTTAGGTTAAGATTAGTTTATGTTGTTAGTTTCAAGTTGTATGCAAGTTCACTTTTGGTTAAATTTGGTTTTGTAATGTATATGTCTTGGATGATATCTCACATCGTGTCATGGATGGTTCACATCGTTTATTACTAATAAATTTACTTTATGTATCTTGTCAACAAAAAAGAATCTTATTTATTTGAGTCTTGGATGCGTCGTGGTTAACAAAATAAAGGCTGTTAACTTTCAATAAGATATGTTTGAGCCTAGTGGTTAACAAATTCTTAATCTACTGACAGGTCTCGAGTTCGAATCACTATGCAAGCACTTATCTTTTTAATTAGGGAAATGATTTTTGCACAATTTATTTTTGGCTATACACCACTAAATCACACCAGTGATGCATACAATACAACACCGTTATGCATAATTTAGTGGTGGATGAAAAAAAAAAAAAAAAAAAAAAAAAAAAAAAAAAAAAAAAAGGTTGTAATATGTATATTAAAAGACTTATTCATTAATAATTGGGCATTGCAATTTAAAGGCTGTTAAATTAAATGATAGATACAGATTTTATTATGTCAAACCACAAATAGAAGCTTTAGATTGTTGGTAAGCAGATTTTAAGCAAGAAGTATTGGAGATCAAATCTATTTGATCTTTCCTTGTCTAATTTCAAATCCAAAAAAAATTGCTATCAATACCTGTAAAAACATCCACTATAGAGTTTTTTGAATATGTTTAAAATTTTTTGAAGAGGTTCATAAATGTGTGAACCATAATAAGAAACAATTTCAATTTTAGTGTATTTTCTTTATTGTGACATTTAAACTATGAAAAAAGGGAATAAAGTTTGCAGCACGGTTTAATCGTGTTTGTGTTGTTAGTTTTCAAGTTGTATGCAAGTTCACTTTGGTTAAATTTGGTTTTGTAATGTATTGATACAGGTTATAAGTTGGTCTTGACTGTTGGCACGTGAGGTGCACGTGTCTTGTACTCCAACAGTTACTAACCACCCTTTCCTCAACAACCTTCCCTTTAAATACTTACTAAATCACTTCATTTGTAGTTTTTGTTAATTCTCTCTTCCTCTTGTAATCTCTCAACTATAACTGTTTGACTCTAATAAATCATCCATTGAGTTCTAAGGTCCAATTCTTATTCTTCTTCATTAAGAATTCATCTTTTAACTTTAGTTTCTATACCATTTCCTTAGGGAAATCTATAGAATCATATCAATTGGTATCAGAGCCTCTTTCTTGGCAAATTCTGTTACTTCCGGTCAAATTCTGTTATTTTTCGGTCAAAAACAGTTATTTTCCGGTGATCTGTTATTTTCCGGTCAAAAACAGTTATTTTTCCGGTGAACTGTGGTTGTTGACGTGATTTTGATACTAATAAGTTGTGAATTGAATTAATTGGTTGTTACAGGATCTGTTTTGTTGTTCTAACAAACTTAACTGCCAAATTAATCAATTCATTGATTGTGTAGGAGGATACTGTGCTTGAAGGATTATAGATACTTCTTCTTGGGGTACTGTAAACATTCATTGCACAGTCAAAATGGTGGCTGCTACCAGGAATGTTAGTTCTGGTTCAAGCACCAACAATATGGATGAAGGAATGAGAGTCATGGTTACTGAGTTGGTCAATACTTCACTTAGTGGAGTGCAAGAGGCAATAACTCAGTTAAACCAATCACTGCAATCTTTTAAAGATCATGTGCTGGTGCAGAATGATTACTATAATAAGGAGATTCAGTTGTTAAAGAATGGGGAAGGTACAAGTAGGCCAATGCAGTATACAAGAATGACTAAATTGGAGTTTCCAAAGTTTTACGGTGACAATGTAAAGGATTGGCTATTCAGGTGTCAACAGTTCTTTAAGGTGGATGAGGTAGAAGATGATCAGAAGGTTAGGTTGGTTTCAATTCACTTATATGATAAGGCATTGGCATGGCACAGACAGTTTGTTAAGTTGCATGGTGAGACAGTGGATTGGCCCTTTTATGAAAGTGAGATTCTTAAAAGATTTGGCACCTGCTATGAAGATCCAATGGAGGAGTTAAAGAATGTGAAACAAGATGGCTCAGTGTCTGATTATCAGGATAAGTTTGAAGTTTTGTTAAGTAGGGTGGAATTGAGTGAGCAATATGCAATAAGTTTCTTCGTGGGAGGATTACAGAAGGAAATTGGGCTGATGGTGAAAATGTTTAAGCCAAAGACTCTGTATGATGCATACCATTTGGCTAGAATGCAAGAGGCCACAAAAGCAGCAATGCAGAGAATGTATGCTCCTATATTAGCTACTCCTAAATCATCAGTTCCTAGCGCTACCCCTTATAATAAGAATTCACCATATAACAGGCCACCAACTACTTTAGCTTTGCCTGCTACACCCTATAATAAGACTGCTACTAATAGCAACGAGCAACCTAAGAGGCAATTGTCTAAAAGAGAGTATGAGGAGAAAAGATCAAAGAATTTGTGCTTTTATTGTGACCAAAGGTACACCCCTGGTCACAAATGTTCAGGACAATGTTTTCTATAGAATTGTTGGGAGATGAGGAGTGTTTGGAAGAACAAGAAAGTGAGCCTGAAATAGAAATAGCACCACCTGCTGAGGACGAAGTAGTACAACCCCACATTTCATTGAATGCTTTGGCTGGTATAACCACTTTCCAGACTATGAGGGTTAAAGGAAGAGTAGGCAAGCACAACATTCATATCTTAATTGACACAGGAAGTACACACAACTTTGTGGATACTAACTGTGCCAAAAAATTAGGATGTAAACTCAAACAAACCTACCCATTACTAGTAGATGTGCCTGGTGGAAACAGAATGGTGAGCTCATTTGAATGTAGAAACTTTGTATGGTCTCTGCAAGGAACCGAGTTTAAGACAGATGCTATGTTAATAACATTAGGAGGGTGTGAGATGGTTTTGGGAATTCAGTGGTTATCAACACTGGGAGACATCAAATGGAATTTTGGCAGTCTGAAAATGGAGTTTATGTACATGGGAAAACAGGATGCACTTTAGCTTGTTCTGGTAACTGCAGCTTATAAGCCACTTTTCCTACTCTTGCCACAATCTGAAAAGGTCCATAAAACTTGGCAGAGAGCTTATGCTGGCTTCCTTGCCTTACAGTCACTTGTCTGTATGGTTGTAGCTTTAAATAGACCCATGTTCCTTCTTCAAACTCCTTGTCAGTCCTGTGTTTATCAGCTTGACTTTTCATCCTATCCTGAGCTCTTTTCAAGTAAAACTTGAGCAACCTAATAGCTTCTTCTCTAGCACTAAGTGTCCTTTCTCCTCACCTATTGTAATGGTTAAGAAAAAAGATGGGTCTTGGAGAATGTGTATAGACTATCGACAATTGAATAAACAGACTGTGAAAGATAAATTCCCCATTCCAGTGATTGAGGAATTAATAGACGAGTTACATGGGTCAAAGGTGTTCAGTAAGCTTGATTTGAGATCTGGGTATCATCAAATCAGAATGGTGAATGAGGATGTACATAAAACTGCTTTTAGAACCCATGAGGGTCATTATGAGTTCCTTGTGATGCCTTTTGGACTCACAAATGCACCCTCTACATTTCAGTCATTAATGAATGCAGTCTTTAAAGATTACTTGAGGAAGTGTGTGCTTGTTTTCTTTGATGATATCCTAGTTTACAGTGAATCAATAGCTGCACATGTTCAACAGTTGGCAGAGGTTTTGCGAGTAATGAGACAGAACAGTTTGTTTGCCAAAAGGAGTAAGTGTGTGTTTGGGGTTGATCAAGTGGAGTACTTAGGCCATGTGATATCTGCAAAAGGTGTAGCCACAGATCCTTCTAAGATCCAAGCAATGCAGGAATGGCCCATCCCAAGGTCAGTCAAGGAGTTGAGAGGGTTTTTGTGATTGACCGGATATTACAGAAGGTTTATTCAGAATTATGCCATTATTAGTAAGCCATTAACAGCTTTATTGAAAAAAAAATGCTTTTGTTTGGAATATACAAGCTGAGACAGCCTTTTTGAGACTGAAACAAGCTATGATGGAAGCTCCTGTGTTAGCATTGCCTGATTTCAACAATGAATTCACCATTGAAACTGATGCTTCAGGAATTGGATTGGGAGCAGTTTTAAAACAAGGAGGTCACCCAATTGCCTATCTTAGTAAAGCACTAGCTCCTAAGCATCTGTCACTATCCACTTATGAAAAGGAGTTAATGGCAGTGGTGTTGGCCTTGGATAAGTGGAGAGGGTATTTAGTAGACAGACACTTCAAAATAAAAACAGATCACTTTAGTCTAAAGTATCTGTTGGATCAAAGGATTTCTACTCCATTTCAAACCAAGTGGTTGCCAAAATTACTAGGGTTTGATTATGAGATTGCTTATAAAAAAGGTTGTGAGAATGGGGCAGCTGATGCACTATCTAGAGTGACTCATAGTGGGGAGTTCAATGCTATGCTTTTAACCACTATTGATACTGATTTGTTGTCTAAAGTTCAGGCTAGTTGGACTAATGATATGGATTTGCAGCAGCTAATTCAGAAATTATCAAATGATAGTGCTTACAGTAGGAAGTATACTTGGCACAATGGGGAGTTAAGAAGAAAAGGAAAGTTGGTTGTGGGAGCTGATGCAAAGTTGAGGTCTCAATTGTTGGCTGCATTCCATAGTGAACCAGTGGGAGGACATTCTGGGGTGCAAGCTTGTATTAAGAAATTAGGGTCTTTGTTTTATTGGAAGGGTATGTCTAAGGCCATGAAACATTTTGTAAGGAACTGTGATATATGTCAGAGGAATAAACCAAACTTAGAAGCTTATCCAGGCACCTTACAACCCTTACCAATCCCAAACCAGGTGTGGAAAGATGTGTCCATGGATTTCATAGATGGATTACCTAGTTCAGCCGGTAAGACTGTGATTTTAGTGGTGGTTGATAGGTTATCCAAGTATGCTCACTTCATTGCTCTTTCTCATCCTTACACTGCTGTGCAAGTTGCTCAAGTGTTCCTAGATCATGTGTACAAGCTACATGGGTTACCTCAGACCATTGTGAGTGACAGGGACATAGTCTTCTTGAGTTTGTTTTGGAAAAGTTTGTTTAAGTCTTTGAAGATTGAATTACACATGTCCACTGCCTATCACCCACAAAGTGATGGCCAAACTGAGGTTGTGAATAGGTGCTTAGAGTGTTTCCTAAGGTGTATGACTGGTGACAAGCCTAAAGAGTGGACTAAGTGGTTATCTCTAGCAGAATATTGGTATAATACCAACTTCCACACAGCAATCCAAACAACTCCTTATGAAGCTTTGTATGGTCAACCACCTACTTTTCACATTCCCTACATTCAAGGCTCTAGTGCAGTGGAATTGGTTGATAGGACACTTAGTGCTAGAGAAGAAGCTATTAGGTTGCTCAAGTTTTACTTGAAAAGAGCTCAGGATAGGATGAAAAGTCAAGCTGATAAACACAGGACTGACAAGGAGTTTGAAGAAGGAACATGGGTCTATTTAAAGCTACAACCATACAGACAAGTGACTGTAAGGCAAGGAAGCCAGCATAAGCTCTCTGCCAAGTTTTATGGACCTTTTCAGATTGTGGCAAGAGTAGGAAAAGTGGCTTATAAGCTGCAGTTACCAGAACAAGCTAAAGTGCATCCTGTTTTCCACGTATCACAACTTAAAAAATGCAGAGGTGAGGTGACTGAAATAGGCCATTTTCCGGCTTGTGATGACGGTGGTTTGATTTCCGTGGAGCCACAGGCTGTTTTGGATAGGAGGATGCAGAAACAAGGGAACAAAGCTGTAGTCTATGTGTTGATCCAGTGGGTGAATGGTAGTGTTGCAGATGCCACATGGGAACCAGTGGATGCCATTATGAAGAGATTTCCCCATTTTAGTCTAGATACTTGAGGACAAGTATCATCCGAAGAGGGATGGAATGATACAGGTTACAAGTTGGTCTTAACTGTTGGCACGTGAGGTGCATGTGGCTGGTTTAACCAGGCACGTGAGGTGCACGTGTCTTGTACTCCAACAGTTACTAACCACCCTTTCCTCAACAACCTTCCCTTTAAATACTTACTAAATCACTTCATTTGTAGTTTTTGTTAATTCTCTCTTCCTCTTGTAATCTCTCAACTATAACTGTTTGATTCTAATAAATCATCCATTGAGTTCTAAGGTCCAATTCTTATTCTTCTTCATTAAGAATTCATCTTTTAACTCTAGTTTCTATACCATTTCCTTAGGGAAATCTATAGAATCATATCATGTATGTTATGGATGATATCTCACATCGTCTCAATGTAATTGTCAATGGATGATTCACATCGTTCATTACTAATGATTTTTACTTTAGGTATCTTGTCAAAATATATATATATATATATATTCATTTATACGTCGTTGCAAAAAGAATTCAAAGGCTAATAAATATTAGAAATGTCAAAGAAAAGAATAAGAAACACCCTATGCGGGTGGTTACCAGATTCCAATTTGATTGAAAGGTCTCAAGTTCGAACCACACTTTTAGGATGCTTCTTTTTAACTAGTTACTAGTGTATTAGTATGTATACAAAAAAACTGTTATATTAAGTACAAATAAAAAAATTATCACAATCAACAGAATGTTCATGCTTAGTCCAGTGGAAAAAAGGCTCTAACTCAAACAGATGGTCGCGAGTTCGATCCTTTATTTTTTTTATTTTTTTTAGGCATTGCAATTTAATGGCTGTTAAATTAAATGATAAACACAAATTTATTATTCCAAACACATATAGAAGCTAAGTTTGTTGCTAAGCAGATTTAAGCAACAAGTAGTATTTTGTTATTTTAAACCACAAATATAAGCTTAGTTTGTTGCTAAGCACATTTTAAGCACAAGCAGTATTTGTTGCATCTTGAAACATGATGAGGTATTTCTATATAATAATGCTACGTAGTATTTTATTAATTTGACTATCGAAAATATATGATAGAAGACTTTATATGGTTGAGTCATGTGAAAGATGATCGTAATCATGTTTAAAGGTTGATTAGCATGTAGTGTTATGGTACCTCTTTGTTATGTAATAATTAAATGCTAAGTTTTATTAGTGATTTTTTTAGAGAAATCAAGTGATTGGCTTTGGCTTATGGAAGTAGTTTAGCCGAAATTGAGGTAAATAAATTTAAAATGTCATGTTTAGTTTTATCATATGCTTTATGATAATGCAATGTTTAGTTCTATCTTGTAATCTTTTCTTCTAGCTTCTTGCTAGCTTTTATAGTTTTTGCTGTTCAAAAAAAAAAAAAAAAAAAAAAAAAAAAAAAAAAAAAAAAAAAAGGGATCAAGGTTAACTAGCTTGGATCCATTGTTAGGCATTAGCTTAGTTAGTGTCCGGACTAGCCATGGTTTAGGTCCACCCCTGTCAGGTTGGATGTGTTTAGGCCAACTATGTTGGTGCGTGCTAAGTGTTTCCTACATAGCTTAGTTAGTTGTTAAACTAGCTATGATATATGGTATGATCCTCGGATCATATGTGATTAGCTTGATACACCGTTTACTTACTATGTTTTTTGTTTATATGTTTAGTTGCCATGTTTTGTAGGATCTAGCGGAATTGATAACGGTAAAGAGAATGCTTGAGGTTGGAAGCTAATGAAGTTGGAACTACTTGCCATTTTATGTTTAGTAGGCGAGTAGTGATTTTAACCAAGCTTGAACAAGTTTAGAATCCCCAAGTGTTTATAAAAGTGTTGTAAATGGTATTTTGTTAAATTTGGTTTTGGTTTTGTGATGTAAATGGTATTATACTATTATGTTGTTGGTTTCAAGTTATATGCAAGTTCATTCCGTAATAAAGGGAAAATGGCAGGAAAAGGCATCATACTTGTCACTTTTTGTCATTGTATGTAGCGATCTTTTTTTTTTTTTTTTATGAATTTGGCCTTAACTTTTCAAATCCGTGTCATTGTGTGTATCGGTGACTTGCTTGACCTGTTACAGCAGGTTGGCTTAACGATAGTTAGTTTTATTATTGCAGCGTTAGTCCTTTATACTAACGACAGTTTATAAATAACTAAATGAAGCATGTTAACTTAACGATCGTTTATTTTATTATTGCAACATTAGTCCTTGGCACGTTTTCGACCGTTTTTACACGTTTTCGTCCGTTTTCGCATGTCTTCGTCCTTTTTTCGCATGTTTTAGTCCGTTTTTGTCCGTATTTACACGTTTTTGTCCGTATTTACACGTTTTCACACGTTTTTTCGAAAATCAAAAATAAGAAAATTAAAAAAAAAAATTCAAAATTTTTTTTCAATTTTTTTTTCAAAAAACAAAAATAAGAAAATAAAAAAAATTCAAAAAAAATCCAAAGTTTTTTTTCAATTATTTTTCGAAAAACAAAAATAAGATTATAAAAAAAATTCAATTTTTTTTTCGAAAATCAAAAATAAGAAAATAAAAAAAATTCAGAATTTTTTTTCAAATTTTTTTTTTCGAAAAATCAAAATTTCTTATTTTTGTTTTTCGATTTTTTTTTGATTTTTTTTTATTTTCTTATTTTGGTTTTTCGAAAAAAAAATTGAAAAAAAATTTTGAATTTTTTTTGAATTTTTTTTTGATTTTCTTATTTTTGTTTTTCGGAAAAAAAAAAATTGAAAAAGAATTTTGATTTTTTTTTAATTTCTTATTTTTGTTTTTCGAAAAAAAAAATTTTGAATTTTTTTTTTGTATTTTTTTTATTTTCTTACTTTTTTGGAAATTTTTTATTTTCTATTTTAAATTTTTTTATTTTCTAATTTTTTTAAATTTGAATCTTTAAATTTTTTTATTTTCTAATCTATTTAAAATTTTTTTTATTTTAAATCTTTTTTTTCCAAACGGACCAAAACGCGTGTATACGGACAAAAACGTGGAAATACGGACAAAAATGGACAAAAACGTGCAAAAAACGGACGGAAACGTGCGAAAACGGACGAAAACGCGTAAAAACAGTCGAAAACGTGCAAAGGACTAACATTGCAATAATAAAATAAACGATCGTTAAGTTAACAGGCTCTATTTAGTTATTTATAAACTGTCGTTAGTATAAAGGACTAACGCTGTAATAATAAAACTAACTATCGTTAAGTCAACCTGCTGTAACAGGTCAAGCAAGTCACCGATACACACAATGACACGGATTTGAAAAGTTAGGGCCAAATTCATAAAAAAAAAAGGTCGCTACATACAATGACAAAAAGTGACAAGTATGGTGCCTTTTTCTGCCATTTTCCCCGTAATAGACTATATTTCAAACTGATGGTCGCGAGTTCTATCCTCGTTGTTTTCTTTATTTTTTATTTAAATAATTTAAAGGCTGTTAAATTAAATGATAGATTCAAATTTATTATGTCAAACTACAAATAGAAGCTTAGTTTGTTGGTAAGCAGATTTTAAGCAACAAGTAGTAATATTTGCTTAAAAGACATTGCAATTATTACATATTTTTAACTAATTAATTACAATTTAAACCGCTATACACCGTCACCGCTAATTTATAAACAAGACTCCAATCATCAATTTTTTTGAACCATCCCATTTAAGAATAATCAAGGTTTATTACAAAAACTAGTAGTACGCCGCAAAAATTTATATATGTCGTGTGCGTTCTGACCTTGCAGGACTCATCTTGATTTCGTCCTTGATTGTCATAAAGTATTATGATTGTAGAAATGTAAAAACATTTAAGGGTAAAATGTAACTTCATAGATTTACTTTTTTTACTTTTGGTATACGCAAGCTTATATGCTATTTGGCTTATATAGGGACTATATTTTTATTCTTATACAAACTTTTTAACTTCGAACAATATATCTCAAGCCACGTAAGCTATAATGAGCCAATAAAATCAAGCCACATCAGAAAATAATAAGAACCAGTGATTTATTATCTTTATTTCAAGATGCACCACTAAACTATATATCTCATCTTTTCCCTCAAAACAAAACTTCCTTAGAACAAGTAGCTAGCCATGGTTTCATCTACTTCATTTGGACCTTCATGGCACACTTGCTTCTCAACTCGACACTCCGCCACGACCACTAACGCGGCTACGGTCACCGCCCGAATGTCGTTAAATAATGTCTCACATTCATCACCACCACCACCATTGGTAGTACAAAAAAGAAGCTGGTTAGATAAGTCTATACTTCCTTTAGCTGCTTCAATGACTCTTCTGCTTTCCCCATATAATGGTATACTACTTTTGTGCATAGTATAAGTTATTGATATATGTACGCGGCGTTCGAATTGACTTGATATGAAAAAAACTGATTTAAGAAAGTGATATGAAAGTTGTTTGTTTATGATTTCAAAAAGAAATATGACTGAAAATATAAAGTAATAATATAGAGAGTGTATACATTACAAACTTTTCATGAAATGTAAATACAAATTACAAACTTTTGATGGCTTATGTGTTTAACCATTCCTCACAAATTTTACTAACTTTGACTCGTTTGTCCGAGTAACCCCATTTTGGTACAATTAGCTTCGGCTTAGTCTTATTTGATGGAAAAATATAATGAGGCAAACTTGAAACAAGGATACCTTGTTACCACTTGCCATGTTTAAGAAATATGACATAAGTCAAAACGGGTAAACGGATGAGGTTTTCCTTGTTGAGGTTACACGGGAAGGGCGAGTCTTTTTGACTCAGGTGTACCTAGCCTCGTCGGGTTAATCCTGAGACTGTTTTTGACCCTTCTCTGGCCAAATGTACACACCTAGCGAGGTTTGAACCATTTACCTCTTGTGAGGAAAGCAAGGACCGTTTGGTGGCGGTTAAAAATGTATAGGGTCATTTCAGTTTTCTTATAAACTTGATAGATACGGTACTAATTGTTTTGATGATGATGGTTATAGCTAATGCTCAAATACTTTCCGGCTTCCCTGGATTAGAATCAACCCCTGGTCCTGAACTACCTAAGATTGATTCACTCACTCGTTTCAATGGTATTATCAGCTGTCCAGACTCTTTTTTTACATACTCAAAGAATCTTGAGTTAGATTTTGTAACACAAACTACGACTGTCGTGTTTTGCAGAAGAAAATCAAAAAAGGTATGCAGAGAATGATGCAAGATTTAAAGAGTCTCCAATACTTAAGGAGTTGCTTGAGCGATCTAAGTTGAACAAAGAAAAGTAAGCTGATATTTGTGTAGCTTTCATATATATTATGCCTTAGAGCTGGCAATCTAGACCCAACGAGTCTAGATGGGTTTATAAAAAAAAGTGATAACTTGTACGTTGATGTTAGTCTAACAAACCCGTTAGACCCAACATACTTCTAACAACTTTAGAAGTGACCCAATTAGACTCATGAGGTGTTAAGACGAACATTAATGTACAAGTTCCACTTTTTCATATAAACCAATCTAGACCCGTTGGGTCTAGATTTACCTCAAGATAATATTACAGACACAATGAAGCGTTTAAAGCAAAGTTAGAACTCTTTGGCATGCTATTACAGAGGTCTTTGGCATGCTATTTTTCATGTCAATACCCAATTAGGTACCAGCATGGCCTGCACATATGAGTAATTTACATAGGTCTTTGGCATGCTATTTTTCATGTCAATACCCAATTAGGTACCAGCATGACCTGCACATATGAGTAATTTACATAGGTCTTTGGCATTGATCTTGACCATTCTTATTATTGTGATCATTCACCCATTTGAGAAACAGCTTAGGTCGGTATATCAGTAAGTTTATGACCAATCTGTGGGGTGTTTCTAGGAACAAGCAAGCGATTCAAGACAAGTATTGCATACGAGGTGCAGAATGGGGTGTCGGTGATTGCTCAGCCGAAGGAATGTCACCACAAGACAGAGATGAGTTCATCGCAATGCTGAAAAAGAAGGCTGGAGTAGAATGAGAGTGCTAATGTAGTACTTTTTGTAGATTGTTAGCACTTCCATTATCAGTAATTACATGTAAAACGTTCGACAAAAGATGAAAATTTTTACCTCTCAACCATTGCTTAACATGTGCTAACAAAGTGGAATAATGTTAAGAAAATACCATATACGCAAAGAACAAGAGAAATTCGATAAAACACTAAAACATATGCTTAATGAATCGTTGCAAGACTGTCTTGTAACGACACTTTACAAAATACAAAGTATTTATGGCGCGGGTTGAAATAAACTTGCAGCACATAACATGATGCAGCTTTAGATACATAAAGTAGGCATGATGAAACCCGAATCACCATTTAAGTTCACAACAAGCAAAATGGGTACATACTATCCTAGAAACAACAACATTTCAACACCTGAGTCAAACCAGATGGGTAGCAAAACGCATGGTTCTAATCTTATTAATAAAAACCCAAATTTCCAAGTATTCTTGCCCTTTTTGCATGCTCAAATGCTCGAAGATACTCACGATGTTTTAATCCATTGACATGAAACTGCATCACCAGACAACTTGAACACATAATATCACAAAGTTCACATAAAAAGGGGTTAGATACAGGTTTATGTCCCTGTCCATACCCATGATCTGCTTGCCTTGACTGAAAAACTTTGATTTTGTGCAAATTTCCATCACCATGCCTCTTAAGATTGAACACATCAGCAAAGGCCAGATTGCAGATGACACAGATAAACCTTGCAGAAGACCGACTACTTGTAGACGGCAGCAAGATCTGAGAGCATTGTGCATAGGAGGCTTCTACCTTCCTCTTTCGGTCAACCAGTGTTTGACTTTCAGAAACTGGCACCTATAAGTAAATTTAGCGATTTTGAAAAATGAAACCATACCCGTTTTGGGATCAATTCAATTCATATGGACAAACTCTAAAAACTTCAATAGTCTTAAACAAAGAATACGATCCAACCTAACTAAGGAATGCACCCTATATTTCGTTCTACCAAACGATAGGAAATACAATACTATTTGTGGCTATTAACAATATAGATTTTTTTTTTTTTTTTTTTTTTTTTAATTACAGATATAGAGATGATGGCGAATTGACCCGTTTATCCACCACGCAAGCCGCACGCAACACACTAATCCATTAATTTCCAGGTATGTGTGGTGTCAGGAATTGGCACTCCTCCCAAAGATAGTGTGTGACAAAGGAAACTTTCTAATTTCAGATGGTTACATTAAAAGGCTAAAAGAACGAAATTCACAAAAAGTGTCTAGATTTGGAGAAAGTCAAATCGGAGCCCCAGGTGATGGAATTTGGTTCAAGAATGTGACCCGTCAAACATCTCATCGGCCGACAGATCAAAAGTCGTGAGTGTTCAAAGTTCATAACGATTAGAATTTATATTAACCATAAGGCTCTCAAATTGCCACAAGCTACGGGTAACAATGTAAAACCGACAACAAAATCTAATAATGCGTTCGAATCTATAATAACTAGAAGAGCATACATCAAACTAAATATAGAAGAATGAACACATAACGTGAAACAGCTTTTAGATACATAAACTACCAAGTTATTACAGCATGACCAATACCCGAATCACCATTTAAAGTTCCAACAAGCAAAACAGGTACCTACTATCCTAAAAACAACAACATTCCAAGTTTCCAACCCTTCATTTAAACAAGATGAGTAGCAAAAAACATGGTTCTAATCTTGCTACTAAAATCCCAAATTTCTAAGAGTTCTTGCCCTTTTTGCATGCTCAAACTCTTGAAGATAAGCACGATGCTTTAATCCATTGACATGAGACCCCATCACTACAGTACTCGAACACAAAATATCACAAAGTTCACATAAAAAAGGGTTAGGTACGTTATTTCCAGCCAATTTCTTTGACTGAGAAACTTTGATTTTATGTGAAGTTGATTCACCGTGCATTGTCAGATTGAACATGTCAGCGAAGGCCACATTGCAGGTGACACAAATAAACCTTGGAGAATACCGACCACTTGTAGAATGCAGCAAGGTTTGAGAGCATTGTGCACTGCAGGCTTCTACCTTCCGCTTTAGGTTAACCGTTGTTTGACTTTCAGAAACCGGCACCTATAATTAAGTTTAGCGATTTGAAACAAGAAACCAGACTCGTAATGGAATCACTTCAATTCATATGGGGAAACTTTACAAACTTCAATCGTTTTGAGTAAAGAATAAGATCAAGCCTAATTAAGGGATGCATGCTTACGTTCAAGCAAACGGGGAAACAATGCTGTTAAATTTTTTTATGATAAATATAAAGACGCTGGTGAGTTGACCCATTTATCCATAGCGCAACCCAAACACAACAGCCTAACCTCTTCATTTTCAGGTCGTCTCGTGTCAGGAATTGCAACTCCTACCTAAGATAGTGCGTTACAGGGGAAACTCTCTTATTTAAGATAGTTACATTACAAGGCTAAATAAACAAAACACACAAAGTCACCAGATTTGAGGAGAGTTGAAATCGGAGCCCCAGCCCCCCCAAATGATGGAACTTGGGCAAGGCATGAGACTCGTCAAACGTCTCAGCGGCCCATAGATCAGAAGTTGTGTTCAAAGTTCACAACGCAATGAAACTTCTAATGACGTTAAGGCTCTCAAAAAGCGACAAGATACTGGTAATAATATTGACCCAACAACAAAAATCCACATTGCTTTTGAATCTATAATAACTCGAAGATCATAGATCAAACTAAATATAGAATATAATTTGACTCAATAATCATTCTTATTTCATTTCAAATCCTCAATAAAGAAATTATTTGCACCAAGATCTCGAAAATCTTATACTAATAATAACTCATCTATAACTAATGTAATTTCCGATATAAAACTTGTGGTCAATTCTCAACGATTATGTCTCGACCCACTAAGATGGCGTTGCATTTCATCCATGCTTGAGCAAGAAGATCGACATAATTCACACCAGATTGGGTTGCTAATTGCTTCTTTTCTCTTCTTCATCTCAGACAGGTTGACTTTGTGTTCTTGACCAACAACATGACCGCTAAGGTGAAAAACAGTAGCAAAAGTCAACTGACAAGTTCTGCAAGAGAAAGCAGCTCGTTCTTTAAAGGTTGGGGAACTTGTCAAAAATTGCAGCATTGGAGACATTTGAGAGACGTTTGGAGGAGGCTGGGTATTTTCCATCTTGGCTTGAGTTGGTGGACCCTACAACGTCGATTTCTACGGTCAAAAATCTCGTAAACTCAATTCTTTTAGATGTTATAAAATAGCTAGAATTCGTTATAATTATAACCAAATAGTACTAAATTTAACAATAACTAAATCAAAACGTCAAGTGTTAAAAAATAATAGTTATTATTTTACTATTATGATAATAAAAGTATAGCAATTAAAATCAAATCAACTTTTTATCGCATTGTTGGTATGATGAATATATCCCGAAAAATTGGAAGGTCAGAAAGAAGACACGGAAAATGGCTTAAAATACCGGATTACCGGGAGAAGATGACGAGGGTTGAGGATAAAGTGAATATGAAATTACCTAACAATATATCAAGTATGAGGCGGTGGGAGACATATATATGTAACATATATACATGCGAAAGCACATGATTGGCACGTATTTATAAGTACATATAGAGTAATAATTCTGTTTTAGAGGCATGTTCAAATGGCTACGAAAACATTAACACGTGCAAATGAGTAATTTCCTAAAACACAAGTTCATTTTTAACCAAATTACTAAATAACTGTTCATGTGGTTACCTGTGGGAGTACGAGAGGTTTTAAGTCCATTTGACGGTTATTTAGTACTTCCATCTTCTTACGATACTCTAGTTCCCTTGCAATTGCAAGCTCCACCGGCATTATGTTACTCAGGTTAATCATTTCTTCCTCCATCTTCACTATCTGACTTTAAGGTTGGCAAAGTATGAAAACGATCGAGTTGAGGTAATAACGACACCTGAAAACAACGAGGTGATTAGTTATAGAACTAACAATCTAAGGAAAATTAGTAAATTACATAAACGGCCACTCAAGTCGTGTAACTGTGAAATTATGCCCCATGAACATTTACGTGGATTTTTTAAGTTGAAAATACTTTCTAAATTAGAAACAATCTTGTATTATGCTACAAAATGGAGACCATAACTTTCTATTGCTTCTAATTATAGGAACCGATAAAATTCTCAACTTTCCTCTGCAAAAACTAAGCAATCTCGTCTCAATTTGACTACTCGCTTTGACTCAGAAAAGGCAAACTCAGCTAAAAAAACATTAATACTCATTTTTGGGGAGTGTTTGGGATCGCCTATATAAACCTGCCTATCGGGATCCAATACATTAGATAAGAAATTTTAAGGGTGTTTAGGGTTGCTTATCCAAACAGCTTATCTTAGGGGGTGTTTGGTTCAGCTTATATAGCCGGCTTATGGCTTATTTGGTTCTGGGCTTTTGTTACATAAGCTCACTTTTTGTGGCTTATTTTGAAACCTTTCGGCTTATATAAACTTATTATGTCATAATAAACTTATATAAGCCGAAAAGTTTCGAAATAAGCCACAAAAAGAGAGCTTATGAAACATAAGCTCAAAACCAAATAATCCATAAGCCGGCTATATAAGCCGAAACAGACACCCCCTTATTTTATTCTCAAAAACGGATTATTTCATCTCAAAAAGACAAACTGCTTATCTTAAATACATTTTCCATCTGCTTATTCATTACTAGAGGGTTTTAAATAAATAAGCATTTTCAAGTTACTTATTAGAAACAGCTTATTTGACTCTCAAATAGACTAATAGTCACATAACCAGTCTATATAAGGAATGCCCACAAAAACAAATCAAAAATTGAATCCTACAAATTATTAAAAAAATAGGAAAAACCCAACAAAAATGTAAAATTGGGGGAAATGAGGAAGAACATTACCTAGGTGGAATATGATCAGGTTCAAATGAAGAACATGTTTTTTAAGGTTGAATTTGTTGGTGGGTTTTGTTGATTTAAGAGGGTAGTTTGGTAATTAAGAAGTTGTATACATAAATGCCATTAAAATGGATGTGAGTTTGATGATCAGAGAGTGTGGTCTTGAGGAACTTTAATCGACAAATATTTATTTTGGGCCTATAGAAACCGTACAAACCGCTATGCACACAGTACAACACCGTCATGCACACAATACAACTTATTATGCATAAAATGGTGTGTATATAGGAGATTTGGGGTGTGTGTGTATCAATTTATTTTTATTTTTATTTTTATTTTTATTTTTTTATTTGATGTCATGTTGAGTCCTTGCATTTTTGTTTCATGCCAAAACCTTTTCGAAAAAACATGTCTAATTTTATGTCTAATGTCAAGTGTTATTATTTTGTTGGTTTTAACAAATTGACCACTTCTTCAAAAATTAATAAACTACTTCATATAGTTTTAAGCATACATGAGCATTGGGTGCAGTCGTTTGGCACCGACGCCAAGTCAACGTAGAGGTTGCGCTAAATGGCGCCCCTGCTCCGGGTACTTCTTGCGCAAAACCAAACGCTAAGAATTTGGCTTGCGCCAAACAAGGAGATTTTTGTTTTATTTTCAATTTAACGGGGTTTTATGGGTTTTTTGATTTATAAATTGTGTGTGTTGAATGAGAAAGACGGTGTGTTTATTATTATTATTATTATTATTATTATTATTTGCTTTTATTTTATTATTATTATTATTATTATTTTTAACTTTTTAGAATGTTGTATTTTAAGTTTAGCCCTTTTATAATTTTGATAATTTGTAATTGCTTGCAGTAATTCTTTGTAAAGTTACTAAAAAGTTATAAAATGTTTTATTTTTGTATTTTTAGGTAATTTGTATTTTTATTTTAATGAATAAAAAATTATTTGATTTGAAAAAAAATAATAATAAATAGATTAATAAATAAAAAGTTGGATTATTGGGAGGGTGTATTGGGTGTGAGCGAAAAGGAAATGAAAAAGGAAAATACTGGGGTGACGTTAAGGTATCAGTTTGGCTTGAGCCAGTGCACCTGATGTTGTTAAGTATATCATTAGTCATCTCCAAGAAAGGCCATTTTATATGCAGTTTTTTCCAGTTGTGGAATGCGGTTTTCTTATAAACGCGCGAGAGACAATCATGAGAAATCTGGACGACATGTTTACACGCTCGTAAGAATAAGATCATTCTTCAAAATGGTGTCACGTTAGGTCTTCACTTACACCACATCGAACCCCCAGTACAATAGTCGTAACACGGAAGTACACACAATAAGCACACATATTTTCAAGTGGTTTGAACCACTCCAACATCTACACCGAGTGGGGTGTCATAACTCGTAACCTCAGTGTGGTTAAACAACTTTGAAACTGAGTCATTCAGTGAGCCGGTTTTTAGGTATCACATTAGCAACATGACTGAAAAGTAGAGGTGGCAAAACGGGCGGACCGGGTAGGTACGGGCTACGGGCTAAACGGACTACGGGCTAAACGGGCACGGGCCAAACGGGCATGGGCCAAACGGGCGCATGTTATACGAATCGTCTTAAAAAAAAAATTCCTCTAACGTAACATCTCATTTATATTTAAGTAACTAAATATATTATATTCATAAGTTTTTCATTAAAAACAATTTAATGCTAGAGAAAAACATGTGCCCATTTTGCCCATTTAATTTCTAAATGGGCAATATATGCCCATTTCAAAAAAAAAAGAGGGACCAAATGTACCTAAATCTTTTAAAAATTTGCCCATTTAGCTCATTTTTTTATTTTGGTCACAAATTGCCACCTCTACTGAAAAGGTCAACATTTCAAAACTACCAACATGTCGCCGAATCCTATTTCTGGTTATCTTACGTTGAATTGTCACGTCATAACTTTGGTTATCTTGAATCGAAATACTTTGAGAGTTTGTTACATTAAATCAATCTATACTATTTATAATGGAAAAATGGTCAAACTTGAATATTTGAGTCTTGAAAGTTGAGTATTGAAAGTCGAATGTGAGAGAAAATTAATATAATTAATACTCTAATTAAAACACCCATTACTTAAAAGTACAATAATTTATTCACATTGTACAACTATTTAAACACATATCTATCAAATTAAATACAACCAATTAAAACACAAATCGGGTTGACCCGGTAATTTGACCCGTTTTTTACCCAACCTAGCAAGTTGACCCGGTTTAAATCGACCCATTTTTCGACCGGAGCGGTTCAACCGGTTGAGCTACCCGGGTCGAACCGGGTTTCAAAACATTATCCATTACTTAAAAGTACAATGATTTATTCACATTGTACAACCAATTAAAAACATATCTACCAAATTAAATACAACCAATTAAAACACAAACCGGGTTGACCCGGGACGCTTCAAACCTGGCGGATTGACCCGGTTTAATTTGACCCGTTTTCGACCCAACCTAGCAAGTTGACCCGGTTTAAGTCGACCTATTTTTCGACCGGAACGGTTCAACCGGTTGAACTACCCGGGTCGAACCGGGTTTCAAAACATTATTTTTCGTTTATAACCTATAAACTTTTTTTATCAATAAATTATTTGTCGCTATAAAATCCCGTTGCTATGCACGGGTACTCGTCTAGTATTCTACAAATAGGTTTCTTAAGTTGTTACCTAAATACATATTTTAGGATGTTGCATGTTAAAAGTATCATAAGGGTTCGAGTCGGCACTTAGGATTCGTAGATTAAGGTAAAGTGAGAACTTAAAGGTAAATAAGATCAAGGGTTGATGATAGTTAATGTAAACACATAAAAATGGTAGTCTCATAATTTTGATACAGTTGATTCAAAAAATGATACAGTTTCCTATTAGTTTTAGTTTGTTTTCAGAGATCATGCACATTATAACAAACATCTACAATGTGTGCATTCATATCACAAAGTGTGCTTTACATACATACAATACACTAATTAGACAAAAGGCGCGACTGATATCCTTGCCTTAGATGACATAATTACATAATAGTTACGTGATATACATGATGATGAACAAGCAACATACAGGTTAATTTAATCTAAGTCAATCTTCATCCACTGCCGTTAGTAAACCATGAGACGTAGTCATAGCCATGTATGTCGTCATTTTTGCTAGGCGGACTAGTCTTCTTTTTCATGAGTGTTCTTATTGCGTCGGGAAGTTTCCTTTTCACACCACCCTTAGGCTTCGAATGAAATTGCTTATCAGTCTCCACAAAATCTCCCTGAAATACAGCAATGTCACAAGATTATTCAAAAAATGTGGGATTTAAAATATTGGACAAAACCTTTGGAGAATGGATCTATTCTTACCAGCGTGTAAACATGCCGCCCAGATTTCTCATGATTTTCTCTCACGTGTTTATAAGAAAACCGCATTCCACAGCCAGAGAAACTGCATATAAATGGCTTTTCTTGGAGATGAACAGATTTTATGTGTTGCTGAAGATTCGAGTTCTGCATTTTCACACATGATCATAAGTTTTGCTGTATTGTCTAATGGGGTGCTCGAGCTGATTCTAACGGAGTGTACATTTTAATGCAATTTTCTACTTTCATTTTCATAGAAGATACTTAAACACATTTAAACGATCATATGTTTCTTACGTTTGAGAATGTTAGGTTGCATCCATCAAAGCTGCATATGATCCTCTCTTTAGAAAACACTTGGTCATGTGTTTGAAGGTGGCGTTTGATATTCTTTTTCAGTTGTTTACTACCGCAAATCTCACAGTTAATGTACTGATGGCTAGACTGAAAGTGAGCCTTAAGACACTCCTTGGTGGTGAAATATTTCATACAACCTGGTTCTGCACAGAAGGCCTCCACTGTTTCCAACTTAACTGCAGTGGTCAGAATACGTCAGTCAGAAAATGAAATATATGTTACTGAAAAGTTCAATCAATGAGATCAGCGTTTTCAAGGTAACTAAGAATAATCAGAATTAAATCATAAACTGTAGAAAACTGGATATAAAAGATAGTGTTTAGGTGCTGTTGGTGTTACATTTTGTGAATTATGGGGTTATGTTACAAAACACAAATCCAAACACCAACTAAAGACACAAACTTACCATGAGATTCTTCATGCTTATGTAGCTTCGACGCATATTTAAAAACTTTTCCACACCCGGGTTCCAAACAAGTGTGCCCCTTTTTATCTTTCATGTTATCACCAGACTTACAGACCTTATTCTCATGAATATCCTTCGCAGATCTCATCATGTCTCCTTCAACTGAATATTCCTTCTTACTCTTGTGTTGAAGAAGATGACGGTTTAAGTGATCTTTCCTACGGTAACTAGAGTTGCAATCGTCTATTGGACACGTAAAAGGCCTCTGCAGCAAGATACAAGTCTTATTCACGATTTATTTTATTTTCTACAAAGCTTAAATATTGGGTGTTATTTGCATAATATACCAACGTACTTATTCATTTGCACATAATGAGTTACGTATTAAAAAAATTTTGGGTCATTTTGTTGATATAAATGGCTTTAAGAAATTGTAATTTTTATATTATTAAAAAATACGTATAAGATGTTAAAATCTATATATAATTTCACAAATTATAATAAATACAGAACTCGTCCCTCCTCAAGACTATCTGTCCCTACTCCCTAGTTATACTAGTTATTTCCACTTTATGTTCCTTGTCTGTCAAACTCAACAGCCCGACAGTTGAATCTTCGGAAATGACCATTTTACACCTTTATAATTCACACTTTGTCTCTCACATACGTAAGTAACTTTGCTTAAGCCTTAAGGGGCCAAGTGTGAGTTTCAAAAAGTTTAACATGGTCATTTTAATATAAATTTATCAATTGGCTGTCAATTTTGGCAGAAAAGAGAAACACACGTGAAAGCAAATAGTGCACCTGGGACCATTTATGCAAATAGTATCAACGAGAGATAAATCCAGCTGATTTCACCAAACCACGAAGGAGATTACAATTATGTTCCCTTAAATTTGTTACAAAAGTTAACATTGCGGGTTATAAAATAGCTCGAATGGGACATAGGGACATCTTTTAATAACTCATATGCACTAAAACATAACAAATAAAAGTAGGTTGATTTTCAGCAAATAAACACATTACATCACAAATTAAAGAATATTTGAACCTCGTATATTTCATGGCGTGATTGAGGATCACTTGACGGAGCTTCTCAGGAGGTCTCCCTACCTGATACTAATCCAATCAAGGTCTCGCATTTTGGAGTTCACTGTGGGGGATCCAATGCATCACACAAAAACATCAACTTTCTTTACAATATTTCAATAACTCGATATAACTTTATACCCTGCACATGTGTCATTGCTATGAAGGATTAATGACTTACCACATCAACAGCGATAACAAAATAGTTTTCAACCAAATAAAAATATCATCACTATTTATATATAAAAATTTTCTAGTCCCGCATCTATATAAATGTTTCAAAAGTACCTCAAGTGAATGGCTTTGCATATGCTGCTTCAAATGAGCCGGTTTCTGGAACGAAAAACCGCATTCCTCACAGACGTTCATCTTCTTACCTATTTCCTGAGATTCTTTATCGCCTTCTTTATCCTTAATTTCATCCTAAAGTATCACATACATTACAAACTTTTAATCCTCACATACACAAATAACTGACACATTTAATTAAGGTTAATTCTTGTTAATCCAATAAAAGAGGTGCTTGGATTAACTTATTTAATACAGCTTGCGCTTATTAGTTTAATAACCTCCTTTAGATAAGCACATCAAAAGCAGTAAGCTGTTCAGAATATAATAAGCTATCATGTTTCTGAGATTGCATATCTTTTAGTGCTTAATAACATAGGCAGCAACATGCTTATTCTTAAGTGGTTATTTTAGTGTAAGATAAACAAATAAGCATTTCATCCAAATACAAACTGGTAAATTCGGATGTCTAGCTTATCTTATTTAAAAGCAGCTTGTGCTTATCAGCTAGGCTTATGAGCTTAATAATCTCTTTTAGATTAGCAGCAGTTAGCTGTTTACAATGCAATACGCTAATAGATTTCTGGGATTGCTCCTTCAAAAGAGCTTATTTACTCAACTAGCAAACTGCTTGTTTTTTTATCAGTGTAATACAAAACATAAGCAGTTTCATCCAAACACTACCTTAAATTATACCCTTTTAGATCTGGTAAATTGAGCTGTCTAGCTTGTGCTTATTAACTCAGCTTATGAGCTTAGTAGCCTCTTTAACATACGCAAATCCAAAGCAGTAAACTGTACACAACACAATAAGCTAATAAATTTCTGGGACTGCTCATTCTAAAGCACTTATTTACTCAACTAGCAAACTGCTATTTTTTTTATCAGTGTAATATAAACAAACAAGCACATTTAAAGCTAAAAGGTACTCAAAATCGAATAAGCTCTAAATTATTCGGGATTACTTATCTAAACTGCTTATTCACACAGCTAGCAACCTGCTTAGTTAAAGTGCTTATTTCAGTTTCATCAAAACCCTCAAACAGCTTAAAAATAAGCAGACAAGCACTTAAAAATAAGCTGTACACAACACAATAAGCTAATAAATTTCAGGGACTACTCATTCTAAAGTACTTATTCACACATCTAGCAACCTGCTAATTCTTAAGTGCCTATTTAAGTATGACATAAACAAATAAGCAGTCTTATCCAAACCCTCAAACAGCTTAAAAATAAGCTGATAGACACTTAAAAATAAGCTGTTCACAACACAATAAGCTAATAAATTTCTGGGACTGCTTATTCTAAAGTACTTATTCAAAATCTAGCAAGCTTCTAGTTCTTAAGTGCCTATTTAAGTATGACATAAACAAATAACCAGTTTCATCCAAACCCTCAAACAGCTTAAAAAATAAGCAGACAAGCACTTAAAAATAAGCTGTACACAATACAATAAGCTAATAAATTTCTGGGACAGCTTATTCTAAAGTACTAATTCACACATCTAGCAAACCTGCTAATTCTTAAGTGCCTATTTAAGTATGACATAAACAAATAAGCAGTTTCATCCAAACCCTCAAACAGCTTAGAAATAAGCAGATAAGCACTTAAATAAGCAAATCTCAAACACCCTTTGAGATTTCCATGTAATATACATATATAAAAAAAGAACCTTGTGATGAGAATGAATGTGGGCAGTAATGATTGTTTTTTTGGACCGAACAATCCCACAATATTCACATGTGTAACGTCTTATGTTTCTAACTTTTGTCTTTTTCTTGTCTATTTCTTCTTCTTTCATTTTGATGAGTGTTTTTAAAGATTCAGTCTGAACTCTGAAAGTGTGTGTTATTTGTAGGGTTTTAATATACTGAGTTGACTCGGTTAATGGGCTGGATTGGAAGCCCAGTTATTTGGTTGGGCTAAGCAACATGGGCCTAACATTGGACTAATATGCTTATGGCTCTGATATGCGTTGCCTAACCGATATTCTCAGGAACGGAACTAGCGGACAGTGTCACGGATCTCGATAAAATTTTGCTTTTAGTAGTGTCAATTATATATATATATTCTAAAACCCAGGCATTTCATCTAATTGCGACCCGTGTAATTTTACTGTGGCATGAACAGTGCTACAGTACATGCTACAGTTTTTTTTTTTTTTTTTTTTTTTTTTTTTTTTTTTTTTTTTTTACGCGTCGCTACAGTACTCGGTACAATTTTTTTTTTATTTTTTTTTACATAAATTTTCGAATGAAAATTTGTTTTTTTTTTTTTTAAATTAATAATAAAAAATAAAAACAAAAAAAATACGAAAAATAATACACTTACAAAAATTTCTTATACAAATTTGTTTCTTTTAAAATACCCAAACAACAAAAAAAAATTTCAAACGCAACGCAAAAAAAAATAAAATAAAATAAAATAAAAATATCCGTAAACATAAACAAATTATGCTTCCAAGTAAACATATGCATACTTCAAATAACAAAATTATTAATTACACCGTACAACCAACAAAATATAAAACACAAAACGCACCCGCCGCAACGCGCGGGCAACCCCGCTAGTTTTTTATAAAACACTGAATTTTCTAAAATGCATGTGTCTCAATGCATTGTGTTTCTAGTTGTATTAGTTAGTCTATCAATAAGTGAAAAATAACCTTATTTTTCACTACACTTAATTATTTTAGGGCAATGTTTTAAAAACCGGGTTTGAAATCGACCCGGTCGAGTCACCGGGCACCGGGTCAACCGGTTCGATCGGTTGGACCACCGGGTCAACCCAGTTTTTAATTTATTAATTTTTTATTTTTTCGACCGGGTCAACCAGTTCGACCGCCGGGTCAACCCAGGTTTTTATTAAAAATATTTGAAAAAATAATACCCGGCCGGGTTTCGAGAACCGGGTTGACCCGGGTCACTCGAAACCCGGCGGGTCTAACCGGTTAACCCGGTTTTAAAAATCCGGGTTTTTTTTACCCCTTTTTTTTGCCGGAACCGGTCGAATCGGTTAACCCGGCCGGATAGACCCGGGTTTCAAAACATTGTTTTAAGGTCATTTGAATGATATATATTCAACTATTCCTCTTTGGAAGAATATATATGCAATTATTCCCTGTAGGAAATTTGTACAATTTTGTTAAATTTTTTCTTATACTATAGTTAAAAAAAATTGTGGACCCAATCACTTTAAGCTCTGGTTTCTGGTAGTTAGTTAAAGGGCGTGTTTGATGACACGTAGCAGTAGCTGTAAGCAGTAGCAGTAAGCGGTAGCAGTTAGTAGTAGCTGTTTATTAAAAAAATGTTTGGTAACGTAGCTGTAACAGTAATTATAAAGTGTAAAATTACGAACAATGGCATATAATAAGAAACTAATTAAAGAAATGAGAATCTAGTTGTGGGTATATGAGTAAATTAAAACCAAACGCTTGAGCATTTGCTTGAAATGCTTCTTTAGAGCAGTGGGTGTGGTCTCGCCACTCCTCCTCGTCGTCCGACGTGGAGCTCATTGGAGCTCGCCACGGTACCACCACCCCCTCGTCGTCCCTCGTTGTTGCATGCTTGCTCGTGCAGATGGCGAGCTTTAGTTTCTGACAATGCGTACCAAAAGTGTAGAAAAGGAGCATGATTTAATTATTTTGTAAGTAGTGGGCCTCTAATGAGTAAGTTTATGTTAGTTATGAGTTAGGAGGGGTTAATTGTGAAAAGGTGTTGGGGTGATGTGGCACTCGTGGGCCCCAAATGAAGATGTGAAGCTTCACCACGACACCCACTGCTCTTAGAAGCATTACAAATAGGAGCAGTTGCATAAATTTTAAACTCTAGTTGCTTCATTGTCAAACAAGCTTTTTAATCAAAAAGCTAACCGCTTGTTGCTTACCGCTCCAAAATGCAAACACAACCAAAGACTTTTTCTTTGGTCGTTATAAAATAATTATCCACTAGGCCATCTTGTAGATTGGTTGCCGATGGCTGCAAGTTGTAATTGTAGTTGACTGTACCTGCATGTTATTAGTTATAGTTGTAACTAGACAATTAATGAAGGGCCATGTGAACTTTACTCTTATCTTGCTAGAAATGTTTGCTGCACATTTTCTTTCCTTTTCCTTAACATTTCTTAAATTTTTATGATATATATATATATATATATATATATATATATATATATATATATATATAAACATAATTAATTACAACTAAAATTGTTAAATAATTGATGGGTTTTCTTATGAAAATTGACGTAAACTAAGTGATACACTTTGATTCAACCTGTAATGTGTATCAAGGTTTAGTATTGTGTATAAAGTTTTTAGTGGTTATTATGTATTAGGTGTATCAATTTATGTACAAGAAATTAGTTTTTTGATATTTTAATATATATGTATCAAAAATTTAATTGTGTATCAGGAATCCGTTTATCATGTATGAGTTAATTATTAGTCGATTTAATGTTAACTTATATTAATATATAATATTTTGGTGCATCTTTGCTAAAATTGTTATGTATCAATGTTTTAATGGTATTTTAGAATAGTTCTCATTTTTACAACTTTAAGAAAGTTCTTACATTAACCTTCCTCTATATATATATATATATATATATATATATATATATATATATATATATATATATATATATATATATATATATATATATATATATATATATATATACTAGCAGGGTACCCGCGCGATGCGGCGGCGGGTACCCTGTGACTATATCTTCGGGCAATGTGATGTTTATTTGGCCATATTTTTTCTAATAATTACTTTACGGATAACAATAATTTTAATTAAAATAGTAGTATAATTGCAAATAGTTAAAAAGTTATGTGATTGTAACGCATTGTTACAGTGACAAATAGACGGATATTGGTTGCTTAACGATGTAGGAGGTTGTAGTGGTCGACATTAACGGGTAGTTGCAAATAACTAAATGGTTGTGTGATCACATACTTATGCATATCATTTATAACATAAAACTTTTTGATGAGTTTAACATGTTACCTCCAAGGTTTAAAAGAAGGTTTCTATATAAGCTATATATGTAAAAGTTACAACTTTAAAGTAATTTCTAAGCTTCTAGTATATAAATTTTATTTACTTTTCAAATTCTTTTGTGGATAATTTCGTATTAATAATTGTATAATTGTTTGCATTTGTATTTAGATATTTAGTATGAGTATCTTATCAGTTACCGTATAGTGTATCGGTTTAATTCTAATGCACGACTATTAATTTTCACCAACTGGCATGTAAAAATAATAAAAAAAAAAAAAATACATAGACGTATTGAGCTTTGAAAATAAACTCATTTATACTTAAATATTAGGGTTTTTGTTTGGTCATTTACGCAGCCTCTCTTTTTCTAAACCATGCTCACACGACACTTCATCCATTCTCTCAATCATATTTTTTTCCTCTTCTTTAGATTCAAGTATTTCTTGTCATTGTTTTTATGCTTTCAGGCATAAATTATAATAGTTAATATTATCTCTTCTAAGAGCATTGGGTACCTTTCGTGCCGTCCTGTTGGTGTTATGGGAAAAGTGTTGCCACATCAACACCTTTTCCTATAACAACAAAATCTACTATAACACCAAAAACATTACAATACCAGATTCTGGTGCTGTCGTGCACCCCTGGACCCCCAATATACATATAATAGATTTTTTTTTTCATTTATTTAAATAAAACATGTTTAACTAAAATTAAAAATTTTATTAATAAAAAAAATACATTAAAAATACATTTAACTAAAAAGGATTTCATTAAAATTTTATTAACTCAAAAATCAAATTTTCAACCTCACAAACAACCCATTATAATTCACCAATTTTACGGCTAAGCCCAGTCCACTTAACCATAATCCGATACATGAGCCCATTACTACTAATCCTTAACCCTAATATTTATCACAAAAAATACGCCTCCTTCCTACCTTTTATCTCAAAAAAAACGCAGCACCCATGAAATAATCATATTCACTTCTTCCATTTCAACCTTAAAAAATGAAAAAATAATTATAGTCACACAATCAATTCTTTCTTCCTCACACGAACTCACTCCTTTTTCTTGTCACTTCATTGAAAACATACAGCCACACATAAAACTTCGACAAAATGAAGAAAAAAAAGGAAAAATGGATCATTTGACAGGAAAACGTGAGCCTTGGTGTGCATCTTGTGCCGTATGGTTGCGTTTTTCGGGACCATTTCAGCTGGTCATGACGGCGCATGACTCGAAAACGTGAGCCATGGTGTGGAGCTCATGCCGTCGCGTTGTGTTTGTGGGGAAAATTCCACTCTTGGCGTGGGGTACTGAGAGCTTTAAAGTTTTTTAGTGCATGAAAGTATTTTGTTGATGATTAAATATTTTTTTTGTAAAATTCAATCCTCTCATGTCTTCATAAATATTTACTTTAGTATCTTTTTGTCTTCTTTGTTGTTATTATTCAAGATTAAAAAAAATACATATGATCTCGATATCATTTTAATATGATACATTATAAAACTTCAAACTTATATTTTTTGCTAATTTAACCTTGTTTTCTATGGTATTAATTTAGTTCAGATCGATTCAATTATTTTAAGTCTGAAGTAAATAACAATAGAGTTGTACCAAATAGCTTGATTAGTGTATATTGTGGATTAATAATTGTATATTTTGATGAAGGTGTGAATTAAATTGTGTATTAATTGTATATGTTAGAATAGTGTTCTTAAGTTTTATTTGTGCTTTAAGTACTTGTAAATTATGTTTTTTAACTTGTATTAATTGGTGATGAGGTGTGTTAATTGTACATATGTAAGATATATGTTAACCTTAAAATATTGAGTTTTACATACTTGTGCTTTATGTTTTATCATTTGTATTTTACTTAAAATCTAAATATGAAAATCTTAAAAATTAAATATGAGAGAAGGTGCAATATGCTTTATAAGTAGTATATATATATATATATATATATATATATATATATATATATATATATATATATATATATATATATATATATATATATATATATATACCGAAATGCAATTTTCTTTTGAACCGAACACTATACACAAACAAGAGTGTGACAATTAAAAGAAAGGGCACCCTTTTGTGTTTGTTGATAACATGTTGTTGACGCTAGAACAACCACAAAGAAGGGTCAAGGGTGCGATAACCCCGGGTGCCTTTTGGCACTAATCATTGTCCACCCAACAAGGAATAGCTCCGGGCAACTCTCCTGGCCTAGTGAGGCATCAACTGGAGTGAACCGAAACTCTCAGACTCATGAGCTCGTATCCACAAAATCACTCGGCAAAGTGCCTCACTCACTGGACCAATGCCCCGGTGGTAACAAACATATACTTATATAAACGCTAAAAGCTCATTCAATCAACGTCTTGCTTCAAGTCAAAATAAACTCAAAAGCAAATATCTTCTTGTCAAACAAGCATGCTATCCTAAAACATAAATGCTAAACGATAAACACGAAGGTAGCTATAGTTGGCGAAAGAGACGTGCGATCACAATTCATTTTAAAATTTAAAGGTTACCCAAATAAGTCACAAAATTTAAATTAATTAAACCAAACTCATTTAGAAACAACTTAAACATCTAAGAAAATGCATGTGGACACTATGAAACATTCAAACAAAGTACAAAAGGTTTCAAAAATCACCTTTTCATACCAACTCCTAGCAACTTCAGTTGACTTTTTGTATCATTTCATATTTACCCGACACAACAAAACACTCGCAGGATCATTCAAGTGCAGGTTAATCTCGATCCAACTTTAATATCCATCTTCATGTTCTACAACTTCAACTAGTAAAAAAAAAGTTTTAATATTTTGTCAACAATGGACAACAACAGAAAATCATTACCATTATCAACACCATATAATTTACGTCCAACAATCTCTATACCAACGAGTTCATCGGTCGATAACTTGTTTACTGCACCGGGGGAGACTCCGGGACCTATGACTTTGATATCAAACTTTTTTTCGGATAATGATGCGGGGCCGGATACTCGTACTTTTTCTCAGCTTTTGGCTGGATTAAGTCCAGCTACCTTGCTTGAATCACCAGCTCAGGTACTTGATAACTTGAAGTTTTCGTTTAGCCTCTTAGAATAATTGCTTTAACTTTAGTTCTATGTGTTAAACGTGATGTCATGAAGAAATGATGATTTCGAGTTTACAAGTTATTGATAATGCAACGATGTTAAGATGCTTAACTAACATATGATTCTTGATTTTTTGAGTAGAAGATACTAGTTTAACTTGTGATTGTATATTTAACACGCTTGAGCTGTCTCATGTTTTAAAACAGTAAAATAGATAGATATCTAAAAAATAGAAACCTAGAGGTGACTCACTCTTTTTCTTGTCGATAGGGATCGCTTGGAATGTCCCACCAGCAAGCACTAGCTCATGTTACAGCACAGGCTGCACAACTGCAGCCTATACCAACCACACACCACCATGTTCCACCAACAATGCCAGACCACAATGTCACAATGATGGCACCCGGGTTATCCAAATCTAGTAGCCACTCCCATCCACCCTTAGTAGCGGCTGGCAAGCCAGCTGAGGACGGATACAATTGGAGAAAATATGGACAAAAGCAAGTGAAGGGAAGTGAATACACTCGAAGTTATTACAAATGCACACATCAAAATTGTCCTGTTAAGAAAAAGGTTGAGCGGGGTGTAGATGGTCAAGTAACCGAGATTATCTACAAAGGGAAGCATAACCATCAACCACCTCGAACTGTGGGTAATTTTAATGATACTGAACCCGTCAACAATCAAACTAGTTATTTGAACTATTCTAGGGAAAATTCATCGATAAAAAAGGATCAAGAATCTTCCCATGAAATGTCGGGATCATGGGACAACGATGATCTTGCCAAACATCAAGCAAAAAAGAGGTACTTTTATCGAATCACAAATGATATATGTAGTCTTTACCAAATGTTTACAACGATTGTTAGTTTGAAACTATTAAAAAAACTATATATATGGTTCAAAAGTTACTAACTCTTTTGTTACGGTAGAATATATAGTTGTTATTATACTAAGGTTGACATTATTCGTCATGTATGGTGTAGAAACATAGAGGCCAAGGGGTTTGATCCAGGTTCATCCCATCAAACACTTCCAGATTCTCGGATCATCGTTCAAGCAACCAGCAAAATTGATCTTCTAGACGACGGCTATAAATGGCGCAAATACGGGCAAAAAGCAGTTAAAGGAAATTCTAATCCAAGGCAGGATTTTTTTTCATCCCTTCTATCAACTATAATAATACACTTTTTTTTAACCATTTTACCCTTGCAAATATTTGAGTAAAATCATTATCATTTGCCATATTTTGCTATGAATTCTAGTTGAAGATCCGGAATAATTATTCATGTCACAATACTTTTACAGGAGTTATTACAAGTGCACGATCAAAGGTTGCAATGTTCGAAAACATGTTGAGAGACCTTCAAGCGACCCAAAATCCGTCATAACCACATATGAAGGTAAACACAACCATCAAGCGCTTGTGTCAAAAAATAGCATCCATGATGCAAGAAATGACACGACCTCTCAACTAAAGCCTAATAATCCTATTGGTCTTTTACGATTAAAAGAGGAGCAATGATCATTTATATATATTAGTTTTAATCTGCAAAAGCTGCATATATTATTATTTGTGGTTAATCTTGTGCAGTAGTTTTTATCAAATAAGGAAGTCTTTTTAGCGATTAGGTATGGGATTAGTAGCTGAAAGTCTGAAATTGCTAGTACTATGTAATGAAGAGTGAATACTTTCGTAGTTTCAATCAAATTTGGAAACCTGGTTGATGATTACCTTTTGGAAGCTGTAAATGAAAGTGCTAGTGTTATGTTGTGATAGAATAGATTTATTGATATTTCTTGACAAGACATCGAATTATGAGTAATTTTGAAGTGAGTATCTATGCAGTATCGAATCGTATGTAAATATGTGTGAATTGTGAAATTGAACCTAGTCATGTATAAGGGATAGATGATAATGTGAGAATATAACACCACTGTGAATCTTTACATGCATGGTCCTCACCATCACTTATCTTTCAGATCTTTTTACCCTTTAAGCACATGAGAACATTAGTCTCCTAATCGAGACACAATGCCAACCATGTTCAAGCTTCTTATACATCATATCTATGTTCATCGATCACGCACTTCCCTATATTCTTTCCTATAAATACCTGTAACTATGCATGTTTTATTCATCAAACACATCAACTACAATTGAATGGAAACGTCAAGTGTCCCTTAGAGATCCTCCGAACACTTCACTGGGCTATTGTTTTATCTAGAATTGCCTACTGAAGTGTGGGAACTCCGAGTGGCACTTGATACTAGCAAAGAAACTAATATTAGTGAAGGGAAACGTCAAGTGTCCCTTAGAGATCCTCCAAACACTTCACTGGGATATAGTTTCAACTCGAATGTCTTACTGAAGTGTTTGGGGGAACTCCGAGTGGCACTTGACACTAGAAAAATAAACGAATACAAATGAAGGGAAACGCCAAGTGTCCCTTAGAGATCCTCCGAACACTTCACTGGGATATATTTCGACAAGAATGTCCTACTGAAGTGTTTGGGGGAACTCCGAGTGGCACTCGGCACTCCACACTAGAAAAATAAATGGATACAAATGAAGGGAAACGTCAAGTGTCCCTCAGAGATCCTCCGAACACTTCATTAAGATACTGTTTCATGTAGAATTTCCTACTGAAGTGTTTGGGGGAACTCCAAGTGGCACTTGACACTAGAAAACTAGAAGCCGTTTGCGATTTGCTTTTGATACATCATAAGTGATCCTCTGAATAAATTAATATGCAAAGTTTTGGTTGGGTTCCAAACTTTTGCATAAAAATTTGATTTCAGGAACATGTATCATCTGTTTCCCTTTACACATTTCATCTGGCAAAAACCTTTATGAAACAGAAGATATTATAATCTTCAACTCCTACATGTTTATTTTCAGAGTCTTTATTGGGTTTAGTCTTGTTTCCTAATACTGGGACGACAAACTGTTAAGTCTTTACAACATTTCAACTTTCAGTTAAGGCTACGTACGTTTTCAACTGTAGATGTATGCAACATTATGTTTGATTGCTGCTTGAATATGATCAGAAACTTTAGAAGCACATCCATGATTGTATTAGACTGTATATTCTTACCATGTAGATTAAAGATAATATATTCTTTTTTGTACATTGTAGACGGATAGCTACGTGTTGTGATTATCTAATTTATATATCGACTCAAGTGGTTTTATTCTCATTCCTAGAAGAGACCTTTATTTTGCTCTCAGAAGGGTTCTAATTAGAGTCACACATGACTTGAGCCGTAGACCTAGAACAAGAGAAGGACATCAGTAGCAAAAAGATTGAGTCGATCAACTAGCCTAAGGAAATAAAAATAAACTAAATGGTACGATTTCTAAAACTAGTGAACAAATTAAGAAGACGTATATTTCTTTTGTCATATTAGTGGACTAATTAAACAAAACATCTATTCGTGTGACACAAAATCTCGAGTCTAGGTTTATTTAGGAGAAATCGAGATTTTTAACAAAAATTTAACAACACTCATCATTATCTTTAGATAGATAACTAATGTATGCACAATTGCACACGAGTTTGATGCTGATGGGCCAATGTCATTGCTTTTGTTTAGCTGTAAAACCTATGAAATAAGTTGAATTGAAGCAGAGAGCAAGCTACAATATTTGTGCCAGGATATCAAGAATTAAGTTGAATTTTTCTAGCTCCAAACTCTTCTTTACAAAGATACCTTTCATATAATGAAGACGAGTGGTAGCATAATTTATGATCGCAACTTATTTTAGTTTGCTATTTTTTAATAATGAAAACTAATATGGCCTGAAGTCGAAGAATATCATTTGCAGTGTAATAACCTAAATCTATCTGAAACATATAGAATGACGGAAACCTTCATCACTTAATATATTACTCTGAAAAGATCAACTAACTTTCAGATACAAATATTAAACCGAACAAGTTTGTCACAGAACTTTAAATGTTCTGGCAGTCCTTATTGATTCAAATAATATATAAATATGTAAAAGAGCATAGATGTTTTTCATGTTCTACTTAATTAGTATCAACCATGAAATAGAGCACTATGGACCGCCTCATTTGAACATGATCGCAAATGGGGTCCGGACGGAATATTTACCAGATACCGATACCCAAGTCATATATCCTCCGCCATATGCACCATCAACATGCCCCTTACTAGATCGGGTAAATGTTACTTTGTATGAAACTTTTTGGTCCAACGCTGTGAAACTTAGCTGTTGAGAATCAAAGTTTAGATGAATAGTTACACCTTTTGGTAATGAAATATCCCCGATTACGTATTCTGAGTCTTTTTTGCCGACATTAGTCACCGTCCTATAGTATGTTTTGCTCTCACCTCTTTTTAGTTCAACCACAAAAGAAGGATAGTTGAGTTGCGCCTCTGTTATGGTTTTTGAGCAGGATACTTTCTTTTTAACGATCATTTGAACTTGCTTGGGTGAATAGCCTAATCCACACAAATACGGAATGTAATCGTCAGGTTGGTGTTAGTCCACTATGTATCATATTATTGTAATCGGCCTAGCCCGACTCTAGAATCATCGTTAGTACTCTATATATTTGTACATGTAATCTGAATTATTCAATCAATCAATTAGTATTATTCCCTAAATACCGAACAAACCCTAAACTCCCTCCAGCCGCTCCAAAATCAAACCCATAAACCCTAACCAACTTTCACGTACCAATTTTTTTTTCTTGCTTTCTTGTTCATATGTGTTGGTGATTTGTGCTAAGGTCACAAATCCACACCATTTTGTTACTGTGGTGATTCGTGCTTTGGTCACGGTCCAGGTTTTTCAAACCCTACATTAATCTTCCACAAAAACAACAACAAAAACAAAAAAAAAAAAAAAAAAAAAAAAAAAAAAAAAAAAACCCTTTGTTGTGATTATTCATTCGGCTAAAACAGCAGTAGAGAAAAGTACTATTAAAAGTTATAACCTCATTGGGAAGAATTCAAGCAGTAGGCACGTGGTCCCCTTTTTGGTGCCTTGTTATTTGAAGTAGACTAAAGAATAATATATTTGGTCCCTAGTGGTGTTGTGAAGGCATACGCAAGACAGCAAGAAAACTTATTTTATCTCTCATTCATTGTGAAATAAAAGGGATTTTATCATTTATCCCAGTAGTCTTTTGGTTCGAAGCGATTAGAAAAAGAAATAGAGTGTTGTAGGCATGACAGAAAATACCATGGAGGTATTATTGACTCAACTTTTGAGTCGTTTGGGTATGGCTGAGTACCTGGACAAATCTCATACTTTACAGGCCTACGAAACCAAACCCAATGTTATTAGCCCTGTGGTTTTTTACACTTCACCTGACCCAACCCAACAGTCACATGGTACTGTTCATCAGCCTATTTATGGCCCGACAGCCCCCCACTTGCTACTGGTACTGTTCATCAGGCCCCCGCGGGCCCATCATCTCAACCTCACGGGCAATCTGTCACTCCGGGTCAGGAAACCATGTTACCTCATGCATTCACGGCCGGGACACTTCATGATCCTACTACCGGAGCCTGGAATATGGATACAGGTGCGAGCTCACATTTAAATGCATCTGTTGATAGTCTTAGTAACATTTTTAATACGTCCATGTATCCATCTGTCTCGGTTGGTGACGGGCATACCATTCCTGTCACTAATACGGGTCGTAGTATTTTGTCTACTCCTTCTCGACCCCTTTACTTAAATAACGTCCTTATTACCCCTCATATTGTCAAAAACCTTATATATGTTCGTCAATTTGTCTGTGATAACAATTGCACAGTCGAATTTGATCCTTTTGGTTTTTCTGTCAAGGATTTCATGACGCGTCGGGTTCTTCTCCGATGTGACAGCACGGGTGACCTTTACCCTGTCACGGCCCCGTGTCCTATTCCTCAAGCTCTTCTTGTCAGTCAACACACGTGGCATCAGCGACTTGGTCACCCAGGGAGCGAAGTGCTACGCTGTCTCGTCTCCAATAATTTTATTTCTTGTAATAAAGAGAAGCCACCTGTGCTTTGTCATGCTTGCCAGCTTGGCAAACACGTTCGACTTCCATTTGTCAGTTCTGATAGTATTGTTAATGCATGTTTTGATGTTATTCATTCTGATGTTTGGACTTCACCAATTTCGAGCCTCTCGGGTTTTAAATATTATGTTTTGTTTTTGGATCACTATTCTCATTTTGTTTGGGTCTACCCGTTGATAAACAAATCTGATGTATTATCAAAATTTGTTCTATTTCGCAAGTACGTTCACACTCAATTTAAGTGTGAAATCAAATCGTTTCAGTGTGACCATGGCGGTGAATTTGATAACCGCACCCTACATAAACTTTTTGCCGACAATGGCATTCAGTTTCGTTTCTCATGCCCCAAGACATCACAACAAAATGGGAAGTCAGAACGGATGATTCGCACCATCAACAATCTCATTCGAACACTACTTTTTCAGGCCAACCTTCCACCAACCTTTTGGGTTGAAGCTTTAAACATGGCCGTCCATTTAATCAACTTCTTACCTTCCACAGCTATTGCCAACGAAATCCCGTATACTCGACTGTTTGGCCAAAACCCAGATTATAGTCTTATACGCACATTTGGCTGCTTATGTTACCCTCACTTATATCCTACTCACAAACTTGAACCACGTGCCACACCCTCTATCTACTTGGGACAAGCTTCAAATCATCGTGGCTATCGTTGCCTCGACCTAAACACCAATAAAATAATCATTTCTCGCCATGTAACCTTTGATGAAACTGTTTTTCCATATGGCACCCCTAAGCCAACATCAGCACCCAAATACAATTTCTTGGATGACTCACCCGATATAAATCCTCCATTCATTCCATCCGCCCCCGTTGTGCAACCCACTGTGCCTCAACCCACACAAGATCCAACAACACCAATTCCCACCAGTCCTAATACGGCCCAACATCACGCAACCCATGACCCATTACCATCCCCATCACCACCCGCCGCCCAACAACAAACACCAAATACATCACCACCCACGCACCAACACCAACATATTATCCCAAATCCTCCTAATAACCCAAACCCTGTCTCAATTCATCCCATGGTCACACGATTTCGTGTCGGTACTAATCGTCCTACTCAGCGCCTCAATATGCATGTGTCTTCGGTTTCTCCATTACCAAAAACCTATCGTCATGCGTTTACTAATCCACATTGGAAAAATGCTATGCGTGATGAATACACTGCACTTATTAAGAACAGAACTTGGACTCTTGTGCCTAGGCCTGTGGACACCAACATTATTCGATCTATGTGGCTTTTTCGCCATAAGTACTTAGCTGATGGCACTCTTAGTCGCTACAAGGCTCGTCTTGTGGCGAATGGTAGTAATCAATTAGAGGGGGTTGATGTAGATGAGACATTTAGTCCGGTGGTTAAACCAGGCACTATTCGGACTGTTCTGAGTTTAGCTACTTCTCGACATTGGCCGATTCATCAGCTTGATGTCAAGAATGCTTTCTTACATGGTGACTTATCTGAGACAATTTATATGCACCAGCCTCCGGGGTTTCGGGATCCAGTGCATCCGGATTATGTGTGTTTATTGCAGCGGTCTCTATATGGGCTCAAGCAGGCCCCTAGAGCATGGTTTCAGCGATTTGCATCCTATATTACTCGGGTTGGGTTTTCTCATAGTTGTTGTGACTCATCTTTATTTATATACAGACAGGGGACAGATACTGCTTACCTGTTATTATATGTTGATGATATTGTTCTCACTGCTTCATCTGAGAATTTGTTGCAGCGGATTATTGCATCCTTACATCAGGAGTTTGCTATGACAGATCTGGGTCCTCTTAATTATTTTTTGGGTATCTCTGTTACACGTGATTCTTCAGGGTTGTTTTTATCTCAGAAGAAATATGCTATTGAGGTTTTGGAGAAAGCAAATATGGTTAATTGTAATCCCAGTCGGACTCCTGTTGATACTGAGTCTAAACTGGGGGATGATGGTGATCCGCTATCTGATTCTACTTTATATCGGACTCTTGCAGGTTCTCTTCAGTATCTCACCTTTACTCGCCCAGATATATCTTATGCAGTTCAACAGGTTTGCCTTCATATGCATGACCCTCGAGAGCCCCATTTCTCGGCTCTCAAACGGATTTTGCGGTATGTCCGGGGTACCTTAGACTATGGGTTACAATTGTTTGCATCTTCTACTACATCCTTGGTTGCTTATTCGGATGCGGATTGGGCTGGTTGTCCTACCACTAGGAGATCGACTTCTGGGTATTGTGTATTTCTTGGCAACAACTTACTCTTGTGGTCCTCTAAGCGTCAACCGACGATTTCTCGTTCTAGTGCAGAAGCAGAGTACCGTGGAGTTGCTAATGCTGTTGCTGAGACTTGTTGGTTACGGAATTTACTGCGTGAGCTACACACACCTTTATCTTCCGCTACACTTGTTTACTGTGATAATGTTAGTGCTGTCTACTTATCATGTAATCCGGTTCAGCATCAGCGTACGAAGCACATTGAGATAGACATTCACTTTGTTCGAGACTTGGTTGCCACTGGACAGGTTCGGGTTCTTCACGTTCCCTCTCGCTACCAATATGCAGATATTTTCACGAAGGGTCTGCCATCCGCTTTGTTCGAGGAATTTCGCTCCAGCCTGAGCGTTCGGTGTCCTCCCGCTCAGTCTGCGGGGGAGTGTTAGTCCACTATGTATCATATTATTGTAATGGGCCTAGCCCGACTCTAGAATCATCGTTAGTACTCTATATATTTGTACATGTAATCTGAATTATTCAATCAATCAATTAGTATTATTCCCTAAATACCGAACAGTTGGATGTCAAAAATAAGTCCAGGATCGATGGCTTTTGCGGCTTTCACATGACCAGAGCCCATGGCAAACACGTCTGCAGGAAGATCTCTTTCATCTACTATGGCATGTCCATTTAGGCTTACATGGCTTGCTGTGGTCATCATTTTTTTTTTGAAAGGCAACAAAATAAATAAAAAACACAAAAACGATACAAATAAACGGCATTCCTACTCTCTAAACAAGACGATTAAAGAGAAAGGAACCCGGAAGACAAAAGTACACGGCGAAACACACACAACAAAACCAAACCAAACCAAACATCCCTATAACTAAAACACAAAAACACAGCAACAAGGGACCACAAAACTACTACTGTAACACCCAAAATGAAGTAAACCCATACCCCACCTGGACAAATATCAAACGACAATGACAAAATGAAAATATGGATCACTTGCTTGGGATTCAAAGCTGCGCAGACTTAATTGCTGTGGTCATCATTGCAGACTTAATTGCAGCGGGAGACCATTCAGGGTGTGAGCTTTTTACAAGTGTTGCTATGCCCGCGAGATGAGGACAAGACATTGATGTACCATGTATCATATTAACCGGTTTGCTTCTTGTGTTGTTATCCACGGACTCTTTCCATGCGGCAAGAATGTCAACACCTGGCCCAACTATGTCTGGTTTCATTATTCCAGGACTTACAGAGTTAGGTCCTCTTGACGAGAAGGAAATTACCTCTGGAGCAGACTTTACGCCAAGTACAGTTCCATGTTGTATGATAGTTGCTACAGGGGATGAAGTAGATTTCAAGTACTTCTTGATCTTAACTCCTTCTTTGTAGCCAACATGTGATGAAGGAAGCACTTGATATTCTGCTGCTACACTCCGTCCAGTAATATTGTTGTTTGCGAGAATCATAGCCGCTCCTCCAGCCTCTTTAACTGCCTTACCCATTTCAGTTCCCACAACAACATCACCTGCATCACACAATACTACCTTCCCCTTGACATTAACGTTTTCAAGTGACCCTGTACTGCATGAGTAACCCTTTTCAGCTGGGTAAACAAGGGGCCGGACCTTTGGCTTGTAATTCTTTGGTTGGTATAAGGCTTCACCATTAAGTGTCTTGTTATTTCCGAGATAAACTGATGTCCTTATGCTTCTATCAGTGGTACTAGCTCCAACTGTAAGGATCCATGGGGCTTGGTTCGCTAACGATCCACTCCTAGGCCCAGAATTGGCAGCTGAACAACTCACAAATATCCCAGACTTTGTGGCAGTATAGGCTGCTATTGCCAGAGGGATGAGCTCGGGACCAATCCCGTCCCGAATTGATGCTCCCGTTTTTTTCCCGGGCATGAAAGGTGTGTACCGTTCCCGTACCGAACGGGATTCCGGTATCGGTACCGGTTTCGGGATATGGGACCGGGAAATCGGTACGTATCGGGTTATTCAATTCCCGTGTTTTCTTAAAAATTGAATGATATTTAAAACTTGTATTGTACAAAGAATGTACGAGCCATTTCCATATATATGTGCATGCTTGTTTCAAGAATGTACAAATTGGCACATAAATTAACAAAAGTATGTAGATGTTTGTTAATCTCTACGAATGATATAATCACAGATATAGTGATATCAAATGATATAATAATCATTGATATAATCAATGATATTGAATGTAGAAATATGGACACCCATTCGAATGATACAGATTAAAGTCATTAAACATAAATATTAAGCATACCACCATTGTTTTCAAATCATAAAGATTAAGATGACTTATGTTTTCTAATGATATGAATGAAGAGCCATTGTTGTTACTAATTAGTAGCATCCAGTAGGTTTTTTTTTTTTTTTTTTTTTTTTTTTTTTTTTTTTAGCCCGTATGCATGGAACAAATGGGTTTTTGAATATAATTCCCTAAAAAACATGGACTATTCTAATTCCGGTACCCAATCGGGATTTCCCGAATAAGTCCCGTCCCGAACCCGAAAGTTCCCGATTTTTTTTAGCCTTATTTAGTAGTCCCGGTACCGTACCATATATCGGGACTCGGTACGGTTTCGGTACGGTACCGGTACGGTACCGGTACGGTCCCGGTTCGGTTACGGGAATCGGGTCGATATGCTCATCCCTATGCCAGAGTATCCTCATAAAACATTTCGGGAGGTCCACCTAGCGAAATCGAAAGCACATCAACACCTTCTTCGATAGCTGCATCCATGCCAGCTAAGACGTCGGTAGTTAAACAAAAAGGCCCACTACATACTTTATACATTGCCAAGCGTGCAAGCGGTGCCATCCCACTTGCAGTTCCATTCGCTTGTCCAAATAAACTCACATTGTCTACATAATTCCCAGCTGCAGTACTTGATGTGTGTGTCCCATGGCCTTCCAAATCAATTACAGAATCGTTGCTAACAAAGTTTCATAATCCGATCAGTTTGTTGTTACATCTTACCATTTCACATTTGCCTTTCCATCTTGCTGGTGGTGGTGGCATTCCTTTATCGTTAAACGAAGGATGTCCAGGAGTAATTCCGGTGTCTAGAAGCCCAATAATGATTCCCCTTCCGTAGTTTGAATCTTTCCAACAACCAGTATTTTGGCGCAAGCCCAAAAAGTGAGGTGAACGAGTTGTATGCAGCTCATAGCTACTTTCAGGCCTTACATATAATACTCCACCCAAATTCTCCATCTCCTTTGCTTGCTCAGCCGACATTTTTGCAGCAAATCCTGTAATCACACGACGGTACGCATAAACCAATTTTGGTTTCTCGTTAGTGCCAGTAGCTACTTTTGACAAGTACGAGTTATACCATTCCTCAAGCTTGTGTGGCTCAGAAAACTCTTTGCCTTCAGGTGAATGTAAATGAACAATGTAGGTTTTGAGTTCTTTGGCTTGGGTAGGATATATATTGAAAATGGTGGTGCAGGTGAGAATTAACACAAAACCAATCGTTGTTTGCAACATTTTGTATATATCACTAGTTAAGATAATCGAAGAGTTTGTGGATATGCCTTATGGGTTCATCCTGATGCTTATATATATAGTTCTTTGAGAGAGGCCGAGGGGGGGGGGGGGGGGGGGGGGGGGGGGGTTACATGGTGTAAAGAGTTTCGTATTCAACCACTGATATATCACTTCAAGCAGACAACATGGAATATGACATTTTTGAATAAAACTTCTGATACACACATAATATTAATTGGATATTAAGATTACTCAATTGCCTAAAATTGGGAAATTAGTTATGAGACAGCTATATATGGTGTCTTTTATTGAGGGGTTTGTTTCTTCCTTTCTACAAGGTTCCTTACATTCATAGAATTTCACCTCCATGAGAATTTCCATATTTTCATTATAAGATGCTTCAAGATTTCAAGATAAATATACTTTATCAGATGACTAACTTGTTCCTTCTTTCATAAGTCTATTATAGGTTTAAAGATGGCCTATGTGAATTATTATATAAAATTTTACATTTTCTTTATTTTCAGCCATATAGAGACTTCGGTTTTGCAAACAACAATGATTTTTAGCAGGCCACTAATATATCTTGTAAATTTGAATGTAATTCTGTCCCCTTTTTTGTGCAGGATCTTAGCCAGTTAAACTTGCATATATAATGCCTTGTCCATTACTTAATTAAGTCTTGGTTTGTCTAAAAGTTTGTTTATCAGATGACTACTTGTTCCTTCTTTTATAAGTCTCTTATAGTTTCTAAGAAGGCATGTGAGAATTGTTGTATAAAATTTAACATTTTCTTTATCAGGCCACTATATATCCAGTAAAAATATGAATGTAATCACTTTCCAGGACTCTGTACCTTGTTTTGTGCAGGGTTTTAGCCGGTTAAACTTGCATATGTCCATTACTTAAGGTTTGGTTAGTTTAGCAGAAGACGAAATGGCCTAAACAATGTAAACAAAACAAATGGCCTAATCTGTTTGCTTGAACAATGTGGTTCCTTCTTAATGCAGAAATTTGTTGAACTCTTCTGGGCCCAGTTAAGAATCTGTTGCAGGTGCATTGCTATTTACTAGTACTTCTTTGCTTCTAGTCTTAGAGAATTACATAATGACAAACAAATTACCCTTGTTTCTAGCATAATATAATTCACTTTGATCCTCTCAGAAAGATCTACATGACAACTATTAGATGGTGTCTTACAGAAATGCCGATCAAATTAGCAAAGGCTATTATATCTGTCACTGCTTTTTGTTTGACCAAGTATGTAAGCTAAAGATTGAAATAGATTAGAACTTTTTTCTGAGACAGTGAACATGATTATATTGACTTTGTATCTAAATTTGGTTAATGAGCTTTATGAAATAAATCAGTTTGATTGTTTTAAGTTTAACCCAAACCTTAATTACAAAATCCAGCTAATCATAATTCATTAACAATTTTTTTCTTCTAACATGAATAAATATAAATATAAATTAAATAGTACCATAGAATAGAATACAAAAGGATTATATTGACTTTAAGCTTAATGAGTTTTACTTTCCTTCAATTTCTGTTACATCATCATTTTCTACTCATTCTCATGGTATATTTACCTGTTCCATGTCCTTAAACGTGACGATCATAAGGTATCGAACGATCTCAAGGTAACCTTTGAAGTACATAAAGTTCGACGTGCTTGTCAATGACGGAGATCAAATCAATCCAAATGCCAAATCAGCCGTTGTTTGTTACACATCAAAGTTGTTCAAATGAGAACATACTAGTATACATAAAAGCCAAAGCAATATGCTGCATAAGTACTTAAAACAATTTGACAAGTAAGTAACTCAATCGAAATATCTCATTAGTCTCGTACCACATCAAAAATTTTATAACTCAATACCAAACTAAATGACGATACAAAGGTACGGGTTTAAACGTTAACAAAAAATCAAGATATCAAATTCCTAGTTTTGTAAAAGGCGTAAGAGTGAAAAAGGACCAAACAAACCATATGGTCGTCACAAGATTCGGATTGATGTTCTTCATCATTCACAAGCACGTCAATCTTGATTCACTTCTATATAACACAACTCAAAGTTAATATTTACTCCAAGAATGTGGCTTGATCAGTCTAGTTATAGGCTGCAAAGTTGTACTTTTGCCTACTTGGTCGTGTGTACTTGGTACTACACTACTACACATGTGTTTGGTACTAGTACTACACACTTTTCTTCACAATCATGATCAAGCTGATTCTGCATTACCAAAGAATCTATCATACGAGGAAAGACATTCTTTTCGTCCGTTTAAATAAATTTTATAGGTTGCAAAAATGCATTCACAAAGTGTAAATTAATTAAACCCATAATCATTTAAAAACAACTTAAAACTTCTACGAAACAGCATGTGGACACTATGAAACATTCAAACAAGTACAAAAAGTTTCAAAAAGCACCTTTTCATACCAACTCCTAGCAACTTGATCGAGTTGACTTTTTTGTATCATTTCCTATCATATTTAATATTTACCCGACAAAACAAAACACTCGCAGGAGCATTCAAGTGCAGGTTAATCTCGATCCATTGTTACTATCCATCTTCATGTTCTACAACTTCAAGTCTTCAACTAGTAAAAAAAGTTTTACTAATATTTTGTCAAAAATGCATGGACAACAACAAAAAATCATTACCATTATCTACACCATATTTACGTCCAACAATCTCTATACCAACGAGTTCATCAGTCAATAACTTGTTTACTGCACCGGGGGAGACTCCAGGACCGATGACTTTAATATCAAACTTTTTTTCGGATAATGTTGTGGGGCTGGATACTCGTACTTTTTCTCAGCTTTTGGCTGGATTAAGTCCGGCTACCTTGCTTGAATCACCGGCTCAGGTACTTGATTACTCGAAGTTTTCGTTTAGCAACTTAGAATAATTGCTTTAACTTTAGCCTCTTAGAATAAACGCGATGTTGTGAAGAAATGATGATTTCTAGTTTACAAGTTATTGATAATGCAACGACGTTAAGATGTTTAACTAACATATGATTCTTGCTTTTTTGAGTAGAAGATAACTAGTTTAACTTGTAATTGTATTATTTAACACACTTGAGCTTTCTCTTGTTTTAAAACAGTAAAATAGATAGATATATAAAAAATAGAAACCTAGAGGTGACTCACTCTTTTTCTTGTCGATAGGGATCGCTTGGAATGTCCCACTAGCAAGCACTAGGTCATGTTACGGCACAGGCTGCACAACTGCAGCCTATACCAACCACACACCACCATGTTCCACCAACAACGCCAGACCACAATGTGATAATGATGGCACCCGCGCGAGTTATCCAAATCTAGTAGCCACTCCCATCCACCCTTAGTAGCGGCTGGCAAGCCAGCTGAGGACGGATACAATTGGAGAAAATACGGGCAAAAGCAAGTGAAGGGAAGTGAATACACTCGAAGTTATTACAAATGCACACATCAAAATTGTCCTGTTAAGAAAAAGGTTGAGCGGGGTGTAGATGGTCAAGTAGCCGAGATTATCTACAAAAAGGAAAGCATAACCACCAACCACCTCGAACTGTTGGAAATTTTAATGATACTGAACCCTTCAACGATCAAACTAGTGAAACTAGTGATTTTAACTATTCGAGGAATAATTCATCGATAAAAAAGGATCAAGAATCTTCCCATGAAATGTCAGGATCATGGGACAACAATGATGTTGCCAAACATCAAGCGAAAAAGAGGTACTTTATCCATCGAATCACAAATGATATAGAGATTTTACCAAATGTTTACAACGATTGTTAGTTCGATGTTACTAACTCTTTTGTTACGGTAGAATATATACTTGTTATTATACTAAGGTTGACATTATTCGACATGTATGGTGTAGAAACATAGAGGCCAAGGGGTTTGATCCAGGTCCATCCCATCAAATACTTCCAGATTCTCGGATCATCGTTCAAGCAACCAGCAAAATTGATCTTCTAGACGACGGCTATAAATGGCGCAAATACGGTCAAAAAGCAGTTAAAGGAAATTCTAATCCAAGGCAGGATTTTTTTTCATCCCTTCTATCAACTATGATAATACACTTTTTTGAACCATTTTTACCCTTGCAAATATTTGAGTAAAATCATTATCATTTGCCTTATTTTGCTATGCATTCTCGTTGAAGATCCAGAACAATTCATGCAAAAATTTTAATGTCGCAATAATTTTACAGGAGTTATTACAAGTGCACGATCAAAGGTTGCAATGTTCGAAAACATGTTGAGAGACCTTCAAGTGACCCAAAATCCGTCATAACCACATATGAAGGTAAACACAACCATCAAGCGCTTGTGTCAAAAAATAGCATCCAACACGCAACAAATTACACCACCTCTCAACTAATGCCTGATAATCCTATTGGTCTTTTACGACTAAAAGAGGAGCAATGATCATTTATATTAGTTTTAATCTGCAAAAGCTGCATATATTATTATTTGTGGTTAATCTCATACAGTAGTTTTTATCAAATAAGGAAGTCTTTTTAGCGATTAGGTATGGGATTAGTAACTGAAATTGCTAGTACTATGTAATGAAGAGTGAATTATTTTTTAGTTTCAATCAAATTTGGAAACCTGGTTGATGATTACCTTTTGGAAACTGTAAATGAAAGTGCTAGTGTTATGTTGTGATAGAATAGATTTATTGATATTTCTTGACAAGAGATCAAATTATGAGTAATTTTGAAGTGAGTATCTATGCAGTATCGAATCGTATGTAAATATGTGTGAATTGTGAAATTGAACCTAGTCATGTATAAGGGATAGATGATAATGTGAGAATATAACACCACTGTGAATCTTTACATGCATGGTCCTCACCATCACTTATCTTTCAGATCTTTTTACCCTTTAAGCACATGAGAACACTAGTCTCCTAATCGAGACACAATGCCAACCATGTTCAAGCTTCTTATACATCATATCTATGTTCATCGATTGCGCACTTCCCTATATTCTTTCCTATAAATACCTGTAACTATGCATGTTTTATTCATCAAACATATCAAGTAACTACAAATGAATGGAAACGTCAAGTGTCCCTTAGAGATCCTCCGAACACTTCATTGGGCTATTGTTTTATCTAGAATTTCCTATTGAAGTGTTTGGGGGAACTCCGAGTGGCACTTGACACTGGAAAAAGAAACTAATATTAGTGAAGGGAAACGTCAAGTGTCCCTTAGAGATCCTCCGAACACTTCACTTGGATATAACTTTCACTAGAATGTCCTACTGAAGTGTTTGGGGGAACTCTGAGTGGCACTCGACACCAGCAAAATAATCTAATACAAAGGAAGGGAAACGTCAAGTGTCCCTTAGAGATCCTCCGAACACTTCACTGGGATATAACTTTCACTAGAATGTCCTACTGAAGTGTTTGGGGGAACTCTGAGTGGCACTCGACACCAGCAAAATAATCTAATACAAAGGAAGGGAAACGTCAAATGTCCCTTAGAGATCCTCCGAACACTTCACTGGGATATAGTTTCAGCTCGAATGTCCTACTGAAGTGTTTGGGGGAACTCAGAGTGGCACTCGGCACTCGACACTAGAAAAATACACGGATACATATGAAGGGAAACGTCAAGTGTCCCTCAGAGATCCTCCGAACACTTCATTAAGATATTGTTTCATGTAGACTTTCCTACTGAAGTGTTTGGGGGAACTCCGAGTGGCACTTGGCACTCGACACTAGAAAAATACACGGATACAAATGAAGGGAAACGTCAAGTGTCCCTCAGAGATCCTCCGAACACTTCATTAAGATATTGTTTCATGTAGACTTTCCTACTGAAGTGTTTGGGGGAACTCCAAGTGGCACTTGATACCTGAAAAAACTAGAAGCCGTTTGCGATTTGCTTTTCATACATCATAAGTGATCCTCTAACTAAATTAATATGCAAAGTTCTGGTTGGGTTGCAAAACTTAGTCTGCATAAAAATTTTATTTCAAGAACATGATCATCTGTTTTCAATTACACATTTCATCTGGCAAAAAACATTTATGAAACAGAAGATATTATAATCTCTTCAACTCCTACATGTTTATTTTCAGAGTCATTATCGGGTTTAGTCTTGTTTCCTAATAGCTTTGTGGGACGACAAACTATTTAACTTTTTACAACATTTCAACTCTCAGTTAAGGCTACATTTTCAACCGTAGATGTATGCAACATTATGTCTGATTGCTGCTTGTATTTGAGTGTATATTATTACCATGTAGATTAAAGAGAATACATTCTTTTTTTGTACATTGTAGACATATATCTACGTGTTGTGAATCTAATTTATATATCGACTCAAGTGGTTTTATTCTCATTCCTAGAAGAGATCTTTAATTTGCTCTCAAAAGGCCAGGTTCTTCATGGTCACGGTAATTAAACTTGATCCTCTCAGAAAGATCAACATGACAACTATTAGGAAGGATGTCTTATAGAAATGCCGATCAAATTAGCAAAGAAGTATTAATTCCAAAGTAAATGAAGCAAAGCCAAATCATAGGCAGGACATATCGTTCTTCCGGAACCAAAAGGCGTCATCTTGATCTTCTTAGAGACTAGAGAGCATTGCCCCATAAGTTGGACTTGATCCGTACTGGGTGCATGATCTCATATGCTACTATGCAAGGTATCTATTTACAGTTCTGTTCTTAGTCCAATCATGTTTTTTTTTTTTTTTTTTTTTTTTTTTTTTTTTTTTTTTTTTTTTTTTTTCTCTCTCTTAGTGACATTTTTACAAGAAGAAACATGGGCAATTCATAACGAAAAACCAACAATTATGGTTTTTAAATAGTGAGTCACTTGAAAGAATAGCGTTGTTGGGATCAACATAAAAAAATCATACAAATGAATCATTGTTGGGGATTAAAATTCTGGGGATTGAATGATCACAAAAGTCAATCTTGTTAAGTCTAACACAGCATAAAACTTGCTCCGGTAGTTCTTCAGGATGTTGTGCCTGAAAAAAATAACGGATTTAGTTTATGACTAGAGAATAAGTTACACAACATAAATCTGTCCACTTTTGTGCAAGGTTTTACCTGTATAGTTAAACCAACATCAAGTATCCCGTGTTGCAATCGCTCACGAAAAGCATCAAGTGCTTTCCGTGAAATATAGCTGAATCGGTGTATGTCTAGGTCTATTTCAAAATAGTTATGCCCCTGAATAAAATGAAAAAACAAAAGGTATAAGATTAACGAGAATTAAGTTATGCACTGCAATATAAAAGTGAAAGATAGTACTGGTGTACCAACCTGATAGAAAGCGTGTTGAGGGCATGTAAGCACAGGTTTGTCATTATAAGCGTTTAGAAGCTTTCTTTCAGCAGAACATAAGTCAAGATCCTCAGGGTTAACTACACCCGCCAATAGTTTTAGTCTTTCTCGATATGGAACCAAAGTTTCTTTTGCAAAACCCTTCACTATCTCCATTTCGTCCATTACTAGTTTCTGTTCGATTTATGTAATAGAACAGTTAACCAAAGAATAATGCAAAAACAAAACTCTATGCGGTGTTGTTTTTTTAAGTGTCAAACGTTCACAAAAACAACAGTCATATGAACATGTTTAAGTTACCTGAATGCTTTCGCGAAAGTGAGGTGAGACTTCATCATCAAAGGTTTCGGACACTTTGAAATATAAGACTAGACTGATCCCTTCTCCATCGGCGTCGCCATTAAAAAAGGTGGCGGAATATGCAGGCAGCTGCCATATTAACATAATCATCTAATTATAAAAAATAGTGTGTAACATAGTATTAAATAGCTGGAAAATGATTGAGAGACCTAAAGCTTGTGCTTAATTGTGTGCCTAACATATATAGAGTTACCTCATTAGATTATAAAGCAGTGAAGTAATGTATTAATGACATATTGCATAGTTTATATATCTTGGCTAGCTTTTGCAATGTTGGCCCAGCCACGAGGCCCAATGTCCATATGCGGCCCAATTAGAAAAATAAAATAAAACGTGTGTAGTAAGTAATATTCAGTATGTTCTATGTCATTTTTATGATCAATACCTGTACATTAACAATCAGCAACGAAGGCACTTTCTTATTCACATCAGTACAAGGAAGTTCGACGTGTTGAGCAATATGATCGACCTTTCGAGGACATACAAACAAATCGATACCAACTGGAACATACGGGCTATAATCTTGAGCGGGGTCCTTCCGTTTATCTCTACATAATTAGTAACTAGTTTAGTTATTGATTTGTAAGAAATAAGGTTGACAAAAGAAATACAAAAAAAAATCTAACATACTTGAAGAAATTTTCTCCACGAAGCTTAAAAACCGAAGGTGAAACATGTGACCAACATCCTTGAGCCGGCTTATCGTTCGTTGATCTAGGAATCAGAAGTCCTGCCCGATGACGAAACACAAACCTCTTAGACTGGCCTGTAATATGTTAAGCAATATTAGCATAAGTGATTGTCCAATATTGAATAATTACAAGTGCATAAACAGTTGTGTAATATATTAGGAAGACTTTCAAGACACAACTCCAAACACCCCCTAAACAAAAGTTAAGAAAGACTAGTTTTACTTACAGATTTCGGTTTTTTCATCTCCATCCAAAGGCTTCTGGTTCACGGAAAGGACTATAACGGTCCTTAAGCAAGAAAGATCGTTGTCTAGCATGCTTTTATCAAATACCGACGACCCCTTTAAGTCATTATATCCATTTTTAATCAAAAGCTTGTCATTTTCAGTGACATCTGAAAAGCGTTGTCCATTTTCATAATGAATTGTAACGTTGTCTAGGCACTGATCATTTGCATTTCCTACATATAAGAAATCGAAAACTTAGTAAAAGCGTCACCTTTTAAATCATCATAGAAGTTCTCAAGTCTAGGTTTATAAAAGTTAGTTTACCTCCATATACACTAATAAAATCATCATCAGAGTCGGCCACATCTCATCTTGACAAACAGATGCTAGAAAAAAGACATATTTATCATTAGCCTCGTTCCAAGTACGATATAATGTGAAAGTATTAATCTACAATCTACTCGTTACGATGCTCATTAGCAAAACTCACCAACACCATCTATTAGTTGTTCCATAGGCCTAACCGGGGCAGAAGAGGATACCCTTCGATGCCATTTTCCCGCACAAAAGAAGTATTTTCGCGATCTGGATTTGAAGCCCAGTTACTTGGTTGGGCTAAGCTTTTTGGGTAAAAGGTCAACGACCCGGTAAATATATTACTCCAAAAAGCATTTAAGTACAACAGATATGGGTGAATCCCATATCTCAGCCCGTTACATAGGCGAAAAGCTTACATAACAAGATACTTCCTATTTTCTAAACAAGAAAACAAAACCACTAACCACATGATAACAAAAGACTCTGACGAAAATGTAAACTACTTCCTACGACCTTGGAGATTAAAGCCATAGATGGCATTAAGAGCATCCAAATTCCCTGGAAGATCAGAAATTTGTTTCGAATAATCATCATAGTCATCAAACTCATCTTCACGCTCATGACCACCACCAAAAAGATTTGCTGATTCGTCAAACGTGTTAAGAACCTCATCATCATCACTATCAGAAACCACAACCTCACCCACTTTAGAAAATGGGTTAGCCCTCTTAGTGAAAGAGGTAGTTGGCACATGATAACCATCATCATCCACAAGAGAAGCTTTTACCATCAATAAGTAGCTTTTCAAGCTTATCAATTTTCTCAACTATAGGAGTAGAACCAACTTCCTTTGTTCCCATTGAATCACTCACAAGCGGATCTTGTGATGTAGTACCAGTCTTAATCGACTCATCCTCATTAACTTCCATTGTACGACGAGCATCCACATCCTTGTTGGTGTCATTAGTAGGAATACCAAAACCATCCGTATCATCCATATTAAGCGCATCAAACTGATTTGATGTAGTGATCTTCGTTCCACTTATACTAGCCACATCAGAAGCATTCTTCTTAGTGACAACAACTTTCTTAGGTTCAGGAGGAGTCTTTTTGGGTTGGTAATGAAACTGCTTACCCACAATAGGTTTAGTAAATCCTCCTTGACCCGGATTTGTTGAACCAACTTGCTTTCCCTTCTTCTTAGTGTTGACAGTCTTGAAACCATCATTAACATTCTTAGTAGGTTGGGCAGAATGCACAACAACAAATTTAGGACAATCCACCAAGTTATGACCAAAAACCTTACACTTATCACATCGAGGTGGTTTCCACTCATATTCAACACGAATCATCTCAATCGTTGAACCCGTACCATCAAGTAAAGGTATCTCAACAGTGAGGCTGTCCCGAAGCACCTCATCCGATTTCACTTCAATCATACACCTAGCAAAACTACTACGACCCCAGGATTCCCTGCACATTTGACTAATAAAAGCATCTAACCTTTTGGGCGTACCAATCAATGTAGCAAGAAGACTAAGCCCGTCATCCGAGAACATAGCAAGAGGGACATCATGGAATTTAACCCATACCGGGATGTTAGTCAAATCCTCTTTAAGCAAATTGGTGTTCAATGTCCATGGTTTCAGAATAATTGGTACATTACGAATCAACCATGGACCATTATCAATGACATCATCAACACTTTTCTTCGAATTAAACTTAAAGAAAAAGAACCCCTTCGCATTCATCATAACCTTTTGTAGACCATACTTAGCCCATGCATTGCGAACATAATAATCAACAACAGGAAAAGCAAGGCGTTGGCCAAGAAAATACCCGTACAACGTGTTTTCAAATCTGAGATTCACCTCTTCTACTACTTTCATTGGTACAGATAGATCCACATCAGCCTTCTTTTTGCTACATTCCAATCTTCAAAAATTAGACACATGTTTCTGATGATCATTTGAAGTAGGACCCGCATAAGAGACCGACTTCCCTCCCGTAGCAGTAGGTGACGTATGTTGCAAACCATTAAAAGTAGGGGCGCCCTTAGAAGCATCAATTTCATGTTGAACTTGGTTAATAGCAACTTCAAAATTCTTACGCATACTGGAAACCAATTGCTCCACAAGAGGCTGGTTAGGACTCGGACTACCATCAGAAGCAGATTGAACAGATGTAGCATTAGGCGACTGGTGAGTGCTTATTCACTCACCATTTTATGGCTAATTATCGACCCAAAACGACTATTTGAGCTAACAAATGCCAAGAAAACACTTGTTTTTATGTTTGTGATGTGCAGGTACGGATATTACGAAAAACGAGCAAAACAAAGCAAATACGAGCACGAGAGCGGAAAAGGAACCAAAAGCCGAGGCCGGGAAGCATTTTTCAAGTGTGGATCAATATTTTTGCTCAAAGTGCCATATCAATCCTTGAAGATTTATCAGTGGTCATATTTAGCCCTTGGATTAAGTTTACTCAATTGGCAGATTTGGTCCTCGGAGTTTACCAAATTACAACGTTAGTCCTTGGAATTTACTAATTCTTAAATCACATATAAACTAAACAACAACAGGCCTGGTCCAAAGTGTTACCCAATCCACAATATTATACACCCCAAGCCCATCCAACCTAAACTATTACCCAAGCCCAACCATTAAAAAACCCGGTCCAATGATCAAACAATAATAAAATATTTACCCGTACACTTACCCGCCCCCTCTTTTACCCCAATTCCAGAATCCCCCTCACCTCTATGAACCCTAGATTTACAATCCATCAATTAACCAACTCCCACCCTTAATTTACCCAATTAAGGGTACAATAGTCACTTCCCACCCCCTGACAAGGTCTAACACAAAGAGAATGATACGTGGCTGAAGTGGATTGGTTGAAACACGTCATTGGAGCATATTGAGAGCTGTAATTGGTCCAAGAGAGTCAGAAGGGATCTATCAACGGATATTCCAAAAGAGATACCATTTCTAGAGCCTTCTGAAGACTCCCTCATCTCAGATATAAATAGAGGACCTCACTCACGATTTGGAGGTGTTAGATGTTAGGAGTAGGAGTAGTGTAATGTAGCTTATTTAGTGTAATTTTTAGCTTATTTAGATTTCAGTTGTATTCAGTTCAAATTTTTAATAAAAGTTTACTTTTCAAAGTTTAATTCTTAGAACTTTAATTTTCCAAGCACATTAATCTACTCAATCTATTTTCAAGCTTACATTTCTGTTCCAATTAATTCATTTAAGTTTTATCATTACTTTAATTGAGTTTTACAACTGAAATATTGCTTATAATGGTAAATGGTGATATGGTCAACGAAAGTCAAAGGGTGATGATGATGATGATTTCTGGGAATTTGATTGTCTGATCATGGTTATAGGGTATGGTTTGAGCCTATCAAAAGATAGGCTATGTTCAAATGTCACCTCTGTTCAGCTGAGGTTATGATTGTAAGTTCTGCATTTCAATTTCTAGTTACACTATCTGCTTAATTAGTTTAAACCTGAATTACTTGCTTCTCTGTTGATTGATTCTGTTTTAATTCATTAGTTAGTAGCTTAGTTTATGATTGGTGGTAGTACTATAGTCTGCTTAATCTAATTTCATGATTAGTTTAGTAAACTGCCTATTGTAGTCATAATTGAATTATGTTTTCTTGTAGTTGCTTGTTGAATTTGATTGTTTGAATAGCTTTTAAATCAGTTTAGGTTAGTAGTTGGATCATTTGTTTGGTGATTCATTGCCTAAATATGCATATTGTAGTGTATTCTGCACTTTTAGGAGTGTTTGGATCTATGAGAGATTAGATGTAATGGTTGATATTTTGTTATAATATCTGAATATTTAGTCACCTAAGGGCTTTAGTAGTTAGTGTCTGCAGTAATGTTGGTAGGTTATAGTTTAGAAAGTCAAAGTTACTTGTATTGATCCATATCAGTTAACTGTTATTAAGAATAAATGTCATAAGCTCATTTTTAGATGTCTAAGTACATGATTTAGCATAATTTCCTCTCATTTTAGCTTATTAATGCATTTGCATTAAGTTTAGATCAATTGTAGTTCAATAAATTCAAAATTCATAAAAACTTAAAAAGTCAAACTGTGCATTAGCTTAGTCGTTCACTGCTGCTGATTTAGTGTGGATTTATAGTTTCAATTGGTCGGATTAGATTAAGAATATTAGTTACTTTGCATCTCAGTAGTGTAGAGGTTGTATTGCACCCATAATCTTGTAGATTTGAGCTTTATAGGTACTGCTTATTTGCATTAATAGTTAGGGGCATGGACTGTTTTTCTGATTTGATTTTACTAGGCTGCTAGTATCTTATTGAGCTTGTACTTGAGTTTAATTGTTACATCTGAGTAGTTTAGAGTTTTTTAAGTACTTTTCATTGTTTCTAGTCTTTAACTTAATTAGTTTCTCATTCTGCTTATTGTTCAGCTTATAGCAAATTGTTTAATTGTTCCATTTAAGTTTTCTGCTTAATATTTTGGTCTTATTTCAGTTTATTTGAGCTTATTTTAGTTAACTGAACTTTATGTAAGGTTTTTGTTTGATTTGGGTGATAAGTGCTTATAAATAAGCACTTATCCAAACTGCTTATTAAGCCATTAAGCACTTCTGCTTATCCTTTTTATTCCAAAATTTTTCTGCAAGCTTAGTATAATATTTTAGAATTTCTATATTTTTTTCATAATTTTTTGAGTTAATTTACTATTTTTCTTAATTTCTCTTCTATTATAATCATTTTTAAATCACTTTTAAATAACAAAAATTCAGAAAAAGTCTTGAAAAATACAAAAATAGTTTTGAAAATTCTTTTATAATATTCTAGATTTTCCAAAATAGTTTTCATAATTTTCCCATTATTTTTCATAATTTCTTTTATTTTTAATTACTTTTATATTCAATAAATAGAAAATAAATTCTAGAAAATAAATAAAAAGTCTAAAAAATATTTTTCTTTTTCTTAAAATTCTTTTTATTAGTTTAAGATTTTTAGAAAATTGTTTCAAATTTGTTGGATCATTTTTAGATTAAAAGTCGCGTTTTATTTTGTACGTTACGTTTTATATTCGCGTTTGAATTCCCGTTTTTACCTTTTTAACGTTTGTACATACTTAGCTTGTAAATTCTTCATATTTCATCATTTCTTATCACAATTTGTATTCCAAAATCATAATTTTCATTTTACCACTTTTCACGACTCGATTTCGCGATTCGATTATTCAAGATTCCATTCTACCTTCGCTGGGAAAACGACCCGGGAAATACTTTCACGGGTATTTCTTCGGAATAATTATATACTACAAAAAGACTTTATCAAAATGGCGCCGCTGCCGGGGAAGGTGGACGTGAGTTTTGAATATTCGTGTTGAAAAATCGTGTTGTGTTAAGTTTTCCACTATCTTGTATATATTTTCTCTTAAAAATATAAAAATTTAAAAAATCAAAAACAAAAATAATCTTCTTATCCTCTTATCAATTTGATTCTTCTTCTCAAACCCTCTCACGTTTAATTCTAATGGATCCGTTTTGTTTCAATTGTGGAGAACCGTTCTTCGGAGGGTTGTGTGTATGGTGTACGTGCGACGAATGTGGAGATAATATTTGTGATGACGTTTGTTTGAATTGTAATTCTCACACGTGTGATCAATATTCATTCAACAATTCGTTAAAAATACCCAATTTTTATACACCACCACCACCTTCGTTTAATTGCTATAATTGTGGAAACCCGTCCGAAGAAGGAATGTCGTGTAGGCGATGTTTTTGTGATGTATGTGGATACACCGATTGTATGTGCTATGCTCCAAGTGCTGACACGTCTGACCCTTACGATCCGAGCCTTGATTGTTATCCTCAAAATGATTTTTATGAGCAAAATTCGTATTACAATGGTGATTCATTTCAAAATACATCGAATTTTGAACATTGTGGGGGATCGTTTGAAAATTCTTATAATGAACCTAATTCTTGTTACGATTCTAATGGTTTTTACCAACCCCCACAAAATTCCGATTTTACTAATCAAATTTTTGAAATCAAATCAATGATCGATAAGTTGAAAGAAATGGTGGTTAATCGTATGACATCTACTCCCGAGCCTAATATGAAATCAATGGAAGAACCTCGTACCGAAGAAAGAAAGTTCCAATTTTGTGAGTGTTGTTTGTATGATGATAGTTCCACGATCACGATCAATCTAAATCCTCAAAATGATTCTATCTCTTCTCCAGTAGAACCCGAGGACTCTCTAACAATGGGGGACGAGCCTCTTAACACTATTCCGGCAACGGAATCGGATGAATTCAATGAATCTAGTGTTGAGAACCTCGTTCCAATCCAAAGTGAGTTCGGGGAAAATTCTAACGGTGATTCTTCTTTCCATTTTTCTTTCACACCGGTTGAAGGGAGTGATGTTATTTTAGATGAGATCGAGGCATTTCTTGCTAGTGATGCCATTCCGACAATGGTTGATGATACTAATTTTGATCCGGAGGAAGACATTCGTGTTCTTGAAGAGTTATTGAATGAAGAACCGTTAACTTCTCTTCCTCCGATGAACAATGATGATTATGATGAAGTCGAAAGTTTTTCCGATTCTCACAATGAGTATACTACGAGTGATGAAGACTCTTGTGTAGATATCGATGATAATGATGAAGATGTTGATGTGGAAATACAAGACGAAGCTCTTCGTGAAACATTATTGAATGTCAATCTTCTTATCTCTCGTATTGAGGCATTGAATGATCCACCGACTTCTTTTCCTATCCCTGTTATGGATAGTGATTCTTTACCCGAGCTTGAAATTTTTCGATTTGAAGAGACGAGTAGTGGCAATCCCACTATTCATGCTGATATCTCTCTTCCGGATTATGAGTGCTTTAACTTTGAGATTGACTTTGTGCCTATTTCCGATAATCCGTTACGTGACCCTCTTTTAGAGGTTGTTGATCGATTTCTTGCTATGGATGACTCAATACCACCGGGTATTGAGAATGACGAGAATGTTTTTCAAAGCACTATTATTTCCGATTTACTTTCTTCTCGTCCACCCGCGAAACCACCCGATGAAGATTTTGAATCCGGTACGAATGATGATATTTTTGAAGTGGTGGATGAAAGTTTTGAACAAGATGTTCCTTTTATCATCCAAGTGTTTAAACTATTCTATACTTATATCATCATTTCTTCTTTCCACTCCACCGGGAGTGAAGACACCGTATTTGACCCCGGCATCTTCGTACCGGGTGTCCGTTTCATCTGCTCTCCCCAAGGACGAATTAATTCGGGGATCGAGTCAAGCTCATGTGACTCGGTGAACAAAAACAAGCGCTTCGTGGGAGGCACCCCATGCTTATCCTTTCATCTTCTTAAATTTCTATTTTCTTTCTAACGTGACGTGAGGAGGGCAACCTCGTCCATACTCTTGTGTTTCGTGGTTGTTTGTGATGTTTGTTCAGGATTGTCCATGATTTATGATGACTCTCGTGCTTGTTATTTCTTCACTTGGAGTCTCATTCATCGGTGCTACTTGGAAATCCTATATCCGTTAAATCTTATCGACTAACGTTTTCTTTGGCAGAATTAATAAACGGCCTAGAATCTTGTTAGGATTACCTTTACCCGTAAAACATTGAGGACAATGTTTCGTTCTAGTCGAAGGGAGGGTGAATCTTCGATTCGATTTTGACCTTGCATGTTTCACATGTCGTGCACTCTTGCAACTCCGTTTTTCCACCAAAAATAAAAAAATTGAAAAAATTTCAAAATTTTTGAGAAAAAGCAATGAAAAAGCACAGAAAGATGAGAAAAATTTGAAAAAGTTGTGCAAAAATATAATAAAGTTTAAATAAGTGTTTTGAAACCTTGTTGACTTTCTTGCTGGCGAGAGTAGGAATAAATATTTTGACTTGACCGGGCGTGTTGAGCCCTAGCTTGTTCCCTTAACCAATGATAATCACATAAGCTTGTGCTAGTTTTGTACACAAGGAGCTATAAAATGCGAATTCTTTCTTAAGAATCTGCAAGTTCCCGTACTTGACTTTATACATGCGCAGCTTAAAAGCTTTCGCTAGTATTTTACATAAGGAGCTAGAAAACGCGAATTCTTCTTATAGAATTTGCAAGTTTCCGTAACTGACTTTATATATGCGTGGCTGATTATCGGCTAAGTATTCGCTGGTTTCATTATTTGGAATCTTAAATTGCGAAGAGCGAGAAATGATAGAGTTTATTTAGAAGTTAGATGCTAAACGTGGAGTAGTGGTTCTCTTTAGAGCTCATGAGAGGTACTTGTGGCTTTTTACTCCCATTAGATACGTCACCAATATATAATAGATGTTCTAGGTTAATTAGTGATATTTCGGTTTGAATAATATTTAGTTATTTGTTTTCTTAAGAGAATTTTTGCTTTAGAAGTTGGGTACATATCAAGGAACATAAAAAATAAGAGCAAAAAGTGAAAAATAAAAAGTCAAAAGTTGATTATCTATGTGGTTTTGGAGCTACCCGATAAGCTTCCGTTGATGTTAAGAAAAAAGTCAAGAAAGAAAGAAAAAAGTATGAAAAATATGAGAAAAGTGAAAAAAGTGAAAAATGAAAAAAAGTGAAAGTTGAAAGTAATGTCGAATAAGAGCTTATGTATGTAAATAAGTTGTTGGCGCGTGAGGTGCATGTGATAAGTGATTAGTAATCAGTCACATGAGGTGCACGTGATCGTACTCCGCAACTTATATCCTTGATATTGTATGTACCCCAAATTCCTTGATGTGGACTGAATTTCTATTGCAGTGGTTCTTAAGAGAAAATGAATAACTACTTATCGTTTTAACTTAGGTATCACTATCGGACTAAAAGTTATCGAAACGAGAAAATATGAAGAAATTCATTTCTCAACAAAATAAAATATTGAGATACAAAACCTAAGAAATGGGAGTAAGAAGTTTCCACGAGTAACTGTTATGAGTAGTGTTAGCATCTAATTTGTAGATAAGCTGTGATCTCGTTTGTACGCTTAGTTTGGGGACTTGTGAAAAATCAAGGATGACGATTTTTATCCGTATGGTCGCTTCTTAATAGAAGTGTTTCTACTCGTTGACCCTAATAATTATTGCAAAATAATGAAAGTTCAACAAACCGTCACAAGTATGAAGTGAGAAAAGTACAAAAATAGGAAGCGTAAGTGAAATAAAGGAATAAAAGGAAAATTTTGGAAAACGGAGCGTTTTCGGCAATAAATGATATTATTATTTCTTTCGAACCTCCTTGCTACTTTACAAAGTTAGTAAAAAGAGTTTTGAAATTATTTATCCCAAAAGCGTGAATTGATCACATTGCGTGAGGACACGGCAATACCTTAGTCGGGGGGATTTTGGTGAGTGCTTATTCACTCACCATTTTATGGCTAATTATCGACCCAAAACGACTATTTGAGCTAACAAATGCCAAGAAAACACTTGTTTTTATGTTTATGATGTGCAGGTACGGATATTACGAAAAACGAGCAAAACAAAGCAAATACGAGCACGAGAGCGGAAAAGGAACCAAAAGCCGAGGCCGGGAAGCATTTTTCAAGTGTGGATCAATATTTGAGCTCAAAGTCCCATATCAATCCTTGAAGATTTATCAGTGGTCATATTTAGCCCTTGGATTAAGTTTACTCAATTGGCAGATTTGGTCCTCGGAGTTTAACAAATTACAACGTTAGTCCTTGGAATTTACTAATTCTTAAATCACATATAAACTAAACAACAACAGGCCTGGTCCAAAGTGTTACCCAATCCACAATATTATACACCCCAAGCCCATCCAACCTAAACTATTACCCAAGCCCAACCATTAAAAAACCCGGTCCAATGATCAAACAATAATAAAATATTTACCCGTACACTTACCCGCCCCCTCTTTTACCCCAATTCCAGAATCCCCCTCACCTCTATGAACCCTAGATTTACAATCCATCAATTAACCAACTCCCACCCTTAATTTACCCAATTAAGGGTACAATAGTCACTTCCCACCCCCTGACAAGGTCTAACACAAAGAGAATGATACGTGGCTGAAGTGGATTGGTTGAAACACGTCATTGGAGCATATTGAGAGCTGTGATTGGTCCAAGAGAGTCAGAAGGGATCTATCAACAGATATTCCAAAAGAGATACCATTTTGATGAGTGTGTAAATACTCATCATTTTTGTCTTATATGAACTGCCAAAACATCCAAAAACACCCAATAATGCATCAAAATACTGAAATTATCTTAAAAATGTGTTTTATATGGTTTGGATGCAAAATGTTTAAAAACAAATGAAAAACGAATAAAGTTTGCACAATTGGCAGTTTCAGTCCCTCAAGTTTCAAAAATTGACAAAACTAGTCCCTGACATTTTAAATGAAAGAAAAGTCAACCCAAAGTTTTTAAAAGTAAAAAACTATCAAATTTAGACTTTGGGTGAAAAGTTTGAGAAAATTACATGTTTGGTCCCTAAAAAATCCAAATTGGCATAAAAGGTCCCTAGAGTTTCAGAAAATGACAGATTTGGTCCCTGGTGGATTATTTTGGATGGAAAAGTCAACATTGGTCCATGGAATTCATAAATTGCCACTTTCAGTCCCTGGGAAAAAGATTTGGAGAAATTACACATTTGATCCCTAAGGTTTCAATTTTGGCAAAAATAGTCCCTGGAAATTTCATTTTGGGAAATTAACAAATATTGGTACTTGGGAATATGAGACTTGGCGATTTTGGTCCTTGTAAATACTTGGGAAAAATACCACAGCCCACCCTCAACTTTAAGCCATTTACAAATTTAGTCCTTGTGGTTTTTATACTTACACTAAATAAACAAACAAACCTAAACCACTCTTTATCCAAATCCAATAACAACTCCAATCCAGTCCAGGCCCAAACCATCCAACCAGCCCAACCCTTGCTTTGACCCCGGTCAACCCAAAACTAAAAACCACCCCGTCCCTTTGGTCAATACCAGTCAAACAACACCCTTCCCACCATTTCCACCTCCACCAATACCACCTGGTATCACCACTCCAACTTGACCACCACACCCTTATCCTTCCCAATCACACATCCCAACATCATTTAATGCTTCCCCCCCCCCCCCCCGGCTACACGTTATCAGACCTCCAATTGCTTAAAAAGTTGCTTTCCCGCCAAACATGGAAACAGAGCTGAGGTGATCTAAAAGTCAAGCAACATGGTGGGATATGACCAGTGGGACCCACACAACCCAATGGATGCTATAAAAAGAGCAAGAGGAGCAGGGGAGAAAGGATATTAGTGTAGTCTTAGTTTAATTTAGTCGTAGGGAGTATAATTTTATTTTAAAGTTGTAATTTCAATTAAATTAAGCTTGTATCAGTTAATCTAGTGTGTTTGAATCTTTAATTCAAGTCAAGTTCAAGTTTTATTGTGTATCTCAGATTATGCAATTTTTCTTTATTTCAAAAATCACAAAAAGGCCAACTGATATTGTGAGTTGTTGTTAAGTTAGTTCATAAGCTTTAAAAAGCTCTGACAAAGCTCATACAAGTTTTAGAACACCTTAATTATCTGTTTAATCATAAAATAGAAAATACCAAAAATAATCAATTGAATAAAAATAAAAAAATAAAAATCAAAGGAAACTGATCAAGAAGCTTGGAGCAAAGGGACTTTTGGATTGCATTGGTTGTAGTGCTCATTGGTGAGCTTAGGCAAGGTACTCAGACCTTGGTTCATTGGTTCTCAGATTGATCACTTGGACTTCACTTTGTAAGCTTGTGCTCAATTTAGTACTTTATTGTGGTAATTTTTTTTTTATTGCTTGTATTTCTGTATCTTTATGTTTAATTGTTATTATTATTTGATAATATATCTTTTAAGTTAGTTGTTGTATTGTAGAAATCACTAGTGCTCATTTGGTCATGTGACAGTCAAATTAGTATCTAGGTGATTTAGTAGTATTGGTTGTTATTGTTGTTGATTTTGAGTTTCTATAAGTTTTCTATATCATAATAAGTGCTTATCTTTCAATCTTATGGTTTAAATCAGTCACTTGTTTCATATTCATAAAAATGAGCCACAATAAGGAGTGTTTGGTTTAGAGGTTTGCAGAATGCTCCAGCATGTTTCAGCAGTCATAGGTGGTAGTAATAAGTCACATTAGGTGTATTTAGGTTGTGCAGACCTTAAAACCAAGAGTTTGTCAAGCCAAAGTAAAAATTCGACCTTTATCCCCCATCATCATTTGACTGTCAAGATTTGGGGTGTGAAACCCCACCATTTCAATACATAAGTAGGTCTTTTAACATAATCTAGCTCACTTATAACTTAACACATCATATTCAGTCAGTTGTTTGAGATCAAACTTCAAAAAAGTCAAGATTTAAGTTTCTATCAAAAGTCAAATGTGTATGCATTCTCAGTTTTTCCAAAAGTTCAAGCAATTAATGTGATTTTTGTGTTATAGATTAGGTCCTAAAACTTGTTTATATGTGTTCTCTACCACCTCATCTTTAGGTTTCCAGGGTTCCTTGATTTTTGTGAATTTAATTGTGGGCCCCACAACCCTCCAAAGAGGGCTGCAGGGCTGAGCAACTGCTCTGTGCAGCAGTACACCACCACACCACCACCACTTTGGTGGTGGTTTGTGGCCACCTCAGTGGGCCCCAAGCTTTGTTTTAGCTTCCAATTTGCTCACAAGCTAGCAGACTAGCTTCTTCAACCAAGCTTAAGACCTTAATCATAGTGGACCCCACCTGGTTGAGCCTTTCATATCTGTCCCATTTTCAGTCAATAAGCAAAGTAACCAAGTGCTTATATCTTCCTTAACAGCTTATTTGTGATCAACATTTGTCATTTCTGGCTTATTATTGTTTGTTTAGCTTATTTGCATCTGCTTTCATCATTGTGGGACCCACACAAGCTCAAGTGAGCTTATTTGCCTACTTGGTCAACCTAAGTCAAACTGATAAGCTAAAGGGGGTGTTCTCAGCTTATTTTTAAGTTGTAAAAATATTGTTTTCACAAAAAGTTTTTATTTTTAGGTATAAAACTAGTTTGTAAAAGAAAAACCAAGAAAAATCAAGTTTTAAAATAAGTGATAGTTTCTATTTAATTTAATTTAATTTTAATTTTCATTTTTAGATTTTAATTAAGTACTTAGTGTTTTTATATTTTTATTAATTACCTTATATAGTTAAGTAATTTTGATAATTTTTTCAGATTTTTATTTTGTCATTTAGTGATAATTAGATTTAATTTTAGTTTTCTTTATTATTAATTAATATTAAGTAATAAATATCATATTTAGTTTTTATAAAGTAAAACTTAGTTTTTATATTTTTCCTAGTTCTAATATAGTATAATAGACTTTTAGAAAATATATTTTGAGATTCTACTGTTCATTTTCTATTTTTCTTATTTTATTTGTTTAAAATAGACTTAAGTTAATTAAAAGGTAAATAATTAGTTGTTTAATCTTAAAACATAATTTTTAGAGTTTTTATAATTTTTTAGGATTCCAGTGATGGTTAAGTAATTTTATAAATTTTATCTTAATTTTCTAAGTTAATTTAGTATTAATATTAATTTAAAGTAGTTTAATTAGTTAAATTAAGTTAAATAGTTTTTAATTAATAACAAAACCACAAAAAGACAAAAATATTTATTTTTATTTTTTTATACTTTCTTCAAGTTCTAATTTAGGCTTAGAAAATATTTTTGTTAATTTTTAGTTTAATTTAAATCATTTGTCATTTTTAGTTTATTTAAATTAGGTTTTAATTTAGATTTTAAATAGTTTAATTAAATAAATAATATTTAAATAGTATTTTAATCATTTTTATAATTTCATTTTCATTTTTAATTTTAAGTTTTAAAAAGTGTCAAAAGCACCCCATGTAGTTTGATAAATACCAAAAACTTACTTTTCCAGTCCGTTACGCGATCTTAAATTGTGAATACGTGCATATATCTGTTATCTGATTTTTGTGAATATTATATCTGTGTACAAATACCATCATAACAGTAGCAATATCAATCCCATATCATCTGGCTACTGTCCTCAGTGCCACTTTCTCATAAACGATTCCAAAAGCACCATTTCAATCTCGCTAGGACTTTAACGACCCGGGAAAACATTACACTATCACCGGAGTATTGATTCTAGGCTGTCTTTGACTTGTTGACCTTGGTCAATAATAATCTGACGGTTCGGGCTCAATCACATTTCTAGAGCCTTCTGAAGACTCCCTCATCTCAGATATAAATAGAGGACCTCACTCACGATTTGGAGGTGTTAGATGTTAGGAGTAGGAGTAGTGTAATGTAGCTTATTTAGTGTAATTTTTAGCTTATTTAGATTTCAGTTGTATTCAGTTCAAATTTTTAATAAAAGTTTACTTTTCAAAGTTTAATTCTTAGAACTTTAATTTTCCAAGCACTTTAATCTACTCAATCTATTTTCAAGCTTACATTTCTGTTCCAATTAATTCATTCAAGTTTTATCATTACTTTAATTGAGTTTTACAGCTGAAATACTGCTTATAATGGTAAATGGTGATATGGTCAACGAAAGTCAAAGGGTGATGATGATGATGATTTCTGGGAATTTGATTGTCTGATCATGGTTATAGGGTATGGTTTGAGCCTATCAAAAGATAGGCTATGTTCAAATGTCACCTCTGTTCAGCTGAGGTTATGATTGTAAGTTCTGCATTTCAATTTCTAGTTACACTATCTGCTTAATTAGTTTAAACCTGAATTACTTGCTTCTCTGTTGATTGATTCTGTTTTAATTCATTAGTTAGTAGCTTAGTTTATGATTGGTGGTAGTACTATAGTCTGCTTAATCTAATTTCATGATTAGTTTAGTAAACTGCCTATTGTAGTCATAATTGAATTATGTTTTCTTGTAGTTGCTTGTTGAATTTGATTGTTTGAATAGCTTTTAAATCAGTTTAGGTTAGTAGTTGGATCATTTGTTTGGTGATTCATTGCCTAAATATGCATATTGTAGTGTATTCTGCACTTTTAGGAGTGTTTGGATCTATGAGAGATTAGATGTAATGGTTGATATTTTGTTATAATATCTGAATATTTAGTCACCTAAGGGCTTTAGTAGTTAGTGTCTGCAGTAATTTTGGTAGGTTATAGTTTAGAAAGTCAAAGTTACTTGTATTGATCCATATCAGTTAACTGTTATTAAGAATAAATGTCATAAGCTCATTTTTAGATGTCTAAGTACATGATTTAGCATAATTTCCTCTCATTTTAGCTTATTAATGCATTTGCATTAAGTTTAGATCAATTGTAGTTCAATAAAGTCAAAATTCATAAAAACTTAAAAAGTCAAACTGTGCATTAGCTTAGTCGTTCACTGCTGCTGATTTAGTGTGGATTTATAGTTTCAATTGGTCGGATTAGATTAAGAATATTAGTTACTTTGCATCTCAGTAGTGTAGAGGTTGTATTGCACCCATAATCTTGTAGATTTGAGTTTTATAGGTACTGCTTATTTGCACTAATAGTTAGGGGTATGGACTGTTTTTCTGATTTGATTTTACTAGGCTGCTAGTATCTTATTGAGCTTGTACTTGAGTTTAATTGTTACATCTAAGTAGTTTAGAGTTTGTTTAAGTACTTTTCATTGTTTCTAGTCTTTAACTTAATTAGTTTCTCATTCTGCTTATTGTTCAGCTTATAGCAAATTGCTTAATTGTTCCATTTAAGTTTTCTGCTTAATATTTTGGTCTTATTTCAGTTTATTTGAGCTTATTTTAGTTAACCGAACTTTATGTAAGGTTTTTGTTTGATTTGGGTGATAAGTGCTTATAAATAAGCACTTATCCAAACTGCTTATTAGGCCATTAAGCACTTCTGCTTATCCTTTTTATTCCAAAATTTTTCTGCAAGCTCAGTATAATATTTTAGAATTTCTGTATTTTTTTCATAATTTTCTGATTTCATTTACTATTTTTCTTAATTTCTCTTCTATTGTAATCATTTTTAAATCACTTTTAAATAACAAAAATCCATAAAAATTCAGAAAAAGTCTTGAAAAATACAAAAATAGTTTTGAAAATTCTTTTATAATATTCTAGATTTTCCAAAATAGTTTTCATAATTTTCCCATTATTTTTCATAATTTCTTTTATTTTTAATTACTTTTATATTCAATAAATAGAAAATAAATTCTAGAAAATAAATAAAAAGTCTAAAAAATATTTTTCTTTTTCTTAAAATTCTTTTTATTAGTTTAAGATTTTTATAAAATTGTTTCAAATTTGTAGGATCATTTTTAGATTAAAAGTCGCGTTTTATTTTGTACGTTACGTTTTATATTCGCGTTTGAATTCCCGTTTTTAAGTTTTTAACGTTTGTACATACTTAGCTTGTAAATTCTTCATATTTCATCATTTCTTATCACAATTTGTATTCCAAAATCATAATTTTCATTTTACCACTTTTCACGACTCGATTTTGCGATTCGATTATTCAAGATTCCATTCTACCTTCGCTGGGAAAACGACCCGGGAAATACTTTCACGAGTATTTCTTCGGAATAATTATATACTACAAAAAGACTTTATCAGCGACCCCCCAACATCATCCAAAACAATTGATTCAGTACCAAGTGATTGGTTAGCAGCCCCACTTACATCATTCCCAGAATCATCAAGTGAAATCGGCTTCACTTTATCATGATTCGACTCATGCGCATGTGCATCAAACACCATTGTCACAGGAACCACGCATTTACCCATCGAATTGTTACCATTTTTATTTTCCATCGAATTACTAGATGAAGTGTTATTTGCAGCTTCATGATCAGCGTCTAACCTCTTCAATCTAGCATCCAATTCATCAATATTAACTTGATCGGCCAAGTTAATTGATGACCCAGCAGCCCTAGTGCTCTTATGAGCACTATTCTTGTTGAAGAAATCTTTTTCCATCTCTCTTTAAACCACAACCAGTCGACACAATCAACACAACCAAGAAGAAAACAACCAGCACCCTTAGTAACCAATTAAATAAAACCCTAACTGAAAAGTTATGGTTTTAACCACAACACGATCAAACACTAACCAGCACCCATCATGAACAGTCCAATAAGATAGGAATCAAATCAAGCAGATCAGGAAACACGATTTTGATCAAAACCAAAAGTAATATAATCGATTCTGAATACCCTAAGACCAATTAGGATATATAAGGTACTAGGAAACCGACTTCAATTAGGATTAGATTAGGATTGTCGAACAAAATCAAAAGCGGTTACAAAAAAACCCTAAAAAAACGATTTCACAAATTCACAGCAAGAACTTGTTTAATTCCACGAATCTGATCAAGAAAGTGATTAGTACTAATACTAATCAATAACCCAAACAGATTTATGAAAGAAAACCAAGGATTTGATTGGAATTGATGAAAAACGATTGGAAGTTTAGAGGGCTAAGCTACGCGAGCCTAACATTGGACTAATGGTGCTGAATTCCATTAACATTATAAACAGGTCTACAGGTAAAGAGAATTTTTTACGGTTGCTAAGGAAAATTCGAGCTTATGGCTCTAATATGCGTTGCCTAACCGATGGTTTATAGTCAGTGAATTCTTTGGTCGTTACAAATATGTATCCACTAGGTCGCTTTGTAGATTGGTAAATGATAGTTGGAGATTGAAATTGTAGTTGTACATGTAATCTACAGTATTTGTTTTAGTTGTAACTATAATTGCAAGTCGGTAGCGCGAGGGTGTGGAAGCACCAGTGCAGCACCACATTAACTTTTTCTTTTTAACTCTGTCTTGCTTGAAAATTTTGCAGCACATTTTTTCTTATCACTAAACAATATTAAACAAGGCACCATTTTGTGTTTGCCAATCGGCGCGTTGCTGGCGCTTGAACAACCAATTTGACAGCAAGACAAAGAAGGTTGCGATTTGCCATTGTTGTTGCTCTGACGTGGACCTTGTTTGCCTCATATTTTGCCGCTCCACACCTCCTACTCTTAGTTATTACCTCTAGCTGCAAGTTGTATCATTATAGTTTATAGAAGTACTATAAAGTGTAAAACAATAATAGAGTTAGACTAAGTATAATAAGGACCATCAAGAAACCGACATTCCCTGTCATCTCATCTTTCTTTCATCAAGACTATTTCGTGACCAACTTGTATAGCAAGAAGACCGACACTACAAAAAACATACCTCCACAAAAATGCATTTTAAATTAAACACTCACAAACGAAAACAACACAAGTCGATCGCTTTTGCAACCAACATATCCATTTCGTCTCCCTATCAGTTGCCGGTAGTAAAAGCCGACGCGTCGCACCCCGACCAACCAAGAGTTGACCGAGTTATTACACTTAGTCTTATAAACGCTATAAGCTTATTCGATTAACGTCTTCTTGCTTCAAGTCAAAATAAACTCAAAAGTGAATATCTTCTAGTCAAATAAGCATGATATCCTAAAACATAAATGCTAAACGATAACACGAAGGTAGCTATAGTTGGCGAAAGAGACGTGTTTGGATCACAATTCATTTTTAAAATTTAAAGGTTGCCCAAATAAGTCACAAAGTGTAAATGAATTATACCCAAACTCATTTATAAACGACTTAAACATCACATGTGGACAATATGAAACATTCAAACAAGTACAAAAAGTTTCAAAAATAACCTTTCATACCAACTCCTAGCAACTTCAGTTGACTTGTTGAAATATTAATACCCTTTTAACAAACTTATGAATCTTCAGGGTTATAAATGTAAAATATTTTTAACTAACATTCTAATATTTCTGGTTTGAGTTGTTTTTGTGTTATTTGTAAGTGCAGGGTGCTAAGTGTAATGTTGAAGGCTATATAAGCATCACATTGTGCTTAGGGTTTCATTCATTCATTCAGCTCTCAAATCTTCCGTTTTACAAGTTTCTCTCATCTTCTCAATATTGTTGGTTTTCTTATAGTTTCTGGGTTGTTATAGTTTAGAGATCATCTTGATCTTGGTTTAAGTTTAGTTTGGTTTATTGTTAAGATCTGGGTTTGGTTTAGAGTGAGAGTTTATGTAAACAGAACCTTATAGAGGGACTGTTAGTTTTCTCTTTGTATTGTAGGCTTGCATCTGTGTTGGGGACAAGTCATCTGTGTATATTGTTTTAATAAAAGAATGATCACCATGGGATGGTTGGTTGGGTGATTAATCAGTGTGTTTAGTTGTTTTGATATCATTTTAACATGGTATCAGAGCTCTAGGTTCTGATTGGTTATTTCTTGGTGGTTTTTTGGTGGATGTTGGTTAGGGTTTGATTGATTCAACGATTTGTGTTGGATTTGGTTGATTCTTGGGTTAATCAGCTGGTTTAGGCTTCAATTTAAGAATTAGGGTTTTTTTCTTGAAACCCTAGTTTTTGGGGGTTTTTGGTTATTGGTTGATTAAGAGTGTTTGGAAGTAGTTTCTTGTTCTTTTTTGACGAAACCCTAATATGATATTTGGGGGTTTTGTTGATCCGGTGGTTCTGTGGTTACTGGGCTTGGTTCTTGGTTTCAATAGCTCTAGACTAAGTGAATCTAGGGTTGTTGGGTTGTCTTCTGCTGCCTGCTTGGCCTTTTATAGCACTGTAAGTATTCTTTCTTCCCTTAAGAGTCCATTATTTTAGTAAGAGTGGGTGCAAACGGGCAGATTAACACCTTGACCTGCCAACTTGATTGGTACGGAAACCTGCTCTGGTATGTCCCAATTCACTCTGCTGGATAACTGGAATTTCTTGGGTGTGTGTTTAGTGTTTAGGTCATTGGAGGATAGGAATAGTTGGGTTTGTTGGAAGCTGAGTTTTGTTGGTGTTGCTGGTTCTGTTAGTTGGTTATTGTTTGGTTTCAGTTTGTTAGGTTGTTATTTCTATTTGTTCTTGTTTACTGTTTCTTGTTTCTTGTGTGCTTATTTTCTTTGCATCATGCCTATTATGATTAGTAGTTTAGATCAGAGTAATCCTCTTCATCTGCATCCTAATGATTCTAATTGTGCTTCTATTGTGACTATTAAGTTGTCTGGTGTAGAAAACTATAGGGTTTGGTCTAGTGCTATGAAATTGGCTATGCAAATTAAAAATAAGATGGGTTTTCTTGATGGTTCTTGTCTTAGGTCTGCTTATGCTGCTAGTCCTCTTTTAGAGGCACAGTGGGATAGGTGTAATGCTGAGGTTTTAAATTGGGTTTTAACTTCTTTGACTCAGGATGTTTATCTTGGACATGTTTTCTCTGATAATGCTTCTGTTGTGTGGAAAGACTTAAAAGATACCTATGATAGAATTGATGGTTCTGTTGTGTTTAATTTGCTTCAAAAGATTAACTGTTTTAAATAAGGTGGTTTACCTGTGTCTGAGTATTATCATAAGTTGAATTCTCTTTGGAGAGAATTTGATATATTGACTAAACAGCCTGATTGTACTTATGAGGCTAGGCAAGAGTTAATTGATCATGGTAAATTGTTGAAACTGATTCAGTTTCTTATGGGTCTTGATGATGTTTATCAACCCATAAGAAGCACCATCTTAACCAGGGAAGTTCTTCCTGAGGTTAAAGATGCCTTTGTGATTATATCTAGGGAAGAATCCCATATAGGGATTCCTACCACTTCTGTGAAAACTAAGAAGGCTCAGGTGTCTGCTTTTGTTTCTAAAACTAATGATAATAAGAATGCTAATTGGAAAAGGAATTCTGGTACTTAGAATAATAATAATAATTCTAGAAACAGTGATAGGGGAAATTATGATAGTCTTTTGTGTACTAATTGTGGTTTAAAAGGACATACTGTTAATAGATGTTTTGAGATCATTGGTTATCCTCCAGGTTTTAAAAAGAATCCAAATTTTAAACCTTTTTCAAATAAAATCAATGATCCAAAAAGTGCTAATGTGGTTAATCATGGTATAAACACTAGTACTGGTACTTTGTCTTTCACCAATGAACAGGTCATGATGTTAATGAATCTTTTGAATGAGAAACCTAGCACTGCTCATGCCAATATAGCAGGTAGTTCTTGTTCTTTCTTTAACTGTAGTGTTTTCTTCAATCAAAATTTCTGTCAATTTTTCTGTGCTAATGTTAAGTTTAATGGTGTGAATTATCATTTGGGATGGATTATAGATTCTGGTGCTAATCAACATTTAACTAATAGTTCTAAGAATATGTTCAATCTTGTTGATATCTCTGAATTAAAGCTTATTGTTGGTCATCCCAATGGTACTTTAGCTAATATTACACATGTTGGCAATCTGAGACTTAATAAGGATGTGGTTTTGTTTGATGTTCTTGTGGTTCCTGAGTATTGTGTTAGTTTGTTATCTGTTAACAAGTTAATTAAAGATAGTAAACTCAGTGTTGGTTTTGATGAAACTACTTGCTATATTCAGGATTTGAACAAGCAGATAGTGCTGGGGACTGGTAGTGAATTTGGTGGTCTTCATTTGTTTAATGAAAATTGTACCATGTCTGCTTGTGTGTCCAAAAGTGAGTTTTTTGTTTGTTTTGTTTCTAAAGAAGTTTGGCACAATAGGCTTGGCCACCCTGCCAATCAGGTTTTAAAATTGCTTAAAAATTCCCTTAAACTTACTAATGTTGATCATAATGGTCCTTGTGATGTTTATCACAAGGCCAAACAAACCAGAGATTCTTTTTCATAAAGTGAACATAAATATAAAGTTTTTGGTGAATTAATACATCTTGATGTTTGGGTTTAGTGAGTGCTTATTTACTCACTTTTATAAGACCAAAACCGGACTCAAAAGACCAAAAACTAATAGAATTATGCCAAATTTGTAGTGTTTTTGCATTTTTGAATATGCAGGTACGGATATTGTGAAAAGGACAAAAGAAATGCAAAAAACGACAAAACAAGCACGGGATTTGGAAAGAGTAGCAAAAGCCGAAGCCGGGGAAGAAATTATGGTCAAAAAGTCAAAGTTAACCCTTGGAGAATCAAAGTTATCATAATTTGTCCTTAAAAGATACTTTGGAATTCAGGTAAAATCAGCCCTTGATTTTCATGATATTACACCATTGGTCCTTGGAATTCATAATACAAAAATCTAAAAAAAAACACTACAAGTCTAAATCTGCCAAGTCCATTATACCACAAACCCAGTCCACCATTTAATATCAAAAGCCCACTCCACAAAAGTTCAAGCCCAACCATCAAACCAAAACCCGAGCCCATCCTTACCCTCCGGTCAACACCCACCCAATATTACTCAAATAAAATTATAATATTAACCCCGCCCCCCAAATTCACCCCCTTTACCCAGAAATTACTATTCATCCAACAGTAAACAAGAACCCTAGTTACCCAATCTCAAATTAACCACAATTAAGGGTACGCATGTAAAATCATGTACGTTTCTAGAAGGTCAGGGGTGGTCAGAGTTTGTCAGAGTATCTAAGAAGCACAATCAAGCTACGTGGCATTCTCCTATTTGTTCAAACGCGTCATCAGATCTAATCCAAGGGTAGTAATGATGTGGGATATGATTGGAAGTAATCCAAGGGTGCTCAGAGGCTGTAAACAAACACAATTCACACGGATTGCCAAGCTGGCAATCCGTGGCTCTCTCTTCTCACTTGTATTATAAATAGGATGTAGATTAGTTGTTTAGGTGTGGAGTTTGGAATAGCCAAACTCTGCCAAAATCTCTTTAGAATTGTAGTTTCTTTTAAATTCAGTTGTAAAAGTTATGTTTTTAATGAAATTCAGTTTAATAGTTTAATCATTGTTTTCTTATTGCATACTGCTTATTTGCTCAGCTTGTTACCTTTTCAGTATTCAGCTTATTTTAGTTTACTAAATACTTCATTTAAGTTTTCATTTCTAATTCAGTTTTCAATATAACTCAAGTGTTTTGGAAAATCAGAAAAGAAGAAAATTAAGTTTTGATTCAGTTTTCAATTAAGCTGAATTTTTGTTTGTCACTACTTATGTTGGTTTTGTAAGTTTTATAAGTAAGAATTAGTGAGTTGAATTTCAGATTTACGCTTGTTTATTTGTGGTCAACAATAGTCAACAGATCTGATTTGTGGTTAATTTTGGAGAATTGGACAAGTTTGAGTGAGCAATGGAAGCACTCAGCCTGTCAAAAGACAGGCAAGCATAGTGAACACCTCTCTTTTGAGCTGAGGTGATTTGAATTTGTAAGTTCCTTTTCATTCTTTCTCATTTAAGGCATAATTAGTGAATCTATGTTTCTGCTGATTTCTGATGGTTTTGTTTGTTGATTTTACTTTTAATAGTGTTAGTATTACTGATTTGATCATTGTTATGGTAGCTTTTAGTTTGTAGCATCAATTTTTAGTGTAACTGTGTAGGATAGGGGGTGTTTGGATGCAACAGATTCTGTAGGATGTTGTTGTTTGATCACTAAGTTTTTGGTTCTCATAAGCTCATTTAGGTTTATAATCATCAATTTGATAACAAAAACAGTAGGTTATTAAATGAAAAGTCAAAATGAAGTGTCGATTCAATTTTCTGTTAGCATAGGTTGAATTCAGTTAGTATAATTGTAGAATTAGTTGTATAATTGATCATAGAAGCTTATTTCAGCTTAATCTTAGCTTAATACAACATATAAAAGCAGAATTCAGCTGAGTAAATTAGAATTAGTCAAACTTTACTTGCATAACAAATAGTCAACACTAGTGTTACTCAGTTCTTGTCTGATTTTTGATTGCACTTGTAGGACTCATTTTTAGTTGAAAATAACTTTGGCTTGTTGATTTAAGTTTTTTAGTAGCTAGTATAACATAATCAAAAATTAAATCTAGGTTTAGAGCTTTTTAGCGTATTGAAATAGGAGTTGGAAGTTGGTTGTTTGAGCACATTATTCCCCTGCACCTCAGTTTTAGGCTCTCTTTCATGACATCATTTAGGGTAGTTGTAGGTAGTATTAGAACTAGTTTTTTGATTTGTAGCTTCTCAGCATGGTAGTCTCACAATTGCCCCCATAATCTTGCAGTACTTAGCTTATTAGGATTGCTTTTTGTGACTGCTTATTAGGTGGTTTAACATTGATTTCTGTTTTGAGCTTTTGGACTGCTAGTGCCATTTCTTGCTTAAACTTGAGCTTATTTGTACTTTCTGAGTTCATTTGAAGTAGTTCTAGTATTGTGTATGATCACTTTGTTCCTGGCTTATTCTGTCATTCATTTGCTCATTTCTTAGCTTGCTTAATAACTGCTTATTGCTTGCTATTGGTGTTTCTGTGTTTCATTTGATCATTTTTTAGCTTATTTGAGTTTAATATAGCATAATTCATCTGTGGTAACAGTTTGGTAAAGTTTTGTGGCAAGTGCTTATAAATAAGCACTTGCCATAAGCTGTTTAGCTCTAAATAAGCACTTCTGTATAGCTTTTTCATTCCATAATTTTTCTGTAAGTTCATTATAATATTTTAGATTTTCCAGAATTTTTTCATATTTTTCCGAGTTGATTTGATATTTTTCTTAATTTTTTTTCTATTATAATCATTTTTAAATCCTTTTTATTATACAAAAATCAATAAAAAAATCAGAAAAAACTTTAAAAAATACAAAAATATTTTAGGAAATTCTTTTATAATATTTTAGATTTTTTAGAAATTAATTTTCATTTTTCCATTTTGTTTTTCTAATTTCTACTATTTTTAATTCATTTAAAAATACAAAAATCAAAATAAATTCATAGAAAATAAAAGAAAAGTAAAAAAAAAAAATTCTTTTTCTGGAAATTCTTTTTAATAGTTTAAGATTTTTAGAAACTTGTTTCACATTTGTAGGATCATTTTTAGTATAAAAGTCACGTTTTATTTCGTACGTTACGTTTAAATATTACGTTTGCATTTCCGTTTTCACGTTTTTAACATTTCTACATACATAGCTTGTATATTCTGCTTATTTTACTATTTCTTATCATAATTTGAATTCTAAAATCATATTTTTCACGACACGATTTCGCGATTCGATAATTCAAGTCTCCATTCTACCTTCGTTGGGAAAACGACCCGGGAAATACTTTCACCGGTATTTCTTCGGAATAATTATATGCTATGAAAAGACTTTATCAAAATGGCGCCACTGCCGGGGAAGGTGGACGCGAGTTTTGAATATTCGTTTTGAAAAATTGTGTTTTGATAAGCGGTCCTCTAACTTGTATATATTTTCTATAAAAAAAATAAAATATATAAAAAATTGAAAAATCAAAAACAAAAATTATCTTCTTATCCTCTAAAATTTGATTCTTTTTCTCAAACCTTCTTACGTTTAATTCTTATGGATACGTTTTGTTCCAATTGTGGAGAACCGTTCTTCGGAGGGTTGTGTGTGTGGTGTACGTGCGACGAATGTGGAGATAATATTCGTGATGGCGTATGTTTGAATTGTAATTCTCACACGTGTGATCAAAATTCGTTCAACAATCCGTCAAATATTCCTGATTTCTATACACCACCACCACCTTCGTTTAATTGTTATATTTGTGGAAACCCGTCCGAAGAAGGAATGTCATGTGGGCGATGTTTTTGTAACGAATGTGGATACATAAAGTGTATGTGCTATACTCCGAGTGCTCACACGTCCTATGCTTGTGATACGAGTTTTGATAATTCTCCTCAAAATGATTTTAATCATCTTTATCAAAACTCTTATGAGCAAGTACCGTTTTTCAATGATAATTCGTTTTAAAATACATCGAGTTTTGAAAATAGTGGGGAATCGTTTGAAAATTCTTATCATGAACCTAATTCTTGTTACGATTCTAATGGTTTTTACCAACTCCCACAAACTTCCAATTTTAATAATGATATTTTGGAAATCAAATCAATGATCGATAAGTTGAAAGAGATGGTGACTAGTCGTATGACATCTACTCCCGAGCCTTATGAGAGATCGATGGATGAACCACTTACCGAAGAAAGAAAATTCCAGTTTTGTGAGTGTTGTTTGTACGATGATTCCACGATTACGATCAATCTTAATCCTCAAAATGATTCTATCTCTCCTACCGTAGAACCCGAAGACTCTCTAACAATGGGGGATGGGCATCTTGACACTATTTCGGCAACGGAATCAGACGAATTCAATAAGTCTAGTGTTGAGAACCTCGTCCCAATCCCAAGTGAGTCCGAGGAGATTTCTAACAATGATTCTGAACTTGTTGAAAATAATCGTTTTGATGATCAAGTTGATACGAATGATATACCGTTTGATGATAATCGTGATGAGTTATTCTCCGATTCTGATAACGACGATTCTATATCTTGTGGAGAAATTGATTATGTTGATGAAGAACCTCCTGAGTTCATAAGCTTTGAAGATGATAATGATGAAGATGTTGATACGGAAATACAAGATGAAGCTTTACGTGAAACATTATTAAATGTCAATCTTCTTATCTCTCGTATTGAGGCATTGAATGATCCTCTTACTTCTTCTCCTATCCCCGTTATGGATAGTGATTCTTTACCCGAGCTTGAGATTTTTCGATTTGAAGAGACGAGTAGTGGCAGTCCCACTATTCATGCTGATATCTCTCTTCCGGATTATGAGTGTAAATAATCCGTCACGTGACTCTCTTTTAGAGGATGTCGATATATTTCTTGCTGCGGATGACTCGATACCACCGGGTATTGAGAATGACGAGAATGACATTTCTTCCGATTTGCTTTCTTCTCGTCCACCTGCGAAACCACCCGATGAAGAATTTGAATCCAGTACAAATGAAGATATTTTTAGAATGGTGGACGAGGTTTCTGAGCTCGAATTTGCTTTTACCATCCGGGTGTTTAAACCATTCTATACTTATACCATCATTTCTTCTTTCCACTCCACCGGGAGTGAGGACACCGTATTTGACCCTAGCATCTTTATCTTTTGTGCCAAGTGGCCGTTTTCTCTGCTTTCCCCAAGGACGAATTAATTTGGGGATCGAGTCAAGCTCATGTGACTCGGTGAACAAAAACAAGCGCTTCGTGGGAGGCACCCCATGCTTATCATTCATCTTCTTAAATTTCTATTTTCTTTCTAATGTGACGTGAGGAGGGCTACCTCTTCCATTCTTGTGTTTCGTGGTCGTTTGTGAATGTCCAGGATTTGCCCGAATAGTGAAGACTCTCGTGCTCGTTGTTTTGTCTTTACTTCACTCGAGTTTCATCATTCGTTGGAAATCCAAATATATCCTAATCTTTTCGACTAACATTTATCTTTTGGCATAATTAATAAACGGCCTTAGATTTGTTAGGATACCCTTACCTTTTAAACATTGAGGACAATGTTTCGTTTTAGTCTGGGGGGGTGATCATTCGATCTGATTTTTGCCTTGCACTTTGTCGTGAACTCTTGCAACTCCGTTTTTCCACCAAAAAATTGAAAAAATGAGAAAATTTCAAAAATTTTGAAGAAAAAATCAATGAAAAAGTAAAAAAAAAAAAATGAGAAAAAGTTGAAAAGTTGTGCAATAATATAATAAAGTTTGAATAAATGTTTTGACACCTTATTGACTTTCTTGTTGGCGAGAGTAGGAATAAATATTTTGACTTGACCGGGCGTGTTGAGCCCTAGCTTGTTCCCTTAACCAATGATGATCACATAAGCTTGTGCTAGTTTTGTACACAAGGAGCTATAAAATGCGAATTCTTTCTTAAGAATCTGCAAGTTCCCGTACTTGACTTTATACATGCGCAGCTTAAAAGCTTTCGCTAGTCTTTTACATAAGGAGCTAGAAAACGCGAATTCTTCTTCTAGAATTTGCAATTTTCCGTATCTGACTTTATATATGCGTAGCTGATTATCGGCTAAGTATTCGCGGGTTTCATTATTTGGAATCTTAAATTGCGAAGAGCGAGAAATGATAGAGTTTATTTAGAAGTTAGATGCTAAACGTGGAGTAGTGGTTCTTTTTAGAGCTCATGAGAGGTACTTGTGGCTTTTTACTCCCATCAGAAACGTCACCCATATATAATAGATGTTCTAGGTTAATTAGTGGTATTTCGGTTTGATAATATTTAGTTCTTTGTTTTCTTAAGAGAATTTTTGCTTTAAAAGTTGGGTACATATCAAGGAACATCAAAAATAAGAGCAAAAAGTGAAAAAATCAAAAGTCAAAAGTTGATTATCTATGTGGTTTTAGAGCTACCCGATAAGCTTTCATTGATGTATTGAGAAAAAAAGTGAAGAAAGAAAAAAAAATGAAAAGTATGAAAAATATGAGAAAAAAGTGAAAAATGAGAAAAGTGAAAGTTGAAAGTTGTATCAAATAAGAGCTTGTATGTAAATAAGTTGTTGGCGCGTGAGGTGCATGTGATAAGTGATTAGTAATCAGTCACATGAGATGCACGTGATCGTACTCCGCAACTTATATCTTTGATATTGTATGTACCCCAAATTCCTTGATGTGGACCGAATTTCTATTGCAGTGGTTCTTAAGAGAAAATGAATAACTACTTATTGTTTAAACTTAGGTGTCACTATCGGACTAAAAATTATTGAAACGAGAAAATATGAAGCAATTCATTTCTCAACAAAATAAAATATTGAGATACAAAACCTAGGAATAGGAGTAAGGAGTTTCCACAAGTAACTGTTATGAGTAGTGTTAGCATCTAACTTGTAGATAAGCTGTGATCTCGTTTGTACGCTTAGTTTGGGGACTTGTGAAAAATCAAGGATGACGATTTTTATCCGTACGGTCACTTTTTTATGAAAAGTGTTTCTACTCGTTGACCCTAAAAATTATTGCAAAATAATGAAAGTTCAACAAACTGTCACAAGTGTGAAGTATGGAAAAATACAAAAATAGAAAGTGTAAGTGGAATAAAGGAATAAAGGAAAATTTTGGATAACGGAGCGTTTTCGGGAATAAATGATTTTGTAATTTCTTTTGAACCTCCTTGCTACTTTTCAAAGTTAGTAAAAAGAGTTTTGAAATTATTTATCCCAAAAGCGTGAATTGATCACATTGCGTGAGGACACGACAATACTTTAGTCGGGGGGATTTTGGTGAGTGGTTATTCACTCACTTTTATAAGACCAAAACCGGACTCAAAAGACCAAAAACTAATCGAATTATGCCAAATTTGTAGTGTTTTTGCGTTTTTGAATATGCAGGTACGGATATTGTGAAAAGGACAAAAGAAATGCAAAAAACGACAAAACAAGCACGGGATTTGGAAAGAGTAGCAAAAGCCGAAGCCGGGGAAGAAATTATGGTCAAAAAGTCAAAGTTAACCCTTGGAGAATCAAAGTTATCATAATTTGTCCTTAAAAGATACTTTGGAATTCAGGCAAAATCAGCCCTTGATTTTCATGATATTACACCATTGGTCCTTGGAATTCATAATACAAAAATCTAAAAAAAAAACACTACAAGTCTAAATCTGCCAAGTCCATTATACCACAAACCCAGTCCACCATTTAATATCAAAAGCCCACTCCACAAAAGTTCAAGCCCAACCATCAAACCAAAACCCGAGCCCATCCTTACCCTCCGGTCAAAACCCACCCAATATTAGTCAAACAAAATTATAATATTAACCCCGCCCCCCAAATTCACCCCCTTTACCCAGAAATTACTATTCATCCAACAGTAAACAAGAACCCTAGTTACCCAATCTCAAATTAACCACAATTAAGGGTACGGATGTAAAATCATGTACGTTTCTAGAAGGTCAGGGGTGGTCAGAGTTTGTCAGAGTATCTAAGAAGCACAATCAAGCTACGTGGCATTCTCCTATTTGTTCAAACGCGTCATCAGATCTAATCCAAGGGTAGTAATGATGTGGGATATGATTGGAAGTAATCCAAGGGTGCTCAGAGGCTGTAAACAAACACAATTCACACGGATTGCCAAGCTGGCAATCCGTGGCTCTTTCTTCTCACTTGTATTATAAATAGGATGTAGATTAGTTGTTTAGGTGTGGAGTTTGGAATAGCCAAACTCTGCCAAAATCTCTTTAGAATTGTAGTTTCTTTTAAATTCAGTTGTAAAAGTTATGTTTTTAATGAAATTCAGTTTAATAGTTTAATCATTGTTTTCTTATTGCATACTGCTTATTTGCTCAGCTTGTTACCTTTTCAGTATTCAGCTTATTTTAGTTTACTAAATACTTCATTTAAGTTTTCATTTCTAATTCAGTCTTCAATATAACTCAAGTGTTTTGGAAAATCAGAAAAGAAGAAAATTAAGTTTTGATTCAGTTTTCAATTAAGCTGAATTTTTGTTTGTCACTGCTTATGTTGGTTTTGTAAGTTTTATAAGTAAGAATTAGTGAGTTGAATTTCAGATTTACGCTTGTTTATTTGTGGTCAACAATAGTCAACATATCTGATTTGTGGTTAATTTTGGAGAATTAGACAAGTTTGAGTGAGCAATGGAAGCACTCAGCCTGTCAAAAGACAGGCAAGCATAGTGAACACCTCTCTTTTGAGCTGAGGTGATTTGAATTTGTAAGTTCCCTTTCATTCTTTCTCATTTAAGGCATAATTAGTGAATCTATGTTTCTGCTGATTTCTGATGGTTTTGTTTGTTGATTTTACTTTTAATAGTGTTAGTATTACTGATTTGATCATTGTTATGGTAGCTTTTAGTTTGTAGCATCAATTTTTAGTGTAACTGTGTAGGATAGGGGGTGTTTGGATGCAACAGATTCTGTAGGATGTTGTTGTTTGATCACTAAGTTTTTGGTTCTCATAAGCTCATTTAGGTTTATAATCATCAATTTGATAACAAAAACAGTAGGTTATTAAATGAAAAGTCAAAATGAAGTGTCGATTCAATTTTCTGTTAGCATAGGTTGAATTCAGTTAGTATAATTGTAGAATTAGTTGTATAATTGATCATAGAAGCTTATTTCAGCTTAATCTTAGCTTAATACAACATATAAAAGCAGAATTCAGCTGAGTAAATTAGAATTAGTCAAACTTTACTTGCATAACAAATAGTCAACACTAGTGTTACTCAGTTCTTGTCTGATTTTTTATTGCACTTGTAGGACTCATTTTTAGTTGGAAATAACTTTGGCTTGTTGATTTAAGTTTTTTAGTAGCTAGTATAACATAATCAAAAATTAAATCTAGGTTTAGAGCTTTTTAGCGTATTGAAATAGGAGTTGGAAGTTGGTTGTTTGAGCACATTATTCCCCTGCACCTCAGTTTTAGGCTCTCTTTCATAACATCATTTAGGGTAGTTGTAGGTAGTATTAGAACTAGTTTTTTTATTTGTAGCTTCTCAGCATGGTAGTCTCACAATTGCCCCCATAATCTTGCAGTACTTAGCTTATTAGGATTGCTTTTTGTGACTGCTTATTAGGTGGTTTAACATTGATTTTTGTTTTGAGCTTTTGGACTGCTAGTGCCATTTCTTGCTTAAACTTGAGCTTATTTGTACTTTCTGAGTTCATTTGAAGTAGTTCTAGTATTGTGTATGATCACTTTGTTCCTGGCTTATTCTGTCATTCATTTGCTCATTTCTTAGCTTGCTTAATAACTGCTTATTGCTTGCTATTGGTGTTTTTGTGTTTCATTTGATCATTTTTTAGCTTATTTGAGTTTAATATAGCATAATTCATCTTTGGTAACAGTTTGGTAAAGTTTTGTGGCAAGTGCTTATAAATAAGCACTTGCCATAAGCTGTTTAGCTCTAAATAAGCACTTCTGTATAGCTTTTTCATTCCATAATTTTTCTGCAAGTTCATTATAATATTTTAGATTTTCCAGAATTTTTTCATATTTTTCCGAGTTGATTTGATATTTTTCTTAATTTTTCTTCTATTATAATCATTTTTAAATGCTTTTTATTATACAAAAATCAATAAAAAAATCAGAAAAAGCTTTAAAAAATATAAAAATATTTTAGGAAATTCTTTTATAATATTTTAGATTTTTCAGAAATTAATTTTCATTTTTCCATTTTGTTTTTCTAATTTCTACTATTTTTAATTCATTTAAAAATACAAAAATCAAAATAAATTCATAGAAAAAAAAAAATATTTTTCTGGAAATTCTTTTTAATAGTTTAAGATTTTTAGAAACTTGTTTCACATTTGTAGGATCATTTTTAGTATAAAAGTCACGTTTTATTTCGTACGTTACGTTTAAATATTACGTTTGCATTTTCGTTTTCACGTTTTTAACATTTGTACATACATAGCTTGTATATTCTGCTTATTTTACTATTTCTTATCATAATTTGAATTCCAAAATCATATTTTTCACTTTACCGCTTTTCACGACACGATTTCGCGATTCGATAATTCAAGTCTCCATTCTACCTTCGTTGGGAAAACGACCCGGGAAATACTTTCACCGGTATTTCTTCGGAATAATTATATACTACGAAAAGACTTTATCAGGGGACCTTATAAGGTGATTAACAGGGAAGGTTATAGATATTTCTTAACTGTGGTTGATGATTATAGTAGGTCTGTTTGGGTATAATTGCTTAAGAGGAATGACGAAGTTTTTGACATGTTTGTCAGGTTTTATAATATGGTTTTAACTCAGTTTGATAAAAAGGTTAAGATCATAAGGTCTGATAATGGTACTGAATTTATAAATAACAAAATAAATGATTTTGTTAATACTATGGGAATTATTCATCAAACTTCTGTAGCATATACCCCTCAGCAAAATGGTATCGCTGAGAGGAAACATAGACATCTGCTTAATGTTGCTAGAAGTCTTATGTTTCAAGGGGGGATTCCTCTTGTGTTTTGGTCTGAATGTATCTTAACTGCTACTTATTTGATTAACAAGTTACCTTCCTCTGTTCTAAATGGAAAATCTCCTTTTTATATGGTATATGGTAGAGAACCTAGTCTTGTTTATCTTAGGAGTTTTGGTTGCTTGTGTTTTGCCACCATTTTAAAAGATACTGATAAATTCTCCGAGAAATGTGTTTTAGTTGGTTATGCAAGTGGTAAAAAAGCTCATAAGTTGTTAAGTCTTGAAAATAGGTCTATTTTGTACTCAAGAGATGTCAAATTTTATGAAGCTGTGTTTCCTTTTAAAATGAGTCAAAATAGTTCTTCTATTTCTGAAGATAATTCTGATGTGACAAATTTATACTTTTTTGATTCTTTTGAGTCTGAAATAGCAACCAAAACTTCAACTCCCAATGATGAAGATTCAAATAGTTTTATGCCCCATCCTGAAAATACATCTGTTTTTGGTAAAGAGGGCAGTGTGCATCAATCAGGGTCTGATGGTAATTCAAATAAATCTGGCAGTGAAGAACATATACCACAACCAGATTTTGGAGTTACCCATCCTGAACATGATGAACAACACACTGCAACTCCCTTAGATGATCAAAATCATTCTAAGGGAAACACTTTTCAAAATCAAAATGAGGTTCCTGTTTTTCAAAATATCCCCATTCATTCTGAGGAAGGTAGTAGTAGGAGATCTAGTAGAGTTACTAAGTTACCTGTTAAATTAAATGAATATGTGCTTGATAATAAATTGAAATATGGTTTACATAAGTATGCTAATCATGTTGTGCTTACTATTGAGAATTATTGTTTTGTTTCTAATATGAACAAGTCTTCTGAACCTACATCTTTTGAAGAAGCTTCAAAAAACATTAATTGGCTTAATGCTATGACTGAGGAAATGAAAGCTCTATATGAAAATGATACTTGGGAAGTAATTGAGCTTCCTGATGGCATGAAAGCTATAGGCTGCAAAATGGGTTTTTAAAATCAAATACCAATCTTCAGGAGAGGTTGAAAGATATAAGGCTAGGTTAGTAGCCAAAGGTTATGGTCAAAAAGAGGGTGTTGATTATGAGGAAACTTTCAGTCCAGTTGTAAAAATGGGTACTGTCATATGTCTAATTAGTTTAGCAGTACAAATGGATTGGAAAAATTTTCAAATGGATATTAATAATGCCTTTCTTTATGGTGATTTAAATAAAGAGGTTTATATGTTACCTCTTCCGGGTTTCTTCAATGAAGGAGATAAAAAAGTTTGTTTGTTGAAAAAGTCTTTGTGTGGCTTGAAACAAGCTCTGAGACAGTGGAATCATAAGCCTTGTTTGAAGCAGGTTTTGAACAGTCTAAAAATGATCACTCATTATTCATTAAAACTAAAGATAATACAGTTTTATTTTTGCTAGTATATGTTGATGATTTACTCATCACATGTAATAGTGAATATGAAATTGAAAGTTTTAAAGTTTTCTTGAAAAATAAGTTTAAAATCACAGATTTGGGTGAGCTAAAGTATTTTCTTGGTATTGAGGTATTGAAAAGTAAAAATGGTTTATGCTTAAATCATAGGAAATACTATCTTGAGCTTTTACATGAGTTTGGATTGTTAGCATGTAAACCTGTTATGACTCCCTTACCTGAAAATATTGTTTTAGCTCACAAAGAAATTGATGATGATAAATATTTGAAGAATATTACCAATTATCAAAAACTTGTGAGGAAGTTGATTTACTTAACTATGACTAGGCCTGATATAGCTTATGTTGTTCATTGCTTAAGTCAACATATGCATGCTCCTCTACAATCTCATCTTAATATTGGTTTAAGAGTGCTTAAGTACTTGAAGTTAGCACCTGGTAGTGGTATTAACTTTGGCAATAGTCAAAGTGGTTTTAAAGTTGTTGCTTACTGTGATTAAGACTGGGCTAAATGTCCTATTACTAGAAGGTCTGTTTCTGGTTATTGTGTTTTTGTTAATGGCAATTTGGTTTCATGGAAAAGCAAGAAGCAGGCTACATTGTCCCAGTCTTCTGCTGAAGCAGAATACAGGGCAATGGCCTCTGCAACTTGTGAAGTTATGTGGATTATTAAGATTCTAAAAGATCTTGGTATTTCCAAAGATTTTTTTTCCAGTTGAGTTATATTGCGATAATAAAGCTGCTATTCAGATTGCAGCTAACCCAATGATGCATGAGAAAACAAAACATTTTGATATTGATGTACATTTGGTAAGAGAAAAGGTTTCAAGTGGCTTGATCAAAATTGTCAAAGTTGATTCTAAAGATCAAATTGCTGATGTTTTGACTAGGGCTCTTGGATTTGTGCAACACAGTGTGATGGTTAGAAAATTGGGCATTGTTAATCTGTTTGCAGGTTCATCAGTTTGAGAGGGGGTGTTGAAATATTAATATCCTTTTAACAAACTTATGAACCTTCAAGGTTATAAATGTAAAATATTTTTAACTAACATTCTAATATTTCAGGTTTGAGTTGTTTTTGTGTTATTTGTAAGTGCAGGGTGCTAAGTGTAATGTTGAAGGCTATATAAGCATCACATTCTGCTTAGGGTTTCATTCATTTAGCTCTCAAATCTGCCGTTTTACAAGTTTCTCTCATCTTCTCAATATTGTTGGTTTTATTATAGTTTCTGGGTTGTTATAGTTTAGAGATCATCTTGATCTTGGTTTAAGTTTAGTTTGGTTTATTGTTAAGATCTGGGTTTGGTTTAGAGTGTGAGTTTATGTAAACAGAACCTTATAGAGGGACTGTTAGTTTTCTCTTTGTATTGTAGGCTTGCGTCCGTGTTGAGGACAAGTCATCTGTGTATATTGTTTTAATAAAAGAATGATCACCATGGGGTGCTTGGTTGGGTGATCAATCAGTGTGATTAGTTGTTTTGATATCATTTTAACATGACTTTTTTGTATCATTTCATTATCATATTTAATATTTACCCGACACAACAAAACACTCGCAGGAACATTCAAGTGCAGGTTCATCTCGATCCAATGTTAATATCCATCTTCATGTTCTACAACTTCAACTAGTAAAAAGAGTTTTAGTATTTTATCAAAAATGGACAATAACAAAAAATCGTTACCATCATCAACACCATATTTACGTCCAACAATCTCTATACCAACGAGTTCATCGGTCGATAACTTGTTTACTGCACCGGGGGAGACTCCGGGACCGATGACTTTGATATCAAACTTTTTTTCTGATAATGATGTGGGGCCGGATACTCGTACTTTCTCTCAGCTTTTGGCTGGATTAAGTCCAGCTGCCTTGCTTGAATCACCAGCTCAGGTACTTGATAACTCAAAGTTTTCATTTAGCCTCTTAGAGTAACTGCTTTAAATTGGTTTTATGTGTTAAATGTGATATCGTGAAGAAATGATGATTTTGAGTTTACAAGTTATTGATAACGCAACGACGTTAAGATGTTTAACTAACATATGATTGTTGATTTTTTAAGTAGAAGATAAGTAGTTTAACTTGTGATTGTATATATAAAGCACAAGGGGTACGTTTTAAGTGTTTGTATAAAATGTGTATGTGCTTATTAAAGAGCAAGTAAACATTTAAAAACAAGTTTGTTTGTTGCAGGCTTATTTGTTAAGGAAGATTAGTTTCAGATAAGCAATCTCAAACACCATTGATATCCACTTGAGATTTTTCTACAAAAATAGAAACCTAGAGGCGACTCACTCTTTTTCTTGTTGATAAGGATCGCTTGGAATGTCCCACCAGCAAGCACTAGCTCATGCTACAGCACAGGCTGCACAACTGCTGCCTATACCAACCACACACCACCATGTTCCACCAACAATGCCAGACCATAATGTCACAATGATGGCACCCGAGTTATCCAAATGACCAAATCTAATAGCCACTCCCATCCACCCTTAGTAGCAGCTGGTAAGCCAGCTGAGGACGGATACAATTGGAGAAAATACGGGCAAAAGCAAGTGAAGGGAAGTGAATACACTCGAAGTTATTACAAATGCACACATCAAAATTATCCAGTTAAGAAAAAGGTTGAGCGGGGTGATGGTCAAATAACCGAGATTATCTACAAAAGGAAGCATAACCACCAACCACCTCGAACTGTTGGAAAAATTAATGATACTGAACCCCTCAACGATCAAACTAGTGATTTTAACTATTTGAGGGGAAATTCATTGATAAAAAAGGATCAAGAATCTTCCCATGAAATGTCGGGATCATGGGACAACGATGATGTTGCCAAACATCAAGCAAAAAAGAGGTACTTTTATCGAATCACAAATGATATAGAATTTTTACCAAATGTTTACAACGATTGTTAGTTTGCAACTAAAACACAACTATACATATTACGGATCAAAAGTTACTAACTCTTTTATTATGGTACTAAGGTTGACATTATTCGACATGTATGGTGTAGAAACATAGAGGCCAAGGGGTTTGATCCAGTTTCATCCCATCGAACACTTCCAGATTCTCGGATCATCGTTCAAGCAACCAGCCAAATTGATCTTCTAGACGACGGCTATAAATGGCGCAAATATGGGCAAAAAGCAGTTAAAGGAAATTCTCATCCAGGGCAGGATTTTTTTGCCTTCTATCAACTATGACAATACACTTTTTTGAGCCATTTTACCCTTGCAAATGTTTGAGTAAAATCATTATCATTTGCCTTATTTTGCTATGCATTCTCGTTGAAGATCTGGAATAACTCATGCAAAAATTTGAATGTCACAATACTTTTACAGGAGTTATTACAAGTGCACGATCAAAGGTTGCAATGTTCGAAAACATGTTGAGAGACCTTCAAGCGACCCAAAATCCGTCATAACCACATATGAAGGTAAACACAACCATCAAGCGCTTGTGTCAAAAAATAGCATCCAACACGCAACAAATTACACCACCTCTCAACTAAAGCCTGATAATCCTATTGGTCTTTTACGATTAAAAGAGGAGCAATGATCATTTATATTAGTTTTAATCTGCAAAAGCTGCATATATTATTATTTGTGGTTAATCTTGTACGGTAGTTTTTATCAAATAAGGAAGTCTTTTTAGCGATTAGGTATGGGATTAGTAACTGAAATTGCTAGTACTATGTATTGAAGAGTGAATTAGTTTTTAGTTTCAATCAAATTTGGAAACCTGGTATTGATGATTACCTTTTGGAAACTGTAAATGAAAGTGCTAGTGTTATGTTGTGATAGAATAGATTTATTGATATTTCTTGACAAGAGATCGAATTATGAGTAATTTTGAAGTGAGTATCTATGCAGTATATATCGAATCGATTGTAAATATGTGTGAATTGTGAAATTGAACCTAGTCATGTATAAGGGATAGATGATAATGTGAGAATATAACACCACTATGAATCTTCACCTGGTCCTCACCATCACTTATCATTTTCAGATCTTTCTACCCTTTAAGCACATGAGAACATTAGTCTCCTAATCGAGACACAATGCCAACCATGTTCAAGCTTCTTATACATCATATCTATGTTCATCGATCGCGCACTTCCCTATATTCTTTCCTATAAATTGTTAGAATATGGACATTATTTTAGTAGTCGTGTGTTAGGATCGAACTCGAGATCATGGGATTGCACACTTTACGTATGAGTATTAAAGATTAATACTTGAATATAAATGTTGTATTTATTTATTAATTATCACAAAACATATAAACGTTTATTAGTATATAAGATATATGACTAATGGACGTTATATTAAAAGAACGAGGACTAGAATGAAATTAGATGTCAAGAAGCTTCCGGATTCCCTCCTCATTAGAGGGCCGATCGGTTTGGTATTGGGTTTACCCAATCCATACTTAACTTGAGCTCTAAGTTTCATATAGTATAAATACAATTCAAGGGTTATTGTTTTGGGCACTCTTGTGCACACACACATAAACCTAAATTGTTTTCTCTCCTTCTTTTTCCCTTGGGTCGATCGAACCAAATCCCACAAGGATTTTCGATTGATGTTATTCTAAAACAAATAGTTTGGTTTAATGTTTTGTGATTTAATTACTTGCATAACTTTAATACGTTTTAGTATGTGTGTACAAGAACGTGATACAATCACATTATTGATTGTTTCTTGGATTGAATTACAAAAAGGTAAGGGGTAATTCATATAATCCTTATAAACCCTAATTAGGGTTCTTGGTTCCGGAAGATTGCATTGATTCTTGTTCGGGCTAGAATCACTACGGTATGTTTACTATTTAATTATTGATTAATTAATTACATGTTATTCGATCTATTTTAATTGCTTCCGCTTATGCTCACTTTGATGTACTTGGTTTATTTATATGAAGGTCATGATATAATAATTCCAACAGTGGCATCTAGAGCCGTTATAATGTGTAATTAATTATCGCAACGCATAAAAATTGGATTTTGATTCGTATAGTTACATGTTTTTTTAGGGTTTATGGTTTTATCCCTAACCCTAATTTTTGGGTCGAATGACCTAAAGGGTTTTTAGGGTTTTGTTTTTTTTTTTTATAAAATCTAATTAGAAACCCTAAGATGTCATGTAATTGTTATGCGTTTTAGTAAACGATCTTGGTGCAATGTGTTAATTGTTAAGCTAAATCCATGAAAAGTGCATATTTGCATGGATTTTTATTGTTATAATTTAAATTGTTTAAATTGTTTATATATATTAATGGTTAAGTTATATTAAAACATGTAATTTTTAATAGATGTCGAATTGGGGAAGACTCCAATATTAAGTAATCAATTATGTGCTATGTGGTATTTATTTAATTTTGGCTTACGCAATCGATTTATCGATGTATGTGGCTCTTTTTCCAAGAAAAGAAAGCCCTAATTGAATTAATACGTTATACACCTAGATTTGATTATTAATAGGACTTTTTAATAAGATTTGCATGTGGCTACATGTTTTATACATATTTAATTGTTATGATTATGTATATGTGTTTATTTAGTTGTTTTATTGTATAATTACTTGTTTTGTTTATTTATTGTGTTAGACATGTTTATATAAACGAAAAGGGTAATTTTTTAATAGAAAAATAATACGGACTAAATAATGGCGAAATTGTTTTGGTTTTTAAGAGTTTAAATTTCAAAGAATTGGTTGATTGATGTTTTTGTACGTAATGGTTAAATAGGCTCGACCGAAGTTTACACACTATAAGATGGGTATAAGGATGGCAACGCATTAAATTGTGGCCTTAGATAGACAACATTCATGTCTTAACGCTCGTTTGTGTGTAAATTAGACTTACCGAACAACCATTACATGTACATTGTCATCTTAAGGGTGAATAATCCACAATTCCACAATGATTATCCGAAACACTAAGCTTTCGGGCTTATGCAAAAGTACGATATAGTGGACGATAATTGATGGTTATTCTTTAATTGGTGAACCCGATACCTCAATCAAAACTTTGTTAGTTTACTCTTAGCTAATTGGTAATAAAATTGTTTTGTAAAACCAATGTTATGAAGTTGTATGCATGCTTCTTCATACATTATTTTGATCACATCAAAATAGTTATACCCTTATAAAATTAAGTTGAATGCCATCTAATTAAGAACACTTGAAGTTGTAATTTACGTCATAGTGAGACTTGGCGAGATTGCAATGGAAAGGTAAATTTCATAAATTCATTGCTAGCAGATCAACTGATGTGATGGATTTGTGAGTTTACAGTTTTTAAGTTAGACGACTTAAATTGAGTAGGAAGTGAGACTTGGACTCAAGGCATTAAGATGGGGACTAAACATGCTTACAATACAAAGTTTTGTGATTGTAGATCCCATAAATCTAGGAATTGCAATATGATATTGGCAATTATTGTTCGACAATTACCTTGTTGAATACTATCATTACTATCAGATCAACTGATGTAATGGTACTATGTCAATTTAGGATCCTAGCTTTAAGAAAATACTATGGTTTATATGAATATTTACCAATGGGTATTTTATTTTCTTAAAGATCTAATTATCGAAAATACTGAAATTGAATTTTGTAATTCGTTTTAATGTATTAATGCAACGTTCAAACCGTAAACGTATTTTGGGCTTTGGTAAATTGATCTAGTTCTGTTTTCAAACAAATGTTTGATTAAGAAATATTTACTTAAAAGACAAAAGAAGTCTCCTTTCTATGAAGGAAGAGTGAGACACAATCCTATTCCTTTTCATGAATGAGAAAGGATAATAGGAATATTAGATATGTCTAAATTCTAATATAACTCATAGCAAATTTTAATGGTTAAGAAAATTGCATACATTTTTCATAGGGATTTTATCATCCTCATTCGGTGATCAAATTCTTAGTAACAAATATGATATTTGGTTAACAGAAAATTATGTATGACATTTTATGAGTTATTATAACTAGAAGCTAGACTAATTACTGCAAAATATTTAAAGACAAACTAGTTGTTTTTACGATTTTTAAGGTGCTACATACATTGTAGGATGGTAGACCTATTAAGGAAGAAATTGCATGCCCAATTTTTCAAGTTAAAAGCATTTGGTGGATAGTCCATCATTTACATAGTAGAATACACTTTTAGTGCATAAGTAATTGTTACGTATGGACAATTAAAGGTGTAGGAAAGTTAAAAGTACACTATTTCTTTCACTAGATATGAAACATTTTAAATGTTTTCAAATTTAGTGGGAGTATTGTGTACTTATCACTGAATAAGGAATTATTGTAATGATCTTTAATTCAGTAGGAGTTGCAAGCTTTGATATCTTGGTAGCTAAAGATAATTACTTTCCAAGTGTAGACACTCATACTTTTAAGGATAGTCTTGTACGTTTCCTTACTAGACATTGTTGTTCTACATCTACTAAAATCTATGACACAATCATATTGATCACATAAACAAATGCATGGCGTGTTGTTTATCAACTATATGAGGTTGTTCCATGCACAAGTGGGAGAAATGTTATCTTTATTGTGTGCAAGAAACAACTCATAAAAAGATATGATTTAATGGATTCTCTTGACTACAAGGTAAGAGAATAAAGTTCTAATTTGAATTATACTTAGATAATTCTAGAAACAAGGTGAATTTCATATTTCATTACTAGCAGATCAACTGATGTAATTGAACTATGAGAATTTGCAGTTTCTAAATTAGAATAATGTTCTAATATGAATTATACTAAGCTAATCCAAGAAACACTTGGTGTTACAATTTATGTTATGTGAGACTTAACTAGATTGCAACAACAAAGTGAATTTCATATTTTCATTACTAGCAGATCAACTGATGTAATTGAACTATGAAAATTCACGGTTTCTATATTAGATAACTATTAGAACATGTGTCAATATGATATCAAGACTACTTTAATTTATAGATTTATGAATTCATGGAATGACATAAATTAATTAAGTAATCTAATGTTACTTCAATATGAATATTTATGTGTTCTTGGAATGACATAAATAAATGAATAAATAATGTTGTTTACATTATTGTGAAGTAATATATTAACTTGAAATTACTATTGAAACCAAAAGATGGTGTTCATAATTACTTTAGTTAAACATGTTTATGTTTCATTGTAAAGATATAAACATAAAGTCTTGTTACAAGACTTATAATAAAGTAAGACGTTATCTTGTTGTGTCTTTTAATTAAGACATATACATGAAGTTATTAATTGTTAAATAACTTATAACGTATAGTGGGATTATAACACTTTATGTTTTCTTGTAAAGACATGGACATAAAGTGACTTTGTAAAAGTACTTGTGTTATAAAGCATGTAATTGGCTTGAAAATTATTATACCATTAAAATGACTTAGTTGGTAAATAAACAAGTCAAAAGGAATATGGTTATCTTAAATATTGTTAGATTGTCTTACAATATTAATACTAATGAAATATCAAATGTTTATGGTATGTTCAGTTAGGAAAATCAAACTCTTGTTATATTGTTTGATTAAAGATAACTATGACTTCTTTTCTTCCAAAAGATATCAAGGTTATAATGTTGAGTATGACTTGGACATATTTAATAAAACTCCAACATAGAAGATTAATAAGACATTATCATATGATGGAATGTGATAAATGTGATGAATCACATTAAGTCTTAAATTGAAGTTCCAAATTTGTTTAACTGCTTATGAAGAGGTTATAAACAAAATTAAGGTAGGAACTGTCAATATGTATTTGTAATATCCCAAAAGAGAATATTGTATTATTGCTTAATTTGCTAAGTATTTAAAGATAGTCTTTAAATTGCTAAAAGCAAGTGGGAGTGTTGATCTTTAAAAGATAAAATTACAAGATACATAATCTTCTAAAATACACTAGTAAATATCATGATGAAGTATGACATTTAAATGTTAAATCTCAAGATGATAAAGGTTGATATTTAAATGTTAAATCTCAAGATAATGGAATTATCATTCATAGAATAGCAATCTATCTCAGATATTTGATTAATATGCTGAGGGCTGTGATTTACAGGATTCTTGTAAACCTAATAATCATTATGATACATTACCAAATATGAAGTTGGGTAAAGTATACATGATATGAATGATTAAGATGCTGTCCATAAAGATAATCAATTTTTGAAATTTGATTTATCTTAATAGTTAGACTAGAAAATTAAGATGAGTTTCTTCAAAGATTAGGTAACCTTTGTGGTTTAAATCTTTGTATAGAAATCATATGGACAATATTGTACACGTATTTAATGTATGTTTTATGATAAGATTATTAATCACATTTAAGCAATTAACTGTGATTGAATATTCTTTTCTAAAACACATTAAATATATAAAGATTATGATTGTCATATTTAGTTTCATTTATATGAAATTAACAATAGAATATCAAAACTCTTTCATGAATGATTACTTGAGCGAGGACGATAAGTAATTAAAAGGAGTTTATGAATTCAAATAAATCTTTGGAAGTGTACATGGTGCAATAATCCATGAATGGATAAATGCATGCATCTAGAAGATTACTCTTATGTTTAATTATAAATTCATGTTTTGATTTGTAATTGAAATAAGATAATTTCTAAGAATTCCTAAAAGCTAGTGGGAGTATTATGTTTAATTTCTTAAATCATATATGTTGTGGAACATATAAAAGTAACATTCCATATAAGTAAATGTTAAGTCTTAGAATGGAATGAAATTTTACTTGTAAGATTTAGGAAATAAGACATATAACCTTGGAATCAATGTTTATTGTTGAAACATATGCGGTAAATGAATCTAATATAACATGATATATTATTTAGAAAGTCTAAATGGATATGAATAACATGAATAAAATCTAAGTATGACTCATAGATTTTTCATGTACATCATGTTTTATTGTATCATGCTTGATTACAAGATGATTTGACAATATTAATATCTAATTATAAGTTATTAGATAACTTGTAAAAAGAATATGTTTGATTATAGAATTACATTCTAAAACTGGAACAGCTTCAAATTCTATAGATGAACAATTTTTCAATGGTTGTGAAAATTGTCATAGCCAACAAACTTGAAAGTTTAAAGGGCATCAAACATTACACAATAGATATTAATGTTTACGGAAAGTTTTAATAGCATATTGTTGTTGCATACAATGATGCTAATGAAATTGAGATGACACTCAATACTAGTTATGGTAAGGATTTCATCCTTGACTATATGTACTAGTTATGCTAACTAAAAGCATAGTTGCATTATACATTAAAAGAATAAGAATACTTTAAACTTTAAAATGTTTGGAAGTTTAATTATCATAAATTGGTGGTTAAGGATGTCTCACATTTTTATGAAATATGGCATTATCAAAATAGTTGACTATGCACATATAAGAATTTCAATAGTTGAATTATTGAAATAAGTATTCTTAAAATTCCGATAGATCAAAGTTGGGTGATTTATGTTTTGTCAACAAGTAGGAATGTCATTACTTGAGACATAATTCATCAACAAGAGTTATCATGCATTGATCTATTTAGTATTTGGATAAGGGATGTTAAACAATTATTATGATAAATTGAAATACATGGTATGTTTAATTTATAATATATTGTATCCTATATTTGTATGTTTAAATCCGTGAATAAAGGTTATTCTTAAATTGTCCATTGTCGGTTAATAATATGGGAATATTATTAAATCAAGACAAATCTGAAGGTTGGTATAATATACTTAAAATATATTGATGCGTAGACATGCCATTTCAGATGATATTCGATGATACTGAATATAGGACTTATCCCAACTACATGATGTTACTTTATGGATTTTGTTATTAAGTAAATCATGAGAAGTTATCCTCAGACTTGAGATGCAAGATAAGTGTCATGAATGTAGTACATTTTTGTGAAACAACTTAACGCTATCCGTAACTGGTAGTAATAAGGGTTGTTTTCGGAAGTGTTACAAAGTTTGTGGGTTTTGCTTGTAGTCAAGATAGAATTTGTTCCTTCAAATTTATTTTTGGAGTTTAATACTGCTGGGCCCCTCGTAGGGTTGGTAAGATGAATGTACGGCCGTACCCAAGATCTTCTCTGAATATGTTCAGAAGATTTGGTAATCTTGATCAATCATAAACAACGAGAAACAGAATGGTTAATTAAGGAATGACTTTAATCCATATCCTTATTAACGTGGTATTAGAAACAAAAGGATAATAATAATGAGAAATCATTAAAAGGTTTGTCCAGGAGCCTTGCTCGAGATCGTACTAGAGGCATCGGCGTGTTGCAAGACGCTAACCGATGTGATCACACTATTAAAATATGTCCAAGTGGGAGCTGTTAGAATATGGACATTATTTTAGTAGTCGTGTGTTAGGATCGAACTCGAGATCATGGGATTGCACACTTTACGTATGAGTATTAAAGATTAATACTTGAATATAAATGTTGTATTTATTTATTAATTATCACAAAACATATAAACGTTTATTAGTATATAAGATATATGACTAATGGACGTTATATTAAAAGAACGAGGACTAGAATGAAATTAGATGTCAAGAAGCTTCCGGATTCCCTCCTCATTAGAGGGCCGATCGGTTTGGTATTGGGTTTACCCAATCCATACTTAACTTGAGCTCTAAGTTTCATATAGTATAAATACAATTCAAGGGTTATTGTTTTGGGCACTCTTGTGCACACACACATAAACCTAAATTGTTTTCTCTCCTTCTTTTTCCCTTGGGTCGATCGAACCAAATCCCACAAGGATTTTCGATTGATGTTATTCTAAAACAAATAGTTTGGTTTAATGTTTTGTGATTTAATTACTTGCATAACTTTAATACGTTTTAGTATGTGTGTACAAGAACGTGATACAATCACATTATTGATTGTTTCTTGGATTGAATTACAAAAAGGTAAGGGGTAATTCATATAATCCTTATAAACCCTAATTAGGGTTCTTGGTTCCGGAAGATTGCATTGATTCTTGTTCGGGCTAGAATCACTACGGTATGTTTACTATTTAATTATTGATTAATTAATTACATGTTATTCGATCTATTTTAATTGCTTCCGCTTATGCTCACTTTGATGTACTTGGTTTATTTATATGAAGGTCATGATATAATAATTCCAACATAAATACCTGTAACTATGCATGTTTTATTCATCAAACACATCAAGTAACTACAAAATGAATGAAAACGTCAAGTGTCCCTTAGAGATCCTCCGAACACTTCATTGGGCTATTGTTTTATCTAGAATTTCCTACTGAAGTGTTTGGGGGAACTCTGAGTGGCACTTGACACTAGAAAAAGAAACTAATATTAGTGAAGGGAAACGTCAGGTGTCCCTTAGAGATCCTCCGAACACTTCACTGGGATATAACTTTCACTAGAATGTCCTACTGAAGTGTTTGGGGGAACTCTGAGTGACACTCGACACTAGCAAAATAATCTAATACAAAGGAAGGGAAACGTCAAGTGTCCCTTAGAGATCCTCCGTACACTTCACTGGGATATAGTTTCAACTTGAATGTCCTACTGAAGTGTTTGGGGGAACTCCGAGTTGCACTCGGCACTAGAAAAATACACGGATACAAATGAAGGGAAACGTCAAGTGTCGCTTAGAGATCCTCCGAACACTTCATTAAGATATTGTTTCATGTAGACTTTCCTACTGAAGTGTTTGGGGGAACTCCGAGTGGCACTCGGCACTCGACACTAGAAAAATACACGGATACAAATGAAGGGAAACGTCAAGTGTCCCTCAGAGATCCTCCGAACACTTCATTAAGATATTGTTTCATGCAGACTTTCCTACTGAAGTGTTTGGGGGAACTCCAAGTGGCACTTGACACCGAAAACTAGAAGCCGTTTGCGATTTGCTTTTGATACATCATAAGTTAAGTAAATTAATATGCAAAGTTATGGTTGGGTTGCAAACTTTAGTCTGCATAAAAATTTGATTTCAGGAACATGTATCATCTGTTTCCCTTTCAACGTACATTTCATCTGGTAAAAAACCTTTATGTAACAGAAGATATTATAATCTTCAACTCCTACATGTTTACTTTCCTTGGGTTTAGTCTTGTTTCCTAATAGCTTTGTGGGAGGACAAACTGTGTAAGTTTTTACAACATTTCAACTTTCAGTTAAGGCTACTTTTTCAACCGTGAACCATAGATGTATGCAACATTATGTTTGATTGTTTCTTGAATATAATCAGAAACTTAGAAGCACATCCATGATTGTATTAGAGCGTATATTATTACCATGTGCGTAGATTAAAGAGAAGATATTCTTTTTTTTGTACATTGTAGACGTATAGCTACGTGTTGTGATTATCTAACTTATATATCGCGACTCAAGAGGTTTGTTCTCATTCCTAGAACAGATCTTTAATTTGCTGTCAAAAGGGTTCTTCATGGTCCCAGTAATTAAACTTGATCCTCTCAGAAAGATCGACGTGACAACTATTAGGTGGCGTCTTAAAGAATTGCCGATCAAATTAGCAAAGAAGTATTCCAAAGTAAATGAAGCAAATCCAAATCGATCATAGGCAGGACATATCGTTCTTCCGGAACCAAAAGGCGTCATCTTAATCTTCTTAGAGACTAGAGAGCATTGCCCCATAAGTTGGACTTGATCCGTACTGGGTGCATGATTTCATATGCTACTATGCAAGGTATCTATTTACAGTTCTGTTCCGATCCTAGTCCAATCATGTATTATAGGGTTTTTTTTTTCTTAGTGACATTTTTACAAGAAGAAACATGAGCGATTCATAACGAAAAACCAACAATTATGGTTTTTAAATAGTGAGTCACTTGAAAAGAATAGCGTTATTGGGATCAACATAAAAAATCATACAAATTAATCATTGTTGGGGATTAAAATTCTGGGGATTGAATGATCACAAAAGTCAATCTTGTTAAGTCTAACACAGCATAAAACTTGTTCTGGTAGTTCTTCAGGATGTTGTGCCTGAAAAAAATAAAAAAATAAAAATAAAAAATAAAAAATAAACGCATTTAGTTCATGAATAGAGAATAAGTTACACAACATAAATCTGTCCACTTTTGCGCAATGTTTTACCTGTATAGTTAAACCAACATCAAGTATCCCGTGTTGCAATCGCTCACGAAAAGCATCAAGTGCTTTCCGTGAAATGTAGCTGAATCGGTGTATGTCTAGGTCTATTTCAAAATAGTTATGCCCCTGCATAAAATGAAAAAACAAAAGGTATAAGATTAACGAGAATTAAGTTATGCACTGCAATATAAAAGTGAAAGTACTGATGTACCAACCCGATAGAAAGCGTGTTGAGGGCGTGTAAGCACAGGTTTGTCATTATAAGCGTTTAGAAGCTTTCTTTCAGCGGAACACAAGTCAAGATCCTCAGGATTAACTACACCTGCCAATAGTTTTAGTCTTTCTCGATAAGGAACCAAAGTTTCTTTTGCAAAACCCTTCACTATCTCCATTTCGTCCATTACTAGTTTCTGTTCGATTTATGTAATAGGACGGTTAACCAAAGAATAATGCAACAAAAAAACTCTATGTGGTGTTTTTTTCAAGTGTCAGATTTCGCAAAGGCACTAGTTATACGACCATGTTTAAGTTACCTGAATGCTTTCGCGAAAGTGAGGTGAGACTTCATCATCAAAGGTTTCCGACACTTTGAAATATAAAACTAGACTGATCCCTTCTCCATCGGCATCGCCATTAAAAAAGGTGGCCGAATAGGCAGGCAGCTGCCATATGAATGAACATAATCATCTAATTAGTAAAAAATTGTGCGTAACAAATTAAATAGCTAGCCAAGATATTCATGGCTTGTTGCATAGTTTATATCTCGGGTAGCTTTTGTAATGTTGGCTCGGCCAGCCACGAAGCCCAATATCCAAATGAGGCCCAATTAGAAAAATAGAATAAAACGTGTGTAGTAAGTAATATTCAGTACGTTCTATACTATTTTTATTCAATACCTGTACATTAACAATCAGTAATGAAGGCACTTTCTTATTCACATCAATACAAGGAAGTTCGACGTGTTGAGCAATATGATCGATCTTTCGAGGACACACAAACAAATCGATACCAATTGGAACATACGGGCTATAATCTGGAGCAGGGTCCTTTCGTTTATCTCTGTGTAATAAGTAACTAGTTTAGTTATAGATTTGTAAGAAATAAGGTTGACAAAAGAAATACAAAAAAAATCTAACATACTTGAAGAAATTTTCTCCACGAAGCTTAAAAACCGAAGGTGAAACATGTGACCAACATCCTTGAGCCGGCTTATCGTTCATTGATCTAGGAATCAGAAGTCCTGCCCGAGGACGAAATACAAACCTCTTAGACTGGCCTGTAATATGTTAAGCAATATTAGCATAAGTGATTATCCAATATTGAATAATTACAAGTGCATGGAAAGTTGTGTAATATATTAGGAAGACTTTCAAGACACAACTCCAAACACCCCCTAAACAAAAATTAAGACTAGTTTTACTTACAGATTTCGGTTTTTTCATCTCTGTCCAAAGGCTTCTGGTTCACGGAAAGGACTATAACGGTCTTTAAGCAAGAAAGATCGTTGTCTAGCATGCTTTTATCAAATACCGACGACCCCTTTAAGTCTTTATATCCGTTTTTAATCAAAAGCTTGTCATTTTCAGAGGCATCCGAAAAGCGTGGTCCATTTTCATAATGAATTGTAACGTTGTCTAGGCACTGATCATTTGCATTTCCTATAGATAAGAAATCGAAAAATTAGTAAAAGCGTCACCTTCAAATCATTATAGTAGTTCTCATTTCTCAAGTCTAAGTTAATAACTTTGTTACCTCCATACACACTAATAAAATCATCATCAGAGTCGGAACCTAAGAAACTCATGGAGTCGAACCACATCTCCTCTTGACAAACCGATGCTAGAAAAAACACATATTTATCATTAGCCTCGTTCCAAGTACAATATAACGTGAAAGCATTAATCTACAATCTACTCGTTACGATGCTCATTAGCAAAACTCACCAACACCATCTATTAGTTGTTCCATAGGCCTAACCGGGGCAGAAGCGGATACCCTTCTATGCCATTTTCCAGCACAAAAGAAGTATTTTCGCGATCTTGATTTCTTATATGGCCTAGAAGCACATCCACCCATGATAATACGATGTCTATATTCGTGACTTCACAAAAGAGTTTGCATATGTCAACACAAAAACTATATACGAATCAAGTCTTGATGATCAAAATAGTTGTTTAGAGTTTTTCTTGATCACGAGACTCGAAAACGGATACAAGATTCTAAGATTTTTGAATCTTGGATGGGAATTTGTAAGCAAGAAAATGAAGTTGTGATCATAATGTTGATGAATGTTTGTGGAAAGAATTTATATGGTCAAAATATACGAAAACTAGACCTACTAAACTGCTTTTGACAACTCATAATGTTTATAAACCTTACAACCACCTTCATACAAATTATCTAATTCTAAGGAGTGTTTTTTAGCTACCATAAATAATATAAAAAGTATACCTAGATGACATTTTTGGTCTTGTTTGTCATGTAACACTTTTTTCCCTAGGAAAGTGTCAAATTTTACAATTTAAATACTAGTTTTGAAAGCAAGAAAATATCTTTGTACTTCCCAAGTTACAATTGGCAGTCTTTAGATATTTTTTTTATTTTTGTATAAAGAATTTCCCGGTAATTTATTACTTCAAAAAACAATTAACGACAATCAATGTGTGTGAATTCTATTTAACAATTACTTTAGGTAACTTTTGGTGATTTTTTTTTCCATAGTGTATAAAAAGTTTAAGAACACACTCCATATAAGCAACACATCTAAAACAACCTCTAATCATTAGTTTATTGAACACAACTCATACAAGTTGAACCAAAAATATGCATTCGACGATGTTTAACTAAACGTTTGGTCACATTTCATGACATATCGATTTCGTAGATATCACATAATCGATCAATGATGAAACATTGATGCTAAATGCAATGATTTGGTCATTCGGTAACCTTTATAGCTAGGTTAACATATAAGTCCAATCGAGAATTCTCGAAAAAGCGATAAAAGAAATAGTTAGTATGCAAATAAGGAAAAGATGAGTAAAGGGTCTTTATCAAAAGCACATAAAAATTGAAAGAGATCGAAAGAGACATATAGCAACTTCAACAATACCACAATCAAAAAGAGAACCAATCATTTGAATGAGATTCTTTTGTCCATATTCATGCTCATAGAGAGCTATAAACAACTCTTAACACAAAATTTAAAAACATTAGATATTTGGTGGTGGAATTTCCACCAAATTCATAAATTTATATTTTAAGTGATAAACTAAAGCTTTGGAAGACATTTTAAATGTAACAATCATAATCAAGACTAGTTCAACTAGTACAAAGTAATTCTACTGTTAACTTAAGAAATCGCAACGTATTTTTCAGCTCTAAAATTTCTTAGAATTGTAAATTGATATGAACATAACCGGTAATGTTCCTTCACAATCAAAAAGAAAACCACGTCCTTCAGTAGGCCTAACTGTTCTGTTTGTGAATGAACATTATTGGTCATGTTCGTATCAACTTGAGAGGATCTTAATCTTAGGATTTATAAACCAAATTTAATGATTGTTATTTGATAACACGTTATGGTTAGTAGTAAATAAAGCTTTGAATATATAATCATGAAGTGGTTAAGGTGTGAATCATAATTCATAAGGTCCATTGGTCAAATATTTCCAAAGGGTTTTGAGGCCCGCAGGCCGCAGCCCATTTTTTAATCATGATTAAAGGCAATCATTTTCTTAAAATCTTTATCTGTAAAAAAAATTAAAATAATAATAATAATAATAATAATAATAATAATAATAATAAATAATAATAATAATAAATAGAATTTTAATATTTAACTGGTAAAAAATATTATTGTTTAAATGTGCTAGTAGACGGTAGTTTTTACTCGAAAAATCAATGAAACATAATCGTTACTGATTTCTGCTACTGCTTCATGTTACGCTAGTTTTATCAAACTTTTTGACATGTCTACAAACTTATTCTGATATTTTGCTGGTTTTTATATAGCTAAAACAACATTCATTATTATAATTAAAATGAGAAAACAGATGGGGTGGGTGAAGACACCAAACAAAGAACAAGCATGTCCATTTGTGCCAAATGACAAATATCCCAACAAAATTTTTTGGATGGTGGGTTTCATGCCAATTAATAAGTTATACACAAAAAACATGTACAGTAGTTTATTAAAAAATATTTAATGTACTTTTATAAAAATTAAGTAATTCTTTTACTTTTCCAAAACTATAAAACGAATTCTTTAGCGAATATCCCCCCGCATTAGGGGGTCAAGTTAAGAATTAAATATACGCAATACTCGATTAATTTACGAGCTAGAAACTAAAATATGATTGTTCAAAAGTATAGTAATTTCAAAAATAACCAAGGACAAATGCACATTTAAAAACGAAATGTTGGAATTTTTTTGGCAACCTGAAAAAGCTCTTTGATTACTAACTTGCGGATCGCGAATACACAAATGTGATTAATCACTATGATATTAAAGATAATTTAATGGTAACCATGGTATATGTCACTCATGTAAATATATAAATGTATAAGATTTTCGCATTTGAATTCCCTAATGTTGTTGTAGTTCTAGGATCGATTAGGTCAGAGTTTTCAAGGTCGTTTTGTCATATTATTTTCTTGTGCCGTTGTAATTGTCCAAGGATGTTTAGTTTAAGAGTTGTTTGTTCAAAATTATTAACTGGCATGGTATCGTGATTTTTAGCGTCTTGCTAGTTTTATTTATGTTTGCTTTAAATATTTATGTTTGCTTTAATCAGAACTGTTTTCTCATGCATACATACTACCAATATGATTGATTGAACGACCTAATTACTATGATATTCAAAGTATTTAATTTATTGGTAAACATGGGTTTCTTAATGTAGGGCTATATATCTATCTATGTGTCCCCTTGTGTGTGGGGTGGCAGAAGGTGCATAAGCTGGCACTTGGGGGCTTATGGGGAAGCACCTTTGTTTCTAGTCTCCCCTACAAACCTATAAACGCGTTATTAGTACCATTTTATATTATATGCATATATACAACCAAGTACACAAGTATATTAATCATATACATATATGTTATGTGATTTTCTGATTTGTTTGTATAACTTTATAATGGTTGACAAAGAGACTTAATAGCACCGAAAGAAAATAAACTACAAGCTATTCGAATCAACGAAAAAATTTGATGATTGTTATTAGTGGCGGACTCAGAAGTAAAGGTTATCCGGCGCATTTTATAAGATTAAAGAAGTATTGTAACACAAATTTTTTAAGACCAAGTTCATTTAGAAAAAATAAATAAATAAATAAAAATCAGTGTTTTTAACAAACTTTTACACTACACGGGATAAATCTATGGAGTTTCTGTGCACCCTTGGGAACCCCTCGGTCCATCCCTGATTGTTATAGTTGTTGAGTTAACCTTGGCTATTTACTCTACACTCGCCAAGCATGTGATTTGTCACTTTATCGTCTGTCTAATGACATATGTTAGCAAAACCCTATATACATTTGCATATCTCGGTGGCCATAAATCCATCTATAATACGACATTAACTTAACCAAAATGACATTTGTTAGTTTACAAACTCATTATTCTCATATTTAAAATTCTAAATATTTTATTTTCTGGACATATTTTAAACACATGCATCTATCCACGACCTTAATTATGTGTAATTAAAACAAGTCTTTGGTGAGAATGGGCGCCAATCCAGCCAGGCTGCCAACCTTTGTTTGGTGATTGTACATATATATTCAACAATTTCTATTAAGGATTACTTTATTTGATAAATAAAATATTTTCATAAAAGTTATTAAATCAACAACTTGGAAAACCGAACATTTGAACTCTTCTTAAGACAGTGACAATCGGCCATATGTTATTATGTTTTGAAAATAAACCAATTGGGCCGAGCAAAATCGTCCGAAAATCAAACCAAACCAAAAAACCGAGCCGAACCAACATATATACTGTATAATAGTTTTGTAACATTCGTCCCCACTCTTAGCTGTAGTCTTTCCATCGTACTAAAAAATAATACATACATGCATACATGTAGATAACTAGATATAGTTTCATATCATGAAATATATGAAAGACAACAAATATTGTAGTAGATGGATTACATGTCTAACCAAATTCTTTTTTTATGATTAAAACAACATACTTTCCCTATATTCAGTTTGACCTTATTCTCCCACCACTTTTTATGGTTTTTTTTTTTTTTTTTTTTTTTAATCTAATGAATCTTAGTTAATTGATTTGACGAATAATTGACAAGTAAATTCTATGTGATTAAGAGAGTTTACCTTTCACACAATGTAAAAAATAAATGAAGAAAATAATTGTTGTTGTTGTTGAGTCCTAAGACAAATTTCTTTGCATTAATTTTGATTTTGCATATAATTCATAGATGCCCTAGAAAACTTCAATCCTAAAGCTCTTTTTTTTTTTTTTTTGATGAAAAAAAATGGCATGACCGACGAAGACCAAGTGTTCATCATATCTTCTATCAGCTCCTTCAAGGCCGAGCAAACTTGCTTCGCTCATCCTTCTTATTTCGTTTCAGATTGTCGCTAAACTAGAGCCTCGTATATTTTTAGAATGTGCATTAGATTGTTGTTCGATATTGAAGTGCATAACTCACATTAAAAACTATTCAGTAATTAGGTGATCACTCAAACGCTTTTGAAAAGTTTTAAGAAAGCTCTTACATATGTTGATGTAGCGTGTCAATTGTTAAAAATAATTGACATTTAAATGATATAAACAAGGTTTTTATTTAGTAATACGAGGCAGATCGCACGGGCTTTGTTCACCGTGAAGAATCATTAGCTCGTGCAATGCATGGGCTTGGTTCACCAAATTTATCATCGGTTTTGCAAATGTTATGCGTATTTAGTTATTATGTAATTTAGTTTTGATTGGAGGTATTCGAATAAATAAACAAAGTTTGTTTAAGCAAGCTTTTATAAATGTAATTGTTTCACCAAAAAGTATGAAACACATGACTAAGGTCCATCATCGTAACTCAAAATATAACATATCAAACACACTTTCGTGCTAAAAAAAACACATATATTTAAAGCACATCGGATTATTATTAATTGTATTTGTATAAGTTGCAAAATTATTGAAATGTTATTAGGTTATATTGGTCAAATCCGAAAATGAAATATTGTGTTGTTTTATTTTTTTATTATTATTTTTAATAAATGTGCATAAATATGGTCAAATCCGAAAATAGAACAAACTCACAAACTAACAGGGTGTTTGTGATTGCTTATTTAAAATGGATTATGCGTTTTGAAAACGAATAATTACATAATTGGCTGTTACAAAACGTGGTTTTGAAATACTGTGTTTGGATTTGATTTTGTTGTTTGATAACGCAATAATCAAATAATTAGTTTTTTAAATGTTTTGCTTATAGGATTATTTATGACTTTTCATGTAAAATGACAAAAAGGACATTCTTAGTTTTATATATGATATAGATTTATAATTAAATATGTAACGTTTTTCTTCTTATTTTATATAACATGACTTACATTAGTTTCTAAGTGTATGCCTATTGAGTAGTCAAGTTTGTTAACTTGAGTCCACAAAAAGCTTGAACTCTACCATCAGGTCTTATATTAGTTTCTAAGTGTATGCCTACTGAGTTATGCAGCATGTTCGAGATGGATGTCATGCCTCTTGTATTGGTGTTTGGATCTTTATCATTGCATAGTAATATTTAGACCATTATATGAACCCAAAAAGATACATAAGAGTTCACTGGATTCAATTTACTACAAACCTTGCGTCATCTTTGAAGTAGAAGTTGCAGAGCAGTTAGAATGTGATTTAGTAAAATACAAAGGCTCTTTTTATCTTTATATTAATGATACTTCAGGAATTTAAAAAAGAATGTGTAACTGATGTTTTAATATGATTTAATAATGTTATTTATCCCATTTTACCAGGGTGAATTAACCCTTTTACCCAAAAATAATGTTATTTATCCTTTAAAATTCGTACTTATCACACATTTATACATCATTGAATTAGGTAATTGAAGGGGCTTTGATAAATGATAGGTTGACAGTTATAGATAACTGTTCATAACTCCTTATGATCAGTTTTGTAGTTTTAGGGCTATTTATTCACCCCATATTGTGGTATTTTAGGATAACTGGTTATAAACTTATTCAAACCACTTTACGTTTTTCCAATGGCTCAGTTCCAGTTTCTTGATCATTTAATGACTCTTGCTGGTTCTTCTAATTTGCATGACAGGATGCGGTTGTGGTTTGTGCAGCAGTCTGGTGAAGAATCGGCACTTGGAAACCTGTTATTTGTGTGCTGCGAGCATCTGAGGAGAGTGATGGCCAAGAATAGGATTATGATTGTAGACATGGAAGCTTTAAGCAATCGTGGAGTTAGGCTGGATATTCTGGATGCATTAAGGAAAACTGAGAGTAGGCATAAAGCCATGCTTGAAGTGTTGACCAATATATTGGGGCAAGTTAATGCGGCTGTTCATGAGGAGGAAAGCAACGCGGTGAAAATGAATGAAAACAATTAGTTGTCTATGTATGTAGCATCTTTGCTATCTTTTATTTAGAATAAAGTCAAGTTCAAGACATTTGTGTATGCTATTATTCTGTTGAATGCTTCATGTAATGCCATGTTCAAATCGTTGTCTTTATATTTCAAAAAAAATTGTTGTCTTTGGTTGAGTGTGATATACCCAGGTTTTTTGTTGAATGAGCATTTGCAGTTTTTGAAGAGTCGGGCGACAGTCAAAAGGCTGGACTGAAACTTGTGACTATTGGCAGGTTGTAATTGTTGTCTTTGCTTGAGTTTGATATACCCAGGTTTTTAGCATATTTGTAAATACTCCCAACTGTAATGACCATTTACAGTTTTATCCCGACAAACAAAAGGCTGGATTGAAAATTTTGACTATTGCATGGTCATTGAATTGTTTGTTCACATGACTTGGAAAACATTGTCTTACTTGGCTTGGCTACCCTACCCACCATTCCTTTTAAAGAATGAAACGATGTGGCTGATCACACATCTTCCGTTAGTTGATTTTTCTTTTAGGATATTTTCAATTCAAGTTTTGGTTCTTAGTTTATTCATCGATAGGCTTGTTTATTATTGGTCTTTCTGTATAAAGAATTTTTTTTATCATTATTGATATTACAAAACTTTTGTAATTATTATTCACGTTATGGATGAGATTATTAGAGACAAATATTACTATAAATTGTGACAATTACAAATGAAGTTAATCTCGGTGTATAGTTTTAAAGCCTCCCAACAGATAACTTAATACCACCTTGGGCTCAAATATTCTTCCTTTTTTAGTTGGGCTTACTTTGAATTGGGCCAACAAATTTCCTATAACAGGTAACTTAGTATTTGCAGGTTTACTTTTTTTAGGTATACACCGTCAATCAAATACTTCATCATCAAAGGAAACCTGCAAATCAATACTTCACCTTAAATTTCCATGTGTGGCACGTCCCACATGTAGCCAATGGGTATCTCCGCCATTGGTTAATTACAAAAGTTCTGAATTTTGCACTATTATTCCAAAAAAGATATTTGCATAATGCGTTTTTTCTTCCAAAAATGTTGTAGTTGTACCAATCATTAATCATTGACTACTTATCTGAATATGGCGATGGTAGGAATATTTCCAGGTATTGTTTCTTTATTTCGGTCATGATTTGAACTTGTTTGTGTGATATGGATTTTAGGGTAATTAGATGAATATCTAAATTAGTTATTTTTCTGTGTATGAATGGATTGGGTTATAGATACATAGAGGTGGTTTGCCAAGTTTAGGTTATTAAGGATTCTTTTACAGATTGATAGAGGGACTGGTGTTTTTCTAGGTTTAGGTTATTAGGGAAACTCATAATACTTAGGAATAATCAGTTGTTCCTTTAATAAGTAATCAACATGTTTTGTAACAAAGTAATTAGTTTTTTATAAAGGTTATATGAAAATGGTATTAATAATGAATGCTTATCATACTAATATGGGACCTATATTAGTTATGTGTATACGTATGACGGGATGGTATAGCACTGGAATGTGTATAATTTTTGGTTGTATCAAGATACATCCAGTTAGTAAACATATTTAGTCATTTTTTTTGTCTTGGATGATTTGTGCTTGATATTCATTTGTCAATGCGATGTAAATAGTTTTGTAAAACTTAAATATTTTGGGTGTGTTTGAAGGAGACAGTCAGTCGATTAAATAGAATTTATCCCTTATGTTTGTCTCATTTTATAGTTCATAATGGGACGATTGGATTATTTGATGGGTGAAACTGAGTAATGGCCTATGGGTCATGGTTATGTCCCTATTATTATTCTTATATTTTTAGAATTTGTTGTTGTTGTTTCAGGCACGTAGAATAGAGATTGGATTCAAATGACCAGCATGAGTACCAATCTCCTACTCAGGATGTGAAGATGGTAACCTTCGAAACTTAGTGGTTCGTAATCTGTTTTGTTTTTGGTCGAATCTTTGATGACTAATTTTTTTCTATTTGGTATAATGAGGAAAGAAGTATGAGTATGATTGGGTTGTTTGACATAAAACTTATAAAACAAACGAAATTTGTTTAAGAAATCTTTTTTAAACAGGGCTGTTTCACATAAGACTTATCAAACACACGTATGAGTTTAACATTTCTTTAATAAATAGGGGTATTTCCATTATATGTATAAGCATTAGTTATAGATATTTGGAGATTTTTATAACAGTGTTTACACCATTAAATTATAAATTATCTATGAATGGAAAATAGATCCTTAAGGGGTGTTTGATTTTCTAATTATACGTGACTATGTTTAATTGTTATGGTTTCCTTTGTTGTTCTATTTATTGTAGATAAGCGGATTATTAGATTTGAGTCACAAACGGGGAGCACTAACCGCTAAGTATAAGCATCCAATTGAAAGCAAGTATATGCGTCTACTACCAAATCCGGGGTACCTCAATCTTATTATGTTGTGCAGCCCAGGTAATGCACACTTTACGGTTTCCTTTTTAATTCCATTTTTCATAACTATGCTATTAGATGGTTTCTCTGCACCATGATGGTTTTAAAGGGTTTTTTTAATGTTCAATTTGACACCATTTTAGACCACTCCTCTCTGAAACACATTTTTTATTTCACTTAAATATGAGGACAATATAAGTGACATTGGCATAAAGATAATCCCGGTGTTTTTTTTTAACATAATTTGAAGTTTAGTATCATCCTTATTAAACCTGTCACACTTAAACCATGTTTCTGCATTACAAACAATTCCTCATTGGGCTTTTTATTAAGTGTAGGTACACACATCTGAATCAGCTTGATTGATTGGCCGGTGAACAAAGTGCGGCTCAACTTCCCGGAGAATACGTTTGAACTGGTCAGAGTTCCAATGGATTCGCTCTAATGTGTATGCAAGGTATTAACTTATATTGTTATATTACATTTAACAAATCATTAAAAGTAGTTTTAATAAGCAAATGTAGGTCCTGAACATTATAATGGGAATTAAAAGCACTGGTTATAATTTGCTAATTGCAAGTTGTGCTTATTATTTTTATGTTTTTATAAGCATAAATTCAAATGAAATAGTCCTGTAATGTAACAAAAGGGAGTAGCACATCATTCTTTGAAATAGTACTTAAGAAATTGAATGGTGTGGTGATAACAATAGATGGATTACGTTTTATTAAACCTGAGCAGACATCATACGACACAGTCTATTGTTCATACATTATTCATCTAAAAAACTTAGCTCCTAACATAGCAAACTTCAAGCAATAACTTTAGGACAAATACTTATAAAAAAATGACTTGAACAATTGGTTTTATTTATCAAGCATCTTTTCCCTGTTGTTTCTCTTCATAGTTGCTATCATAAGCAAACTCTATGTCTTCATAACTTGAGTAATCGTTAGGATATATCATATTCAACGGTTCTACGTTTTCTGGTATTGGTGCTGCTCACGACAGTTCCAAATTGATTGATTTTCTTTTGTTGTAGTTATCTTTGAAAAGCTTTTGTCTCAAACTTTTAGTTTTCTTTGTAATTGGAAATTCTGAGTTTTGTTCTATGTGCCTTTTTTCTTCCCGCAGTCGTGTAATTATCTCTTGCATTTTTCCATTAGTTTGTGCATCCCCATCCTGTCCCTATAATGAAAAGAAACTTGAAAATCATAAAATGCAGACCACATATATAACATCGTCAATTGATTGCAAACTTTTTATTTTCTGATATTGAGAAGCAATTGATTGCTAACCTAAAAATAGTTAATCAACCTTTGTAAACTGAGAAGTTTACGATATGGCCAACATTGAATTCCAGCATCTCGACACTTCACTTTAAAAATAGATAAGCCAACATCAAAGTATTTTGCAGCTTGGTGTAAGGGCATATGATAGTATTGAGAGATGGTCTCCCTGCTAAATGACATGACTTTAGATTATAGATACCTAATTTCTGTGTGAAAATAAAGAACTTGATATGTGTTGATGACATAAGTTGGTTTTTAAATGGCTTTCCAAGCTTTTCAACTATCATGTGCTTAGTAATGGTTCTGTAACTCCCAATTAACCATAAAACCTATTTATTAGATATTTATATGATATTTTGTACCTATTATTAGTATTGAATATTGACTGTAATAGGATACTAAAAGGATTTGTAACTTCTAGTGAACCATAAACCTCTTTAAAATTCTTGATTATTTAGCAAAGTATTTAGATGCAACCTAACATATTCTGTTAGTACACGTTTTGTTTAAAGAGTGTTATAATTGTATAAATTTTAAGCACACAACTCATAAGATAAGATATATATTTCATGTTGGAGAATTTGCATAACAATAAAAGGTTGACACAGTAGAATTTTTAAACGTTTTAAACGCACAACTAATAATATAAGATAGTAGTAATTAAATTAAAAGGCAAACCTAAACATGATTCATTTCATGAATAAAGCATAAAGCCACAGACACATAACAATATCTGTTATTCATCTTATTTTTTTTCCTATCAATCTATTTGTTGATTTCTTCAATGTTTACTCCAGCGACTGTCTGTGCATGACATATTTTTATAGGAAATTGCGTGCACTTCATTTTAAATGGCCATTTATTCATGGTTATTATGAATGTAATTTTTGGTATGAAAACCGTGTCTCCTATATTTGTTCCAGTGATGATCTCTGCTTCAATAAGTAATTGTTGCATCCTCTTGATAGTTAGGTGCGTTCCAATGCACAAACCTTTACTTGGATTCACATTTCTGATGAGCAAAATTCGTAGGGTTTTTTTAGCTTTAGGATGTGAGGTGGCATATGCTGCATATCTGTTAGATGTGACATAGTGTTGTGATGTGTTGTTAATAGCATATCTGTTTGGTATTTATATTATTAAATATAATGGAGTAAAACTGAAAAAATTATTGCTGAGCAGATGAAAAGTACTTGTTACTTAATGATGACTTTTGATAAGACTAATTTATAAGTGTTCAGTTATGCTTTTAGGTTATTGAATAAGTGATTAATTTTTTTGCATTTTTCTTTAAACATATAAACGTTTTTTTGCTGTTTGGATAACAGATAAGTACTTTAGCAATTAGCAATTCCAAACACCCTATAAACTGGTTTATTCTTTTATTAAGTTTAATTTTCAATTATAGTCCTATATTAAACTAAGAATAAACAAATATTGAGCCCAACATTTCAACTTTTATTAACTTGTTTGATTACATGTAAATCTTTTTCCCATGAAATGTGCAAATGAAGCAAACATAAGCTAATGTTCATTCATTTGTTTCACATATTTTCCTGGTCACGAATACGTTCCTTTATGTTAAGTGACATTTAACTGCTTTTATTAAACGATAATCAATCATTGGAGTATACAAAGTACAACAACTAAATTGCAAATCATAAGTAATTTCTTGTATTATATGATAATCAAACATTGGAGTATACAAAGTACAGCAGGTGGATTAGCTATTTATAAAAACTCAACAGGCCATTTGCCCAATAAACTATATTGTAAACCCACTAAAAGCATCTTTTATGTTTGCTGACACTCATTATGCATTATGCAAATATCTTTTTTGCAAACTCATTATGTTTTACATGTATATCCATTCCTTATGTTGAATTAGGTTTCTTGGCTGCTCTGCATTCATTTCCATCAAGCGTTTTGAAGGAAGTGGAGTCCTGTTCAATGTACCTAAAATAATATCAAAACAAAAAGACAAAATTGCATACCAATTATAGCTTGGATCGTTAGACAATAAGTATGTAGTGAAATCAAATGCTTTAAAGGGGTTTGGTCATTATTTAGATAAAACTGTGCTTGAAACATTAGCAACAGCATATTGTCCAAACCTTAACAGTTCTTCCGGAAAAACACACAAAAAAAATAAAAATAAAACTGAAAGTTCATAGAGCCTATTCTCCAGGGCAATCAATATTAAGTCCGAGCATGGATTGTAAATCAACTAATGGCCCAGGTGTCCAAGTCGCCATCCTTGTCCTCCATATTCAGCTACACAGCCATACCATGGTCCTCCTCCACCTCAGAATCCTCTTCAATGCACCTTAAGGAATGCGAACAAAATATCTGTAACTACGTGCAATGCATAGATTTAAGAATGCTATTTTATAGAATAAATTCTCATCTAACCTTCTCTTTTTTTTTTTTTTTTTTTTTGCCATCATTAGGCTTAGAGGGCGTATGGTCTTTGTCATTCATATCCAGCTGGAGAGCCGCATAATGGGCCTCTTCCTCATCAGACTCCTCTGCAATGAACCTTAAATAATATGTAACAAAACATTTGTAAGTGCACGCAATGCATAGGTTATAGGGTGTTATTTTATAGAATAAACTCTCATCTAACCCTTTTTTTTCCATCATTAGGCTTGACCGGAGTGGTTAACTGTGGACCCTTCACCAACCGTTTCAGTTCAGGATTGAGTGCAGTGCCGCTGCTTTCTTGTGCATCGCCAGCAGCTGATACAGTGGAATCATTTATTGGAAACACGTCAGTGCAGGTAAACCTTTCAAAGTCCCCACAATTATAATATGTGTGCGACCTAATCTCAAACACATGTTTTGTATTGTACAGGTTTGTCAAAGCATTTGGCAGCACCAAGACATCATCCTCATCCTATACATGTAAACGGGTAAGCAAAATTGTAGTCGCATGGATCTATAAAGGATAATTGACCTGTATAACTACTTGTTCAAGCTCATTAAGTAACGCCTTGGCGCTCGACTTTGTCAGCTCCGTAGCGGTTTCATCTCACATCACGATCACAACCTGGGTGGTCTCATCCTTCACATCAACCTCAAGCCTAAATTTGTGTATACGTTGAAGGAAAACACTAATGGTAAGCATGAGTTTCATATTTGATAAATAAAAATTAGTTGCAAAAAATAACCTGGGTTTAGGGTAATTCACAGGCTTATTGCAAGAATCGCACCAGAGCTTCTCTTCTTGGCGGGTCACCCCCTTCTTGCATTTCCCACCGCCACACGCCGGGTAGTACCAACTGTTCTTTGTACGGATGCCCACAATCTCAGCTTCATAGTGGAAGACTGCAGCCTGGCTAAAAACAAATGTTTAACACAGAACATGTAACATCGTATTACTTATAATGGTGTGTGTTTTGGTTTAAAATAAACTACATCTTTTCTTCGATCACGGCCCAATGATAGCAAGTCACCCAGTGTCCCCTCTTGTGATTTTTCTGCTGAAATAGGCACAGCTGCCTCATCACCATCAAGATTGCTGTAATTTTAAGCCTTTTGTTAACGACTAATAGTTTTAAGCAACAAATAGTACTAAATGTATGATGTTGGGAACCTTATTTGAGACTTAAATGTAACAATGGCGGGGATCTCATCACTATCTAGGATAAGTGTAGATGAACAACTTGATATGCCAAATTGACCTGTAAGTTAAATTGGGTTACAAAAGTAGGAACTACAAATAATTTAATATTATATTGCCCATATGGGCTTATACCTACCATTATAATATTTAGCACTCATAGAAGTGAGAATGATTGTGTACTTCCCATTATGAGTAGACATCATTTTCAGCATTTGATCGCCCAATTTCCCCCACAGAGTAACCCTCAATGCACGACCCCTGTTCAGGCAACAGAAAGTTCTTTATCCGTCAATAGAATATACGTGCTAAATAAATCCTGATCATGCACATGTGATTAGTTAAAGAAGTCAATACCTTTCATTTATAAAGGGAAAATCAAGGTTCTTTGACCCGGTTCTTGGCTGAGAAGATTTCCCAATAGTTGTTACAAAACCAATCACATCTACAATATTGAAAACATGCATATAAGAAAATCAAATAACTGCATTAGGTTTAGTTTTGTATACGTAAAAAAGTTTGTACCAATAAGATATTTTTTATCTGTAGGCTGGATACTCTCAAAGTCCATGAGCTGAAACGGATGTCTTACAAAGCCACCAACTTTGTTACAGACTTTGCGGACGACTGTTGAACCGGTGACCTCAATGGAGTAATCATTATCTCTGATTATGCGGTACTCATCTCTTTGGTGCATAGTAAAAGACTTCATAGAAACCACCGAACCAGGTTGGATCTTGTCAGCAAAACAATGAGATATGTTGCTCTTCTTGCTACAGTGCATGACATTTTCCTGGTAAGAAATCAACAGACATCAGATGACCAACCATATCAATTAGGATACTTACAATGATGCAACAAAGGCACGTTATTTGTACCTTCTCATCCGAGACAACAAAATCGGTGCTCAGATATCTGCCATTAATATTATGCACCTCCCATGTTCGGCAAATCATGACCACAATGGGGCCTTCATCACCCTCCTTAAGTTGATTTAATGTTTGATTCCGGATCTGCTTCTTGCTTGACTTTGACATACTATTATAGTAACTGAAGAACTGAAGATGGATTTGTGAATGGCTGCCCTGGTCCAAAATGGCTATTTATACAACCACAACAAGTTTTTTTTTGGGTAAAGGGCTTCCACCCGGTAAACTATATTACTCTAAAAAACAGATAAGTACAAAGGAATGTGGCTGAAATACCACATTAACCTCAAGCAACCGCTTGAACAACCACTATATCACTCATGACAGGCCATAAATGATCCAACTAGCTACACACAACTAGAAGACAAAACAAAATCAAACATAAACTAGGACACATCAACCTATCCAAGTCTAATGTCATGCATGGCATCAGCCTTTAATTGGGATGCAGATAGACCACAATCATCAAAGAATCATCATCATAATCATTGTAGTCACATGTATCATCTTTCCATTGTTCCAAAAGACTCCTCTCGTTCCCTCCACTACCAAAATAATTAGTCTCATTAGGATATTCTAGAACTTCATCGTCGTCACTATTAGAAACAACCACATTACCCACCTTAGAGAATGGGTTACCCACTTTGGTTGAAGGAGTACACGTAGTGGAAGAGATACTAGGCTTAGTAGCCACATCCTCCTCATTCTCTTTCAAATCAACCTTTTTTGGAGGTTTACCATCATTATCCACAAGAGTAACTTTCCCTTCAATAATTAGCTTTTCAATCTTCCCAATTTTCTCAATAATAGGAGTAGTACTTTCATTTCCACCCTTAAAATAACTAGCAACAACAGGTATATCAGATGCTAAAAAACTAGCCATATCATTTTGGCAATCAAGAACCTCATCATCACTATCTTCTTCAGCCACTTTAGTTTCCTTCTTACTACCAACGTCCAAATCAGCATCCTTAGGAGAAACAGTTGTTGTACAAGGAATACCATAATCATCAGTATCGGCCATATCAAGAGCATCAAATGGGTTCGATGTAGCAATAATAGTCCCACTCGTACTTGCCTCATTAGTGATTTTCTCCTTAGTAGCAACCGGCTTCTTCGTGACAGGTCTCTAAAATTTTGGTTTAGGCTTATTAAGCTGAACACCCCCAATAGGCCGAGAAGGAGCAGCCACATTCTTACCCTTACTCTTACGATTCTTTGCCTCAATGAAACCATCATCCGTCTTTTCCATAGTAGTAGAAGCTTCAGAAGCCTTTGCTGCCACATTAGTATTACTACGAATAGCCTCCTTAACACTATTTAGGCATTCAATTAAAACATGCCCAAAAGTTTTATATACACCACAATGAGGAGGTTTCCATTCATATTCAATATTAATAATTTCAGTAGTAAAACCATTACCTTCTTCATTTGGAAGTGCCATTGTAACATGACTTTTTAGTTCTGCATCCGCGCTTAATTCAACTAAAGCACGACCAAAACTAATACGGCCCTAGGACTCGACACACATAGAGCTTGTAAAAGCATCTAACATAATAGGTTTCCCTACTTTGGTAATCAAGCTCAAACTATCATCAGAATAAGCAACCAAAGGAACCTTATGCATTTTGATCCAAACTGGAACCTTGTTTACCTCGTTCCTATTAAAGGATAAAGTGGGAGCCCATTTGTTTAAAATAATGGGTGAGTTACCACAACAAGTTTAACATACCTGGATTCATTCAATGCAGGGAATATGGAATGAAGGTAGTTTTTTTATTCTTAATGTGAGATTTTTAATGCCTAAGAATATGAACAGTGTAAGGAGTTATATAGTTAAAGACAGACTTAATAAATGAGCCTTTACATATACTTAGCCTTACCTATTCCTCCTTTGTAAATGGCAGGCAAGAAAAGGGCAATTAAGACCAATGCACTTCAACATGGGATGCAAAATGGAATGCAACAATGGGCTGCAAAATGGAGGGATCGAGTTGTGAAAAATGGAATGCTTATGGCAGGAATGATTTATTGAATTTATTAAATAATGAAGTATTGCATTTCTTAGGTTTATGATTGAGGTTGTATAGTAGATATTAATGCATAATGAATTTGTATAATAGATATTACAGAATAATAAATGAGGCTTTATAGGCTTTACATAATAAATGAAGCTTTATAGGCTTTAGAATATCTTGAAAGCTCTTAAAACTTACGCTTTAGAATACTTAAAACATACATAATAAGCTCAGCATGTTATACATTCATTAGCTTAAACCACATATTTGAGTTTCTTGGCTTATGACATAAATGCTCACATTCAATACAGGGAACTCATTATATATATATATATATATATATATATATATATATATATATATATATATATATATATATATATATATATATATATATATATAGATCTTTTACTAGTAATACTACTAAATAAGTACTAAAAGGACTTAAAAATGGGTCATTAATTAGACTTTCAAACCATGAAGAAGGTAATGTTGTAATGTTTGTATGTCTTTTTTATCTTTGTTTCTGGCCCATTACAAATATTTAAAAGACTAAAATACTAGCTCAAATATTAAGGGGTGTATTTGTATTATAGCTTTTGGAATGTGGGTTCATATATTAGATGAACAGATACAAATGTCGTATCGTAAAAATTTCTGGATCAGCAGTTTTAAGAAATTCAACAACACTAGTTTGTCGTTAATTCCTTGAATATTGATCTACTGGATCGTCATGATTCTCTATAACTAGAGTTGCATACCATCTGATCCAAACTTTCCAAGGACAAGGTCGATTTTGGAGATCCATGTGTTAGGAGTACGTACTTCACGATGCTTGCTTTAGTTTTGATTTTCGCATCTTGATGAGTATATATTGAGTTGTTCTAAGTGTGATTGACAGTTTCATGTCGTTTCATTCGCATATGAAAGACCTACGTCGTTTCTTTTGGGGTTAAATCCATCTAGTTTCCACCATGAGAGGTTTTCCGCTCTAAGTTTTAAGTGTTATTTGCACCTCGTTGTATATATGTTTTGAGCGAGTTTTAGATTTAGCAAATAGAAAAGACGATCATAAAATCTTTCTTCTTTTGGTACATACTTCTTTTTTATACAACTAGCCAAATATCATACGTATTTTAGATAATCTTACTCATGTAAGAAGGGTGGCAGTGGACATCGGCATCACCAACGGTATGGCCATGCCGCCGGTGACCACCGCCGCCACCTCGGCGGCATGGCCGGCGGCAAGGGTCCAACGGCAAAGATTGCCTACGCGGTTTGGTGATTTCAAAGTGAAAATGTTACCGTTTGGAATTTATTGTTGAACGTTGGGGCGGAAGAAACCAAAAAAAAAAAAAAAAAAAAAAAAAAAAGAGATTGCTGGGTACTGTGTGTGTTTGCAGGTGGCAGCTTGAAGAAGATGACCTTTTTTTTTTTTTTTTTTAAGTGTGGTATGGGTTGGGCTGGACTATTGGACCAAACAACAATTTTAACATTTTTTTCTTTTTTTTTTATAAATTTTAGTTTTGTATTTTTTTAATAAAAAAATTTTTTTATATTAATTTAATGAATAAAATATTAGTTAAGGTTTTTATTGAATAAATATTAGTTAAGGGGTAAAAAATAAAAAAATAAAATTAGTTGGGAGGTAAGAAAAATGCATGGTTGTCACTAAAAAGGGGTTGAGAGGTATGAAAAAAGTATGAATGATGTGGAATGATATTATTGATGGATTTGAGAGGTATGGATGATTTCGGAAGCATGACTGCCACCGTGCTAATAATGTAAGTATAGTTTTGTTTTATTGAATTAGCTAACCTAACCCGTCAAATTATGACACTTTGATGAGGGATAGAACAACTTAACACGGCACCCGTGACGCATAAAACATTTTTCTAGATGTTAAACAATATCCATTTTTCTTCATACCATAAAGCTTATGAACATCATAAGTGACCATAAGAAATGGATGAGTTGCATCTTTATAATCTCACATGATACACATTACAGTATTTAATTTGCTAATCAAAAAGTAACCAACCTTGAACCTTTAACGCAACATATTGTTTAGAAACCTTGTAACATGAGATCCACGGCTAGTATATGAACAGAAAAAGCAATAAATAGATGGTTAAAGTTATACACAAGTATTATCATTTAAACTGCATTTCATTTCTAGAAATCTTTTCTAAATTTAAACACTAAGATTAACCTTTTAGCAAATGTCTAAGTTAATGCAAAATCTCTATATCTTCTCCCATGAAATTCTCCCTTTCCCTAAATTATTCACCACCTTTTCACCTTTTTCATGCATGTATCATGGACATTCACATTTATTTATGTATACGCATATATATCCCAAAATCACATATCAAATTCACCATCAAACACCTGAAAACCGGCAGTTCAATAAACTTATAAACTCAGTCTATATCTCAAATTGCTATGCAATTCATCTAGTTGCATGGATATTATGGAACCCTCAAATTTACCATGCACACGTATGATCACAATCACATCAGTCAAAAACCCGATCGTAACTAACTATGATCTTCAAACAAGATCAGATCACTCGTTTCGATACAATGGTGCATTAGAAATCATGTTAGAAACCATGAGAATAATGAGGTGTAACCTTATTGTGTTCATGGTAATTTATGGTTTCTTGATTTTGCCTATTTCAGCTATACATTTATCGAATTTGTTAGTTGATCAATCAGTTGTGAATCAAGTGAGTTTACAATTGTTATTAATTGCGAAATCAAGTGGGATTGAGTTGCACCCCTATCTGAATCAAGTATGTCACAAATTTTCGGATATTGTGATTTCATCTATAGTTTATTTCCCTTTTTATATCACATTTTTATTGATCTCGAAAGCTGCTGTTGTTTACGCGATGGAATGCACCTATTCGCGAAAGAAGTTTGAGTGTATAAAGTTTTATGAGTTTATGAGAAAAATTTGGAGGCGACTCATATCAACTTATTTGCTAATTTGTGTGCTGAATGTTGGATGTGTCACATTATTTGTGATGCTACTAATTTGTGTTAGTAGATTACTTTATGTCGTCGGGTTTTCAGCCACCTTAATTTTGGACACCACAATTGTGATTGGGCTGTTTTTCGCGGTTATTTTGGCTCAAAATATAATTATATGTGATCTTGCTATAGTGGTTACGGTGTTGGAAGATGTATCGGGGCCTTTAGCATTGTTGAGGTCTAATGTGCTGGTTAAAGGTCAAACCCGATTGGGGTTAATTATGTTTCTTGGATCGACTATTGGGATTGGGATCGTTAAGGGACTATTTGAGCATCGGCTGAAAAGTTTAAGTTATGGCAACGAGTCTTTGAGAATATGGGAACGACCCGTTTTGGTGCTAGTGTATAGCTTTGTGGTGCTTATTGATTTTATGATGAGTACAGTTTTTTATTTTAGTTGCAAGTCGTATAGTATGGAAGCCGCGGGTGTGGAATGTAAACCGGCTTTGGAAACAATGTCTATTTCTCTTGTTCCTTTGGACGAGAATTAGCATCGGTGTGCAAGAATTCATCATTTTCATAGTTGTGCACGAAGATTCGCCAAAGAAATACCGAATCCAAAAGCTTAGTAGCTTGATCATTATGAAACATTGTTCGTTTTTGTAGTAAGTTATAACTTGCAAGTATTGAAATTAGCATTATTTCAAGTGTACTTTGTTATATTATGACAATTCACATAGAAGTAGTGATAGATTTGGGTAGAGACGTAATCATTTTGACTCAAAAACGCTATGAAAATGGATAATTTAGCAATTATTAACAATTTGATACCCGTGTCTATATAAGTTACAAGTTACTTTACATTAGACGTAAGTAACTTGTATCAAATAAAATAAAGTTTAGGTCATAAAATAAGAACTTTTTTCAAAGTTTCGCTTTAGTATGTAAACTATATAAAATAAATATCATTAAATATATTTTTAAAATGTTATAATATGCACATTTTGATGTGTTATGTTAAAAATAGTGACACGTGTTAGTTTTTTCTGAGTGTATGACGACAACACATTAAAATGTGTGTATTTAAACACTTTATTAAAGTTCGTTATATTTAATAATACTTTTTATAGTTCACGTATTAAGACGAGACTTCGTAAAAAAGATTTTGTTATTTTTTTAAGACTTAAACGCAATAGAAAAATGATGGTAAGAGCGTTTTAAAGATCTACTCACATGAAGTATTATTGAAAGTTGTAACCTTTGCTATTTTCAGTTACTTAAAAGAATGTTATGGCAGCAACAGAATTTGGGTTCTTCTGGCCTCTTGTTTTTGGACCGAATTGATGAACCCAAAAGATTATTACCAAGGGCTCAAAGTTGTTGCCTTGTTGGACTCATATATCAACCTTGGCAAATATAAATAAAACATTACATAGCTAGGGGGGTTTATATATTATCTAACTTGACTTAAATTAACTTAGTTGACTCGGCGGTTAGAGTATCGCATCCATACGAGTTATTGGCTTCAATTGTTAGTAAAATCGACCGAAAGCACCTCTTTTAACATCATAACAAGTTGAATTGATTAGCAATATGGTTAACCGATCCAGATGATTGCAATTAGGCAACGCTATCTCATACATTTAGACTCAAGCCTGACAAAGCGAATAAGTTTCGAGATATAGTGAAAGTGAACAACATTGACTAACAAGAAGCAAGAAGCAATTACAAAAAGTTAAATAGTTGCACAAGAGAATGTAACATTATTTAAACAATGAATCCAATTGATATTAACAATCTTATTTCTACTGTTGCGTTAAGGTCAACATACATATGGATCTAACTATGGTTCTAAAAGGCGCATCATGGCGGCGCCAAGACGCCACTAAGGCGCGAGACGTGACGTTCACGTTACGAAATATACCAAGGCGTCAACTCTAGGCGTGGCGTGAGATAAGCGGGAAAAGGCGCGTTAAGGTGTGAGGCCTTGCGAGTTTTTTTTATTACATGTAATTATAGTTTTTTAACCTTATTCATTATGTATAACGCCTTTTATAAACTCGATATATATGAAATATGACATAAATATATAAATGCTTTCATACGTTGTGTCGCCCTGTGTCACGCTTAAAACCGCAAAAGCTTTGCCTTGACTACTAAAGTGTTAAGCTTGATCATGCCGTCACGCCATATCTCGCACTATTTATAACCTTTGATCCAACCATATCTCTGATAACACTTGTTAAGATCGGTATGATAATCTTACCAAGCTTAATATGTAATAATAAAATGAAAGCTCAAATAGAATTTTATTGGCCTTTCTAAAAAAAATAGAATTTTATTGTAAAAGTGTAAAACTATTTGACAATATAATAAAATAACACATCAACTTGAGTTTATCTTTTCACTTACGTGAATTTTGGTTTACACACACAACAAATTGATGAATGATAATACAACAGAATTGGTGACCATCAACCAACCACAAACGCTTGCATGCATACAAATGTTAGGAATAATATAATCCCTGCGATTAGCAGTGTCTTTAAACAGAAATTCGTCCTATCTAGTACGAACTGTTTAGAGGATACAACAATCAAATCAAGTATGAAACTTGAATCTAGTGAATCGGTTATGTTATGATGATGGAAATGAATGATGATTTTGTGGTTTTGATGATTCCAAAGTGACAAATTCGTCCTCTATATATAGGCACATGGTGACCCTTCAAAACAATCACAATACCCCTTCAAATGGCCTTAGAGACGCTTCTTTTCGTAACAGTCACAATGGTTCACAATTAGCGACGCTTTAGCGACGACCTAGTAACAGAATAACCGTCGCTAACTGAAATCGATTCAAACAGTCGCGATGGTTCACATACTGATGCCTTTTTAATAGATATAACCGTTACCATTGCGTTTAGACGCGTCTTTACAATAATGATGATTAATTAGCAACGGTTTTGCGACGGTTTAGTGACAGAAAAACTGTCACTAATATCTATTTCGTGGGTAATTATAAAAACACAACCAAAATTTATTAGTAATGTTCCAACGATACCCCACATTTTCTATTCAAACACCAATAATACCCCACATTTGAATAGAAAATAAGAAAATTACTTATTATTTTATTTTCATCAAATGTAATATGACAGGCATCAGATTAGGTGTCTTTTGGACTTGAACCTATCCTAATGAGTACATATTGGATTTACTTTGTGTATAGTGAACATAAGTCTTGAACTAGCCACGTTTTGTAGTAAATCGAGACAATAAGTACATATATCATATTTATGTAATAACAGATTCTTACCGTTGTGTTCATTTCGGTCGTGAACATATCCTTATTCATGAGAATTTTAGAGAACTTAGCCATCTGGTTCCCAAATATGCGACCACACATCAATCTCGTATAGGTAATGCAAATCAAGAATATTCCGTAGTATTCCACTGTAAAAGCCATTAGCATTATTAAGAATTAGAATTCAGCCCTCAATCATCAACGGAAAAACACACAACATTCATCATAGGAATGGGCATACCTGTGTGTTGGTACTTTTTGAGTTTGCCTCAACTAGTTTTCCTATTGAACCTAGACCATGGGATCTCCAATTTTGCTAGGTTAGGTTTCCGCCGAGTAGTTACTCATTGTGTTGGCTTTAAGCCCATACCCCTCGATGTAAATATGACTTGTTCTCTACAAAGGCCTTTTGTCAAAGGATCTGCTATATTTTCCTTTGACTTAACGTAGTCGATGGAAATGATTCCATTTCTTAACAAGTCCTTTATCGTATTGTGGCGACGTCTTATATGTCTTGACTTGCCGTTATAGATTTGATTCTTTGTTCTGGTAAGAGCAGCCATACTATCACAATGTATACACACAGCAGTCACAGGTTTTAGCCACAAGGGAATACCCTCTAGAAAGCTTTTAAGCCATTCTGCTTCTTCAGCAGCTTTGTCTAAGGCTACCTTCCATTGTTGATCTGGTATTCACAGTTTGCTTAGATGATTTCCATGAAACTGCAGCCCCTCCAAGTGTAAATACATAGCTACTTGTGGACTTTCCTTCATTATGATTGGAAATCCAATTTGCATCACAAAATCCTTCTAACACAGGAGGATATTTAGTGTAATGTAACCCATAAGCCATTGTATGCTTAAGATATTGAAGCACTCTGACTAGTGCATCCCAATGATCTCTCACAGGGTTATGTGAATATCGACTAAGCCGACTTACACTATATGCCAAATCCGGTCGTGTACAGTTCATTATATACATCAAGCTTCCTAGTACTTGTGTATATTGTAACTGAGATACACTTTGTCCTTTGTTCTTCTTGAGTTGAACCTTAGGATCAAAGGGAGTTACAACCGGTCTATCATTATAGTGCCCAAATTTCTTAAGGGTCTTCTCAATGTAATGAGATTGGGTAAGGATGTATCCATTGGAATTCTTTTGAATCCTTATACCAAGAATGACATCTGCTTCTCCCATGTCTTTCATCTCAAATGAAGAATGAAGCATTTTCTTGGTTTGGCTTATTGATGAGGCGAAAAATGAACCACTTTTAGGGGGTCATTTAAGCCCGGAATTAAATTTATTTGATCAAATATTGCCCTAAATTGTTCCTTTTGTGATTTTAGGTACTTTGGGAGTGAAATCTGGAAAATGAAGCAATTCGGATGTTTTTGGAGCATAAAAGTGAAGAAAACGCCAAAGACTTAATTTTCCAAGCTGGGAACAGTGTGTGACGGCGTCAACAGCATTTTCCTGACGGCGTCAAGAGTTAAAATCATGACGGCCCAGTACAGAAATGAAGACGTCACAAGGAAGAGCGTCAAGAGTTAAATACGTGACGGCCTGGAAAAGTGTAATACATGACGGCGTCAGATATAGATCAAGGCAGTCCGAGGATTCTTTTGGCGGCGAGATGACGGCGTCACAAGGTTGTTCTTGACGCCGTCAGCCTCTATTTTCTATATATAGTTTTCTAATTTTCATTCATTAAGAGGAACAAGTTTGGAGAAACCCTAAGGCCGAACCTTATACGAATTTTACAGCCTTTTCAAGGGTTTTCAGCCCTTGAATGCTTACATGTGCTATTGAGATAAGTGTTCTTCTAATTCAATCAATATGTCTATGTGTTGGTTGTCTATATCTTGTGCTTGTCTTGATTCCACCATGCTAGGCTAGATCTATCTTGTGTTTGCTTAGATCTAATGAAACCTAGATGTTGATTATGTGTTGATTACTTGTTTATGGTTGTATTGGATGAATGATTTCAATGTTAGGCTTAAGAAAACTGGCAGATCTCCAATTGGTAACATGCTTGAACGTCTTATGAAACATGAACCGATGTGTACTAGGTTTTATTAGTTGTATTTAATGCATGAGTAAATTCTAATGATCCCATGTTAGGAGCTTCTTAGCCGGCTCGACATAGTTGTGAAGTAGGCACTCATAGGATTGGGGAGTTAAGTACGCCACCCCATGAATGGTATTAAGGAATACAATCCGTCATCCACGCAACTATAACAAGTAATTAACGTGTAAAAGATATCTAGGGAGTAGCGAAATCTAAGTAAACACATTTCTTCACTTATTGCTCACAACCTTAGTTTAATTTAGTTTATTTTCATTTTCAGTATTTTATTTTGATTGCATCTTTAGTATTGGGTTAGTTGACTAGCAACTAATTCCGCCCAAATCCTTCAAACCCGAGATATTTACTTGCTTTCTAAAAATATAAAAATACAAAAATAATCATCTCTAGAACTAGTATTTAGGTTTTCTAATCCTAGCGACACTATTCCTAGCTGAACGATCAATCCCCCGGTACTTGTCATTATACTATACTACATCGATCAGGTACACTGGCTGGTGGGGGTTGTAAGCTTCTCAAGATCCCTTGAGAGGTAAAGCCTGGTGCAATCCCTACGCATCAAGTTTTTGGCGCCGCAACCCGGGGAATAGTTATTGTCTAGGTTAGAATTTCTTTTTATTAGGTCTACTTGCTAGATTCCTTTCTTGTAAGATTTTATTTTTATTTTAGGTTTTGTTTAGTCTATCTTAGTTCTTTGTGTTTTTGTTCGTAACTTTTCACCACCCGACATCATGGACGATGGGAACATCTTTGAACCCGTCATCCCACCACAACAAAACCCACCACTAGAACCTCTTAGGCCCCGAACCTTAGGAGAGTATTCCCAACCTAGCCACCAAGGCTACCGAAACACCATTGAGCTCATCGGAGCCAATGTGACCCCCTTGCGATCCGACACCATCCGGTTGGTGCAAAGCGGATGTGCATTCGATGGACTTCGTTCTGAAGATCCAAATCAACATCTTAAGGACTTCCTAAAAATCGTAGACTCCATAGACCTAGATGTTGCAACTAGAGAGACAACCCGATTACGCCTATTCCAATTCTCTCTACGGGATCAAGCTAGTCAATGGCTTGAGCGTTTACCCGCGGGATCCATCACCACATGGGATGATCTCACCACTCGTTTCCTTGCTCAATTTTTCCCACTGGGGAGAACTACTAAGCTTAGAAATGACATCTTGATGTTCCAACAACGTCAAAATGAATCTCTTTATGAAGCATGGACTCGTTTCAAGGACTTACTCCAAAAAGTCCCTCATCATGGCATAGATCTTTGGCTCCAAGTCCAAATCTTTTATGACCATATCGATCTCTCCACGAGGCGAGCCATTGACCAATCGGTCGGTGGTAAGCTACGTGATCTAAGTGCGGAACAATCATGGGAACTTATAGAAGATCTTGCTCTCTATGACAACAAAAGTTGGAATGATCCCCGTGATTTGAACAAAACGGTCAAGGCAATATCTTTGCCTTCGAATAACTCTAGCACTCCCGACCGTAGGATCATGGAACTTGAAGGTCGAGTCAAGTCTCTCATGAAATCTTACGAAGCTCAAAAGCCTTCAAGCCAAGTAAGCAGAATCGCTTCTACATGTAAATTATGTAATGGCCCTCACGAGACTCATAACTGCATGGAGCTTCCAAAACGTGCTTATAACGAATTCACATCGTCACACGTGGGTCGAGGCCCTCGAACTTCTGACGAGGCCTATGTGGCATGGAAGGATAAGCGTAATTTCAGAGGGTACCAAACGCGGAGCGTATCCTTCAATGACTCCTCACCACTCTCTTGGTTCGAGCATTTTCCGTCACAAAGCATTCATAGGCAAAGCTGTGATGATGTTTTGCGAAAATTCATTCTATCTCAAGAATTACAGCTCTCTACACTCGAGGCTAAATTTGGACAACAGCAGGCCGATATGAATAACAAGATTTGTAATCTGTTAACTGGTATCAAAGAGCACGCTGTTAATAAACCTATTCACGTTGATGAGGTCAAATCTGTTACCATCATGAGTCCGCCAACCGCCCCTGTGAAAATAAAAAGTCCTAGTAAGCTATTCAAACATCTATCACCAAAAGAAAAAGAACCTGTCAACTCCCTAGGACCAATCCATTTCGTGAACACCATCACCACGATATCTGCTTCTACACCTAACCTGAACCAACAACAAACTGAAAAAATTGGTCATACAGCTAAAGATGAGACCTCAAGGGTGGACCACGATTTGGCCAGAAGTCCTACCAACTCATCCGAGCAGTACGCCGCGCAGGAATCTAGCAAATCGGATGAAGGGAAAGAGAAATCGGAAGAGCATACGAGAAATCCAGCCATTTTGGGTAAATCTATTTTAGAAGAGCCCGAGAGAAAAATGGAGGATGTTACCAGTGGGAGTAGCGATAGGACTCATGAAAGCATCCCTAAAGTTTTTAAGATCTCCTGCACCATTAAGGAAAAGCTCTTAACCGATAGTCATATAGATCCTAGCTTCCCAGACAACATAATACCCCTTTCCCTATACCAAGAAGCCTTCCCAGAACGCATAGTGTGTGAGAGAATCGATAATATAGGGGTAATAAGAAATCTATCAATTATGATTGGAGAACTTGTTTACAATATTGCCCTCACCGTGGTCGATGATGTGGACCCTCTCACCAATCGAACATTAACCAACCTTGTTCTTTGGAAACCATTTATCAATGAATCGGGAGTAATCCTTGATGAGAAGGATGGAAGTGCATTGTTCACCAATGGTATTAAGAAGGTAATTTTTCGTAGGGGTAATGAGGAGGTATACGAGTATCGTCCGTCCCTTGAGGGGAATCTATATGGATCAAGGGACGGAGAATCGGGGAAGATAAGGAGGCGTGATCCTAATAATCTCAAAATTCCCTGCATGATCGGTCATAAGTACTTCGATAACGTCTACATTAACATATTCATGCCTAAGAATTTTATGTCCCTATTCCATTATAACAATATCTGCAGATGGGGAATGATTTACAAGGGAGAGAAAGTGGTTGGTAAAGATCATGAAATCCAGGTGTTCGTAGGAAATATGGCATTCACTATGGAATTCACGATTGTGGATAACATCGAAGACGATGTCGATCCTAGGTTATCACAAGTCGTTTTTGGGGCACCCTTTTGTGAAATCACTAATTTGATAGTTGATGACCGGAACGGAATCATGACCTTCGCTGATGGAATTAGGGGGGTTTCATACCAAACGCCGTACAAGAGAAAAGACCTTAAGGAAATCGATTGTGACGAGCTTGATAGGATAAGTTCCCAACTTATTTTGTGTGATGAAGATGTTCGGAGAGGGTGTAAGAACACTTCTGATTTATCATGCGGATTTTTTAAGGATGTTAGTAAGCTTGATTCTAAGTATCGAGAAGATGTCTTCGAGTTCGAAGACCCGAAATACTTACACTATGAAAACGATAATAGTTTAGAAGATGACCTATAGAGTGGAACCAACGATGAGGTCACGTAGTAATCCATGACCTTGAGTCTAGCTACAAGACTCGTAAATAAAGAAAAGCGCTTCTTGGGAGGCAATCCATGCTTTGTGTGATTTTATTTTGTTTGTTTGTTATTTGCTTCCATATGCATGCTTTACTTCTATTGTTGGTAGATCATGTTTCTAAACTAAAAAGTGAAAATACTTTACTTTGTTGTTTAGGCCTAGTCTTAACTCCACCTAAAGGTATTTTCGCAAAAGATAAGTGTAAGAGGAAACCCCAAATATATTTTTAAGAAACAAACCGATCATGATTCTCCACAATATTAAATGAACATGTATATTCGTATTTGTTAGAGTCAAATGCTTGTATTGAGTCATAATGAAGTTTTGCAGGATTTTCCAGGAAGTAAGACCAAGTTTTTCCAGAAATTTTCCAGAAACTTAACATAAGAATTTCTGCAGGTCACTTCTGATGGCGTCATGAGCTTGCTCTTGACGGCGTCACGTGTAAAAATCTGGAAATTTTACCAGTTTTGTTTTTCTAACGGAGTCTTAAAGTTTTTGCTGAATTATTAAGTTTTATAATTTCCAGGAAATCTGCAAACTTCATTCCACAAGCATTATATCTTATCTTGTTTTCTAGGATTTAGTAAGTTATGTAGATTGCCGCCGATTTTATGCGATGTTGCTTTGTTTGTTTTCTCAGGATTTACAGGTTATGTATGACAAGAAGATGATTTATATTCTGGAAGGGAAGCTTTGATTGTTCATTTTCTTGGAGGAAGATCTAACCTGGCTACCTTATTATCTATACCGAGCGAATCAGGGGAGTATTTGATTTCATTCTTTTTACTTATTTCACTTTTACATTCTTTATTTGAACATTGGGGACAATGTTCATCTTAAGTGTAAAGGGAGGGTAAAGTGATGATACCTTACAAATACACTTTCGCTTGAGTTTGTTTGTTTAATAGTAGATGTGTAATAAAACTATGAGAAATACTTGTTAGTGTAATTTTAGCGCCAAATTTAAAATTTTTTACAATATTTAGGAGTGAAACTTTAGCCATAGCAAGCGTCTCATGGATAGGAGATTGTATGACTAGCGCATAACCATACCAATCAGAAAAATTTTCCACCCAAATATGTGAGGTTCGCCTTTAGATTTGATAGGAAAAGCATTTACTATTAGTGCTTATGAGTGTACCGGTAGCATTTAGATTCTAGAACTTGCGTTAGTGATGCATCCCGAGACCGCTAGTGAGACTACACTCGTGTAGTAGGATTTACTACATGATAAGAGGCATTAGGATCACCCTTGTGTTAAACCCGTATCATAATTACTTGACCATTAAAGTCATATTATTTGGCTAGTTAAGTCAACTAATTTTTCCCACACCCTTAGCGTTGTACTCATTTTTAGTACACGAAACCCCTAGTACACCCCTCCGAGCCTATCTTTTCGTTTCTAACTTTAAGCATCTTACTTAAAGGAAGAATTTGTTACACCCCACTTAAATGTACAACCAAATCGCCTTAGCCTTCCATGTATGCGCTCATTTTTAGTGCATTATTGTTATTTGTTAAACCCTAAGTTAACTATCTAACTGATTACATGGTTGCTAAGTCGAGTCATATCTTTGTGCATATTGTTTTGGGACGATTGGGACTCATGGGTAAAGTACTTATTTTATGGAGTAATGGGGAAGAACATCATTTATCACCCCCGTATGTGCGTTAATCTTAAAAGTACTCCAAGTGTTTTGATTTTCTTAATTCGAGTCATTAGATTAGTTTAGTGTAAAGTATGTAAAAATTCAAATGTAAGGGGAATTTACGTTCCCTATGATGTATTATTTTGGATGGTAGGGTAAGAGTGTATGCAAACAAAATAAAAAAAAAATAAATAAATAAAAAAAAAATAAAAAAATCGAAAAAAATCAAGAAAAAGAAAAAAATAGAAAAAGAAAAGAGAAAAAACATACGGACTACCATCCCGTTTCCATTCTATATTTATTTTATGTTTTTTGTTATTTTCCATTTATTAGCTTAAGTCGAGTCTAGTCTTGGCTTAGCAACGCCATATTCTACATGTAATTAACTAAGATTGTTAACTCGCCACCAGTAAAGACTGCCTATATCCAACAAAACCGTGTATTTCATATCCCTACACCTAACGTTACAACCCTTTAAAAGACCTCTTTAACAGTTTATCCTAGGTGCTTACGCCATGTGGTGGAGGTTTGATCCTTTCCCAAGCCTATGGTAATCTATTTTGCTGTGACAGGTAGTGAGAGATATCTTCCGTTTCCATATTGTAATTTATACTTTATTACACCCGAGAGATGTGAGTATCTAAACACTATTTGTGAGGTGCTAGTGTTTGACCTCCGTGCTTGTCTTTGGTCTTTAGTGGAATGATTATTTGTTGTAATTACTTTTATATTAGTGTTAAATGACCCCTAACTTGTATTTTGAGTAGAATAAAAGCGCATTTGCTTGAGGACAAGCAAATCTCAAGTGTAAGAGTATATGATGAGGCGAAAAATGAACCACTTTTAGGGGGTCATTTAAGCCCGAAATTAAATTTATTTGATCAAATATTGCCCTAAATCGTTCCTTTTGTGATTTTAGGTACTTTGGGAGTGAAATCTGGAAAAGGAAGCAATTCGGACGTTTTTGGAGCATAAAAGTGAAGAAAACGCCAAAGATTTAATTTTCCAAGCTGGGAACAGTGTGTGACGGCGTCAAGAGCATTTTCCTGACGGCGTCAAGAGTTAAAATCATGACGGCCCAGTACAGAAATGAAGGCGTCACAAGGAAGAGCATCAAGAGTTAAATACGTGACGGCCTGAAAAAGTGTAATACATGACGGCGTCAGATGTAGATCAAGGCAGTCCGAGGATTCTTTTGGCGGCGAGATGACGGCGTCACAAGGTTGTTCTTGACGCCGTCAGCCTCTATTTTCTATATATAATTTTCTAATTTTCATTCATTAAGAGGAACAAGTTTGGAGAAACCCTAAGGCCGAACCATATACGAATTTTACAGCCTTTTCAAGGGTTTTCAGCCCTTGAATGCTTACATGTGCTATTGAGATAAGTGTTCTTCTAATTCAATCAATATGTATATGTGTTGGTTGTCTATATCTTGTGCTTGGCTTGATTCCACCATGCTAGGCTAGATTTATCTTGTGTTTGCTTAGATCTAATGAAACCTAGATGTTGATTATGTGTTGATTACTTGTTTATGGTTGTATTGGATGAATGATTTCAATGTTAGGCTTAAGAAAACTGGCAGATCTCCAATTGGTAACATGCTTGAACGTCTTATGAAACATGAACCGATGTGTACTAGGTTTTATTGGTTGTATTTAATGCATGAGTAAATTCTAATGATCCCATGTTAGGAGCTTCTTAGCCGGCTCGACATAGTTGTGAAGTAGGCACTCATAGGATTGGGGAGTTAAGTACGCCACCCCATGAATGGTATTAAGGAATACAATCCGTCATCCACGCAACTATAACAAGTAATTAACGTGTAAAAGATATCTAGGGAGTAGCGAAATCTAAGTAAACACATTTCTTCACTTATTGCTCACAACCTTAGTTTAATTTAGTTTATTTTCATTTTCAGTATTTTATTTTGATTGCATCTTTAGTATTGGGTTAGTTGACTAGCAACTAATTCCGCCCAAATCCTTCAAACCCGAGATATTTACTTGCTTTCTAAAAATATAAAAATACAAAAATAATCATCTCTAGAACTAGTATTTAGGTTTTCTAATCCTAGCGACACTATTCCTAGCTGAACGATCAATCCCCCGGTACTTGTCATTATACTATACTACATCGATCAGGTACACTGGCTGGTGGGGGTTGTAAGCTTCTCAAGATCCCTTGAGAGGTAAAGCCTGGTGCAATCCCTACGCATCATTTATAACATCCATATTTGTTCCCATGATCAACATATAATCTACATATAAACAAATAATGACAAATGCATTTTTGTATTGTTTAACATAGACACATTTATCACATTCGTTTATTTGATAGCCGTTTGATAAAAGAGTGTTATCAAACTTCTCATGCCATTGCTTTGGAACTTGTTTAAGACCGTAAAGAGATTTAACCAATTTACATACCTTATGCTCTTGACCTTTGACTACAAACCCTTCGGGTTGTTGCATATAGATTTCTTCATCTAATTCACCATTTAAGAACGCAGTTTTCACATCCATTTGATGTATAATCAGGTTGTGAATTGCGGCTATTGACATTAACGTTCTTATGGAGGTTATCCTTGTAACCGGTGAATAAGTGTCAAAGAAATATTGACCTTCTTTTTGACGGTATCCTTTTGCTACTAAACGAGCCTTATACTTCTCTATGGTACCATCAGGTCTTAGTTTCTTTTTGAAGATCCACTTATGGCCTATTGGTTTATGTCCCGAAGGTAGATCAACCAATTTCCATGTATTATTATGCACAATTGAGTCTATTTCGCTTTGAATAGCCTCTTGCCAATAAGGTGCTTCTAATGACTCCATAGCAGCCTTATATGTTTGTGGTTCTTCATTCACAATATAGGTCATATAATCCGGTCCAAAGTCTTTAGAGACTTTTGCACGCTTACTTCTTCTAGGTTCATCATTCTCTTGTTGAACCTCAGAATTGTTTTCTCTTTGATCTAGAGACAATTGATCATCAAATACTCTTTTCCTTGGATTTGAGATTTGTTTCTCTTTATCCTTATAAGGAAAGATATTCTCAAAGAAATCTGCTTTAGCAGATTCTATAATTGTGTTTTTGCTTATATCCTCTACATTGGATTTGTAAACCAGGAACCTATAAGCGGCACTATTCTTTGCTGGACCGAGATAAACACAATCAACTGTTTTGGGTCCAAGTTTGGTTCTCTTTGGTAAAGGTATTTGAACCTTTGCCAAACAACCCCACATTTTCATCCTTTTATAAGAAGGTTGCTTTCCTTTCCATAATTGATATGGAGATTTGTCACTCTTTTTATGAGGAATTTTATTCAACACTGTATTTGCAGCAAGACATGCTTCACCCCATAGACTATGAGGAGCCCCTGAAGTAATTAACATTGAATTAATCATGTTCTTCAATGTTCTATTCTTACGTTCAGCTACACCATTTTGTTGTGTGGTGTATGGGGCTGTTGTTTGGTGTACAATACCATAAGTAGAACAAAATTCAGCAAAATCATTGGATTCATATTCTCCTCCTCTATCAGACCTTAGAATTTTGATCTTTTTGTCTAGTTGATTTTCAACTTCTGCCTTATATGTCTTAAACATATTCAAGGCTTCATCTTTGGTATTTATTAAGTACACATAACAAAATTTGCTGCAATCATCAATGAAAGTAATATAATAATTCTTTCCTCCTTTTGATGGTGTTGCTTTGAAATCACATAAATCCGTATGAATTAAACCAAGTATTTCATTTGATTTTTCTACAGATTTATGTGAATGACTTGTGTATTTAGATTCAACACAAATTTCACACTTGGATATTTTATCCATTGTACATTTAGGCAACATGCCTAAGTTTATCATTCTTTGCAAGGAACGGAAATTAACATGGCCTAATCTAGAATGCCATAAGAAAGAAGGATCAGTCATATACACAGAAGCGGTGCTAGTGCCCGCGTTATTATTGTTAATAACATTGTCATTTGTTACAATACTTAGTTTTAAGAGTCCCTGATCAAGGTAACCCTTTCCTACATACACACCACCCTTGGTGATTACAAATTTATCTGATTCAAATACAAGTTTAAATCCCTTATTACTAAGAATAGGGCCAGAAATCAGATTCTTGGTGATGTTAGGCACATGCAACACATTTGAGAGCACAAGATCTTTTCCAGAAGTCAGCTTCAATAGGACTTTGCCTTTTCCTTCAATCTTTGAAGAAGTTCCATTCCCCATAAACATTGGTTCAGTTTCATTCACCTTTTGGTAAGAAACAAAAATACTTCTTGAATTACATATGTGCTTTGTTGCACCAGTATCCAACCACCAATCAACATCATTTGTAGTCAAGTAGGCTTCAATTACTCCAGCAAATTCTGTTGGAGAGGCGACATAGTTAGCTTGGTTGGAATTTCCTCCAGAATTTCCTCCTCCATGCTCTTTCTTGTGGCGACAATCCTTGGCTTTATGACCAGGTTTCCCACAGACCCAACAATGATAAACTTTCTTGAAGTTGTTGCTCTTTTGTTAGGTGTAATCTTTCTTCTTATCCTTGGAAGAATTCTGTCCAGAACCACCACCCTTTTTGTTGTTTTTGTGGTAGTTCTTTGATTTGGAAGAGCTTTCTCCAACCATGTTTGCATTTGGTTCTATCGAATTTGCCTCAGCCTTTTCCTGCATCCTGTTATCTTCCTCAACACGAATTTTAAGAACAAGTTGCTCAAAACTCATATAATAACCTGAAATCTGAAACGACATTCGAATAGTTGGAATACAAATTAATACGAGATTTGAACTATAGATTATGACTTCGAATCATCATAGTACGAAATATATAACTTAAGTATATATGAATTTTGGCTCACACCCTTTTGTTCACTTTGAATATTACACGTCTAACTAGTCCAAAAAGGGGGTTGATCATATAATTAAATTTTGTACACAACCTACATTCCTAAATACTTGTCACACGATACAAAGTTAATAGTCGTGTGACAAGTATTTAGGAATGTAGGTTGTGTACAAAATTTAATTATATGATCAACCCCCTTTTTGGACTAGTTAGACGTGTAATATTCAAAGTGAACAAAAGGGTGTGAGCCAAAATTCATATATACTTAAGTTATATATTTCGTACTATGATGATTCGAAGTCATAATCTATAGTTCAAATCTCGTATTAATTTGTATTCCAACTATTCGAATGTCGTTTCAGATTTCAGGTTATTATAATTCTTCCCCTCTAAAAAAAAAATTCGTCCGCGAAATTGAAGTCACGAAAGTTATACGGAGTCATAGCAAATCACAACATATCGTCACAAATATCCTCACGCTCGAGGAGGTTCTTCCAAAAATCTTCACAACAACATAGTTTCTCATGACTCGATCCAATAGAACTTAATCATAACAAATCTAATCCAATCGGATGTGAAGCAAATGTGTAGCAGATGACAGATGACAGATAAAATTCTACAAGTAGATATACGAAGCACATAACCTACAAAGCAAACATAGCGGTAGAACTAAACGATAAACCTTCATCAACTCCTACCGAAATCTGAATGAATAAAGGGACTTGCCAAAGTTAAAGGAATACAAATCAAATCATCAAACGTATCCAGAATCTCATCAAGAGATGGGTAACATAATCACATTGACGTTCCAAATCACAAATCAGAGTATCAAAACGTATCAAAAGCTTAACCGAAGAGATAGAATAATCGTGCGGAATAGAACAAATCCAAGATCTAACACGTCGTGAACCAAACTCTTTCAAATGCTAAGACTTCTGATTCTTTTATACTTCTTCTGAAAGTGTGAACAAAAATGTAATTATCGATCACGATCTTTGTAGGCGAGTCATGTAGCTTGAATAATTTCCTGTCGAAAAAAAATCTCCACCAATCCTCCAAGCAAGCCGTCCTAGTCGATGCTCCACTGCAACTCTACTTGTGTTGTCCTTCCTCCTGTGCGTGGAAATCTCCAATGTAGTCACCACCATCTTCATACCATCCCGTCCAGCTCCTGCTTCAAGACTCTATACATATTAGTACAACTAAGATGGATAGAGTTGATAGAATTGTGTGCTTTGCTTCAAACTACTTCCTTCCGTCCTCTAACATAGCTAAAAATCCTTCCTCTTGGATAGAAATAAATCTCTTCTTAGCTTCTCAAACTTCTTATCTCATTCTTCATCCCACAAAAGTTACTCTTCAAAATATCACATAGGCTTCTTCAGATGTAGAATAATCAACACCAAAACAAAGATGATTCTCATGTTTCTCTTTCGTCTCCAAACACATTAATATGTCATACTATGACAATTTGCCCAAGTATTCATGAAAGATACGATTTATTAAATTCATAGGAATAGTCGGAGTAGTAACCAATACAATTGGCATCACAACTGTAACACCCCCAAAATACCGCAGCGGAAGACTGTGTCATAGGGGTGCTACTTCATAATACAAAGTAGAAGTTATAGAAAACGAACTCTAAATGAGACGTTTTGAAAAGTTACCATTCGATTAATGAATTCAAAGTTACAAACATAAGATTCCAAAGTATGATACATAAATGTATACAAAATGTTTTGAATGGTAAATGATAAAAGCGTAAGTCTTCAGAATATGCAGCTTGACTCTAAGTTCCACGCACTAGCTATCGCCTTACTAACCTGAGATAAACATGCTAAAGTGTCAACACAATGGTTGGTGAGTTCATAGAGTTTGTCTTAAAACAGTTGAAAAGCCTTAAAAGAATGTTCACACAGCAAAGGCATCGTGAATCCACTCAGTTACAAGTCCCGCCATAAGAGACTTGTAACCTGTGTGTTCACAACCCACTGCTAACATATAGTATAATAAAGACATGTATAAGTTCATCAAGACAATTAAGCAATTAGTAGTGAGTCTCTACTTCATCTCCGAAGACCTCACTTTTATGATGTATCCAAACATTCGCAAATGTTAGGATGTATCAAAGACAACTGGGAGCCACTTCCCAAAGATATAAGTTTACTGGGAGCCACTTCCCAAAGATAAAAGATTACTGGGAGCCACTTCCCAAAGATAAAAGACAGTCAAGTATGTATGAAATCAAGTATAATGCCATCAAGTATAAGACAATCAAGTATGAAACAATCAAGTATGAAACAATCAAGTATAAATGTTTAAGAGTATTTGTACAAGTAAGCAAGTAGTTGAGCATGTATCCCCCCCAAGAGTTAAAACAAGTACGAAAAGAGTAGGGGCTATGACACCTTAAGCTTATGTAATGAGAAATGATAGTGGTAGTCGAATCGCGAAAGTCTCTAAGAGTAGCCTATAATAGAACGTTGCGACTTAGGTTTGGAGTAACGTCTAAGAATACGAAGAATTGCCCATATATGTCTTGCATAATGTTCATGATGTAGTACTTAGTATATAGTGTAAGTCTTTGAATATAAATTGTTTATGAAACATGTATAGGTTGTACATCTCTTACTACCGTTCGGGCCGACATAATTCAGAAGTCATGGAGTAAACGTTCGAGGAGCCAGGACACTTTAATTCGTAAATCCACAACTCATCTCGACGGCTTACTTAATGAACTCCTCACATGAGGCTCCCTACTATTGTAGTATTTGATAACAAATGTATAAGTTTTGATCCGAAAAGTTACATGTCCAATATTTGAATAAACTTAAGAAAGTCTATTTGTACATGAAGATTGTTATTAGGGTAAGTTTATTATAACTTGTATCTCATGGTTCTTTAGGTGGAGTAGATCCAAATTGTTTGTTCAAGTTATCGTCAACTCCTTGTTTCATGTTTTCGCCTAAGTATGTTTATATGGTCATTTAGTCATGGCTTCGCCGTGACCTTGGTCATTTTTCCATGGTCTTAAGACTCAACCTTGGCTTTAGCCATGGTTGTGGTCTTGGCTTTAGGTCATTAGACCTCTTGGTCTAAGTAAAACATAACTATAATATAGTGACTTTGGTCTAAAATGGGCTGTTAAGATTTTGAAGAAAATTATCACTTGGAAAGCGTTTTCAGGGCTCGAGCTTCTTTGTTCCTGAACGAAAACGTCGTTCCGGACAACTTTCGTGTTTTAACTTTTTGATGAATCGGACCAGAAGGGTGACTTTCAAAAGCAAAATTTGATCAGAATGCTATTTAGGCAGTTTTGCCGTTTTGGTTTCGCTAACTTCAAATGGTCATAACTTTTGACTCGTGTACTCGTTTTGGGTGATTCAAATTGCTATGTTTTCCTTGTTAAGTCCTCTTTAACAGTAAGTAAGTGTCAAATATCAAAGTTATACTATTGTGGTCGTGGTTTTCCATAAAAATCACTAGTTTGCTTGTTTGCTTGTCATAAGTTAACATATGTATACAATACTCGTTTTATCTATTTTTAAACATCATGAACACAATAACAAGAACATATATAGCATGAAAGAAACATAATAAGCATGAAAATGATATTGAGAAAGAAAGTGTATAAGGGTTTCTTACAACTTTTGGCTTTCACTTAAGAAAGGAAGTCAAGTATAGAACTAGGACACTAATCCTAATCTTGTAAACCCTTCACCACAACTCTTGTAAACCCTTGCTAATCTTTATATAACCCTTGTGAAAACCATCTTAGCTCAGACCTAGTACCCTTGTGTAGCTCCTAATTCAATCATGGAATCACCAAATAAACACTAGTTTCGTGTAGAGAATAACTAGGCCTTTAACTATGGTATGTAATTTGTAACTTGAAGATCAAAGATGATGAAGCTATGGAATTATGTTGGGAAGTTTTAAATGGTGATGAAAAGAATGAAGAGATGAGTTTCCTTTTATAGTGCAAGTGAGGAGGTTAGCTAGTACTTACTTGTGGTTAAAATTGGAACACATGAAGTATAATGAACTAATGGTTAAAAACTAAACACATCTATGCATACTTGGTTGTTCTTAGACCATATACTTTCCTAGGCTCATTATCAAGCCACCAAGGCCACCATATACACGTTCATGGACAAGGGGAAGGGACTAGGTGGATGAATCTTGGCCTTATATAAGTTACGTAGTGAGTTTTGGTCCCGTTAATTGCTAACCGTAAATGATTAAGCCTCAAAACGTAAAACCGGGTATCGTAAAAATATGAAACTTGAAAGTATTGTTAAACATGTCAATATAGTCCATAATAAAATATAAAATGAGTGGTAGGATCTATCGGGTGCTAAAACCCTGCTAAAAACTGGAAACACGGGTCTAAAACACGCAATTCGCGTAAAACGCTGAACTGAAAAACGTAAAATTCCGAAACTTTTGGAATTGTCATAAAATGATAGAAAATCATATTTCTATTGTTTATAATGTTTTATGGATATATCGGGATGCTGGAAGGACGTTTAAACCTAAAAGTAAATCTCGAACACGGCTTTGTGATTTTTGCAGAAATGATCCGACGAGCGTCAAACTCTCGGATTATCGTTAAAATAGTTTAACTTACGAGAATATGAAATAAAAATTTCTGAGATGAATAGTGAAAAGTGAATAGTAAAAAGTGAATAGTAAAAGTGAATAGTAAAAAGTGAATAGTGAAATTTTCGGGAATAAAAGTTAACCTGAAATTGCGAATTGTTACAACAACCCTCATAAAGATTATAACGAATACGAAAAGGAATTCTAAGAATATCTCGCTCTCTCACACAAAACATGATAAGATCCAGCTTCCAGAAATCAATCCACCACCTCATACAGAAACACATCAGGGATACACGGCAAACGTTCTAGCAATCCGAATGACACTTGAAGCATGTCTCATCAAAAGAGGTATATTCACAACCGCGAGGGATTAACGCACGAGATTTCAAAACAAAGGTGATCATAAGTGATTATCAGGTTAGGAACCATGGTGCAGAATTTCTTATTTGCACAAATTGACAAGGATGACAAATATAATTCAGTCAACAAATCCATATCCAGGGTGATATCGAATCAAACATCTCCAACGTAAACATATAAGCAAAATGAAAATCATCTTCAAATATCTCCAGGGGCATCGAACAAATCAGATATTCATGATGGAAGGTCACAAGATTATCATAGAGGTAGAATACGTAAGGCAGAAATCAATAGTGTAGAAGGAATCTCAAAATGCTTATCAAAGGCAAAGGAAAGCATTAGAATGTGTCAAACACCACAGCTTCATACTTACGTGAATTCTCTCAACGAACAAGAAGGCATCTAAACGAATCAAGAATTGAAGTTCAAAAGAGAGAGTGATAACTTCAGGAAGTGAAACCTATAAGGCATAACTACGAGGTCTTAAAGCATTCTAATCTAGGTTGCGAATCCTGATAAATCTTCTAAATCTCCGGAACGAATGATCTTATAAGGTCTTATCTAAAAGCAGAGGACAAATCAGAGTGATGCGGAAGCAAGATAATGAACCAATGTCTTATCATATAATCTACCCAATCCTCACCGGTCATACTAAGCTCTTAAGAGGAGAAACCTAAAGCAAATCCTTCCAAGGTTATTCTATGAGCTCCTAAGTCCAAACCTAAGGGTCCAAATCTTCACAGGCCAAAACTTATGTACTACAAGTCGCAGCCTGAGCTCTGATACCATAATTGTAACACCCCAACCCGACATGGGTCTGGAGCGCTACAGTATGGTGACATATCAAAGCATACAACGCAAGCAGAAGACTTAAAAACAAAGGTTACAAGGGAAAAATCTAAAAGTACAAAAGAAATACTAAAACTATAAAAGAAAGGAAAATACAAACTAAACAAAGTCTAATCTAATCCAAGTCCAAACTAGTCCAGATGTAATGGGCTTCTAGTCCATGAGGTAGTCCACTAAAGCTTCTATGCTCTCTCTTCACCCAACCCCAGCTTCCAACCTATAACCTGCCGCAGGAAAAGAAATGCGGCTGAGCTTAAAAAGCTCAGTGAATAGATATATAACAAAGCAAACGAATAAACGAAACGTATATAATGAGAAACAGGACATCATAAGCTTCTGCTGAAAGGAATATCATCTGTCAAATGCATAAGAGATCAACGAATAACTGAACGAATATCATAAGTCAAATGAAATGAAGCATCATAGATATATCAAGCATAAACAAATCATAAGAGAATCAAGAGCACGTATCAACAAAGGCGCGTCTAACGAGATACTCGAATAGACACAAGAAACATAGGAAAGTCACGAGCCGACCTAACGAGATACTCGAATAGGTCTCAAATCACATAATCACATATCCGTCAATTCATAGGGTGTACATAAAGTAGCTAACTCCAATGTACCAGAAGTGAAAGGGGTACAAGGCACGTACAGCCAGTCACTGTCTTCTCAGAACAAAACAGAACCTAGGATGCATCCATACACTCTCTGAATCAAACAAAATACACATGCCAGCTCATGACTGGACACATATATAACTAATTGGTCATAGTGCACATATATCAAACAGAATGGAATGTCAGGGATCAATCACTTAAGGCAAAACCTTCCAAACTTATTAATACGAGATTTGAACTATAGATTATGAATTCGAATCATCATAGTACGAAATATATAACTTAAGTATATATGAATTTTGGCTCACACCCTTTTGTTCACTTTGAATATTACACGTCTAACTAGTCCAAAAAGGGGGTTGATCATATAATTAAATTTTGTACACAACCTACATTCCTAAATACTTGTCACACGATACAATGTTAATAGGCCAAATATATTTTATTGTGTACACTAATAACACTTTAAAAATTAAAGGGCATGAGAAGTACTAAACATACTTTTTGTTTTGGGACTAAATATCACACGTTAAGTAAGTCTTGAAAGAGTCCGATTTCTATTATTGTTATGCACATAATATCACTTAATGATATGGTTCAATTCAAATGAATACTTGGAAGATTTGGTCAACCCTTATCCCCTCTAAAATCGGCAATTCTCTTCCATTTATTTCCCTATATCACGAAACAGAATTTCACATATCTCATACAAATTTATAGATCCTATTCAGAACGAAAACAAAAAGAAAACAAACATTGCCGCTGGAAAAGTATTCCTCGAACCTCGGCCATAACCATTCTTTTTGTTATATCCCTCGCATCTTCAGTTTATTAGCCATGATTCAAAGAAACTTATCAAAAATATAATGTGAGCAAAACGTTTTGGTGTGTGCTAAAGGTGAATTCGATTGGTCCATAATAGGTCTGGTTCGTGTGTTGGGGTTAAAGGTTGGTTCGATAGATTAAGGGTTTGGCTCGTAATTGGTATTTTAGCTCAGCGTGTACTTCTTGCATCTGGGCTGATCGTGTTCGGGTTCGGGGTTACGATTTTCTGTTACAAGTTGGTTTTGAGTTTCGATCGTGTCTCACTGAATCTAAGTGATGGGTTTTGGAATGGTGTTCGTACTCGCGTTCCATTGTTGGGTTCTATCTATACTCGTTAGCTTTGAGGTAAGACCTAAACTATCAAACATAATGAAAGTTACTCATAATTATTATGTGAGAAATCCTTTTTATTGCTAGCTATACATAGTAGAAGACTCGTAGTCAAAAAATTGTATAACTTGGTTTCATAATAAACTAATCTCTATAACAAGAAGTTATATTAAACGGCCTATTTTATATGGTACATGCACATCGATCATGGTTGGAATATATAAATAACTAAACCAACTTAAAACGTAGTAAAGCTTATATTGATCATACACACGAAGAAGTTGTCTAAATCACTAGCCGAATGTAATTTAGAACATGTAATGTGCTCAAATAGATAGAAGGATATATACCGAAAATATGAATATAGATTGATATAGGCATGCATGATTTCTAACGTGATAGCATGCACACTTGGGTCCTGGCAACATGTCATACCAAAATGAATCTTAAATATAGTACTATTTGTTTTAAGTTGTTTATATGAGAGATGAGCTAATCACCGCTAAAGAATACGAATGAAATTGTCATATATTATAAATGGTATAATTGTTCGTTGACTTGACGTATTTAAGTTTGCATAGTTATACATGTTACTAAAAACGGATTTTAAAAAGTCTAGTATTACATGTGAGTGTGTCGTATATTTAAATATAGGTCGTGTGTATATGATTGAAGTGAAACGACGTCGGTTTATAAACGAATCTTACATGATTTATTAAAATTTTGGGTCGTCGCGGCATTAATAATATCGTGGGTACGCTAGTAAATTATATAAATTATAATGACCGGGTCTAAAATTATTATCATAATATAAAATAATAAAATAAACTTTAAAATAATTTTATTTGATCTTTTAATATTTAGTTTCGATAATTTACATTTTGAACCCTAAACTTTGTGATAATGACATTTTAAACCCTAAACTTTGGGTAAGCGACACATTAAACCTTATACTTTACTAAAATGATATATTAAACCCTAAACTATGATGTTGGACATATTAAGTCTTTAAGTTTACTTAATGGTCATTTGTAACCCTAAAAGTTACTAATCTGAGAAACTTACTAAATTTGGAAAGTTACTTAATTCAGGAAAGTTACTAAAAATGGAAAGTCCTAAAAAAATAGAAAGAAACCTAAAATGAGTAATCTGATTTAAAATAAGCTTATAAATAATAAGACGATCATTAATTCGTGTAGATTCGCTGAAGAAGGAGTAACTTCCGATCCTTATGTTTTCTGATATGGTTTCATTTGCGGTTTGAGGTACAGATATTCTACCCTATCTCATTAAGGGTTCTGATCTCATGACGTTTCGATCCTTGACTTTGATTCGTTTGCTATGATATGATTCATTGATATAAGCCTTTGCTATGATCCCTTTGATATGATTCGTTGCTATCCATTTTGTTGATTACCTGATTACTATCTCCTGGTTGAGATTCTATTTGATTATGATATGATTCGTTTGTTATGGATATGCTTTGTTTGATATGATTTTGTTCTTATGCCCGAGTTTTTATTATACTCATGGAGGTACCATGGGCGTGTTAGTGATGGCACCACTGACATGACACTTTCTGGGGAGGTGTGATTGATCCCTGGCATTCCCTTCTGTTTGATATATGTGCACTATGGCCAATTAATTATATATGTGTCCAGTCATGAGATGGCATGTGTATTTTGTTTGATTCAGGGAGTGTATGGATGCATCCTAGGTTCTGTTTTGTTCTGAGAAGACAGTGACTGGCTGTACGTGCCTTGTACCCCTTTCACTTCTGGTACATTGGAGTTAGCTACTCTATGTACACCCTATGAATTGACGGATATGTGATTATGTGATTTGAGACCTATTCGACTACCTCGTTAGGTCGGCTCGTGGCTTTCCTATGTTTCTTGTGTCTATTCGAGTATCTCGTTAGACGCGCCTTTATTGATACGTGCTCTTGATTCTCTTATGATTTGTTTATGCTTGATATATCTATGATGCTTCATTTCATTTGACTTATGCTATTCGTTCAGTTATTCGTTGATCTCTTATGCATTTGACAGATGATATTCCTTTCAGCAGAAGCTTATGATGTCCTGTTTCTCATTATATACGTTTCGTTTATTCGTTTGCTTTGTTATATATCTGTTCACTAAGCTTTTAAGCTCAGCCGTATTTCTTTTCCTGTGGCAGGTTATACGTTGGAAGCTGGGGTTGGGTGAAGAGAGAGCTTAGAAGCTTTAGTGGACTACCCCATGGACTAGAAGCCCATTACATCTGGACTAGTTTGGACTTGGATTAGATTAGACTTTGTTTAGTTTGTATTTTCCTTTCTTTTATAGTTTTAGTATTTCTTTTGTACTTTTAGATTTTTCCCTTGTAACCTTTATTTTTAAGTCTTCTGCTTGCGTTGTATGCTTTGATATGTCACCATACTGTAGCGCTCCGGACCCATGTCGGGTTGGGGTGTTACAACTCATATCGTCAGTCAAATGTTTAAGATATAACTTAAAGTTTTTCCAGGATTAAGGTAATTTTTCAATAATAGAACCAACAAGAAAGTTAGAGTTTATACCCATGCCTTCTACTTCCAATTCATGGACTATGATTTGGAGTTCTTCCACTTGCTTTACAACAGGCTTTGCATCATTCATCTTGAAGTTTAGAAATTTTCCAACAACAAACTTCTTAGAACATGCAACTTCAGTCCTGTATTTCTTTTCCAAAGATATCCATATTTCCCTCGCACTTGTAAAGGAAGAATAAATATCATACAAGGAATCATCCAAAGCATTCAGAAGATCATTTCTGCAATTATATTCATTATGATTCCATTGTGAGGCGGCCCTTTCATAGTCTGCCACTTGTGCTTCAGTAGGAACATTATGTCCCTCCGCATACGGATCTGTTGGTTCAGAATCCGTGAGAACATTTGACACATGCAACGTTGTTAAATAAAACAACATCTTTTGTTGCCAACGACGAAAATCAGACCCTTTGAATTTTTCAGGTTTTTCAACATGCGGTTTCTGAATCGTTTGATCCATCTCTGAAAATTTCTGTTTAAGATTGTTAGGAATAATATAATCGTATTACAAATTGTTTTGTATATAATCGTAAGATTATATCAACAGATTGAGGCCTGCGATTAGCAGTGTCCTTAAACAGAAATTCGTCCTATCTAGTACGAACTGTTTAGAGGATACAACAATCAAATCAAGTATGAAACTTGAATCTAGTGAATCGGTTATGTTATGATGATGGAAATGAATGCTGTTTTTGTGTTTTTGATGATTCCAAAGTGACAAATTCGTCCTCTATATATAGGCACATGGTGACCCTTCAAAACAGTCACAATACCCCTTCAAATGGCCTTAGAGACGCTTCTTTTCGTAACAGTCACAATGGTTCACAATTAGCGACGCTTTAGCGACGACCTAGCAACAGAATAACCGTCGTTAACTGAAGTAGATTCAAACAGTCGCGATGGTTCACTTACTGATGTCTTTTTAATAGATATAACCGTTACCATTGCGATTAGATGCGTCTTTACAATAATGATGATTAATTAGCAACGGTTTTGCGACGGTTTAGTGACAGAAAAACTGTCACTAATATCTATTTCGTGGGTAATTATAAAAACACAACCAAAATTTATTAGTAATGTTCCAACAACAAATACATAAAGAAAAATGGTTCGGTCAAGTTTGTGATCAAAACACTTCTAAATTGGTTGATGACATGTGAATGGAGAAAGGCGTAACGGGTAATGAAGCATGAAAAAAGGGTTAAGGCATGAAGTAGTCGACCATCACGGCCGATCTAATACACAATACGAGTAATTTGTAACCACTACAAATGCTATTAAAATAAAATACTGTATTTAATTGCACAAAATACTTTAAAATTTGACGAAAGTCAAAGACCACCCGTAATGAAGTATGTTTGGCATGCGAAGAGACCAGATGGAGTGGGAACGAAGTACTGTGACACCCTTAAAAGTTGGTGCGCAAAGACCCTTAAATGGGATTGGTTCGGTCGTCTTCATCACCTAACAAAACACTCTTTTTTTAGTGTGTGCGGGCATATAGTGATGTATTTTTATATAAAGTGAGTTTTTTTTATGCTTTGAGTTAGGTGGTGACTACTAGCCTTTAAAAAGTGTTGGTATGATGGCATGTTAAAAAGCTGATGTGACACTAATATAATGAAAATTATGTTGGTAAGGGTCATGTGTGAGTGAAAGGATAGTGGTGATTCTTCACGCACCATTGCTTGCGGTCTAAAATAATTTTTTATTGAGATCCTTTATTGTTGCATAAAACATTATAGGTCATGTTGACTAATTAGAAAATGACTAAGACAACAAATGTTTTCACATTTGCTTAATGTTAAGGGCCCACTAACCACAAAAGGTGATCAAGCGGTAAGAATATTAGCCTTTCTAGGTGAAAGACAAATTTTCGAATTCAATAAGGAGAAAATTATTTTCATTGTAGCCACGAAGGTTCATCTAAACCGGCTCCACGCTATTTAAAAACGTAGTCGCCTAGTCGCAGGGGCGGAGCCAGAACTTTTTTGTCGATAGGGTAAATATGATAATTATTTGAAACTACAATAAAAATTGGTCCGTTACGGAAGCAAATTACAAAACTAGCCGAAAATTTTTGAAAATTTGCACTACAATTTTTTTTGCCGGGGGTCACGTAACCCCAGGTGTCTCTTTATATCTGCCCCTGCCTAGTCGGCTCGCAATATCGAATCATGATGTAAAACTAAAAAATGATATTATCCTCTCTCAAAAACACCAACAGGACCGACCTATCGTGTTGAAACAAAAATAAAAGGATCTTCATCCATAATTTTATCAGTTTTGTGGTATACTTTCTTGTTTTCTTATCAATTATGAAAGACACACAACCAAGTAGGTCCACAAATGAATCCAAAACACCTGACGTCATCATGAAGGAATCTTATGCTGAGGACGTACGGAATGTTACCGTGTTCCATCAATCTATCAAACTTGTTTTCATTTTGGATACAAGACAAAAGGTAATTATTTTTTTATCTGGACCCTTTGAGAATTTTGTGGTTAAAATCTTGGACTATGAGATGGGAATTGATTTGTACACTTTGTAAATTGATTGGGACACTCCATCTCTGCATTAAATATTTGTACAGTATTAAATATTTTGCTTTAACTGCTTGTACTTTGAGTGTGCAAATAAATTTTGTGAGTGTGCAAATCATTAGCCCTATGAGATAGGGCACAATAGTAACCACATAGGACTTATGCTGCAAAAATAATAGAAAAAAAAGTTTGATGTGAATGTTTCGACAGAACAAAAGGAACAACTTTTGTCCTTGTTCTGTGTTTGATTGTGACTTTACGAGACTGACACATATTATATGGATATTTACTCTCGCCGTCCTAAATATGCATTTTTTATGCTCAAATTAATCACCCATTTTAATGTTCATGTTCTACCAAGTACTGTACAATGTTTAATAAAAGTTGAGAGTAAATTGTAAGAAATGTCCTTGTGGTTCGCGTTGACTAATATGTATGGTTCTTTGACTTTTTCTCCAATGCAAATAGTCCTTAACTTGGAAGGCCTTAACACTCACGGTCCCTTTATCTAACGGATAGTCCCTGTGAAGAGTAGGTGGTGGCGGGTGAGAGGTGGATGAAGAAAAGTGGTTGGATTTTAAAACTTTAGAACTGAAAAGTTGAGGGACCAACTGTGTAATGGAGGCGTTTTGACATGAGAGGACGAAAAGACCCTTGCACCTAACAAAAAAACTAACGAACGTTATCAAAAAAGGACCAAATTCATAATTAATCAAAAAGGTTGGGACTAAATTTGTGATTTTTGAGAAGTTGGGACTAATTTCATGAATTTTTTAAAGTTTAGGGACCAGCCGCGTAAATTACTCTTTTATAAAAGTTACGGTGATGGTTAGAGGCCGGTTAGCCGGGGTGACTGGCATAACGAAGTTGGTGTCGTGGTGGTATAAGACAAAATGTTCGGTACCTAAAAAGTGAGCACCCTCACCACTTCTTATCCCTTTTTGCCTTGGACACGCATAAGATAAGCCACAAATAATGGTGATGGCAGGTGATGAGTGAAGGTGAGGGTCTCACCGACCGTTACATCTAGCCTCGGTGTGATCATAATTCACTTTATTGATACTTTATTTTTTAATAGTCAATTACGGAGTACATTTTTATGATTTATATGTATCATATTATCATCTTTAAATACTAAATAACTCACATTCATGTTATGATTTATATGTACCAGTAATGGTGGTGGCGTGTGATGTGCCTCGCCAATCATCACTTTCATTTTGAAAAAATGTTGTACAATTTCTTTTTGTTATGATTTTGAGTACTAAAGTTGCATTATAAAGAATTTACGGAGTATTAGGTAAAATTAGTGGTTGCGCATACTCAAAAAAGATAATTTTTTTAAAAAAAAATTGGATTTCGTGATCTAAAATCAGATGTGACACGTGCCACACCCGGCTCACATGTGGGTCTGTCTAAGAGAATAAGCACTTCGAAAGTGAAAACATACTACACTCTCGAGTTATCGAGTTTACAATAATATATATATTTTTTTTTGAACGAAAGTTTACAATAATATTCAATACATAGTTTTCTACGTACCCATAGAGTGTCTAGCGTGTTGGAAACGTTTTAGCTATGATTAATTTGTACATTGACACACGTTTATGACTTAACACATGCAGCCATAAATCCATAACCTTAACGTGTTTAAGTTATAAAAGATGTTACAGTATATGTTTACTCATCATCTGCTATCATTTAACCCTGAAAATTTTGACATAGTTTGTCGTTTCTCCCAAGTCCCAAGTCACTAGTGAATAATATCTGGAAAAGGAGAAAATGGGTAAAGTGACAAAGTAAATTTATTCTACATCACATCTTATATTTTATTCCATATCGTGTCCAGAGTCGATGTATACAAACTCTTGAACTTGCATGTAGATCTCAATATGCATTTTATCTAACACAAACCTTAACATTAACATTGTTTGAGTTAGTTTAGTTAACCAAAAAGATTTTTTATCATAATTAATTCGAAACATGTCTAACCAAAGGCCTGTTGGCCCAGCGTTATTTGAGTTACCCATCAATCTGTTGCGGGTTTAAATCTCGTTGAAGACATGTGAGATAGATATTGTGAGATAGGTGGTGGGCGTAGGTTGTAAAAATTTGCCGTTTTAAAAAAAATAATATAAAGATCATTAAGTCATCTTAATATCTTTTTGTCATTTAGTTAAACAAACGAGTTTTTCTTTATTCAGGTTATCTCGAGAAAGATAAAAATTTAGACGTACAAGACCTAACCGAGCTTTTCACGTTTTTATAAACCTTTCTCTAGGCACCCAAGATGTTTTTGCTAAAATAACAGGAGTAATAAGTTATGGATCCCAAATTACTTTTGCAATATTTTGAGTAGGTGATGGGAGCTAGGTGAAGTAAATTAGTGTCTGCAATGACAGTAGTGATAGTAGTGCAGTGCATGCATGACACAATAGGGGGTTTGCAGTTGGGTCTACGTACTGAAGTTATTATGGGTATGTAGTAGCAGCAGCATGCATACCTCATTTAATCGACTACGTATATTCTCCAACTCTTTTGTGTCTTTCTTGGACCAATTATCTTCAACTTTTATCACTAGGAGCTTCCTCCACTTTATGTAATGTTTTCATGAATACATTTTTGTCTTTGTGGCTCAACTTTTACCCACTGCGCCATGCCTCACATTTTAACCGCTTTATTAACAATATAAAAAGGTTTTTATTAGATTTTTACTTTTAACTTGTGAAAGTTTAATCTTTTTTATTCCGTACTTTATGTCTAACTAGCAGGGTATTCGTGCAATACGGCGACAGATACCCAGTGACTAAATTTTGTGGCAAGCAAATATCGTTCGTTTAACGTTTTTCTAACAATAATTTTTAATTAAAATAACTATATTTGGCATTTTTTTTCAGCTTGAAAGTTTTTTCGGCTTCAGAGTTTTGTTTGTTTTTTCTTGGGCCATAACCACTTTATACAAAAAAAAAATAAATAAATAAAATATATATATATATATATATATATATATATATATATATATATATATATATATATATATATATATATATATATAATAATAACTACTAACCAATGTTAATAACCCTATATCTCCTAAACACTTTACAACCTTAAATCCACAAAACAAAGCCACCCCACTTCTTCTTTTGTAAAATCCAACGCCAACTACTCCACCAAACTTCACCCTCTTTTCTTTCTTTATTTCTTAACTGAATGACAAACAAAGTTCCAGTGACTTCAAGATCTTTTATAACAAAGGTCCAAGGTAGTTTTCCTTTGTTTTGTTTTTCCGTTTTCTATGGTCGATGATGGGTTGTAGAGATCTTTAAAGATCCGTTCTTGAAACTAAATAACAACCCTAGATCTTCTGTTCTTTTTTTTTTTTGATGAACGAACGAAATAAATAATTAAACAAATTTGTTTGGTTATTTCTTTATAAGTTTCAGAAATTTAAAAGACGTTGAACTTCTCATAGATAAAACTGAGATCTCTGTCTTATTTTTTATTTTTTATTTTTTTTCGAGTCTTCGTGTGGTTAGATTGTGTCTTGAGGAGGGTGCGATTAGGATAGTATATGATGTTGTTTGAAAAGTGCTACGGGTTGTGCTTATTTGATGTTAACGTGAGACGGATTTGGGAGAAAAAAATAACGGCAATGTAAATAAAATGTCCGGCAAAAAAAAATTGGGTCAACACACCGAGTTGTTTCGTTCTTGTTTGAAGTAGGATGTAGATTGTCACTGGATCTCGAATTTTTGTTTTGGTGATGGTTCTCAGATTTTTCTTTTAGAAGCTTAATTATTGTACATTATGGTTAAATTTTTGTATTTTTGGATGAATGAGCGTTTTTAATAGTGTATTAATTGTATTAGATGAGTAGTGTTTTTTAAGTTTTACGTATGTTTTAGGTACTTGTAAATAATGTTTAAATACTTGTAATTTTTTATGTAAGGGTGTTTTTAATGCTAATAATGTAGAATTGATAGAATTTTTGTCTGAATTTGCCTCCATGAATAAAGTGTTGTACACTATGCTTAAAGTGTTGTAAGTCTACAAATTTTGTCCATTAAAGTGTTGTACACCATGCATAAAGTGTTGTAAGTCTGAAATTTTTTAGAGAGAGAGTCATTCCTCTATTATAAGTAGTATAGATGATATGTGAGTTGCCAACCAATTTAGAGGTTGTGAGGTTCAAACCTCGTTGAAGTCATTTGTTAAATATATTATGAGATATGTGGTATATATATGATGTTAAAAATCATAGCTGTATACTAGGGTGTGCTAGGTGTGTTACCGCACAAGGCCTCAAATTTTTTACATGATATGTATATATATATTCTATATATAAATATGATTTCAAGCATTTGATTTAAGAAGTTGTATTGAAAATGCTAACTAAAGCAGTAAACACTTAAATATCTACTTTTATATTTTTGAAAAAATTATTTACTTTTCATTTTATACCCGTTTATATTACTAGTATTAAAACTGAAACCTTCATACACTCAGGCAATGTTAAAAACTGGTAGTTCAAAAAAGAAAAAACTTACGAGTGATTGACACGTAAAAAGTGAGCATAAATATGAGAATATATATATATATATATATATATATATATATATATATATATATATATATATATATATATATATATATTAATTTTCTTCGTATAAAACAAGGTTGAAACTTGAAATTCATCTTTTGTGCACAGTCGATTTGGGACCAAGGTCGTGCAAATAGTATATTTATGAACAGTCCTCTTCATTTAATTCTTTTTAGGACAGTATCCATAAATAGTGTACTATCGTCTTATGAGATCACCCAGGACCGTTTAGCATATTGTACCAAATAGGCAAACAGTGCTTGAAAATACAAGCAAGGGCTACAACTGCATCCAAATAGTGCTTGAAATTTTGATATAAAATAACTCTAACCGCAAACGTACAGTTGACCAGTTAAGGACCCCAAAAAAACTCGTCGTTTCTACGAAGCTGAGAATGCCGAGATTTACGTTGCATCTGATTTCCTACAACATCTATGCTAGAGATATCGAAAATCGTCTAAAACACAAGGCGTCACGCACTCACGCATCACAACGTTAAATTCATTCAATACTCCTAAGTTCGTCTTAACATATATAACGAACAAACGTCTAATATTTTACAAGACCTAATACAACTGTATCAACAATAAAACATTAGGTTCTTAACATTCTCCAGCACTTTCGGGAGTGGGGCCGTCTTTGGTGGGCAGCCTCTTGTGAATCCCGACAACCCGCCACTCCGGTCAAGGTACAACCGGCCTCGATAAGCAGCCAAATGAGCATAATAACAAGGCGGCACCAATGAAACAGGTTTGGTACATTTTACATAAGTAAAACAAAGATTATAGACCAGTTTTTGGAACTCGTCAGAAGTGAACTCGTTTTCGTCGCGGAGAACATGGTAATGAGTAGGTCTACTTGTACCCTTTACGCCCCAATGACTACATAAATAGAAATCAAACTCTTTCGGGTGGGTGATAACTGAATCAACAACTGTGCCAGGTGGTATATTCTCGTCAGAAACCACTGTTTCAGCTCGAAACAACCTAGTATGATGGCGTTTTTGGACCACCACAAACGTGATACGCGGGTTGTAGCTTGTGAACCTAGAACACCCGACCCGAATTGCTTGCAACTCATCTTGAAGCACTTTCTGAAATTGGGTCTCACTGACACCATCCCGAAAGAAAATTAATCTTTTTGGGAGCTTAGATAATTCACGAACAAAATCGTGTAATATCTCCTCCACCATCGAGCTCAAATCCTCAATAATTTCTTGTCGGTGAGTTTGAGACCGCATTTTCGAGACATACTTATTTGCCGCAGGCCAATTTACAGACCCCACAACCGCAGCAACCGATGGACTAAAATCATCCAGCGGATGTGGGTGGGTCACATCCGCACCCATGAACATTACTGGCTCGTCAAGTGTCAAAACCCGAGGGATCTGAGCTGGTAGCGATGTGTACAAAGCAACTGTACAACCACCAATTTTTGCATTAATTTTAATGGCCAAGTTCGCGAGAAACTGAGAACTCAATCTCGCGAGATTTTGGTATAAGCAACACTGACTCATAACCCCGATACTCGTTTCACCAAGCCGCTTCAAATCCGCATACCCTTTGTGCTTCTTTTCCATCACACATATCAAAAGTTGCAAATTATTATTTGCAAGCTTTTGAATCTTTTTAATTTTTGTTTCGAGTAGACCCACATTGTTAAGAAGCTGCATCGACTCAAATTGTGGCTTAATGACTGTTTGTCTGTTGAGAAAGATCCCTAATTGTTGACATTTATGGGTTAACTGATTTATAAATTTTGGAATGTTTGATTTTTGTTCCGGTGTCCCACCAAAACTGATCAACGCCCATCTACCAATTCGGGTTCCTTCAAAAACTTGGCTACCTGAAAAGTTCCATTGTCGATCGTGACGGGATGGGAATAAGTCACGTACCTCACCACCGTCTCCGAGCTTGAGCTTTGGTGGACGAAGGATTCGACCGTTTAGTTTTGTCATTTCTTTTGAAACATGAAGATCAAATTCTTCTGCTTGGTGTCCACTGTTTCATTAATCAAAAAACACTAATATTAGAGGTGAAAAAACAGGCAGATTGAGAAACACATGAAACATGCTATGGTTGAACAAGGGTCGTTTTTATTACTGGTCGAAATGGGACGGTCACGTTAGATTGACACGTAACTTTTTTTTGTCAATCATACACAATTTCTTTTAGACTAAATTACAAGAATATGCATACCTCGATGGACCAAAGGGTCCAGCCATGACACCATCAATAATAGCCTTTCGTTCTCTCGGCTTTTGACAACCCAACTTAAGAATCTTCGAGGTTTGCTCATCCGAAAGTTTCCCAAGAAACTTCTGCCCATCACAAACGACACAAAGCTCCATCGGCAAATAACAAGGTCGTCTCCTACTAGTCTGCAAACACGGCAAATTCCTGTACTGAATATCATAATTATACTGTTCCTTAAAGTAACTCACAACCCATAAATTCACCCCATCTCGATCCCTAAACCAAAGGTCCTCAGTCGTTTCATCCGTCAAACAATGAACTTTATATCGTTGAATCGTTTCCCTATGACTTACAAACACTTTCACATTTTTCAATGCCTTTTCGACCTCTTTCTTTTCATCGACCGTTAACCCTCTCGTTTTCTTCTCATCAAGATCATTCAAAAACGCTAAACGCTTTTGCAAATACGGGATCACACCTATACTCTCATGAAACGCAGTCACTGTTAAATCAACATTTAACGCAAGCCCTTGTTGCGTAGGCCTTAAACTTTGAAAAAATCCCCTGCGTCCTATTGCCCCACCCCCAATATCCTTAGCACCACCCAGTGCATTCGAGTATAAAGACCGTCCTAATGGGGTACATTCCTTCAAGGGATTTTCGCGTAATACAACATCTAACGCTTGTAAATAGTCTTGTGGAAGTGGGTTCAAGTCCTTTTTCTCCTTACTTAAATATTTACTCAAATCTCGACCATTCAAATTCGACACAACCTTAATATTTACGCGATAAAGCTTCATTTTTTCTTCATTTTCGTCACAATTTTCAGAAATCGGCTGACTACCCATTTGAACAGGGATGTTAATAAACAACTCTAACCTATCTTTTTCAAATTTTATGGAGCTAAAGAGGCTTCTTCGACCATCGAAACTCGGTTTTCCGCCCGAAAAAACGATAGGCTTTTCTTGTATGATTCCTTCCTTTATAAATCTTGCAACTTCTTTTGAGGGTTTTGGGCTTATTTCTACATCATAATGGTATATTTGTTGCAATGGGTTAAACTTTACTAAAAAATGGTTGGCTAAAAGGGGTATTATGGTTCCTTCTGTCCCACCGGAGTCTGGCCGGAATGCTACAGTTAACGGCGGAGATGGTGGTGGTGATGATGGTGGTTGTGGTGGTGAGTCTTTAATGGGTTTTAAGTCATCTTTCTTGATTGCCATTGATGAGTTAATTGTTGGAATCACTTCTATAGCTGTTTTAGTTAAAAATAGTAATTAGTAGAGTACTACATTTTGTTAATTATATTTTCTAAAAAAAACTAAGACTATGGTATTGGAAATAAAAAAACATAGTAGCATAAGAAACAACATCCAAGAACAAAATTTAATGCAAGTGATAAGATTCTGTCTTTTTTAACAAGAAGATTCTTGAATAAAAACAAGATTTTGTGTTCTTTAAAACAAGAAAAATTTAATAAAAAAAATGAGTCTTTAACAAAATATCAAAATAAATTAGTAAAATGATAAGGGGTAATTACCTAAAAATATAGCTAATTTGTTACTTTTTCTAGTTATGTAATCATAATTATGTGACCATTTTACCCCTAAATTTATAGCACTCTTGTTAGGATGGTGAGGGTAAAATGGTGACACAGAAAAAAAATGTTTGAGTATATAAAAGTTTTTTCTAACTTGTACGCACGAGTTAAACACACCAAAAATACATAAGAGCCTACGAAAAAGCGCAAAGACTCACATAAAAGTACAGTGTGAACAATTGTGTATTTTTTAAGTGCTTAACTTGTGCCTCAGTGACAAGTTGCGCCCAGTCACAAGTTAGAAAATCGCTAAATGGAAAAACAAAAATAGAAAATACTATACAACTTAACATTTTGACAAGTTAAATACATTATTAAATAATTATCTCAAATGATAATAACAATCTTTTAGAGTTGTGAATAAGGTAAATAAGGTATTAGCATATGCACTATTATTTGTGTATTTAACAATAACCATCATCTAATTACTGTAATATAACTTGTCATAACCAGCTTTATATACAATTATTTATGCAGAAAACTAACTTTTTTTTAGACCAAGAATTTAAACCCTTGTAGAGTTGTAGTGCTTTAAGAGTTTAAAAGAATGAAATAAAAATTTACAATTTTGAGACCAAGAATTTATAAAAAGCTTCTTGGAAATATCAAGATTATTGTGTTATTGAAAACAAGAAATTTATAGTATTTCTTTTATACAAAAATGGAATCTTGAACACATGTTTACACCAATGCTTGACAAATCAATCAAAACCCTTGTCGGGTTTGATAGAAATCATAAAAAACAATTTTTATAAAAAGTAACATAGCTCATTTCATGACACATTGGTTAAAACTATAACCCAAAAAACATGTAAAAACATTTACTCAAAAGTTACCACCAAATAATATAAAACAACAAAACCAGAAAGGTTAAAAACTTGTGGAGTACCTTTTTGATGATTTTGCTTCCATGAAGGTTTATGAAACTGAGGCTTTGTAGTAAAAACAGGTGGTCCCACAGCAGCATAGGGTGGTGGCAAAGGGAGAAGAGGTGGTGAAGGTGAAGAATAAGGGTAAATATTTTGGTTATTAAAAAAGTTAAAACTAGTTGTGTTTGTATGGTGAAAAAGATATTGATGATGATGATGATGATGATGATGATGATGATGAAGGCTAAAATGATGGTTGTAATGATGGTATGAAGGGTTATGGTTATGGTGGTTATGATGAGTTTTTGGTTTATATTTTTTGTTGTTTGTTTGTTCCATGGTGAAGATACACAGTAGAATGAGCCAAAAGGTGTAAGGAATAGTCTTTTTTGCATGAGACTAAAATATATGTGTGAGTATTTATAAAGTGGAGTAAAAGATATAAATAAAGTTTTAGGGCAAATGGTTTTTTGTCTGTGATAACAGAAGGCAACTAGGAATAGTATTATAGTAGAAACTGCAGTTATTACACATACAGAGACAGATAAAGGAAGAGTATTGTGTGTGAGAGAGAGATATGGAGGTCAAGAAGAAATAAAGGAGAGAGATATGGTGTAAATGTGTGTAATCTTCTTGATGGAAAAAGGTAAATGTGATCTTTTTTGATATTTGGATTATTGTTGTAACCTTTTTCACTTATTAAGTATTTTATTTTATTTGTGCTTTTAGATAACGCCCCAAAGGCGTTAGAAGTGAAGTGGCCGGCGTTGGGGCTGCGTTATCACACCAGCTAAGGTAGCGTTGAGGCTGCATTATTCGGTGAGTTACCTACATAAATGTAGAACGGAACGTGCTAGTAGATTATAAATAAATAAATAAAAAAAATAAAACTTAACCCCCTTTAACGGTTACTTATTTAATTTTCATTTTTTTTTCAAAACACCTCCTTTGAGGTTAAGGGGTTACTCCCCCCCCCCCCCCCCCCCCCCCTCTCCTATAATGCAACACTTCATTACCAAATATTTTCACACTTAAACCCAAACAATATTTTCATTGTAACACAAATATTATGGCTTGTTCTCTCCCTTATTCCGTCGAAGAAATTCAATCGTATGTTCAGAACCAATGCGAGCAAGAGGATGTGGCTTGTCAAGATGCTATTGTCGGTATTATCAGCCTGTTTGAGCAAGCAAAGGCGGCGAAAGAAGATTCGAGAAAACAATACGCAAAATGCAAAGACATTTCACCGAAAAAGACATGTTGTAATTGACAATTTTTGCACGATGAAGCCTGGAAAAGATTACGAGATTAAGAAAACGTTGTGTTCAAAGATACAAGATAACATTAGTTATAAAATCCGTTGGATGTATAATGAAAATGTTGTTCCCTTATACTTAGTTAGTAATAACTAGAGATGGCTAAGTAATGAGTAAATAACTTTGTTAAAAGATAAACGTAAAGTAAATAAACACACAATTTTTAACGTTTAATTCTATTTGCAATTAACAACTAATTATACTCAAATTGTTTGCGGAATAACACTTGAGATTGAATGACAAGTATGGTTTAGTCTCCTCTCTAAGCTTAAGTAGCAACTATCAGGTACCACTGAGCTATCTCAGGGACAAGGTTGCTCTTTGGAGGAGTAAAACTTATTTGTGAATGTCTAAGCATTAATTGCACAAACTTATCAACTTTTACTCTCTCTTATGATCCTATTTATAGACAAGTAAATAAGAAACCGTTAAGTACAAGACAAAAGATGACCTATGTAATACCCTTAATTTTGTGATACACAGCGGAATTCAAACCGGGTGTTACTCGACGGCACAACAGTTATAACAATAGAAAATGAGCTCTAATTGAGTCGTTTTAACTATTTATCATTCGAATCATATAAATATCAGAGTTTGCAAAAATGAGGTCCCAGTGGTTTCAAGGTTTACAAATTAAATTATATGAGTTTTCGAATGATAATAAAATTTATGGCCTTCTAGAGTGTCCGTACTCCATTCGTGCCAGCCTCGTTCATTATGGACCTGAGATACATGCTTAAAACAGTCAACACAAAGGTTGGCGAATTCGTAGAGTTTATAGTTAAATCGTTGAACACAATATTCGTATTGTGAACTTTATAGTCTCACACTCATAGTTTGAAAATAAAACAATTTTTATTGCACTAAGTTCATGATACCGAAAACGTTAACAGCTTGTCAATAGAAATTGATATAATAGTAATTGTGGCTCTAGTAGGTAATTTGTAATTTATACCTAGAGTTCTTCAAATAGAGTGCGTTTGTTTGCCTAACCGGTCAACACAAACGGGATTTGTCAATCCCGATAGATCTATCCACATTATTCACGTTCACTTCACTCGTGATAAATCACAAAACGTAAATCGGGTATCGTAAAGATACGAAAATTATATAAATGGTTAAACTTATCAATATACTCAATATTATCTTATAAAAATGAGTGATAAGTTTAATGGGTCGCTTAAGCGCTATTAAAACTGGAAACGTAGGTTTAAAACGCGTAAAACGTACGAAGTTTTTGTAAAAATGTGAAAGGTAAAATATAACTTTTCTAATAGGATTATTATGAACCTAAAAGGCTTATAATGTATAGACTAAGCTTAGTATAGTGTCGGTTTGTGTTAAATGTTTTGTAAACCTAAAACTGTAAGCTTAAAACGCGCAAATCGCGTAAAACGCAAAATCAGAAAATGTAAAATTCCAAAATTCTTGAAAACGTCGTAGGATGTGAAAAACACATATTTCTCTTGTTTGTAATGTCATGTGGACATATCGTGATGCCTAAATATCGTTTAAACCTAAAAGTAAATCTCAGACACGGTTTTGTGAAATTGGTTTTGGGTGAATTCAACGTATGTCGTCAGGATGACTCGTCGAATATCAATTATCTTGTCATGATAGTAAAGTAATTTTTTTACGGGATGAATAGTAAAAGTGAATAGTAAAAATTCGATAATGGATAGAAATCCTGAAAATGCGAATTGTTACAACCTAAGCTAATCAGGACAAAATAATGATGTATTTTGTCACTGTTACAATAACCTATTTTGGGTATAGGACAATAACACTTTCTGAAGAACAGTGATGACGTTGTCCTGACATTTTGCCTTTCAGGGAAAGTTTGGCTTTAGCCTGATAAAGACATCTCCTTGTCTTTTCAAACGTTTCCCACCTTGTCCCGCCTTTCTTTCAGTCCAAGGTTCTTCAGTCTTTAGTCTTCAATCTTCATTCTTCATAGTTATTAAGGAGACAAGGGTTCAGTGGGTTATTGTCATCGCACACTGAATCCATCACTTTCTTTTTTGGCTTAGGTGCCACTCATTGAGTTCCGCCTCACTAAATGGAGAGGCTTTCTTCTTAGACTCGTCCTAAGCATCCTGAAGGTGACTCACTAAACAACTGTTCACTCAATGACTTGGGCGTTGTTGAAGTTCTTCTAACACTTAGGTTAATTTGTATTCAAATCCTTGTTTAAGGTTGCTTGGGGACTGAATGGACGCAACATAAAACATTATGGGTGGTTTTGTATCACAACAACGACATAAACTTAGGCTAGATGAAGATGAATCAGTTGATGTGCATGGATTTACTGAGAAACAGCATCATCAATTTATGCGAGATGAAGAGGCTTCAAGAGAAATAGATGAAGAACCAGCAAGGGTTCAAGTAGAACAAGCAAGGCTTCAACAATAGTGGGAATAGTTCTTTAGACAAGAACAAGCTCATGATGAGTTGTTTGTGTTGGAATTAGTGGAACCTGATTATGAAACAGATTAATTTATGTTGAACAAGTCTTCTAGTTTAATGTTTTTAATTTCATATGTTTACGGTTTTATTTAGCTATGCTTTATTTTTATTAATCGAAGTTTATATAATGTTTTTATAAAGTATTTGTAATTTGTTTTATTATTTAATGAATTAAATATTAATTAAGGGGTTATTTAGTAAATGAAATATTGGTTAAAGGGATTGATTTGTAGTTTTTGTAGTTTTTTTTTTTTTTTTTTTTTAATGTAGGCCTCAAAAGAGTGTTATTATTTGGGGTTATGATAAAAGGTGATTTTTTGGTGTTAAATTTTGATGTTGAAATAATGTGTCGCTGATGTGATGACATTTATAGCTTTTAGAGTGTACAAAGAGCAAGGTGTAGTGATGTACAAAAGGGACATTTTATTTATTTTTATTTCTTTTACCAACAACAGCGCTATATTGTACCACCTAACGGCGTCATTCGTCCTTTCGTGGTTCAACCTGCGACTGTTGTTAGCATTTTTTTCCTCTAAAATGAGTGGGTATTTTTTTGTGATGTGTTATAGGATCCACATGGCCATATGCATCGATTACTGTTATTGCTAGAGACGATATCTTAGTTATTGAGGTGTTATTGATAAGATTATGAGGTGGCACACCAATTTCGATTATTGGTGTTTTACTACACCTAGCACTCTAAGTGTTAAAATTTTTTATACTTTTAGGTTCGTTAAAGTGTTTACATGAATAAAAAGGAACCACAAACTCTTCTTTGTCTCAAATTAGATGTTTAGATTTTCGGATAACTATGGTTTTCGACTTTTTAGTAGATTAACTCATCGGGTTTAAATCCACTGTCACACGGATATGAACCAAGTAAAACACTCTTTATTCAGAAGGTTGGTGTGACCACTTTAAAATTATTAACGATAGTAAAAATTAAAGTTAAAGTCTCATACATTTCAAGCTACAAATAATTGTTTAAAGGGAGTTGATATGCATACCACCAAAGGTGATGTGCACACCATAATTAGGTATATGCGCTGTTGTATTATGTGCATCATTAGTGTGATTTTGTGGTGTGTACATCATTTTTGATGGTGTACTTAACTCCTTTGTTCGAAACATGGACGTTTAATCTGATACAAATTAAGTACATCATCAAATAACTTATTAATCAAGACAAAATTATCATAATGACACATGAAAATAAAAAGAAACTTATTGATGGAAAATGATTAGAATATTATATACTACTCGTATATACGTAAACTAAAATTATACTGTAAGATATTATCAAAAGTCGAATGTTTATGTAATGATTAATAATGAATGAAAAGGTGTTAGGAGTCAAAAAGTAAAAAAAAAAAAAGATGAAGTGCTTTTTAGGACTTATCGAAATGCAAAATGTCTTTGCACATGTTATAGAAATAAAGTGAATATTATTACAGGGTGAGTTATCCATACCTTCTTAAATGAAGGGTATCCAATCATTAGATGTATCACTGACTTGTACGATATGCATTACGAGTTGTGCGGTTTGACTAAACCCCCCGATGTGACAACATAGGGAGGGTTTGTATAACATAGCCGTCATACAAACACTCCATATATTTGTCACATCAGTAGGGTTTGGTCAAACTGTACAACTCGCGATGCATACCGTACAAGCCGATGAAGCATCCAATGATTGGATACTCTCTCTATGGAAGGGTGTTGATAACTCACCCTTTACAGTAAAACTATAATAATATTTCTTGTAAAATGTAGGAACATACCATAACGGCGTGTTTGGTTAGAGCAATTTAGTGGAATTTGAAATTAAAATTCCCCAAATTACTATGTTTGGTTCATTAGAAGGGGGAATTTTAAATCGCAATACAAATTAAAATTCTTTAAAATGAGAAATTTTTTATGCCTTCAAAAAGTGAGGAATTTTAATTTACTTGAAAAACAAATTTATAACTTTTTGTCTTGTTGTATTTTATTTTTTATTTTTTATAAACTTTTTTATAATAACTTATTTCTTATAAACTTTTTTCTCTTGTTGTTTTTTATTTCTTATAAACCTTTTTTATAATAACTTAATTTTCATAAAAAAAATATAAACTTTTTTCTTGTTGTTTTTTTTTTTATTATTTTTATAAAAAAAATTTATTACAGTAACTTTTTTTAATAACTTATTTTTCATAAAAAAAATTATAAACTTTTTTTCTTGCTTTTTTTTTAATTTTTTTTACAATAATAAAACATAATGACATATTTCCAAATATTATAAAAAATTATTTAAATTTCTATAAACATTATAAAATTTATATATATACATTCGAATGTTTATATATATATTTATAAATTTATGTCAACTAAACATGCGAATGTATTTTAAATTCCGGAATTTTAAATTTTCAAAAATTTTAATTTTCTAAAAATTTTAGAATTTTAAAATTCACGAACCAAACGGCAACTTAGTGGTTTTCTTGGATATACACATCTTTAGACTTGTAGTAGCAACTAGCAAGACCAGAAGCTGACCAAACACCCTCTTATATTAGCATCAACTCAATAAGTTCATTTATTTACTTTTTGTTTTTTTTTTTAGATCAAACACATGACCAAATACTCGTAATAAGATGACTACAGTAATAACAAAAAACAATCCCATAAGAAAAAAGAAAAATAAAAGCACACTCAAACACTCTTTATTCTTTCGGTCGCTTGACAAACAGAATAAATGCATTTCAAAAAGAGAGACGCGTTATGCATTTCAAAAAGAGAGACGCGTTTGCCATAATGCATATAAGAGAGGTAACGCGTCTTAAATGGTGAGACCAACCATTTGGTTCCGTCTCACTACCACTTGTCTTATGCTGTATATAATTTATCAACAAATCCTTTGTTGGAAATAAATTTTGTTTCGTAGTCTTCATGAGGACAATATATTTTTTTTTAATAAAATTTAAAAAGTTAAGGAACTTGTGTAGTGTTGAATTCAATATTCTTATTGTTCCATTGACTCCTTTAAACTAAACAAAAAGCTATATCTTTTTAGCCTTTTCTTTTTTTGAATAAGTCTACACGTCAAAAGCACAATAAGAAAATGTGTTTACTTTTCGTATCATACTAATATATTATTTCGTCTCATAGTTAATAAGTTTAAAACAACAAAAGATATAGCAGTTGTTTTTGTTGCGGACAAAAGTAAGAGAAAAAACCATTTACGAATAAAGTCCACTATGAGTTGTCGCTAAAAAGTTGAAATGATGTCATTGACGATATAAAATGTGTTACTAAATCAGATGACTCAAAAAGAATGTTACTACATATTAAATTTTAAAACCTCATACTCGGTTCTCAAGTTTTTCTGTAAAAAAAAGTATAAAAAATATGAAGTAAACGAAAGAAAATATTTTACTTCAAAATCACCTAAATCATCATTTTATTTAATCATTTGTTGTTCTTTTTCTCTTCAAATGACACTCAAAAATATAGTGTAGTGTTAGTGTATCATGACTCCTTTATTGTGAACTTGTCATGATAAATTAGCATCATTGATATCTAATTTAGGGTTCTACTATTAATAACTCTGGCTTTTCTTTTTACCTTCTCCACCTTTTATTATTATTATTATTATTATTATTTGTCTTTGTCTTTTGTTTATTTGTTACAGTGAAACACAATTTTTTATTAATTTCTGTTCGTATTTTCGGTCAGTTTAATACTTTTGACTTGTTAAAATTTATATTTTTTGTTCTATACATTTTGTTACATAGTTTTACACTAAAAACATTATTAAAAAATATTTAAAAAATTAAAAAAACAAAGAGGGATATTATTTGTAATTTAGGGGTACATATCACCTATCCCCTAATTTTATGCTTTGTAGCCACAATAAATATTCTATAATTTCCTACTGAAATAGGTATATCTTACTATCTTAGATATCTTGTCCAATCACAATTAAATGTTTTAATTTTAGTTTTTAAAATATTTTTGTTAATTTTTTTTTCTTTCAAAATCAACAATCCTTAGATATTATTAGCAAAGCATTTTTTTTTTTTTTTTTTTTTTTTTTTTTTTTTTTTTTTGAACGGCAAAGCATTTTATTAAAGCATTATGCAAATAATAATTTGTGACAATAGATAATTGAGAATCATTGCAGGCCAGTAGATTACTAAAAGAAAATACAATATAGTAACTATAATCAATTATCTTTTGAAAAACTTTGGAACAAAAAACAAGATAGATGATTTGTGATGATGAGTTAGTAACATACTTTTGGATGTTTGCAGTGAGAACTTTGTGGAAGAATCAAAATATATACAGTATGTGATAAAGGATTTGAGCAATGATATTTAGTTATTTACAAAGAGGCAAAGATTATTTTATTTTTCGTTTTTTCTGAAAACAAAAAGATTTATAAAATGAATCAAAATACATTTTGTATTGCGAAAATTACTGCAGAGGCTACTGTCACAAACAGTTGCCTTGCAGAAGGTTTTTTTTTTTTTTTTTTTTTTTTTTTTCTTTTCAAAAAAGGCCTCTAATTTTGTTGCAAACGTACAGCGAAATAATAACTTTTCGCGTGTCGCGCTCTCGTTAAGTCAAAAACAATAAAATAAAAAAAATGTAATTCACATAACAGTTGCAGCGAAATACAAATTTTAGGGCCCAGTTGAATACAAAATAAAATAAAAATATGTATCCCACATAAAAGTTGCAGGGAAATTAGACCCACCCAATAGAATTCTTTCTCTCTCTTCAAATTAGACTCACTCAATAAATATTTATTAAATGAAATATAAAAGTATGCAAAATCCACCCTTAAACTTTTTAATATAACAAAATTTATTTGTCAAATATTTATCAAATATCTAGCTAATTGGCTAATAAAAAATATACCATTGCGAAGAGCTCTGGATTACCAAAAAAATGAGCTGAATATCGATATGTTTTTGAGATACGTACGATTTTATAAAAAATGTTAAAGTTGGATACATTTTTCAAAAAAAAAAAAAAAAAAAAAAAAAAAAAAAACTTTAACATTTTTTAAAAGTTTTATTATTATTATTATTATTATTTTTAGCACACAATCTATATCCACTAATAAAGTTCCAATGCAACAGTTACATCATTAAAAGGCATAGATTCAACGCATACCAAGTAGTCAACATGAATACTTTTTCTTCTACCTATTTGGAGAATTAGAAAACTTTAACATTTTTTAAAGTTTTTTTTTTCTTTTTTTTAATGTATCAAACTTTAATATTTTTTATAAATCATACATACGTCAAAAGCATATCGCTATTATGCTCGTTTTTTTCGTAATCCAGAACTCTTCGCAACAGTATATTTTTTATTAGCGAATTCGCTACGTATTTAATAAATATTTGATGGATAAAGTTTGTTATATTAAAAAGTTTAAAGATAGATTTTGCACATATTTCATTTAATAAACATTTATTGAATAGGTAGAGAGAGAAGTAACTCACATAATTTTTGAGGAGAAGTGTTAATTTTTTTTTTTTTTTTTTTTTTTTTTTTTTTTTTTTTTTTTTTCATAGCTCACTGAAAGGTATGTGAGATGTTGGTTTTATAGACAAAATAATAATAGTCGTGTGTTAGGATCGAACTTGAGATCACGGGATTGCACACAATACGTATGAAGAGAAAATGTAATAATTATTTATAAAATGTTATAATTAATTATTAAACACAAAATAAATAAATAATAATTAGTATTATTGATTAATGACTAATTAATTATTAAACGAAGATTAGGAAAGTAATTACTAGACAATACATGGAAACAAGAGAAGGTTCCGGAAACCCTATGTGGGTGCCAAAACCGATCGGCCAAGGGGTGTAACCCACCTCCATTGTGTCTTGAGCTCCAAGTCTTGTGTAGTATATAAGCAAACCGAAGATGTAGGTTTTTCTCATAACTTGTACACACACATCTTGGGTCTTCTCTTCTCCTTTTCTTTCTTGGTCGATCCAAAACCGAACACCCCTAAGGGTTTCGATTTTTCATAAGATCAAAAAGGGTTTTGTGTTTTATTACTTGCAAATACTTTTCTTGAATTAGTACATGTGTACAAGAACGTGAATCAAACACACTATTGTTTGATTCTTGAATTGAATTACAAAAAGGTAAGGGGTAATTCATATAATCCTTATAAACCCTAATTAGGGTTCATTGGTTCCGGAAGATTGCTTTGATTCTTGTTCGGGCTAGAATCACTACGGTATGTTTACTATTTAAATTAATGATTAATTAATTACATGTTATTCGATCTATTATAATTGCTTCCGCTCATGCTCACTTTGATGTACTTGGTTTATTTATATGAATGTCATGATATAATAATTCTAACAGTGGCATCTAGAGCCGTTATAATGTGTAATTAATTATCTAAACGCATAAAAATTGGATCTTGATTCGTATAGTTACATGTTTTTAGGGTTTATGTGTTAGATCCCTAACCCTAATTTTTTTGGGTCGAATGACCTAAAGGGTTTTTAGGGTTTATGGTTTTTAATTTTTAAAAAATTTGATTAGAAACCCTAAGATGTCATGTAATTGTTATGCGTTTTAGTAAACGATCTTGGTGCAATGTGTTAATTGTTAAGCTAAATCCATGAAAAAGTGCATATTTGCATGGATTTTTATTGCGTTATAATTTAAATTGTTTGAATTGCTTATATATATTAATGGTTAAGTTATATTAAAACATGTAAATTTTAATAGATGTCGAATTGGGGAAGACTCCAATATTAAGTAATCAATTATGTGCTATGTGGTATTTATTTAATTTTGGCCTACGCAATCGATTTATCGATGTATGTGGCTCTTTTTCTAAGAAAAAGAAAGCCCTAATTGAATTAATACGTTATACGCCTAGATTTGATTATTAATAGGACTTTTGAATAAGATTTGTATGTGGCTACATGTTTTATACATATTTAATTGTTATGATTATGTATATGTGTTTATTTAGTTGTTTTATTTTTTATTGTATATTACTTGTTTTGTTTATTTATTGTGTTAGACATGTTTATATAAACGAAAAGGGTAATTTTTTGAATAGAAAAATAATACGGACTAAATAATAGCGAAATTGTTTTGGTTTTTAAGAGTTTAAAAATTTCAAAGGATTGGTTGATTGATGTTTTTGTATGTAATGGTTAAATAGGCTCGACCGAAGTTTACACACTATAAGATGGGTATAAGGATGGCAACGCATTAAATTGTGGCCTTAGATAGAAAACATTCTGTCTTAACGCTCGTTTGTGTGTAAATTAGACTTACCGAACAACCATTACATGTACATTGTCATCTTAAGGGTGAATAATCCATAATTCCACAATGATTATCCGAAACACTAAGCTTTCGGGCTTATGCAAAAGTAATATAGTGGACGATAATTGATGGTTATTCTTTAATTGGTGAACCCGATACCTCAATCAAAACTTTGTTATTTTACTCTTAGCAAATTGATAATAAAATTGTTTTGTAAAACCAATGTTATGAAGTTGTATGCATGCTTCTTCATACATTATTTTGATCACATCAAAATATTTATACCCTTATAAAATTAAGTTGAATGCCATCTAATTAAGAACACTTGAAGTTGTAATTTACGTCAAGTGAGACTTGGTGAAATTGCAATGGAAAGGTAAATTTCATAAATTCAATGCTAGCAGATCAACTGATGTGATGGATTTGTGAGTTTACAGTTTTTAAGTTAGACGACTTAAATTGAGTAGGAAGTGAGACTTGGACTCAAGGCATTAAGATGGGGACTAAACATGCTTACAATACAAATGTTTTGTGATTGTAAATCCCATAATATCTAGGAATTGGACAAATGTTATGCCAATTACTTGTACGACAAGTTACCTCATATTGTACTTTCATTACTAGCAGATCAACTGATGTGATGAAACTATGTTTATGGAGGATCCTTGTTTTCAAGATTATTCTATGGATTTATTTTCCTTGGGTATTTTAATTTTCTTGAAAAAATTGTATTATCAAAAATACTAATGTTTTGAACTTTCTTTATCTGTAGAAATGGCTCAAAATGATAACACCAACTTTCGTTCTGTGTTCAAAACTTATTTTGAACGAGAAAAATTGATTGGCTCGGAAAATTTCAATGATTGGTACCGTTCACTAAGGATTGTCCTGCGAGTGACTGGTCAACTTGAAATCTTGAAAACGCCTTGTCCTGCTGAACCTGAAGGCGATGCAGCAACTGATGCTGCTAAGGCCAAATGGAATCTTGATTGCAAGGAACATATTGATGTGGCCGCAATGATGTTAGGGGCGATGTCCACACCTCTTCAAAGGCAGTTTGAGGAGTATTTCCCCATGAACATGATTGATGAACTCAAGAAACTCTATGAGAAACCATCAAATGTAGAGATTTACGATTTGATGGAGGCTCTACATGGTTGTAAGCAGGGTGATGGTGAACCTGTGAGTGCTCATGCGTTGAAGATGAAAAGTTTCATGGATCAACTACAAACACTTAAGAAACCCTATGACAATGATATGGCTGTGAACTTAATCAATAGGTCCCTTAACAAGGATTTTAATGGTTTTGTGAGGAACTTCAATATGCATTGCGTGGGGAAGACAGTAAGTGAATTGCACGCACTGCTCATTGATTATGAGAAAGGGTTGACACCAAAGGCTCTTACGCCCCAAGTTCTTGCTATACAAGGGGGTAGAATTAACAAGCCAAATGCGAACAAGAAGAAGGGTAAAGGAAAGAAGAAGGCTGATAAGAATAAGTAGGTTATGGCTTATCAACCACCTCAACCTAAGAAGAACCCTCCTATTAAGAATAATCCAAAGAAGGATCAAGGATGCCATTACTGCAAGGTGATGGGCCATTGGAAGAGGAATTGTCCTCTTTATCTCGATGACTTGCGAAACAATAAGGTTAAGAAGACTGGGCACATGGGCGCCAGCACTTCAGGTAACTTATTTGTCATTGAATTATTTACTTTATCTCGTGTAATAAATTACTGGGTATATGATACTGGATGTGGTATTAATATTTGTAATACACTGCAGGGGTTTAGAGAGGAAAGGAGACTAGCTTATGGGGAGCAATTTCTGCATGTGGGAAATGGAGCACAAGCAGCAGTTGAAGCCATAGGAATGTTTGATTTAGTTTTACCTTCGGGTTTAGTACTTTGTTTAAACAATTGTCATTATGCACCTTCTATAATTAGAGGTGTTGTTTCCTTTTCATGTTTGTTGGATCCTGGTTTTTCTCATACTATTGATGGCAATAAAATTTCTGTTTCTTTAAATGGTGTATTTTATTTTAATGCTACTGCTGTGAATGGTGTGTTTGAAATTGATATGAATAATTGTGAGACTTCCAACAATAATAATAATTCGATGTACAGCATAAGTAAGAGAATGAAGTATGACTTGAATTCGTCTTACCTTTGGCACTGTAGACTTGCCCATATAGGCAAGACTCGCATGCAAAAGCTACAACGTGAAGGGCTTTTGAATGATATCATTGATGAGTCATTTGATAAATGCGAATCTTGTATTTCTGGGAAGATGACGAAGAAACCTTTTCATAATAATATGGAAAGAGCTTCAGATCTACTTGGTTTGTGATGAGGCGAAAAATGATCCGTTTTTAGGGGGTCATTTAAGCCCGAATCCGAATTTATTTGATCAAATATTGCCCTAAATCGTTCCTTTTGTGATTTTAGGTGTTTGGAGAGTGAATTCTGGAAAAGAGGCTATTTTGGACGTTTTTGGAGCATAAAGTGAAGAAAACGACAAAGTACCAAAAATCCAAGCTGGAAATACAAGGTGACGGCGTCAAGGGTTTGCTCTTGACGGCGTCAGACATGAAGAATAATTTACCGTAGCTGGTGACGGCGTCAGATGGAGTTATGACGGCGTCAAAGTGACCAAGATTAATTTACCGTGGGTGGTGACGGCGTCACATAGGCCGTCACGATTGGATCTAGGGCGTCCGAGGAAGTGTATGGCGGCGAGTTGACGGCGTCAGATTTAACTCTTGACGCCGTCAGGACGATTTTCCTATATATAGTTTTCTAGTTTTTTCATTAAAAGGAGGAGAAGTTTTGGTGAAACCCTAAAGACGATTTTGGTGCCTCTTTTACAGGTTTTTCAAGGGTTCCAAACCCTTGAGACCTTGCATTGTAATTGAGATAAGTATACTCTTAATTCAATCAATATGTCTATGTGTTGGTTGTTTGTCTTTTGTTCTTATCTTAATTCTACTATGCTAGGCTAGATCTCTCTTGTGTTTGCTTAGATCTAATGAAACCTAGATGTTGATTATGTGTTGATTACTTGTCTATTCTTGTTTTGAATGAATGATTTTATATGTTAGGCTTAAGAAAACTGGCAGATCTCCAAATGGTAACATGCTTGAACATCTTAAGAAACATGAACCGAGGCGTACTAGGTCTTTATTGGTTGTATTTAATGCATGAGCCACTGTTTACAATCCCTATAGTTGTGCTGGGTCATGGTGTAGGAGGAGATAAGAGCTCATAGAGTTGGGGAGTTATGTATGCCACTCCACGAATGGTATTAAGGAATACAACCCGTCATTCATACAAGTGTAACAAGTAATTAACATGTAAAAGATATCTAGGGAGTAATGAAGTCTAAGTAAACACAATTTCTCCAATTACTGCTCACAACCTTAGTTTAATATTAGTTTAATTTTATTTTCATTTGTTTAATTAGTTACAAAGTAGTTTTTGGGTTAGTTCATTAGTGGCATAGATTTGTGGCTCCAAGTCCAAATTTTTTATGACCATATCGATATCCCCACGAGGCGAACCATTGACCAATCGGCCGGTGGTAAGCTACGTGATCTTAGTGCGGAACAATCATGGGAACTCATAGAAGATCTTGCTCTCTATGACAACGAAAGTTGGAATGATCCCCGTGATTTGAACAAAACGGTCAAGGCAATATCTTTGCCTTCGAATAATTCAAGCACTCCCGACCGTAGGATCATGGAACTTGAGGACCAAGTCAAGTTTCTCATGAAATCTTACGAAGCTCCGAAGCATTCAAGCCAAGTGAACAAAATCACTTCTTCATGCGAATTATGTAGTGGTCCCCATGACACTCGTGATTGTATGGAACTCCCCGGAACAGCTTTTGCGGACTACGCATCCACGCGTACCGACGAAGCGGGAGATAAGTGGTACACTTTCAAGCCCGAGCCGAACACATACGGTGATTCATATAACCCCTCATGGAAAAATCACCCAAACCTTAGGTGGAAACAAAATCAACCAAATTCTTCCAATCCGCCTAATCGTTACCAATTAAACGGTCCACCATCCAACCGTACCTTCAACAACAATCCTTCTGACAACTATGGTAGTACCAACAATCTTGAAGGATTGATGTCAAAGTTCATGGCATCTCAAGAAGCCCGCATAGCTAAGTTTGAAGCCGATTTCAAACAAAATCAAAGCGAGATGACCAATAGAATTGATGCATTGTTGAAAGTTCTCAATGACCGAGAAATGGGAGCACTCCCAAGCGACACCATCAAGAATCCGAAACTAAACGTTAATGCCATATCTTCAGTTTCGTCACCCACTTCGTGTCCACAATATTACTCGGTTAAATCAACGAGCACGTGTTTCAAACAACACCAAGTTCCCCAAAAGGACCAATCAACTAAAACACCCACTATAGAGCCGGTCAAAAGCATAGTTGAAACACCTCTTACGCAAGACCTTGACGATGAATTCAAAGAACTTTACCTCGAACGCCCCGTCATTGATGTCTTAGCGCGTGCTCCTTACTATAGTGCCCTCCTAGAAAAATATGAGAAGTATAAGCTAGGTAAAAATGGGACCGCCTTCGTTCAAAACAAGTTGCCTAAAAAGCTTGATGATCCGGGTATATTTGTTTTGCCTTGTAAGATAGGAAGATCCGAAGCTTTCGACACACTAGCCGATTTAGGGTCAAGCCTCAACTTGATTCCCTTATCCTTATTCACCGCTCTTAAGCTAGGAAAGTTAGAGGAAACGGAGGTATTGATAGGGCTAGCGGATGGAAGTATTGCCCACCCTGTTGGAATGATTAAGGATGTAGTTGTTCACGTAGGAAGGTTAACTATATTAGCGGATTTTCACGTTCTAGACATGGTTAGTGACACTACATGCCCATTATTGGTAGGAAGAGGATTTTTAGCAACCACTAGTGCCATGATAGATTGCAAGGAATCCAAGATAGCGGTAGGAGAAGGCGATACTTGGTCGGTGTATGATGTTAAGAAGCATAGTTATGATTGTGATGATGAACCAACACCGCATTGGGTAGAGATGAATAGGAGACCATCTAGATATGGACCTTGGATAGAAAGGAACTTCATAGGACCTCAATGCCCATTTTATCTAGAAAAGGATTTCGTTGAGAAGACACATTCGGTAGAACAACTCATAGCTAGGGATGAGGAGCTAGATCCCTTTGAGGACCCCTTAGTCTTTAGAAAGATGATTGAGTTTTTGAGCGTAATGCCTATTAATATAGAGTTGAATAAATGGAAAAGAGATGGAGATAAGTATAAATGGAGGTGGGACAAGCCACCTAGAGAAGGTAAAGGGTCATGGCATATTAGAATGACCTTGTATGATCCGGATGGAGAAAAGTTTGAAAGGTCATACCACACTAAGGGAACCAATAGAAAGTTGAAACCTAAGTTCGATCCCAAAGATGTCCTCAATGAGGAACTCACCCGAATCACGTAGTAACCCACGACTTTGAGTCTAGCTACAAGACTCGTGAATAAAGAAAAGCGCTTCTTGGGAGGCAACCCATGTTTTGTGTGATTTTAATTGTTTGATTGTTATTTGCTTCCGTATGCATGTTTTATTTTTGGTTGATCATGTTTCTCAATTAAAATGTGAAATACTTTATTATGTTGTTTAGCCTAGTCTTAACTTCAACCTAAATGTATTTTTGCAAAAGATAAGTGTAAGGGGAAACCCCAAATATGTTTTTAAGAAACAAACCGATCATGATTATCCACAATATTTAATGAACATGTATATTCGTATTTGTTAGAGTCAAATGCTTGTATTGAGTCATAATGAAGTTTTGCAGGATTTTCCAGGAAGTAGGACAAAGTTTTTCCAGAAATTTTCCGGAAACTTAACATGAAGATTTCTGCAGGTCCATTCTGACGGCGTCAGGGCATTGCTCTTGACGGCGTCAGGAGTCAAAAATCTGGAAATTTTACCGGTTTTGTTTTTCTAACGGAGTCTTATAGTTTTTGTGAATTATTAAGTTTTATAATCTCCAGGAAATCTGCAAACTTCATTCCACAAGCATTATATCTTATTTTGTTTTCTAGGATTTAGTAACTTATATAGGATGCCGCCGATTTTACGCGAGGTTGCCTTGTCTACTTTTGTCAGGATTTACAGGTTATTTGTGACAAGAAGATGATTTATATTCTGGAAGGGAAGCTTTGATTGTTTGTTTTCTTGGAGGAAGATTTAACCTGGCCAAACTAAAATCCATACCGAGCGAATCAGGGGAGTATTTGATTTCATTCTCTTTACTTTTTACTTTTACATTCTTTACTTGAACATTGGGGACAATGTTCATCTTAAGTGTAAGGGGAGGGTAAAAAGATGATACCTTACATATGCACTTTCGCTTGAGTTTGTTTTGTTTGATAGTAGATGAGTAATAAAACTACGAGAAATACTTGTTAGTGTAATTTTAGCGCCAAATTTAAAATTTTTTACAACATTTAGGAGTGAAACTTTAGCCATAGCAAGCGTCTCATGGATAGGAGGTTGTATGACTAGCACATAACCGTATATTCAGAAAAATTTTCCACCCAAAAATGTGAGGTTCGCCTTTAGATTTGATAGGAAAAGCATTCATTATTAGTGCTTATGAGTGTACCGGTAGCATTTAGATTCTAGAACTTGCGTTAGTGATGCATCCCGAGACCGCTAGTGAGACTACATTCGTGTGGTAGGATTTACTACATGATAAGAGGCATTATGATCACCCTCGTGTTAAACCCGTATCATAATTACTTGACCATTTAAGTCATATTACTTGGCTAGTTAAGTCAACTAATTTTTCCCACACCCTTTGCGTTGTACTCATTTTTAGTACACGAAACCCCTAGTACACCCCTCCGAGCCTATCTTTTCGTTTCTAACTTTAAGCATCTTACTTAAAGGAAGAATTTGTTACACCCCACTTAAATGTACAACCAAATCGCCTTAGCCTTCCGTGTATGCGCTTATTTTTAGTGCATTGTTGTTATTTGTTAAACCCTAAGTTAACTTTCTAATTGATTACATGGTTGCTAAGTCGAGTCATATCCTTGTACATATTGTTTTGGGACGATTGGGACTCATGGGTAAGTACTTATTTTATAGAGTAATGGGGAAGAACATAATATTATTACCCCCATATGTACGTTAATCTTAAAAGTGCTCCAAGTGTTTTGATTTTCTTAATTCGAGTCATTAGAATAGTTAAATGTAAAGTATGTAAAGATTCAAGTGTAAGGGGATTGCTCAAACCCCTATGATGTATTATTTTGGATGGTAGGGTAAGAGTGTATGCAAAAAAAAAAAAAAAAAAAAAAAAAAAAAAAAAAAAAAAAAAATCGAAAAAATCAAGAAAAAGAAAAAAAAATATAGAAAAAGAAAAAGAGAAAAAACATACGGACTACCATCCCGTTTTTATTTTATGTTCATTTTATGTTTTTTGTTATTTTTCATTTATTAGCTTAAGTCGAGTCTAGTCTTGGCTTAGCAACGCCATCTTGTACATGTAATTTACTAAGATTGTTAACTCGCCACCAGTAAAAATTCCCTTTATCCAACAAAACCGTGTAATTCATATCCCTACACCTAACGTTATAACCCTTTTTAAAAGACCTCTTTGATAGTTTATCCTAGGTGCTTACGCCATGTGGTGGAGGTTTGATCCTTTCCCAAGCCTATGGTAATCTATTTTGCTATGACAGGTAGTGAGAGATATCTTCCATTTCCATAATGTTATATTACTTTATTACACCCGAGAGATGTGAGTATCTAAACACTATTGGTGCTTGTGTATGACCTCCGTGCTTGTCTATTGGTCTTTAGTGGAACGATTATTTGTTGTAATTACTTTTATATTAGTGTTAAATGACCCCTAACTTGTCTTTTGAGTAGAATAAAAGCTCATTTGCTTGAGGACAAGCAAATCTCAAGTGTAAGGGTATATGATGAGGCGAAAAATGATCCGTTTTTAGGGGGTCATTTAAGCCCGAATCCAAATTTATTTGATCAAATATTACCCTAAATCGTTCCTTTTGTGATTTTAGGTGTTTGGAGAGTGAATTCTGGAAAAGAGGCTATTTTGGACGTTTTTGGAGCATAAAGTGAAGAAAACGACAAAGTACCAAAAATCCAAGCTGGAAATACAAGGTGACGGCGTCAAGGGTTTGCTCTTGACGGCGTCAGACATGAAGAATAATTTACCGTAGCTGGTGACGGCGTCAGATGGAGTTATGACGGCGTCAAAGTGACCAAGATTAATTTACCGTGGGTGGTGACGGCGTCACATAGGCCGTCACGATTGGATCTAGGGCGTCCGAGGAAGTGTATGGCGGCGAGTTGACGGCGTCAGATTTAACTCTTGACGCCGTCAGGACGATTTTCCTATATATAGTTTTCTAGTTTTTTCATTAAAAGGAGGAGAAGTTTTGGTGAAACCCTAAAGACGATTTTGGTGCCTCTTTTACAGGTTTTTCAAGGGTTCCAAACCCTTGAGACCTTGCATTGTAATTGAGATAAGTATACTCTTAATTCAATCAATATGTCTATGTGTTGGTTGTTTATCTTTTGTTCTTATCTTAATTCTACTATGCTAGGCTAGATCTCTCTTGTGTTTGCTTAGATCTAATGAAACCTAGATGTTGATTATGTGTTGATTACTTGTCTATTCTTGTTTTGAATGAATGATTTTATATGTTAGGCTTAAGAAAACTGGCAGATCTCCAAATGGTAACATGCTTGAACGTCTTAAGAAACATGAACCGAGGCGTACTAGGTCTTTATTGGTTGTATTTAATGCATGAGCCACTGTTTACAATCCCTATAGTTGTGCTGGGTCATGGTGTAGGAGGAGATAAGAGCTCATAGAGTTGGGGAGTTATGTATGCCACTCCACGAATGGTATTAAGGAATACAACCCGTCATTCATACAAGTGTAACAAGTAATTAACATGTAAAAGATATCTATGGAGTAATGAAGTCTAAGTAAACACAATTTCTCCAATTACTGCTCACAACCTTAGTTTAATATTAGTTTAATTTTATTTTCATTTGTTTAATTAGTTACAAAGTAGTTTTTGGGTTAGTTGATTAGCAACTAATTTCGCCCACTCTTTCAAAACCCGAGATTTTAATTGCTTTCATAAAAATATAAAAATACAAAAATAATCATCTCTCACCTCTAGAACTATTAATTAGGTTTTCTAATCCTAGCGACACTATTCCTAAGCTGAACGATCAATCCCCCGGTACTTGTCACTATACTATACTACAACGATCAGGTACACTGCCTGGTGGGGGTTGTAAGCCTCGCGAGATCCCTCGAGAGGTAAAGCAAGGTGCGATTCCCACGCATCAGTTTGATACACACGGATGTATGTGGACCACTTAAACATGTGTCAAGGAGAGGTGCTGTCTACTTCTTAACTTTTACGGATGATTTCAGCCGTTATGGTTATGTTTATTTACTTAAACATAAACATGAGGTGTTTAAAACCTTTAAAGTTTTCAAAGCAGAAGTAGAATTGCAACTGGGAAAGAAGATTAAAGCTCTTCGTTCTGGTCGAGGTGGTGAATACCTTAGTCAAGATTTTAAAGATTTCTTAACTGAGAATGGAATTGTCCAGAATCTCACATCTCCATATACTCCACAACAAAATGGTGTATCTGAGAGAAGGAATCGTACATTGTTGGACATGGTTCGATCATTGTATAATCTTACTAATCTTCCTTTGTCTTTTTGGGATTATGCTCTTGAATCAGCTGTTCGTATTTTGAATATGGTTCCCACCAAGAAGGTTGATAAGACACCATATGAGATATGGACTGGAAAAGCTCCGAATTTGTCTTATTTAAAGGTCTGGGGTTGTGAGGCGTATGTTAAACGTGACTCACATGATAAACTCCAACAAAGATCTGTAAAATGCATTTTCGTAGGATACCCTAAGGAAACTATGGGTTACTACTTTTACTACCCACCTGAGAACAAAGTGTTTGTTGCAAGATATGGTGATTTTCTTGAAAGTGAATTTGTGGTTCAAGAAATCAGTGGGAGGGTATATGATCTAGAAGATGATCTAAATAATGCATTGCCTTCAGAAAACACTAGCACACTTCCTATAGAACCGGAAAGTCTGGGTCCTCCACCGGAAGTTGAAGTAATTCCCATTCGCAGATCTTCGAGATCTGTGAAAGCTCCTGAACGTCTATGTCTTAATGTAGAGGTTGATCAGCATACACTAGGGGATCCTAATGAACCTACTAGTTATAGAGCTGCCATTAATAGCCCTCAAAAAGCTAAATGGAAAGCTGCTAAGGATGGGGAAATACAATTCATGCATGATAATGAAGTCTGGGAAGAAGTTGACTTACCTCCTGGTGCCAAGGTAGTTGGGAGTAAGTGGCTTTACAAAATCAAGACTGACATGGATGGATATGCACACATTTATAAGGCTCGTCTAGTTGCTAAAGGTTTTACTCAAACTTTTGAAATAGATTACGAGGAGACATTTTCTCCCGTAGCAGACATAAGAGCTATAAGAATTCTCATAGCTATAGCAACATACTATGACTATGAGATTTGGCAGATGGATGTGAAAACCGCTTTCTTAAATGGTCATCTAGATGAAGACATCTATATGGCACAACCAGAAGGGTTTGAAAATCCAGAATTTCCAAATCGTGTTTGCAAGCTTAAGAGATCCATTTATGGATTAAAGCAAGCATCACGACAATGGAACAAGAGGTTTGATGCTGAAATTAAAAAGTTTGGATTCACTCAAAATCTTGATGAGCCATGTGTGTATCACAAAGCTAGTGGGAGTGATAATGTAATTTTCCTAATTCTATATGTTGATGATATATTGATTATGGGAAAAGACATTCCAAGATTGCAAGAAGTAAAGGCATATATTGGAAAGTGCTTTTCTATGAAAGATTTAGGAGAAGCTGCATACATTCTGGGAATCAAAATCTATAGAGATAGATCAAGGCGGTTAATTGGATTAAGTCAAAGTGCTTACATTGACAAAATATTGAAAAGATTCAATATGCAAAATTCCAAGAAAGGATATTTGCCGATGGAAGTAAAACATGGCTTATGTAATGAGTTTTGTGCTTCAACACCTGCTGAGGTGGCTGGCATGAGTAAAGTTCCTTATGCTTCGGCTGTAGGATCTATTATGTATGCGGTTAAGTGTACAAGGCCAGATGTGGCGTTTGCTCAAAATATTACCAGTCAATTTCAACAGAATCCAGGTGAAAAACATTGGATTGCTGTTAAACATATTCTTAAGTATTTGAGGAATACAAAAGATATGTTTTTGGTATATGGTGGAAATCCAGCTGCAGAACTTTGTGTTACAGGTTTCTGCGATGCATCCTTTCAAAGTAATAAAGATGATTCGAAGTCTCAGACGGGTTATGTCTTTGTTATCAATGGAGGAGCTGTAGACTGGAGGAGCAAGAAGCAGAGTACAATTGCGATGTCTGCAACAGAAGCTGAATACATTGCTGCTTCAGAAGCTGCTATGGAGGCTGTTTGGATTAGGAAATTCGTTTCTGGGCTTGGTGTTATGCCTTCAATCGAATTACCTATTAATATGTATTGTGACAATTTTGCTGCAATCATATTTGCCAATGAACCTGGAGTCATGAGAGGCACCAGACATTTTCTACGGAAGTATCACTTTGTTCGTGAAAAGGTTGACGAAGGTGAAATAAATCTGTTGAAGGTTCACACAGATGATAACTTAGCTGATCCGTTCACTAAGGCTTTGACGAAAGAGAAGCTTAATGAATTAGCCAATGGAATTGGACTTAAATTAGCTAGTAGTTTCATGCATAACTGTGATTAGTATTTGGATAAAGGATATTGTAAACAATTATTATTTTAATGAAATAAAGTATGTTGGTATGTTTATTTCTATTTGTTAATTATTGTTGTCCTATTTTTGCATGTTTAAATCCATGAATAAGAGTTATTCCAAAATTTTCCGTTATCAGTTAATAATATGGGAATATTATTAAATTAAGACAAATCTGAAGTTGATAAAATATACTTAAGTATATTGATGCGTAGACATGTCATTTCAGACGATATTCGATGATACTGAATATAGGACTTATCCCAACTATATTATGTTACTTTATGGATCTTGTCATTAAGTAAATCATAAGAAGTTATCCTTAGACTTGAGATACAAGATAACGGTCATGAATGTAGTACATTTTTGTGGAACAACTTAACGCTATACGTAACTGGTAGTCATAAGGGTTGTTTTCGGAAGTGTTACAAAGTTTGTGTGTTTTGCTTGTAATCAATAAAGAATTTGTTCCTTCAAATTAATTTTTTGGAGTTTAATACTGATGGGCCCCTCGTAGGGTTGTCAAGGTGTTTGCGTGGCCACGCCCAAGGTCTTTCTTGAAAGGTTCAAAAGATTTGGTAATCTTGTCAATTTCTAAAAACGAGAAACAGAATGGTTAATTAAGGAATGACCTAGATCCATATCCTTATTTAACACGGTATTAGAAACAAAGGGATAATAATAATGAGAAATCATTAAAAGGTTTTCCAGGAGCCTTACTCAAGTTGTACTAGAGGCATCGACGTGTTGCAAGACGCTAATCGATGTGATCACACTATTATGATATGTCTAAGTGGGAGCTGTTGGTTTTATAGACAAAATAATAATAGTCGTGTGTTAGGATCGAACTTGAGATCATGGGATTGCACACAATACGTATGAAGAGAAAATGTAATAATTATTTATAAAATGTTATAATTAATTATTAAACACAAAATAAATAAATACTCCGTAATAATTAGTATTATTGATTAATGACTAATTAATTATTAAACGAAGATTAGGAAAGTAATTACTAGACAATACATGGAAACAAGAGAAGGTTCCGGAAACCCTATGTTGGTGCCAAAACCGATCGGCCAAGGGGTGTAACCCACCTCCATTGTGCCTTGAGCTCCAAGTCTTGTGTAGTATATAAGCAAACCCAAAATGTAGGTTTTTCTCATAACTTGTACACACACATCTTGGGTTTTCTCTTCTCCTTTTCTTTCTTGGTCGATCCAAAACCGAACACCCCTAAGGGTTTCGATTTTTCATAAGATCAAAAAGGGTTTTGTGTTTTATTACTTGAAAATACTTTTCTTGAATTAGTACGTGTGTACAAGAACGTGAATCAAACACACTATTGTTTGATTCTTGGATTGAATTACAAAAAGGTAAGGGGTAATTCATATAATCCTTATAAACCCTAATTAGGGTTCATTGGTTCCGGAAGATTGTTTTGATTCTTGTTCGGGCTAGAATCACTACGATATGTTTACTATTTAATTTTATGATTAATTAATTACATGTTATTCGATCTATTATAATTGCTTCCGCTCATGCTCACTTTGATGTACTTGGTTTATTTATATGAATGTCATGATATAATAATTCAAACATGAGATACATAGTTTTATTTATTTATATTTAAGTGGGCCCAGAAATTAGTATTTCGTTGCAACTTTTATGTGGGATACATATTTTTATTTTATTTTTTATTCAAGTGTGCACTGAAATTTGTATTTCGCTGCAACTGTTATGTGAATTACAATTTTTATTTTATTTTATTGTGTTTGACTTAACGAGAGCGCGACACGTGAAGAGTTATTATTTCGCTGCACGTTTGCAGCGAAATTAGAGGCCTTTTTTGGAATGAAAAAAAAACCCACCTTCTGCATGACAACTGTTTGTGACAGTAGCCTTTGCAATAATTTTCGCTTTTGTATTATTGTCATATTTCTAATCAAACGTTGTATCATTTATAATTGAATAGATAAGTACTTGCAACGTACCCCACATGAATTATTAGGTCACTAGTTTGTTTTTTTTTTTTTTTTTTTTTTTTTTTTTTTTTTTTTTGAAAATTGACTTTCATTGGGGAAATCCAAGTCCAATTTAAAACCCGATGGGGGGAAAACCTTCAACTTAAGCCGCCCGAAGGCACGACACTTAAATTGAAGTAAACCCCGCCTTCTCCAGATTCGAACCCTTGTGGGTTGAAACCTTCATTGAAGGACTTTGAAATCGTACCGACAGGGCAGTGGTCCACAAGGGAGGACTTCCCAGTTTGGTCACCCAAACCGGTACTACTCTCCACTAGGCACGCTTAACTGAATAAGACATGCCCAGTGGACCACAAGCCTATTGGTTATTAGGCCACTAGTTGATGTAGATAAACTCACTCAAAGGGAATAAGTGTTTTTACTTGTTTGCATCATCATTTTGGTCCTATATTTATTCCAATCTTATTAACGATTAATACCCGAAAATGTTACCATCAATTTAAATAGAGTAAGCTGCAAAAACCATTTATGTGGTACTAGAACAGTACCCGCGTAATGCGGCGGCGGGCACCTGTGACTATATTTTTGTTATTCGGTTATTCGTTTACATATTTAGTTGCCTTTATGCTTTATAAGTAAAGGATGATTAAGCAAAATAATTTTAGTTTGAACAAACTTATTAACCAAGTGCTAACCAACAGCCCCCCGCAGTTTGAGCGGAGGAACGAACACTCAAGCTGGAGCGAAACTCATTAAATAATGTTGTAGGTAAACCTTTGGTGAAGATGTCTGCATACTGGTATCGAGAAGGAACATGAAGAACACGTACATGACCCGTAGCCACCAAGTCACGAACAAAGTGAATGTCAATCTCTATATGCTTCGTGCGCTGATGTTGCACGGGATTAGATGAGAGATAGACTGCACTCACATTATCACAATAAACAACTGTAGCCGTAGAAAGTGGTGTATGTAGCTCTCGTAATAAATTACGTAACCAACAGGTCTCCGCAACTGCATTGGCAACACCCCGATACTCCGCTTCAGCACTTGATCGAGAAAGCGTAAACTGGCGCTTAGAGGACCAAGAGAGAAGATTGTTGCCAAGAAAAACACAGTAACCAGACGTAGACCGGCGTGTAGTGGGACATCCAGCCCAATCCGCATCTGAATAGGCAATCAAAGATGAGGTCGAAGACGAATAAAGCTGCAATCCGTAATCTAAGGTGCCCCGAACATAACGTAATATCCGCTTGAGAGCAGACAAATGTGGCTCTCGAGGATCATGCATAAAGAGACAAACCTGCTGAACAGCATAAGAGATATCTGGTCTGGTAAAGGTAAGATACTGAAGAGCACCTGCAAGACTACGATATAATGTAGGATCAGAGACCGGATCACCGTCAGCTGCAAGCTTGGAATCCGTGTCAACAGGAGTACGACACGGATTACAAGTAAGCATACCAGCACGCTCAAGTACCTCAGTGGCATACTTTTGTTGAGAGAGAAACATCCCAGAAGTATTGCGATTCACAGAAATGCCCAAAAAATAATTAAGTGGGCCAAGATCGGTCATGGAGAACTCCTGATGTAAAGAAGCTATAACATGCTGTAGTAAAACTGTAGAGGATGCAGTCAAGACAACATCATCAACATATAATAGTAAATAAGCTGTATCGGTCCCCTGTGTGTAAATAAATAGTGAAGAGTCACAACGACTATGATGAAAACCAACCCGAGTAGCATAAGCTGCAAACCTCTGAAACCAAGCCCGAGGGGCTTGCTTAAGACCATATAGTGATCGCTGCAAAAGACAAACATGATCGGGATATCGAGGATCCCGAAAACCAGGAGGCTGATGCATATAGACCGTCTCGGATAAAGATCCATGCAAAAATGCATTCTTGACATCAAGCTGATGAACAGGCCAATGTCGAGAAATAGCAAGACTAAGTACAGTACGGATAGTAGCCGGTTTAACGACCGGGCTAAATGTCTCGTCCACATCAACACCTGTTAGTTGCGTGCTACCGTTGGCCACAAGGCGAGCCTTGTAGCGGCTAAGACTTCCATCTGCGTTATGTTTGTGCCGAAAAAGCCACATGGAACGAACAATGTTCGCGTCCGGTGGTCGAGGCACAAGAATCCAAGTATTATTTTTAATTAATGCATCGTATTCCTCTAACATAGCACGTGACCAATTAGGGTCTTTGAATGCATAAGTGTAAGACTTGGGGATTGGGGATATGGTGGACACATGGAATGTAAACCGTTGAGTGGGACGGTTAGAACCAACACGAAACCGAGTGACCATGGGGTGTGTCGACACAGGATTTGGATTTATTGGAGGTGGTTGTGGAACAGTAGCCGGGTTTGTTTGTTGAATTGAAGGGGGGGAAGGCGTTGGGCTGTTATGTGGTGGGTGGGTAGTGTTAGAGGTGGGATGCGGTGTGGAAGGAGGGTTGTGGATTGGGCCAGGTGAAATGGGTTGAGTATCGGGAATAGTAGTAGTAGGTATTGGTGGTATTGGTGTGGTTAATAATTGTTGTTGAATGATGTTGGGTGAGGTGTCAAGAAATGTATAAGATGGTGAGGTAGTAGGTGTCATGGAACCGTAAGGAAAAATTGTCTCATCAAATGTCACATGACGAGAGACGATTATTTTGTTTGTGTTGAGATCAAGACACCTATACCCACGATGGCTTGTTGGATATCCAAGAAATATAGAGGGTGTTGCCCGAGGCCCAAGTTTGTGGTTGGTGTCGATGTGAGGATAGCAAAGGCAACCAAAAACATGGAGATCCGTATAGTTGGGTTTGGTCTTAAAAAGGCGAGTGTGAGGGATCTCATTCTTTATGGCGGTGGAAGGCAATATGTTCAAAAGATAGGTTGCCATGTGAAGAGCCTCTACCCAAAACGTAGGTGGTAAGTGGGATTGAAATAAAAGTGTGCGGATAAGATTATTTATAGTGCGTATCATACGCTCAGATTTACCATTTTGTTGAGACGTTCGGGGACATGAAAAACGTATGGTAATCCCATTAGATGCAAATAATTGGTGAAGGTCATTGTTGTCAAACTCACCTCCATGATCACATTGTAATGATTTAATGTCACACTTAAATTGGTTCTTAACAAATGCACGAAAATGAAGAAATTTAGATAAAGTGTCAGACTTATTACGCAACGGATACACCCATAAATAATGGGAAAAATGATCAAGGAAGAAAACATAATATTTGATACCCGTAATGCTCGAAATTGGAGATGTCCACAAATCGGAATGAATAATATCAAAAGGTGACTCAACAGTAGTTTCAGAAAGCGAAAAGGGAAGTCTCACATGCTTGCCAAGCTGACAAGCATGACATAACACGGGAGACTTAGTCTTATTACAAGAAATGAAATTACTGGAAATTAAAGTACGCAACACGTCACTTCCTGGGTGTCCAAGTCGTTGGTGCCACGTGTGTTGACCGACAAGATAAGCTGTTGGCGAAGACGGTGCTGTGACGGGATAGAGATCCCCAGTGCTATCACATCTGAGTAGGATTTGACGGGTCTAGAAGTCCTTCACAGAAAACCGAACTCATCAAATTCAATAGTACATTTATTATCACGTACAAACTGACGCACAGAGATAAGATTTTTAACAATATTGGGTGTAATGAGGACATTATTTAAGTGGAGTGTTTTGTGTGGGGTGATCAAAGTGCTATGGCCTGTGTTGGTGACAGGAATAGATTTACCATCACCAACAAAGACAGAGGGATAAATACAAGAATTAAAAACAGTACTAAGATTATTAGCAGAGGAGTTAAGATGAGAAGACGCACCAGTATCCATGTTCCAATTACCATTTGCGGGATCTTGAAGTGTCATGGTGTTGAAAGCCTGTGGTAGCAACGTCTCCTGACCGGGTAAATTGGAGTGTGAATTCGATCCTTGAACCAATGCCGCGTATGCTTGTTGCTGCTGTGGTGTATAGCTAGTGGTAGTGGACTGGGCTAATGGGAATCCAGGAGGATTGGTGGGCCGTGAGCCCAACAGTGAAGGAAGAGTAGGCTGCATTTGGCCTTGAAGAGTTTGCAATCCATGTTGGGCTAGTAAGGCATTCTGAGCCTGAAGAAGTGCAAGTAACTGTTGTTGGGCTGCCAAATTAAGACCATTGTTTCCAAATCCATTTTGCATATTACCAGATCCAACCTGCATGTTATTATTAGAACCATTGTTTCTATTCGTTGACCCATGTGTTGAACGAGTATTAGAAGAACCAGTAGGGCGATGCGGGTCGTGAAGAAAACGACAATTTGCACCCCAGCGACAATACCCTCGACTAAAATTCCTACACACCTCAGTCCGTGTAATATTACGCGAGTCACGAGTGTTGCGAGACTCGTGACCACGAGGGTTATTTGATTCAGCAAGAAGTACATGTGGAGCCGAAGATGAAGTGGTAGTCGACATTGTTGTAGGTTTAGAATTAAGTCGCATCTCTTCAGTAGCCACCATGGACCGCATAGTATTAAGGTCTGGAAACGGGTCCTTGTGAGCAATGATAGTCGCAAGATTGGCATATTTGTCGCTTAAGCCATTAATGGCATATGTGACGATGTCATCGTCACTCATGGGCGAACCAAGATCATTCAAGAGAGTTACGATGGACTCTATTTTACGAAAATAAGCATCAGCACTTAAATCACCCATTTGAATTACACGTAACTCACCTTTTAAAGCGATTGTTCGTGTGCGTTTGTTGTCGAGAAAAATTTTCTCAACATGTTCCCACGCGGCTCTAGCAGTGGGTGGATTCGCCTTGATGAGACGTCCTTGAAGCGTGTCCACAAGCGTTAGAAAGATCCACGACTTCACTATAGAGTCAGCAGTAAGCCACTCGTCTGTTGGAGCAGTCGAAGAAGACGATGTGGCATTAGTAGCAGGTTCGATGTGTTTTAGCACACCAAAGTTATTGCAGTGTATTTTGAAGAAATAACACCAAGAAGAGTAGTTTGCTTTGTCGACGTCAAGCTTGACGGGTACCAAATTAGTGATGTTGTGAACGGCATATAGCTTTTCAATGAGTGTCAGTGTAGGGGGTGGAGGGGGAGTATTACCAGCCGTCATTATACTGGTGATGAAGAGGCAGCGAAGGGAAGGTTTTGTGGATTAGAGGATCGGCGTTAGTAACCCTCTGATACCATGTAAAACCCTAGAGTTATTTGTATTGAATGCTGAACGAATGTACAATGCCCGATATTAATAAGCTGCTAATGGGCTACATATGAAAATTATAATACAAGCTAAGTAACCATTGGGCTAAGCCCATAGAGCACTAATCACTAATCATCTGCTAACAAAATCATGTTCATTTTGAATATTAAAGAATCATAATCTTTTATTTAATGTCGATACGACTCTTAGAAAAAGAAAAGAAAAATGCATAGGAGTTTGGATATTGTCCTTGATTTCTATTTGGGTTTTGTGACTTTGGACCCCAGATCATATTCCACTAGTTCGAGCCACCATTTTGCCTTATCTTTTATCAACATCTTGAATGTTAGGGTACTACAATATGGGTCCTTCAAAAGAACTACCACTCAAATTAACTCATATTCCACTTATTATAGTATTTTTGTGTATTATTGAACACAAGAGCTACCACTCAAAATTAACTTAATAGATATACATTTTGATATCCTTATTAAAAATTTCAGCTTCAAAACTCAGTAAATACATATTTTGAAAGTGTTCATGAAAATAGTTAGGAACGATCACAAAAATACCCTGACTAAGACGCGTACAGTTCAGTTATAGACTTACATTCCCTTATTAACATAGACATTAAAAACCTCATCCGTTTACTAACACTAGTTAACTTACATTATAAATGGGTTAGATTATTGTCAACTTATTTGCTAATAGATTAACAAGAGCATTCACATTTATATACACATTATTATCTACTATTATACAATCAACAAAAATATGGACAATGCATGTATGAAACTTTGGATATCAGCTCGGAGAAAAACAATTAGTTATAATACAAAATGATAAATTGATAATGTAAAAATGCTAACGAGCTTTCAGTAAAAAGGTGACAACTCATGATAGACATGAAAACTCATCACACTAGAAGGTAAAAAATTTTATTCCTCTCTAGTTTAAATATCAGGGTTTTAAAAGACGCGTCATGGCGCTGTTAAAACGTGGGGCGGAACTTTCACGTTACGAAATAAATAAAGACGTCAGCTATAGGCGTAGCATAAGATGAGACATGCAAAGACGTGATAAAGCGCGCTAAGACGCGATGAGTGTCGCCTTTTTTAAATTCAACTCGGATGAAAAATACTTTCTGAAAAAAATGAAGATTAAATAAAAAGATAGTTTCTTAACTTTATTTGTATACCGCTTTTTGTAACTCGATATGCATCTATCTTGTTGTTTTTCTATATATTTAAACGTGTGTATATATCTTGATAATTCATAAGTTATTCATCAAAAACATTAGCTTTTGTTTTCTGTTCGGAACATTTTTTTTCCCTTCCTCGGGCCTTGTTTGGGTCTTCATCAAAAACACTTCGGATTGAAAACTAGTGGTCCGACCTCCATGAGTGGGGACTTTTCTCTAGTCTCAGGTTTCCTGTAATTAGCTAGAGTTTTTTTTATCCTTTTTGTAGGCCTTGCAGTTAAAGCCCCGAGTAGAATCTAGTTCATGTAATTGTCTAGTCTGTACTGTTTCTGCTTCTAGCACCTTGCTAGTACATTGTTTCTTTATTTGTATATATCTCTCTTTGCCGTTCAAAACAATAATAATAATAATAATAATAATAATAACAATAATAATAATAATAAGTTATTCACATAGTTATCTTAGTTGACTAAAACAATGTAAAGTTTGGAGTTATCAAAGGGACGTTATAAAATGGATTATGATGGTGATGTATAGTTTCTTGAGACATTAGAGAATCAAATCTTGTGGCTTCATGTATTCGTATGTTAATTATTTGTTTTAGATGATAAAAACAAAGCAGTATAGGATAGAACCAAGAGATGTCCAAAATATCACTTTTTAAGGTTTCTTGTAATTACATAAATCTTAAACGTTTGTTTGGTAATACATACTCGTATAAGTCGAGTTGCCGTATTTGATTGATGATGGAGTACACTCTCGTATAAATTTCGTTCATTCCTCTCGTGAGACTACGTAACATATTTTCGTTATAATTTATTCTTTCTATGAACAAAGAGCATTGCTATAGCGTTATACAATATATTCCTACTCTCCCACACAAATAAGAATATTATATATTTTTTCTCCACTCATTCTTTCTCTGCATGAACAAATGGTATCGTAAGAGTAGAAAAACTATTTCTCACGTTTTTTTTTTATGTCACTACAAATTGGGTTTTTACTGGTAACTTTTAGTTACATGTTCTAAGTGTAAGAGAAGTACATGAAATGATGAAATAACATTTTTCCTAAAATGAAAACCTATTCAGCCTTTAGTGGCATTTTTACTTTTGGTGACATTCACTACATTGAGGTTTTGTCTGTTTTCTGTTCAATTGCAATAAAAATTAAGAGATAAAAAAACATATGTATTTATTGACTTGAAATTCAGTGTTATCAAGTTAAATATAATATTTATTTATTTATTTATTATTATTATTTTAGCAAGGTTAAATCCAGTATAATGTTATGTAGAGGTGCAAATACATAACCGGTTTTTTACAAAACCGGTTTTAAAAAAAACCGAACCGGTTTTTTATAACCAAACCGGTTAGACCGGTTTTCGATTTTTTCTGCTGACCGGTTTTTTCCGGTTATATAACCGGTTTTTAAAAATAACCGGTTTTAACCGTTTTATTTTTTATTATTATTATTTTTTTTACATTGGCCCGTTTTACGTCGAGGACACAAAATGATCGCGAGTGAATAAATAAACAAAGTGCTTTACAGATTCAAAAGCTTTACAAAAGGTGTAAAAAAATCTCCATCCAGTCCCATGTATTTGATAAGCAACGCACAGAAAGTTTTGACACTCAACCAAAGATATTAAAAATCATTTCACATACCTACATGTGATTCAATTTTTCCTTGGATGAATGCACTTTTGAATCTTTTCGTGTATGGTGAGATGGAGGACGTGGGAAGGTGATGGTAAAGGGCGGCTAGGGTTAATGTGAGAAACTAGCCGTTAAGCCTTTTATTGAAATACTCACGATACGGACATACAAGCACAAACGATATGAAAATACAAATACTCACGATACGGAAATACAAACACAAACGATACGGAAATACAAACACAAAAGTCATTAATCCCTATATCTGTTCCATATGGGGCTCCTTCTCAAAATCATCCACACGTTAAGATATCTGAAGCCTTGCCCACCAAAGCGTCGAGCTATACAGCGATGGGGATTGGGATTACCCCGTGTGCCATCAAGTGAGGACGATTCCAGTGCCGACGATTCAACTGACGAGGGCTATGTCACAGACTGAATCATTTACGTGATTCATAATTTTATTATCGCATGGTAGTTTAGGGTTTTTAATTTTCGTTTCTTAGTTTAATGTTGTAATCGTTGTTTTAATTTCCGTTGCTTAGTTTAATGTTTTAATTTCCCATGTTTTATATGCTTGCATTTACAACACAATTACATATTATGTTACATTTTTACACAGTTTTTAGTAAAATTCCAAAAAAAGCGAACCGGTAAATAACCGATAAAAAATCCGAATCCGAACATTTATAACCGAAAAAAACGAACCGGTAAAAAACCGATTCCGAAAATTTATAACCGAAAAAAACCGATTCCGAACATTTATAACCGAAGAAAACCGATTCCGAAAAACCAAAACTGGTTATTCGAAAAACCGGGTTTTTTATAACCGGTTATTAAAAGACCGAAAAAAACCGATTTTTTTGCACCTCTAATAATGTTATGGAGTTGTTTCGTGCGGACAATAAGAGCAGCCTTATTGCATTGGGCCTACTCATTGGGTGAAGCCCATTTACACAGGAAAATAAAGACTACTACTTTACACAAGTCACACATATTGATGCTAAGAAAATAAAATTTCATGTGAGCATAATGGTAATATTATAACCAGGTATCAACTGTGGTAGATGACCATATTATGGAACCATTCTATACAATGAATTATTAATAGTATTTCTCAACATATATATACATAAATTTCACTCAACTCCAAAAGCAAAAATAGTTACATAAATCAATGACAAAATGGCTAAGAGTAAAAGACATTGAAAGACTAGCCCATGATATGGAAATCCTAATGATGGTGATCTTGTCAAATTTTGACCAAAATTAATACTGTAATTCACATGCTACGAAACCCCACCTTGCAAAAGTGAAGTCAAAGCCATTGAATGTATTCTTGACAATTTCACATTCTTTCTTTCTTTTTTTGGCATTTTAGATTTGTTGTGTATAGAACAAATCTTACTAGAACTTAATATGAGTCATAACTCATAAGATTTCCTTTTAGTTAAATGTATCCTATTTAGAATGAACTGCAAAAATCATCCTGTTGTATGTTCAAATTGCATGCTCAGTCCTTACCTTTTCCAAAAGTGCAGGCGTCGTCATTGTGGGAAACCTTTGGTGCGGATTTCGTCCCTGCCTCAAAGTGAAATGACTAAAATGCCTTTGACTTAAGTGAGACTATGTCTTTCAGTTTGAGGCATTTTAGTCATTTCTCTTTGGGCCAAGGATGATACCCGCACTAATAGTTTCTAATAAAGATGACGCCTACACTTTCGAAAAGATACGAACTGTACTTGCAATATGAACATACCACAAAGATGATTTTTGCAATTTACTCTTCTATTTATTTACATTTACAGGTTTCAGAAATCACAAGACAACTATTATGGATGTCAAATACACATTTGCTTTTAGGGTGCTTATATTTTTTTCTTCATATACAATAGGGGTTACCCTAACCGAACCCTCCCTACTAGGGGTTTGTCTTTTTTGTCTTCTTGTCCCCCACTTGTCCTCTTTTTATTACAGTACATCACAGTTTTTTCTTTTATCAGTTTACGTTCCGTATTTCTGACAGTTTTAAGCGTTTAACGTATTAAATTTTATATTTTCTGTTCCGCACTTTCAAGTTTATAGTTTTTTGATAAAAAAATAATAATAATAAAAAATAAAAAAAATAAAAATGAGGGGGTGAGGATAACTTGTCCCATAGCACCTAGTATTAACTAAAGTTATGCTAATACCATAGGCAGGTATGATATGCTAGTGTGTTATTATTTGAATTTGAATCTAACAAAGCTAAAAATCCAAATTTCAATTTATACTAATCAAACAATTATTTTGCCAAAAAATTACTGCAACTGTTTTTTTTGCAATAACATAACTTTTGGTAATTAGTAATTACATATAACTACTAAATATATATCAAATGACTTGTGGTCTAGTGGGTGGGGCTTAACTTGTTAAGCGAGCCACAAGTGGGAGTAGTACCGGGTGGGTGACCACCCGAGAAGTCCTCACTTGTGGTCCACTTGTAGACCATATTGTTCCGGAGATATATTGCAATGATGGATTGGTTGCGGGGGTTCGAATCTTGAGCATGGCCCGGTTTTCATCCGGCTGTTTCTCCAGCAAGGTAAATTTGTGTGGAGGCAGTACGGTTTCCTGGGGAAACCCGTTACCACCTGAGATCAGCGTGGACCCGGTTAAGACAACATAGTCTGGCGGGGGTGGCGATGGGGCCTTCGCTGTCCGCGAAGGCGGTCGTTTCTAAGTTGAAATTCACCTTTCAAAAAAAAAAACTACTAAATATATATCAACTGTGGACAAAAAGAGTTACATACCAGTCTGATGTCTAGAATTATATTACAAATCAAGCATAATCTACTTCTCTATATAATTTACAATGATTTGTATACATGAACTTGTATGGAGGCTTTAAGTTTAATCATCTAATGTAAACAAATATCTAAAAATGGAAAGAATACTTCACAAACATATCATCATGGTTTATCGTTATAGATTTTGTAGATTTGAGTTAGCCTCGAATTTGAGCAGTAGGGATAAGGGGTTCCCGAAGATTGTCTGAACTTGCAGAATATACCATGGGCGCGAGTGCTGGGTCCTGATAGGCTGCACTAATTTGCTCCAAGAATTGAGGCATGTCGGGATAATATTGATCTTCTTTATCTTTCTTTAGTAACGTCTACAGACACAAAGATACCAAAGGTATAGTTAAGTATAAATATTTATTGGTAAGAAACTTATACTAGCAGATTTTGCGAACCAAGAATCCTAGCTTCTGGGGTTTTGGGATGTGCATTTTTTAATCACAATACTCAGATAATTTAGTTTTAAAACGCAAATCCAAACACCATATATATCCAGTTATGGAAATAACATTCCGTCACTTCTAGCATATTACCAAAAAAGTAACATACCTCGGTTGAGTAAGCCATAAAAATGGGCAAAAAGCGCTTCCGACAATATTCATTAAACAGAAGTGTTAGAATCGGAAGAGGTATAGTGGCACTGGTAGCATGAGGAAGCTTCTTCAGAGTAAAGATTCCAAATGCTATAAATTGCATCAAAACAAGAGAGAAAATAGTAGAATCGTGAACAACTGGCCAGAACTTCCCAGCAGATTCATATCTGGGCGCATAGACATTTAAAAGCTGCATGTAAACATAGCACTCAATCACTCATCGTATTAAATTACGGAAAAGTAACCATAAACTTAACATTGACACATCAAGTGACTCATAGCAGCTAGTACTATTCATAAACTACGTAAATATTTCTAGTTTATAACAAGAGTGATGTAGTTTTAAAAAAAAAATAGAAGATGAACTCACCTGGTTACGGTAAATGATGTATGCAAGACAAAAGTAACCCAAAAGAAAGGGAAGGATGAGAGGAGCCAAGAAAAAATATGCAAATCCCAAAAGTCCAAAGAAAAGGATCTTTGGAATGTCTTGATGATAACGAAAAGATGGGACTGTAAATTCATTCTTTTTTCTGGTACAAGGTTTACATATTAAGCTTGCTACGAATGGTATCACACGAAAGAGTTCTGATGAAGTGCTTGTCCATCCTGTTGTCACGACATAAGCAATGAAAAATGATGCCTGCAAAACATACGTAATATGTTATGTTATTTTTCCTTGAAAAGAAAAGTGTTATGTTGTTTGGCTCGCTTCTTACTTTTATTTTAGGTAAGATGAGCGGGTCAGAGAGTTGGATAAACGGTCGACATGAGTCGAGTTAAGACAGGTAATAAGTGTGGGTCAGGTATAAATTGGGTGATTTTGGAGGTTGTAATATTTTGACTACACATTGGGTCACTTTTAACTAATTTGACCCGCCCCTTTTAGTTAGTTCCTTATTTGGCCCATTAGAGATAAATAACCCAAGTCAACTTATTTATAAGCAAATGGGTCGAAATTTTCGCCTCTAACTTCTATTAATGGGAGATATTTTAAAAAGATTACGTGTCTTCCAAAAAAAGGAATTTATAAGACTATATGATACGGGAATTTGTTTTACCTGAGCAGGGACAGAGACAGCAAGCTTGGAAGGAATATCTTTGAACTCGAGAAGTAAGGATAGTAGACTAAAAGCAGAAGCAGATAGAACATTGGCGAAAAAAACGTTCCACACAGTAAACCAAATTACTTTGTGACAAGCACTCCTTTCAATCTCACTGATACAAATGTAACCTTGTTGAGAGGATATACCTTTCATGATGGGAGGAACTATCTTTAGTGACAACTGAAGAATGAGATTCGGAAGGTATCCTGTGATTACTTGACTTACAATTTTCCTGCAAAGATAACAAAAGTTTTTTTACATTTACTTTTTCATTTAGAGCCAGACGTTGTATTGAATAGCATAATGTAAAACAATACTAACATTGTGATAACATATTTATATTCATTTTGACCCGTTAACCAACCCACCCGAAGCACCCACATTGCATAAGGATTTCATAACTAAGTTAGAGCTTTCAGAAACTACTTACATGGTAAGGATGTTTGTGAGGGAGGGAAAGTAAGTTTCCAGCTGTGCGAGATTTGTAAGCCCTTGAACTATAAAAACTGGAATAAGAAATACAATTGTAACAAAAGCACACGAGAAGATGACAGTCAGCTTAGAAATCCATCTTCCCATAAATGTTGAAGAAAAGAACGGCCAATACACATCTTGCGGCTCGGGTGCTTGCTCAGTTAGCCATTGAGTGGGATTATTTCCTTGAAGCATGTTAATAGCAATTGCAGCACCATAACGGGACTTAAAAGACACAAAGGCAGCTCGGACTTCCTTTCTTGTTAATAAGAGAAACAGAAATAAAGAGATATAATGAGTGCCTGAGCGGAAATAGAGATATCAAAGTAACGTAAACAACACATAGTTAAACCATTCACCAAAAAGTACAAAAGATCAGTAATAGAAAAAATTGTTAACTTGAGAATTTAACGAGCACGAATACTGAAAGTCTAGAACAATTGCAGACATATGGGTCTAAAGAAACAACGAAGTTATCATTCTTGTTATCATTTTTGCTTTCCATTTTTACCCCCACAACTAGCCTAGTAGCTATCACTTGGGCTGTCGTGGGGTGGGGGTAAAATTGTCATTCCCTGATATTTTAAAAAATTAAAATTTTGAAACGAAGACTAAAAAGAACTACAACTACAAAAATAGCATTTAGGCCTTAGATGCCGATTTTCTTCAAAAAAAGTACCGGGCCATAACCGGGATTTCCTCCAAGATATTCGAGGGTACATGACATAAAAACAAGAAATCAGTAGTTAGGTTCTACCTCTCTTGATTTGTCGATTCTGACACTCCCCTCCATTTCATTTAACTTCTGTTCAAGGTGATCTAAATGCATGTACTCGTACCGGTTTGGAACCTTTCTGAAATTCTTAATCTTACTGAAGAGATTCTCCACAGCATTCTGGAAAAAAATTCATTCAAATTTAATTAAAAAATACTAGTAGTAATTATTGAGCAAGTCCAAAAGGATTATATGAAACTTACAGTGATAGTCCAAACTTTGCTCTTACGATGAACCACCACAGTAGATAAATATGTGGCAGGATGATTTTCGGTGAAAAAGTTTTCAACACTGTTGCGAACTGTGCTTCCTTTTGGGACAGGTATATTGCTAACTAAGATAGTGAATTGATGAGGTTGAGGTTGAGATGAACAAAAATAATCGATCCTCTTTGAAGCTATATATTTGTATTCCTGAGAGATTCAAAATACATCATTTAGTTCAATCAAATATCACGAAAATATAAGACTGGCTATAAGGATTCGTAAAACTTACCTTATAGAGAAGAATACACACGACAAGGGTAACAAAGTACACAGCGCCTAAGTGTATCCATAAACTGCAAAAGATTCAAACTCAATCTTTAGATATGTTCCGATCCTTCATAATATGACTGCATATATGATATTATGTCACCTCATATTACCTATCTGAGCCATTATTTACATTCGAAATGCTAAATACTTCCAGTGAGTTGTTTGATATGTTTATATAGTCCATATCATGCAGCTGATTTCCCGAGCAGTTCACAGGAATTAGAATAAAGATTCCAATAAAGCCCGCGATACAGAATACTTTTAAGCTGCAATGAGAAGGAAAGTACTTTTATTTTGCAATGAACATCGATCATAAAGACACAGAAACCAAAACTTTCATATATAAGTGTGCAAATTGCACATTTGTTGCCTTAAGGTTATTCTTATGAAAAATGTAATCACCTGAAGGTGATAATTCGCATGAATACCACAGCATCAAGTCCTGAATAAGATAGCAATTCGTCTTCTGAAGGCTGCCATGCGTTTTTAATCCAACCAGCAGTAGGTAACAACCTGTTTAAATGGAAGTGTCTCGGTCGACGGGCTTTCCCCGAAGCAAGCAAACGTGGAGCATATACTCTATAATTTCCAGGTTGTTTTCTTAAGATTGAATATAAAGTGAAGAAGATTATACAAAGTGCAAAATTGATTGCCACAGACGTTAGAAGACCCGAGATAATCATTTGGGAATCCCGATCCCAAACCTTTGCCGAAGAAACTCACAAATTAGTGAGTACGGACAGCAGAGCTGCATAGAGATTGGGAGTGTAAATAATAGTGCTCCAATACAAACTAGTTGAAAACAAAGATTAAAAGGAAGTATAGATAATAAGGTGCGTACGAACATCATCACCTTATAAGTATGTAATATTTGTACACTGGCACTAATAGTTTTGGGGGGCGTTGTCATGCTTACTCTAACATCAAATTGGGTGTTTGGGATTGCCTATTGTACAGATTCTTTTGCTTAGTGGGTGTTTGGGATTGCTTATTTAAGTGCTTATCTGCTGTAAATAAGCACATCAATATAAGTAGGGATTGCTTTATTTCTGCTTAAAATTAAGTGAAATAAATCTCTTTACCTTTCTATCGGAATCTGCTTATTTTACTTGGAAATAAACAACTAAGCACCTGCGACTAGAACACTTTAGACTACCATGGCATATTCTTATCTACTTTCTTCTAGTTTTCGGGCATAGTGTGATTCTAAACATCTGATCAATTAGCGATCACATAGCCAGTTTCAGACAATTATCTTTATTTCTAGTCATTTCACATATAAATCCTTTATATAATCGCGAATGGCAGACAATCTAAAGTAATCACTTCCGGTCTATATATCTAAACTTCTAAAGTAACTAACTAAATAGTGGGGGTGATCTAGTGGCAAAAGGCTTGTGATCATTGTATTACTAAATAGTGAGACGTCTTAAGTTCAATTCCTGCTAAATGCAAACCTGCCGGAAATCATGGTTAACCAAAAAAACAAACTAAATTCTAATGTTTATAATTACTTACTAAGTAGTAATAAAGAGCTTTAAAAACTATCCTATCATATACAGTTACAAACTGATCTCCAGTTAACAAAATTATATATTACATGATCAACAATTCAAAAAAAAAAAAAAAAAAAAAAAAAAAAAAGAGATCACATACGTAATATGTATGTATCTAGTATGTGTTATGAGCGTTGAGTTGTTTTGGATGTCAAAAAGATGAAATCTGAAGGAAGAGGTAGGTTTAAGAATGAAGGTGTGTTGACTTGGTGTTTCGTGTAGTGAAGTTAATAATACCGAATATTTTATTTGGGATCTTTTGTAAGACAACAGTTAAGGTATGAAACAAGTTGTGTTGGCGGGTATGTTGGGTCAAGTACTAACCGCGTAACTAACATTATGTCCACTAGTATCCACGTGGCTACAAGTTTGGTACGTATAAAATGGAATTTAAAAAAGAAAATTCTAAGACTAAACTAGTCGCTTTAAGTTTTTTTATCTTTTCTAGATCATAAAAGTACTTTTTCAAGTATTTTTTTTGCGACTTTTTTTACTTTTCATTAGAAATAACTTAACACCATGGTTCTAAAAGGCTTGCAAAGTAAGGCCCCTCAAAGGTCTCGCAAAAGCGTGAGACTTTATCATGCCGTCACACCGTCTTATGTCACGTTTTTTTTTTTTTTTTTTTTTTTTTTTTTAAACTTGATATATATGAAATATGATATAAATATATAAATATTTTCATATTTTGTGCCGCTTTATGTCACGTCTTATAAACGCAAAAGCTTCACCTTAGCCGCAAAGACGTGAGACTTGGTTATGGCGTCACTCTACACCTCGCACTGTTTATAGCCTTGCTTAACACTATTGTTTATTGATTTTATATTCAAACACTCACTCTCAAACATCTTCTTGCAATGACTTGACACTTTTGAAATAGCTTTTGGCATTGGAGAGCAAGTTTACAAACATGAATTTTTATTACAAAATTAATTGAAAAGTGTATGTAATAAATGCATCAAGTCATTTAAATACTTGATACAATGCAGATACTCTAAGGTTAATTTAGCACACAATGTTCAAGTGTCGACTAGCATTTAGTGTCTGAAATATCAATTTTGTTAACAAGTGGCTTGCAGCATTTTGAATTTTGTTTAAACACTTGTATTACAAATGACACTCATGAAATTACTATTTCCCGCTTCTTTGCTATTGTTATTATCGCCACTAATTCCATATTGCTCGTAGTTACTAAGAAGTAGCCTTTTCCATTTGATAAAGACCAGAAGGATTATGATCCTTTAAAAGAATTCTACTTCTGCTCTCAGTCGTATTTGAAAGCGGAGAAGATTGGAGACCGGTTGACCGCCTAAAGGCTCAAAAGTTATGTCAAATGTATTGATAATAACTGTAGAACCGTAGGGGAGGTGAATACGGTTTCTTAGGCTTTTTGAACGTTTAAAAACTTTAAGCTGTAAGAGTCACCAAGTGGTTGTATAATAATCCAACAACCACAAACACAACCAAAGTATATAAAGCAAGTAAAAAGACACCACGATATATACTAGTTCGGGATGGGGGGGTTTATATCCGTACGTCCAGTTGCGAATCCATGACACGATACTATTCCACTAGTATAATCCTTTCGGTGGACTACAAACCGTTACAATTCACTCCACCGATATTCACCAATATCGATGCTCACAAAGAAGGAGTTACTCCCACGGTATTCCGCCCTCGGAAACCGCCCTAAAGAATCTTGTGATTCGACTTACACTTGGTCACCTAGACCACAACCAAAACTTCCACCCGGAAGTATCAAACCCCAACTAGATCACCAATGATCTAGGCTTTGTCACCAAGACACAAGACTTCCCTTACAAACAATTGAATGAATGAGTAAGTGTTTGTTTGAACCAATTCCTAACCTAACCTAGTGACTCGATTCTAGTAGAAAGGGTATAGATAGAAGACCCTCGACACAATCACAAGAGTGAATTAAGTTCTTGAGATTCTTCCCTTGCAAGGAGATGTGTTCTTTCAAAGATGTTAGTGTGTTTAACTAAGAACACAAGAGATAGAATTAGAGGATTAGAGAGAAATAGTGTAGAGAGAAAGAATAATGGCAAGGGGTGAGGAATACAAGAGGCAAGGGGCTATTTATAGGCCAAGACCCAAACTTGGGAAAAATTTACGGAGCCTGGTGCGTTGCCCACGCGTCAACGCGTGGGTGACGCGCCAGAGGCTCTGTAACATTTTCCCAAATGTTGAATTTTGGTCTTGTAAATACCTAACCTTGCTAAACCCCCAATTGTACTTCACACTAAACCTTAACATTAATCAATATAAGGTTTACCAACTCAAATAGCCAATTTGGAAAATGTTTTTGTGAAGTGTTTATAAGAAATCAATTATCAAAGATAGAAAGAATAGAAGAGATAATTGAGTAGGGGTAGAATGAGTATTCCTCACATGGCATAAAAGAGAGAAGAGAATATGCCATGGGATATTCCTCTAAAGAGTGTGAGAGTTGTTGTTAAGAAGTAACCATGGTTAGGTTTAGAAAGGAGTGTATAGAGAATAAACCATGGTTAGGTTAAAGGGTGTATCCAATGGAATGTTCCATCCTTGGTGTGGTTAAGAGTTAATCATAGTTGGGTGAGAAAAAGGTGAGTTGGGAACTAACCATAGTTTGGTTAGAAGTGAACCATGGTTGAGTTAAGAAGAGAATATTCCAAGAGATATTCCATTTCTTGGGGAGGAAGGAGAAATGGATGGCTGAGATGTGTTGTAGAGAAATGAATGGTTGTGATAAGGAGTGTATAAGGAATAAAGGAGATGAGTTGGATTGTGTAAGAGAGTATAAGGGAATATATAAGAGATGGATGTGATGGGGAGCCTAGTGTGTGTAGAGAATGAGATGGTTGTGAGTAGTGTGTGTATTTTGAAAATAAAGTTGTTGGGGTTGTGAGGGAATGAGTTAGATTGGATATGATGTGTGTAAGGTGTAAGGAATATGTATGAGTGATATGATGGGGAGCCTTGTGTGTGTGAAGAGAGGTATGTGAGTGAAGTGTGTGTATTTTGAATGTAAAGGTATTGGGAGTGTAAGTGTGTGTGTAGAAAAGTAGTGTGTGTGTAGGGAAGTGTATGTATGTGTGTATGAGAAAGGTGTATGGGAAATGTATAAAGTGAAGGGAATATTGTGTGAGAGTTTGTGAAGGGACAAGAGTACACTTTTGTAAGGAGTGTAAGGGAATATGTAAGAAGTTGTTGGGAAAGGATTTTTGTGAAGGATTGTGGGAGATTTGGTGGTTTTGTCTTTTGTAAAAATGTGATTAAGAGAATATTAAGAAATAATCTAATTGTCATTAAAAAGAAAAGGTTTAGACAATTAAGATTATGAGTTGAGAAAATCATAGGTTACTTATAAGTTATAAGTTCAAGTAACACAACGTCGAGAATCCATAGTTTCATAACTCGTGATTTCCACGACTCGACGTACTCAACTAACACCTTGATACAAATAAGCCAAGTGCTTTGCCATGATGTAAAGCATATCCCAAGCGGGAAAGGATGTGTTTACGCAAAGTGACCTTTGACTTAGTTTGACCAATATGGGAGTAAACCCGTTACGTGATTAGAGAAGACGTAAGCACGGGATATGAGCATATAGATGCTTTCACGTGATGTTACGTGAAATATATAAGCTCTCTAAGTTTAGAAAAGCCTTGGCTAGAGGCAAGAGTTAGAAAACATGAGTTGGTGTTTTCCCGTAAGCGGGTGTTTCAAAAGTTGGATCTCTCTAATCCTAAAACTCGTTTCGAGTGTTCTCAATTAAACACATAGCATATTCATACCTGTATTGAAAAATCCACATTTTTCGGGTAAGGGGAAAACTGACTTTCAAAATTCGTCCCAAACTATACAGAAGCCTGGCGCGTCAGCCATGCGTCAACTCGTGGGTGACGCGTCAGGAACAGGTATGGAGTTCGAGAAATTTTGGCTACCGTTTGTTATTTTATATGTTTCGAAGGTTTATTTGTCATCATTAAAACATTAGGAGATCTTGATAATGTTGCCTCAATAATAACTATAAATATCTAAATAAATGAAAACAAAAATGATTTCTTGTTTATCATTTATATTTGAAGTCTCACTTTCAAGACTTTTTACAAAAGATTTTTTTAGTATACATCAAATATTGCTAAAAGAATGATTAACATAAACAATTTGCATTCTATACTCTAAAGAGATGACTACAATCACTTAAGCCATCTTCAACCATAAAGGCTGATGTTATAGTAACCATGTACGACCGCGGGTCACTATTGTCACATTAGGCCCAAGTCATTACAACATTTTTCATGATCAACTTAGTATAATCATACAACTGCGATCACAACAAAAAAATACACCCCATTTAAACATAAATATACCTAAAAAAAATAATTAGATAAAATGGATATATGATCCACAAATCAGGGTGGATAGATGAGGACGTAACCCACCGGATTAGAGCTGGTTGGGCGATATGGAGGGCGGCGTCGGGAGTCCTTTGTGACAGGAACGTGTCACACCCCCAATTTACCTGACTTGCAGCGGAATGGAATACCTGGGGGTGTCTGTCATAGCACCACAGTTACAGTTACATTGAACGACCTAAAGTGTCGTTTGGAAAATACTGCATTTGATCATTGAAATAATTCAGAGTTTACAAAATGAGGTCCCCAAAATGTGTTACATGTTCATGAAAAACAAGCCATACTAGATCAAATGTTTACATAAGTGCATGAAATAATGATGAGACGCGTCGACTCCGCGACTCCATGAAGGTCCAAATGCATGTCACATGAGCTACCTTAGTAACCTGAAATACATTGCTAAAACGTCAACACGAATGTTGGTGAATTCCATAGGTTTGTAAAATGTACTGATGTACGGCCACCACAAGTAAAATGCAAGATAAAAATCTCGTGAAAATTGTACAATAGCCTTAAGCTCATGACACCGAAGCTATGACTGATGAAATTCTATGCCCCTCCCGAATGTTCTGCCGAAACATTCAAATGTAAAAGACATGACATGCATCCGCTTACTGTTGGTATCCACTACCACGGATGGAGGCGTCACCCTCGATAGATCTATCCACTCACTCTCGCTTAGTACTTGAAATTAACGGTTCATGATGTTACGGGGGACTTGTCACATGGCAAGGTAACTTAAGCTATGTACATGTTTGAATACTTGGGCTCGTACTGAAATAATTGATGCAATGTATTCCCCCCGTGGGATTTGAAAACAATCAAAATGTTGAATTGAAAACGGGGCTATGAAAACTCACCTTAACTGATGAAACCATGATGAAATGAAATGAACACCAATGAACAATTTGCTGTCGTAACCCAATATGATGGTACCATGAACATGTACTGAGCTGAAAACAAGGCGCGCATACTAGCCGCAACCTAATATGAATGATGAATGATCTCATTTAGATCACCAAATGATGTTATGAATGTCCATGCACATGTTTACTATACCACTCTACTCTTTGAAAAACACTTGTTGTTACCAAAAGTATATATTCCAAGACTTAGGAAAATATTGCTATTAGAAAAATAAACTAGTTATAATATATATATACTTATATATATATAACGTAAGTTCTCATGTTGACGTTGAAATACTCGGGTTGTAATCCTTGAAATGATGAAAACATACTCGTAATAACTAATACTACGTTAGTTATAAAGCTCGGTACTTGATATTACTTCTAGCTCAAAAATGTACTTCGTAGTTTTTGCGCCAAATATATTAAAAGCTGTCAATTAATAAAGGGTTTTAGCCGATATTCAAACGAGTATATCTTTGTCGTTACTTGTCCGTTTTACTTGTTCTTTATATCCACGGTTTCGTCTTAGTATGTAGTAATATATTTTGGAAAGCTCGGCTCCTCCGGGTTACGTTTAAAACCTCTTTTTGACCGACGAAAAATGTCCAACAGCAACTAAATTTCCAGAAAATACTTTTCGTCTACAATCTTGCAAAAATCATAACTCCTTCGTTATAGACTCTTTTTAATCCGTTCTTTCGCCTACGGATTCGTTTTTGAAAGTATTTTCTAAAAATTTTGCCAAAGTTTCCTTGGTGTTTACTGATTTTCCAGATTTTTACAAAATGGGACAGCATGTCTAAAATGAGTTCCAAATCATGTTTCCAAGGTTAAAAACTAATTTCTACCATCACCAAACCTCTTGTAATCACCACATGACTAATCTAATCTTACCATACACCTTCTTAGGGTGCCATGGACTCCTAACCAAGTTATTAGAGCTAGGGGATTCATAACAAATAAGTTAGGGTTTGTATGTTTGTTTTTAGCCAAAATAAAGTGTGGTATAGCTACTTGTACATGGTTTTTAGCATGATACTTATGAAATACATGTAAAAATAGGATGATCCATGAAAAAATAAAGATGAAAACTTACTTGACAAAATGAGATGATTATAGGATGATTATGCTTGATGTTCTTGTGTTTTTGTTGCTTGATTCTTGATTAGACTTGTAAAATGAACAACTTTTGTGTTTTACTTCATGAAAAACCATGGATGGATCATATGGTGGTGATGAGGTCGTGGGTTTTGCAAAGGGAAGAAGAAGATGAGCAAGTTTTTGATCTTTCTAAAAAGTGATAATATGATTTTGTGATTTGGTAAAGTATTTGTTTATAAGGTTTATTAGTATAAAACTAGGTAAGTTAATGCAAGAGGTTAAAAGGGTGGTCATGGACCGGTTTTCAAAGGGTGAAGGGGGGGGGGGGGTAGGGGTACTTGGTAGTTATTTAGAAATCCTTGTATGAATTTGTGCTAGTTTGCGTTTTTAGTTACAATCGGGTATCGGTTTTTTTTAGAAATAAATGTTCACGAAGTATACCGGGATGAAATAAAGTTATAATAATGTTAAAAACATATTAAAAATATGTTGGGTACATTTACTGAGTGATCGGGTGATTAATGTTTAGTTTTAACGAAAACCGACGTTATATTCATACGCGTACGTTAAAAATAAAATAAATTTCCAAAATACTGGGTAACTGAATGTTATAACTTTTATGATGTTAAAATGGATATAAAAATATGTCGGGACCATCATGGGAATATTTAGATATATTCGTCGTGTATAAACCGAGTGTTAACGTTTACTATAATTACTTATACGTAAAAACGTTAAATGTACTGAATATAGTAATTTGAAAATCCTAAGAGTGGTATAACATGTAAATGACCTACTGATGATATGCAGACTATCTCCAGTCCGTATGCAGTGTTCTCAACACTAATGAAATGAATTCGCACCTAACCCAATCCGGTTACGCGAATTTGAATACCCGTAAACTAAATTTACGATGAAATGTGTAATGCACGCGAATGACGAAATCTTTTCCGGAAATGAATAGTGTTCCATGAATAGTAAATTTCCCAAAAGTTTCTCAGAATATCAAATTGACCTCGAAAACGATGAATAGTAAACTGATGAATAGTGTTTTGATGAATAGTGTTTGATGAATAGTGTTTTTCCAAAGTTCGGGAAATGACCTGAAATGGTGAGTTGTGACAGTCTTCCCCTCTAAAAGGAACTTCGTCCCGAAGTTCAGTTTATGTTGGTCTCTAAAAACATAAATGTGAAAAGGTGATGATGTTCGAGAATTCCAGCGAACTCTAACGATAGGAATTCGACTCTGTTTCAACTGCTTGACCACACGGTCCATGATTTCTGTTGGTTCTCTTACAAGGTCTGAGATTGTCATTTGGGATGGATCCCTTCCAATGGAATCATGAGTGACTCATCTGAAAGTCATTTCTGGGGATCTCAAAATGTGAAATATGTTCGTGTAATCCTGTTGTTCTCTGACAATGTTTAAGTCTGACGGCCACTAGGCCTACTCTGTCAAAATATAAATGGTCCAGTGTATATTGGTGTAACTTTCCAAGTTTTCTGAACGATAACATGCCTTTCCTAGGCAGAACTTTCTGCATAACTCTGCAGAACTTGAAGTTTTAATGGTTTACGACTTATTGAACTTGTAACTGATTCTTGACTTGTAGAAAATTTCTGGTTATCTCATGAATGCCTACTGAACTAGTGAGTTGAGCTTTTTCCAAGTTTGGCCCATCAATCGATGGTCTGCGCTTCTTGATGTTTTAAATGTGGTACTGGTAATATATACTGCTGAATTCTGCCAGAACTCAAGTTTGTATGCTAGTTGGTCGATTCTAAAATGAATCTTAAATAGTCCAATATGCTAAAGGTTCAACCTTTCTTGTTATCCAATTTGTATCATGCCAAACCAAGGCAAAGCTTTTAACTTTGTTTGTTCTCCCACTTGAATCCGGATGGTTTGTTATTCAGGATACCCAATCCAAATGATATGTGTTATGTACCAATCTAACTTCTGCCAGCTTCTCGCTGTTGGTGTAATAGCTATTGTTGTAGATGGATTTGAGTTATGTTGAGTGATTAGTCCAACCATTTCTAAGGTCAATCACTCATGCTCTGAGCATACTTTACTATGTTTAAATTGTTCTGTGATGTTTCCATCTAAATGGGTTTCTGAAGGAAATTCTGAAATGATTACATGAAGTCCAAGGTGAATCGGTTTCCTTAACAGGAAAATAACTGAAATGGGTACAATAAACCTTTGTGACTAATTCCACAACGTTCGGTCCTTCGAACTTGGCATTATCTGAAAGCGATAGAATATAGGTAACAATTTGGTTCCTTGTGTTTTGTTCCAACGGATGATAAGACATATGTTTTTCTTTGTCTATTGGGTTTGGTCTCCACTACTGAAGTTCGCGATCAATTTGTGATGTTCCTCCTAATTCCTTCATCACATATTCCAAATATTCTCTATTGTCAAGTCACAAATCCTAAATGCATAAGCGATGTTGTAGGGAAAGTGGTTCTGAAAATTTGTCTCGCGATTGTGAGTTTTGGTTGAAATCTTTTTCTGAATAAACGAATTTAGAAAATGGAGCAAATGATTTATTGGGTAATATTTTTCTTGATGATTCAAAATCCAGTAGTTATGAAATAGGAACTGTTTTCAAACATGTTGTGATTAAGACTGCTTACCAAAGTTTGATGTCTATGTATATTTCTCATTGTACAATAGTGTTGCTAAAGTTTGACCAAAAAGATCGCACTTGTTCAAAATAGGAATTTCAGAAATCATTTTTCCACAAGGTATGTGATTTATGTAAACGCATCAACTTTATTTAAAAGTGAGGACACTGAAAAGGATAAAATGATAGAATAGGAAATGTTCGCTTAAATGCATAGATGTCTAACACTTAGTTCCTGAAGTTGGATAATGTCTATTGATGGTTATCTGGCATAACTACAAGCATAGGTATTTAGACTAACTTAAGTCCTGAAATAGTTCATCGTTGTAATTGGCAAGACGAAGGTATCACTTGATGTTGTGTCGATGAATGTCTATTCTGTTTTCCCATGTAGATGAGGAGATATGTTCTGGTTTGATCCCTTGCTTGGTATGAAGGTGAGGTTATCTGAAATTTCTAGTGACATAAGGCCTTAGAGGAAATTACATCGATATACTTGATTCAAACAATTGTCCTTTGTGAAAACTTACTGCAGGAAAGTTTATGTATGGATGAGGCCATGTTTAGATGAAATGCTCTACAGTCTCAATTAGAAGCTTGGTTTATTTCTATTGTGTTGTCCTGCGGACATTTATTGAGTTCAATCCTGTAGCTCAGTATAGCTAGTACCCTTGAATAATGACATTGGACAACTAAGTCAGAGATGGTAATTAGGATGGTCTCGCAGTATCTGAGGATTTGTTGTTGAGTTATGAATTCTCTCACTATATGCTTCTAGTCCTGGTTAGTAGTTCTGTAATCCTTTCATTGCTTTTATTGTATAAAGGAATCCTGCATGTAATTGATATGGAAAGTCTCTTCTAGGAAAGTCAATGGGAAAATCCAACTTAATGTCTGAATGAGGGACTGGTGGGGTAAGTATCCAGGGATAGTTCGGCAAAAGGGATGTTTATGAAAGAGTTCCTTTGTTTACAAAACTTTTGGATGAAGATTGTTATTAACAATCCTTTGAAAAGGTAATTATTTCCTTCATGGCATAATCCTTCCTGAATTTTACATAGGTGATCAGGCTATGTATAATTGAGGACTAATGATGCGATGTTGGATTTTGTCAAAATATCATAACTTTCCTCAAAAGTTTTAGATGGTGTTCAACGCATTGTTATTAAAATGGTATCCTGATGTTTCCTTTCAAGTAACATGAAAATTGCTTCGCGTAATAATAGTAAATACTTGGTGTAATGACAGAAAAATCAATGTATAGGATGGTAATAAAATAGCTTACTTCATAAAATTTTTCTGTAAAACAGTTTCCCCATATGATAGTAAAATAGCTTGATTGGTGTATTGGATACGTGGGTGAATCTTGTCAAATGGTAATAGTCTACTAATTCGTCAAATACGAAATCAACCTAATACCTGATGAGACAATGCTAAAATGTTGCTAAACGATGGTTATGATTATCACCTAGGTAACAAAGGATAGATACTACATTGGATGGGAAAGTGCTTAATACCACTAGGTCATGTCATCGTACCAACGGTAAGTACAAAAGGAAAGATACAACCCTAAAGGCTCGAACTACGGTTTATATATCGAAACAAAGCTCCTCCTGCTGAAGCATTGTTGTTATCCTTGATGTTGCTAATATCCTGACGGTTCTCTTTCAACAGCTCACGCTATTCCACGGGCGATTCAGTCTTAATTCCAAGTTCCTGATTTTTCCTTGTTCCTTAGTTCCGGGCAGTCATTCTTGAAATGCCCAAAGTTTCCACATTTGAAGCAATTCCCTGGGATTTTCTGATTTGTGAGTTTCCTAAAATTTTCAGTCCGATAACCCTGCTTCTTGCACACTCCACACGTTTTACTGCAATGACCTTGGTGATATTGATTACACAGGTTGTAGTAAGGTAACTTTCCAATATACCTTCTCTTTGTGTGCGGTTCTGCAGCAAAGGCTCAATTCACTTCTTGTTATTTGGGTGATAGTTGAGCAGCATTGCAACCTAGATTGTTGTTCCACTTCCTCTTGTTGTCACTGTTGTTTCCTGATGTCTCGGCGTGAACTATGAGTTCCTTTGCCTCGATCGCCATTTTGATAATGTACTTTTCAAGTTTCTTGCTTTCCGGTTCATCCATTGCAGGACCTAGTCGTGTTGATTCATAAAAATGAGTAGTGTACTTGTCAACATCATTTCCTACCATGATAAAGTTTAGTGTTTCCTGTTCCCTTGCTCGTAATTCACTTCCTACACAAAATGTTATACCCATCATCCTACTTAGTTTCTCCCAAGAGTGTGAGTAGGCAGCATCAACTCCTACCATCTTAATATGTTTGGTCCACCATTCCTGGGCATGATTTTGAAAGGTGCATGTGGCGAACTTAACCTTGTCTTCCTTACGACAGTCGCCACATTGAAATATTGTTTCTATGTCTTCGAACCATTTGAGAAATTCCTTTGTGTTTCTAATTCCGCTAAAGGAGGGAGGATATAAGTCTGGTCCAGGGACTTCCTGGTGACCCTCTGTGTGAAATCAGGTTTGTGGCATCATAAGGTCGAGATAGTCCTGAAGTGGTGTCTGAAGTTGTGCATCTATCAAATCTTAGATAATATAGGTTCTGAACCATTCCTGAAGAATCTGCGGATGTTTCTGTTGAGTCCGTGTTATTGGTATTATCTACTAGATGTCATCTAGTTCATGGCAAGCGGGAATGGAAAAGGAAAATGACAATGATGGTACCAGTGAATGAAATACTACCCTCTTTCGTGCTACCTCGCGACATCCAAAAGGTAAAACTAAAGTACACACTGTGAGAAGGCCAATAGTATAATAAGTAACTGATGGTGGTGATAGTACCTGAGTAGTAAGTGCCCTACTAGTGATGGAAAGAAAACACACTATCTTCCTTGCAATAAGCATCCTAATAAGTCCATTAAGATTAATTCTGAATACACTACCAAAAGGCATTCTATGTACAGGCTGAATGATAGGAATACTTTGTTCCTATGGCAAATCAATAGTACTAATGGTGGTGTAAGTGCAACTGATGGTATAATGGTAGTGGAAGATGACAAGGCATCTTCAATGTCGGAATCCGATAAAAGGATGTCAGGGTGATTATCTGAAGACATGTCACTTGTGAACCAGGTCAATAAAATGATATACATATACGGATATGAGTATAAATAACTCGCACAAGGTATGTATGAAACAACATGTATCATGATTATGCACTTATGATGAAATGATGAGATGCTATGATGATGTGGTTATAGTCTAGGGTCCAAGATACATCCTAGTTCGCTATAACCTTAGCTCTGATGCCAATCTGTCACACCCCCAATTTACCTGACTTGCAGCGGAATGGAATACCTGGGGGTGTCTGTCATAGCACCACAGTTACAGTTACATTGAACGACCTAAAGTGTCGTTTGGAAAATACTGCATTTGATCATTGAAATAATTCAGAGTTTACAAAATGAGGTCCCCAAAATGTGTTACATGTTCATGAAAAACAAGCCATACTAGATCAAATGTTTACATAAGTGCATGAAATAATGATGAGACGCGTCGACTCCGCGACTCCATGAAGGTCCAAATGCATGTCACATGAGCTACCTTAGTAACCTGAAATACATTGCTAAAACGTCAACACGAATGTTGGTGAATTCCATAGGTTTGTAAAATGTACTGATGTACGGCCACCACAAGTAAAATGCAAGATAAAAATCTCGTGAAAATTGTACAATAGCCTTAAGCTCATGACACCGAAGCTATGACTGATGAAATTCTATGCCCCTCCCGAATGTTCTGCCGAAACATTCAAATGTAAAAGACATGACATGCATCCGCTTACTGTTGGTATCCACTACCACGGATGGAGGCGTCACCCTCGATAGATCTATCCACTCACTCTCGCTTAGTACTTGAAATTAACGGTTCATGATGTTACAGGGGACTTGTCACATGGCAAGGTAACTTAAGCTATGTACATGTTTGAATACTTGGGCTCGTACTGAAATAATTGATGCAATGTATTCCCCCCGTGGGATTTGAAAACAATCAAAATGTTGAATTGAAAACGGGGCTATGAAAACTCACCTTAACTGATGAAACCATGATGAAATGAAATGAACACCAATGAACAATTTGCTGTCGTAACCCAATATGATGGTACCATGAACATGTACTGAGCTGAAAACAAGGCGCGCATACTAGCCGCAACCTAATATGAATGATGAATGATCTCATTTAGATCACCAAATGATGTTATGAATGTCCATGCACATGTTTACTATACCACTCTACTCTTTGAAAAACACTTGTTGTTACCAAAAGTATATATTCCAAGACTTAGGAAAATATTGCTATTAGAAAAATAAACTAGTTATAATATATATATACTTATATATATATAACGTAAGTTCTCATGTTGACGTTGAAATACTCGGGTTGTAATCCTTGAAATGATGAAAACATACTCGTAATAACTAATACTACGTTAGTTATAAAGCTCGGTACTTGATATTACTTCTAGCTCAAAAATGTACTTCGTAGTTTTTGCGCCAAATATATTAAAAGCTGTCAATTAATAAAGGGTTTTAGCCGATATTCAAACGAGTATATCTTTGTCGTTACTTGTCCGTTTTACTTGTTCTTTATATCCACGGTTTCGTCTTAGTATGTAGTAATATATTTTGGAAAGCTCGGCTCCTCCGGGTTACGTTTAAAACCTCTTTTTGACCGACGAAAAATGTCCAACAGCAACTAAATTTCCAGAAAATACTTTTCGTCTACAATCTTGCAAAAATCATAACTCCTTCGTTATAGACTCTTTTTAATCCGTTCTTTCGCCTACGGATTCGTTTTTGAAAGTATTTTCTAAAAATTTTGCCAAAGTTTCCTTGGTGTTTACTGATTTTCCAGATTTTTACAAAATGGGACAGCATGTCTAAAATGAGTTCCAAATCATGTTTCCAAGGTTAAAAACTAATTTCTACCATCACCAAACCTCTTGTAATCACCACATGACTAATCTAATCTTACCATACACCTTCTTAGGGTGCCATGGACTCCTAACCAAGTTATTAGAGCTAGGGGATTCATAACAAATAAGTTAGGGTTTGTATGTTTGTTTTTAGCCAAAATAAAGTGTGGTATAGCTACTTGTACATGGTTTTTAGCATGATACTTATGAAATACATGTAAAAATAGGATGATCCATGAAAAAATAAAGATGAAAACTTACTTGACAAAATGAGATGATTATAGGATGATTATGCTTGATGTTCTTGTGTTTTTGTTGCTTGATTCTTGATTAGACTTGTAAAATGAACAACTTTTGTGTTTTACTTCATGAAAAACCATGGATGGATCATATGGTGGTGATGAGGTCGTGGGTTTTGCAAAGGGAAGAAGAAGATGAGCAAGTTTTTGATCTTTCTAAAAAGTGATAATATGATTTTGTGATTTGGTAAAGTATTTGTTTATAAGGTTTATTAGTATAAAACTAGGTAAGTTAATGCAAGAGGTTAAAAGGGTGGTCATGGACCGGTTTTCAAAGGGTGAAGGGGGGGGGGGGGGGGGGGTAGGGGTACTTGGTAGTTATTTAGAAATCCTTGTATGAATTTGTGCTAGTTTGCGTTTTTAGTTACAATCGGGTATCGGTTTTTTTTAGAAATAAATGTTCACGAAGTATACCGGGATGAAATAAAGTTATAATAATGTTAAAAACATATTAAAAATATGTTGGGTACATTTACTGAGTGATCGGGTGATTAATGTTTAGTTTTAACGAAAACCGACGTTATATTCATACGCGTACGTTAAAAATAAAATAAATTTCCAAAATACTGGGTAACTGAATGTTATAACTTTTATGATGTTAAAATGGATATAAAAATATGTCGGGACCATCATGGGAATATTTAGATATATTCGTCGTGTATAAACCGAGTGTTAACGTTTACTATAATTACTTATACGTAAAAACGTTAAATGTACTGAATATAGTAATTTGAAAATCCTAAGAGTGGTATAACATGTAAATGACCTACTGATGATATGCAGACTATCTCCAGTCCGTATGCAGTGTTCTCAACACTAATGAAATGAATTCGCACCTAACCCAATCCGGTTACGCGAATTTGAATACCCGTAAACTAAATTTACGATGAAATGTGTAATGCACGCGAATGACGAAATCTTTTCCGGAAATGAATAGTGTTCCATGAATAGTAAATTTCCCAAAAGTTTCTCAGAATATCAAATTGACCTCGAAAACGATGAATAGTAAACTGATGAATAGTGTTTTGATGAATAGTGTTTGATGAATAGTGTTTTTCCAAAGTTCGGGAAATGACCTGAAATGGTGAGTTGTGACAGAACGTCCCCTTAAAGTTAAAGGGAAAATTTTATAAGGTGACGATTAGACCGGCTATGTTGTACGGGTCTAGTGTTGGCCCATCCCTAAGGCCCATGGTAACAGGGTAGAGGTGGCAGAGCTGAGAATGCTGAGATGGACCTGTGGCAAAACCCTGCTTGACATGATCCCAAATGGAGTCTTCAGAGCACAACTCGAAGTCGAGAATATTATCTCGAAGATGAGAGAATACAGGCTGAGGTGGTTCGGTCATGTCAGGAGAAGGCCACAATCAGCACCTGTTAGAAGAGTTGAAGCGCTAGTAGTAGAGGGTGTGAGAAGAAGGGGCAGACCCAAACTCAGGTGGGAGGATATAATTAAGCTAAACATAGAGAAGCTTCTCTTGTCCGAGGACATGACCTCAGATAGGAAAGTGTGGAGAGATAGGATTAGGATTGGCGGTTAGTCCCGGCTAGGTGCTTAGTGGGTCTAGGTTGTCTGGTCTTTTTAGGCGTCTGGCCTTTGTTTAGGCCCCGTGCGTTTGCTTTGCCTTGCTCTGTGTTGCCCCCTTAGGTTTGCTTGATTTTTCTTGCCCCCTGTGTGTTTGGTTTTTGGTGCCTCGTTTTTGCTTTGCCGTTGCTCTAGGCTTCGTGCGTTGCTCTGTTTTTCATTATGTGCCCTTTGGTTTGTCTGCTTTTCTTTGCGTCGTAGCTCTTTACTTTGTTTGGTCTTTGCTTTTGTGCTCCTTGCTTGCCTTGCTTCGGGCCTTTGTTTTTTTCCGATCTGTTTGCTTGTTTTGCTTGCTTTTTTTGCCTGTTGTTTTTTGGCTTTTGTTTTCTATTCTTTTCTCTCTCACCAGCACACCTGCACTTGCTGGAGGTCTCACTGGAAGCAGTCTCTCTACTCCCTGGTCTTTCCTGGGGTAGGGGTAGGATCTGTCTACATTCTATCTCCCCCATACCCTGCTTCGGCGGGATTGTGTATGTTGTTGTTGTTGTACACACTCACACACAAGAATAGACTCGATCTACTGCATCTCCTCTTCCTTGCTATAGAACGCGTTGGGTTAGGGGTGGGGGTTGTAGTGGGTGGGACGCGTCTTTGTTGAAAGTCGACCGACCGTTACGGTTGGTCTAATATGCAAATCATTATTGTTTTTTATTTAAATAATAGAGCATCAAAACTTATCTTCAACAATGCCAAATTTAAAGAAAATTCGGAAACATTTCTCCAAATCATGTATATTTGGAAGACCAATATTCATCCTTTAATTTAATTTAATCTAATTTATTTTTTCTTTTTTTTATTGAACATTAGTTGTTATTTTTCAACTAATTCAATACAACTATGTTTTTGAAGTTGAAGTTTAGAGGACATGATTAGAGATATTATTTTTGGAGGATGAATATAACTAAAAGACAGTGTATTTCATCTTTCAAATTCGATGATTTATGAAGGAGGATACGGTTTGAGATGGACATAGCCTTCACTTTAAGCCTTCATTTTTGCCAAAGCTTCCTAAAACTAAGAGATGGCCTTGCTTTCGAAATATGGCTTTTGAACAAAAATATTGTGAATAAACATAGCAATAAAGAGTTAATATGGTCAATCAATCATTTAAAGAAAAATAGCAGGCAAACGAGTAGTTTTCATTTAATGCACAGATGTAATAGGAAGACATTGCGATTATGTTTAGAACATGTCATGAATGAGAGACAAGGAAGTGCAACCGTTTTTAACATCTATTTAAACATTTTTATTTGCTAAATAATACAAAACAAGATACTATTGTCACATGTTACAGCGGGTGCAAAAATATTTATTTTGTATACAAAATAAAGTTTTAAGAATGAATGAATGATATGTTTTCTTAATAAAAAATGTGATGTGTAAAAATGAATATGTTCTAAATAGGGGTGAGCAAAACCGAACCGATCCCGAATCCCGTCCCGATCCCGAGTCCCGAAACCGAACCGAGCTTAATCGGGTCGGGACTCGGTTTGTATTTTTCGTTTTGTCGGGATTCGGGATAGTCGGGATCAGGTCGGGATGGGCCGAAAACCAAAAAACAACAAGCAAAACCGATCAAACCGACCGATCCCGTCCCGTCCCGACTGTCCCGAAACCGAACCGAGCTTAATCGGGTCGGGACTCGGTTTGTGTTTTCCGGCTTGTCGGGATTCGGGATAGTCGGGATTCGGGTCAGGAGCGGCCCGATGCTCAGCCCTAGTTCTAAAGGAGTAATCATATAACGTCTTTTATGAGTTTAAATGTTAAATCTGATGTAGTAATAAACTTAAAGGTTGTTAAAATAGAAAAATTATGGTGTAAAAGCTTATTTTGTATTTGAACAAACAAATGTTATTGTATTATATGGTAATTATTTTCTCAAATCAACCAATTAAAGCATTAGGTGTTGTTTGGTTTGTTTATGGGTTTAAATTAGAATTTAAAATTGAATGTAAAGTTATAGATTAGGATTAAAATTTGGATTTGAGTATGTGAGAGAAAAAACTATTTTTAACTAAAAATATTATTTTAATTGTTAGTGGTAGATTAAAATAAAGATTTGTTATTTTAATATATAGATTTATATATATTAAAAATTAATATTTATTTATAAAGTTAAGAGAGAGAGAGAAATGTATATATGAGGCTCATTAAAAATCAAAAGCCATGAAATCCCATCTAATGGATAAGGTTTTTTTTTTTTTTTTTTTTCTTTTTTACTATTTGAGACTCAATGGTGTTTTGTACCAAACATCTTATATGAGTCCAAAACATAATCCCTTTGCCAAAACCCCCCAACCAAACTGCCCTTTTGAGTTTTGATCCACTTGTTAGAGAAGTGGGCAGTGGGCACATGTCTTAGGTGACACTTCACTCAAAGTGCACATATAACTTTTGGGTCATTAGGGTGAAGCCAAAACAAAGTTTCTACTAAAATTTGGTAAATGAATTAACCAATTATCAGTTAAATCTAATATGAAAACCTCTAGCTCATGCTAGAAAGAGTTTCAGATCAAAGATTACTACCTTTTTTTTTTTTTTTTTTTTTTTTTTTTTTTTTTTTTTTTTAAAGATCAAATAGGTAAATTCTAGCCATCAATTTTCATCCAAAAAAAAAAAAAAACATTTTCATATTTTTTAACAACATATATTGCAAACGGTGGTAAATCGCACCATCACGATGAGAATATTTGTATCTTTCAGTAGATGAGCACTTTGATATACTTTCGACCATTTTTAAGTATTGAAATTTCCTCATAGAAAAATCAAACGTGATTTGTTATTTTAAAAAATCATGTGTGATTTCATAAATCACATGTTTAAAGATCACATGTGATTTCACAATTTCACATGTGACTTTTGAAGGTAATAAATCATATATGATTTTTTTGAGTGGAAATTTTGAAAAAAAAAAAAAAAAAAAAAAAAAAAAAAAAAAAAAATCGTCGAAAGTATTTAGAAGTGCCTTCTGTAGAAAGATAATTTAGTTTTTGCCGTGTTGGTATAACTAATTTCGCATAACAATTAACAGTTTGCGAGATGTTTTAATTTAAAAAAAAATGATAAAAGTGAGTTTTTTTACCTAATAATTCTATTTAAATTAATGATAAATCTAGACAATTGGATGTAAAATTATCCGTAAAGATTTTTTTTTCTATCTATACTACTTATAAAACATGAATCTCATGTTAAATTGCTGAAAATTAAACACACTAAAATTACTACTTTGCCCTTGTGTATTATTGAAATTACCATTTAATGTTTCCAGCCCGTCATAATTATCAATATCTATAACTATAAATACTAAAAATACAAAATTAAAGAATACAAAATCACGAGCATGTTGTACAAACCAACTAAACAAAAGAACATTTCGTGTAGCATTGATAAGAACAATTACATTCAGTTACGTTTCAGTGAGGAGTTGTATAAACTCTTATAACACAAATCATTATCAGTTACGATGTTTTATAAACCAAGCACCTATAAAATATAAATACCAAACTCTAGGCAGAGACTCACCTTAAAACAAAATTAATACAAGCGCTCTTAAAATAGATATGACCGGAATATATTATGTCTAAAAGAGATGTATTAAGATCTTTAACGATAAGAAGGGAAGACAATTTTTGATTATGGAATATTATTGTGGTCAAATCTGCGGTATACAATTGTACATAAGGGGGTGACAGTCATGATTCGATGACTCCCTCATTATTCACCAGTAACCAATCATATCTTGCCACCTTATTTCATGATTCAACCATGCATCACCATAATTTTTTTTGTGGCAACCATGATTCAACCATAATTAAATGCCAACGGATAGTTTTTTAATGAGAAGTGATTGGCACACTCTCATAATTTATTGGCAAACTCCACTGACTGCATTAAATAGTTGTACTCTAAGTACAACATGCTTTAACTGCTTGTACAGTTAAGTGTGTCAATAATTTTTGAGAATGTGCCAATCACTTCCCTTAAAGATACCCATCTTCCATGATTCTTCAGTGTGTTTTGCCGATGTTCTCAATGATTCAACTATACCGCATCGGTGGCAATGGTGTTGCCGAGCGGTATGGCTCATACCGAAGCCCAAACCGCAATCACTGCCACCCCTAAGTAGTCATGATTATTAGATAAAATAATATTTTCTTATATATAAATATCGAATAGTGTTTTGACTTATTCATTATTCCAAACACGAAAATTGATCGTGACTTTTGGATTTTGTCACACAATGTTGCCACTCAATTTTGGGGTTATGTGATCATTCATATCAAGTTTTTTGGTATTATTAAGAGGTGGCAACTTAGTAATGGATATGATGGATTTGGGTGGTTTTGGAAGATGATGATCTTTCATTCAAGAATAATATAAAACAAAATTTATATATCTCTCAAGACTCAAATTCATCATAAGTAACAGTTCGTTTAACTTCTAACACATCTTACAAAAGTAATTACTCGTAAATCATTACACATGAATGAATGTTGCCATGTCGTTCCACGACTATGTTAACGACTTCAAGGTACACAAATAAAGAAAAAACAATTCTAGTCCTTCAAATACTTGAACCAAGTGCAAATTGAGAAAAATAATATAAATCTTGCAAGTTCATGTGTAGAAATGTTACATTCAGTAAAGTTAACCTACATGGTAAAGACTTGTTGCCCTTCGCATTAAAATAATTGTCCTCTTTTGTTTTTTAAAAATATTTCTTTATTAACTTTAATCTATAATAGCACTCCCATTGGTAACGCAAAATCAACGTTAACCCTTGTTTTAACGCGCGTGAATGGGCGTTAACCATTGCATGCTCTTGCGTTAAGGCCGCGTTAACACGCTGAGTTAACCCCTTAACTCAGCGTTAAGGGGGTATTGTGTAAAAAAAATAAAAAAAATGACACTTTTGGCCCTCTAATGTTTTTAATATTTTGATTAAAAGAAAATGTATATTACAAAACACCCCCTCCCCCCTCTGTTCTTAAACGATATAGTTTAGCGGGATAACCAGATTTAAATTAATAATTCAATGTTCAATACAACACAAGAAAAACATACAAAGTAATGACGATTCGAGTGGTGATGGGCTATGGGAGTAAACCGTGTGCCATCGAGTGAGGACGATTTAAATAACGACGATTCGAATGACGAGGGCTATGGCACAGACTGAATCATTTTCTTGATTCGTAGTTTTATTATCATTATCGTATCGTAGTTTAGGGGTTTTAATTTCCGTTTCGTAGTTTAATGTTGTAATCGTAGTTGTAATATAATTGTACGTTGTTTGATGTAATTTCAATCTCATGTCTATAAATGTTGTTTTAGTTATTAAATGAAATATTTGTTTTATTTTAGGGTTAAATTTGAAAGTAGTTGAGTTAAAGCTGAGTTTTTTTTTTTTTAATGTGAAAGTGTTAAAGATTAAAGTTGAAAAAAGAAATCACTTGTTAAGAGACAAGAATTACAAAATTTAATAAATTTAATAAAATTATGAACAATATTTTTGAAAATAATGTTTAACATGTAAAAAGTTAAAGCTTTACATTAAAAAAATAATAAAAAATTATTTGTTTAAGAGGTTTAAAAACAAAACGCAACAAGCAAACAAACAAAAAGGCAGTTAAAAAACCCTTCGAAAACAAAACATGACAAGCCAACAGTCTAAAATAGCTGAGCAAGTAAAAAAAGATTTGAACTGGTTCAATTGGAAGGGGCCGCGCGAACGCAGGCCCCCGCTAACACAAATTATGACGTAGGCTCGGCCACTTAGACCGACCTTAGGCTGGCACCCCTCCTAAGTGCAATGGAGGTCACCAACCTAGGCCATGAACCTTCTTGATCATTCATAGACCTCGTCCAGGTAAGTGCCTTTCTCAATAGCCTCTTCCCCTTTTTATATTACCCCACTAGCCTTTGTTTTTGCTCAACCCATCGATGTGGGACAACATAAAATTTACTCATTCAAAATTTTTTATTATTTTGAACCATATGTGTAGTGATTTTTACAGATTGCAGTTCTCCTGCATTTGCAATGATTAAAAACAAGAATTCAAGAAGATCAACGACACAAAGTAAACGTGTGCGAACTCTGCTGTTTTGACCAGTAAACAAGCTACCTCGGTCGGGAGATTAACATAAACTATGCCAACTGAATGCATAAACTATCAAGCAAAATAAAGCCGAACCATATCATGAACCCAAAAAAGATCCCCAACAATGATGCCCAAGCTGAGCCGATACGTTGTATAAGATACTAATTGCCTACCATGAACCGAGAAGCGATACCAATATGTTGTATTAAATACTAATAGATTAATTTTCGATAGTATTAGTCGATCAGTGTACAAATTGAAGGATAAGAATGGTTTTCTATAAGCACATTTTATACCTCATGTGAAATGATTTTTACAGATTGCAATTTGCCTGCATTCTGCAAGATTGAGAACGAATTTTATAAACCTAATGACACAAAACTGAACGTGCACGAACTCTACCCGTTTGAATAAGCAAACAATTTACCTTGATTGGAGATTAACAACTAAGTGGCTGATATGCATAGAACCTTAGCCAACTGAATACATAAACAATCAAATCAAACATAATAGCTGTTGTGCTGAACCATATCATGAACCCATAATAGATCACCAACAAGGCAACAGCGATGCCCAAGCTGAACCAAAAATAGATACTAATATTTTACTATAAGATACTAATGGATTACTTTTCTATTAGAGCTTCATGTTTGAATGTAGGTTGATCAATACAATAAATGCCGTGACCACAAATACAACTAGTTGATCTGACCAAGTATGCATTAGATGCACGCCCACAAATAAAGGACCCATTTTTCAACACTATATAACACTTTAGACTGAACAAGCATAGTAAGTAACAGAAAACTATCTAAATGTTTATCTGTATTGCCACTTTTTTAGCTCAAATAAGGTAAAGTAGTTTTTTGCATTTCCTTGTCATGTTTTATAATATTGTGGATCTAACACAACATAAACTAGCTGAATGCATCTCTGCACAAAAAAATCAATGGAAGGAGAACGAAAAACACTATAAAAAAATCAAGATATTGCTTGGTTTTGACCAACGTTATGAGACATGTATCATTGAATAAAAGCGTTATTGACTTTGCTCGATTGCTTGTCCTACTGATTTGCCAAACATCAAGTCTGGGCCATGCAAGATTCTGCATAGAGCTTTTTATCGGAATGTACATTTTCTTTCTTCCTATTGAGTCTATTCGAATACAGCTGCATTATGCTGATCATGTTCACTCAAAGTAATCGCAACAAATTTGAAACTCGTTTGAAGTGGTTGATCAGTTATCCCTAATGTCTTAATATCTGCACAGCTTTACATGTTACGAGTTTGAGGATTTCCAACAGGAATTCGTGGAAATCATAAATGACTCAAATTGCAACTATTTTTATTATGAAGTTTCATTCCACGTGATTAGTAGGGGATCACAGATGGACTCCCGTGCTTCGCATGAAAATGTTTTTTTAATACGTTGTATCAGTATTTTGGATTTTCTAACACACGAAGTTCATATGAAATGTCTCACGGCTGACACAAGGCAAGTCAAAAGAACTTTTCGTTTTCAGGATATCGGCAAGCCCATTTTTAAGTATCCAAATTTTTAGCATAAGACACCATGTCTGATGTATAATCAACTCATAAATAAAGGAACTTCTACCATTTGAAATTTGCAATTCGGTCTTAACTTTATTAAACATGGAGTGTATATCTCAGCATAATTGCTACATATGTTGTTTCTTATTTTATCAGTAAGGGTTGATCAAAGGGCCTAATCCCTTCGTTTTTCCAAGACAAACTAAATCAAATCATCGACACTTTCATATCCTAACAAGAGGTTTAAGGTTTAAACCTCACTTGATTATTAGGGGTGGCCAGAAAAATGGTTGGAATCGGTTACAGGATACCCAGGTTAGGCCGTGTATATATGAGTCAAACACTCGTCCACCCGAATGATATGAATAAATAAAAAAAAAAAAAAAAAAAAAAAAAAAAACTCATTCATTTACTGGTTTATACATTAAACTTTCACTCGTAGATAAGATCATAAGAGTATAAGCGTATAACTACGAAGAATGTTATAACTAACCAACGCATAAGTCGAAGTTTGGTGTAAATCATTATTTTACTATACGCTAGTTTTACAAATGTTACTAAAAAAAGCGTTGTTATATACTCCATCCGTCCTAAATTATAAGTCCACTTTCATATTTCACAAAGTTTAAAAAAAGTGAGGCCCTTACAATACTAACCAATAAAAATTCATTCTCACCCACTTACAAGCATTTTCATTGGTTGAAATTAAAAGTGGACATATATATTTTGGGAAAACCCAAATTAACAAAATGGACTTATAAAATGGGACGGAGGGAGTAAACATTACTGCATCATACTGGTGGTTTTGCCAAACATATATCTACATATTACTCGTATAATACGATGGGTTACATTAAGATGATTTTAATTTTTGAGTTACATAAATTAGGGTCGTAAATGAGTAGAGTATTGCCAATCTCGAGCTCGGCTCGAACACTAAAACTCAAGCTCGATCGAGTTTTTGATTTTGATCCCGACCTCGACGTATCATCTAAAACCCAAGGTCAAAACTCGATTCGAGCTCAATTATTTCCAATAAGCTCAAACTAGACTCGATTTTTATGAAAACTCAATAAGTAAATGCATATAAAATGGCAAAAGTGTAATTTAATCGAAAGTCAATAACGCTCGTGAGCCTCTCGAGTCGAGTGTTTTAAAGCTTGAACTCGACTAAAAAATGTACTCGAGTAGTTCGAGCTCGACTCATTTAAATTAATCGACTAAGAGTGTCTCATTTACATGATACATGGTGCAAAAATTTAGTTTATCATGCAACACATCCCCAAATAGGGTTGAGCACGGTTTAAAAATCAAACTATACCGACCAAAATCGAACAAGACAAAAAACATATTTGGCTCAAAGCACCAAACCGAGGACCGAATCGAAATGTTTGATCCAGGTCCAGGTTGGTCCGGTCCAGTCCAACAAAGCAAAATAATCGATTGTGCGTAAGACCCAACCGAGGACAAAATATAAGGAATGTGGTGGACCGAAGACCGGACTAAAATATGTTCGGTCCTGTCCGGTCCAATAAAGCAAAATGATCATGTGCATAAGGCCTAACCAAAATATGAGAAAAGTGATGGACCAAAGACCGGACTAAAATGTCTTCGGTCGTGTCCGGTCTCTCGGTTCGATTCGATCCCAAACACAATCATTTTATTAGGGAGGTGATTTGCACACTCCACCAATTGATTTGCACACTCAAAATGTTTGTGTCTTGACATTCATACCCCTACATCATTTAGTGGAGTGAGCAAATCAAGACACAAATATTAAGAGTATAAGTGCGTTTGGTATGCTGGGAGGAATGACAATGGGTTTGAGTTTGATAGTACTCAACTATGAAAGTTCAATTCCTCACTCTTTAGCCATATATGGAGTATGAAAAATAATGGACTTTCATAGTCATAGTTATGAGACCAGGCACCCTAAACAAACACCAACTATCATTTTCATAGTGATAGTTAATTCCCAAAAATAGGTACCAAACACACCCTAAATGTCATAACACAAAAATTTTGAGTGTTCAAATCGGAGTGTATCCCATTTTATTATTACATGGAGGAGTAAATAAAGTTTTACATTTTTACCGGACCCACCTTCCTTCTTTCCCCCAAATATTCTTCTTCTACTCGTGAGCACTTGTCAACAAACATTTCATCATCAAGATCTTCCTCAAAATACTCTTCCTTCCTTCGGTAAGCAATCACAATTTCAATTAACTCCTTATAATCAATCACTATTAAATCTATATCATTAATCACAATTAATTGATCGTATAATCATTAACCAGATCACAATTCTCAAAATTAGGACTTTATTATTTTGATCCAGGTTTTAAGCTGTATATAAATAGTCGATCCGTACAGTTCGATTTGAGATAGAAGCAGTTTTGTTGTTGTTGTAACTATTGCTTATTTCAAACACCTTATTTAGAAAAAGCAATAAGGTGATGAATATAATTGCTTGTTTAGGAATAAATGTTGCGTTTAGTATTAGCGTCATTTTATATTTTATAATTACAGCTATAGCTATGTTACTATACGTTTTTATAAACACGTTATGTAGAAAAGCGATAAGGTGTTTTAGGCCGTGTTTGGTGTGTGTAGAATATAATGCTTGAGTTGTTTAGCAACGGCAAGTTTAGGTTTTGGATTTTGTTCAATAAAAGAAGCATTTAGCTTTTACGTGATTCTACACTTTATAATTACAGCTATAGCTATGTTACCAAACGTCTTTAGGGAGTGTTTGTTTAAAGCTTATATGTGGGCCTATGAGCTCATTTGTTTTTCGGCTTATATTTCATAATCTTCAATTTTCCGGCTTATCTTCAGACTTGTGGGCTTATATAAGTTTATTACGATATGATAAACTTATATAAGTCCATAAGTCTCAAAATAAGCTGGAAAATTGGGGCTTCTGAAATATAAGCCGAATCCAAAGCCCTCATATAAGCTTAAACAAACACCCCCTTATATAACAAAGTCCTACTGTCACCTTACAAAGTTACAGGCTACTGCTAACAGCTACGTGTTTGTTTTTTCAAGCATAGCCTTAGGAAGTGATTTGTGTAATATGAAATGATTGTGGTTGTGATTCAGTTATTATATAGTTAATCGATACGTACAGTTCGAATAACCGATAGCTTATTTATACAACAAATAAGCAATTTTGTTGATGTAGAGATTGTTTATTTCAGACTGCTTTTGGTGAGATAACAGCTTATTTACAAAAGCAGTGGTGTTTTAGGAAGTGATTTGTGTAATATGAAATGATTATGATTTTGGATTCGAATGTGAAACAGGCTGTGTGATTGAAGGGTATTTTGTAGAGTAGAGGTGTAGAGATGAGTGAGGTGTTTGAAGGATACGAGCGGCAGTATTGCGAGCTGTCGACCAATTTGTCGAGAAAATGTGGTGCTGCTGCTTCTGTTATTGATGGAGGTATGAGATAATTTTGAACACAAGTTTACTGTCTTATGTTCTCAGTATGATTTCCGTCGGTTGTGATTGTGTTTTATTATGAACATGCTAATCAGCATGCTATCATTTGTTTGTTTCAGTTGATGTCCGTAATATGTTACGCTTGTATAACAAAGTTAAAATCTGAGTAGCAAGTTTGAGTTGAGATTTGAAGAGAATGTCTTGTTTTCACTTGATCGTGATTAAGAGTTCATTTTATAGGTCGTACTCGGGGGATGTAAAAGTTGATTGTAGAAACATCCTTGAGAGTTTATTTTCTCGAAAACCAGAATTCTAGTGTGTAATGTAGCTATGGTTACAACTGTAACTGAATTCTAGTCTATATCCATTGAGTGACATTTGTAGCGGTTTCAATCTATGGGAACTGGGAAGTCACTTTATTATTGCAAACGGATTTGACAAATTTTGTACCTATGGTTAGTTGGTTGCTGTATATCTATCAACACTTTACAAGTCCTTGTCATTGACAGTGTTCCACAAGACGTATCTCAATCTGCAAATAAAGCGTTAAGTTAACACCTTTAGGTCCAGTTCCACCTAGTGGTCCTACTGCTGAATCTGATTTAGCTTCTTAGTCTACTTAATGGCTGTTCAGCTTTCAGCTATGTTAAGCAAAATTTGAATAGGGGGATCAAGAGCTAACTTTTCCTTGATATTTGTGTATGCTGATTATGTTTCTGTTGTATCTATAGATGTTCATTACTATAGGATATATTACACTATATCAAATAATCAACATCATGTTAGTATATCAACATAGTTACACATAAGATAAAAACAACAACATGGATATTGGAAGCTCCACTAAACATCTGATTAGAAGATGTAATCACAAGAAGGTCCTAAGGCCACATTAGTGTTTCCTAGAAACTTGTCTTAAGGTTACATTTGACTAATGATTAAGCTCTTCCATAAATACACATGTTCGGTTTTGTGGTTGCAGTTAGTTTCACTGTTTTTTTTTCCTCTTCTGTTTAGCCTTCTTTGTGAAGTCCTACGTATTAGTCATAAGTTTTGATTTGGGAATGCCAAGCTTGGGTGTATAATTGTGTACATGTTGTTCATTGCTCACTCGTTATTATTCCACAAATGGACTGCTGCAATGTGTAAAAAAAAAAATGGACTGCTGTAATCTATGTTATACTGCCTATATGGAAACTGATATTTTATTGCACCAACATGATATGCAGGTCAAAAACACAAAGAGATTATAGAATTACAATCTGGATTAGACGAGGCTGATGTTCTGGTAATGAATATACCTCTATCTTTGTTTTTATGCAACTTCCTGCAGTTCTGGTATATAATATACATAAGAAAACTTGTTTCAGATAAGGAAAATGGATCTTGAGGCAAGAAGTTTGCAGCCAAGTGTGAAGGCAATGCTGCTTGCCAAGCTTCGAGAATACAAATCTGATTTGACTAAATTGAAAAGGGAAGTTAAAAAACTTGCTTCAGCTAAATCCACCGCACACGATGAGTTGCTGGAGGCTGGAATGGCCAATGCCCACATGGTAAATCCACATTTACATTGCAAAATGGGTGGGGTGGGCAGGCTGGGTAATGTGTCAAAATGGGCTCATTTGGTTGACCCACAAACATTTCGTACATTATCTTATCAATAGTTAATGCGTTTATATATGATTAAAAAACTACGTTATCTCAATAGCAATCTAGTTTCTTTTAAAATGAAACAATATAGGAGTTTATAACTTGTAAGCAAAAAAAAAAAAAAAGGCTTTGGGTGACTTTCAAAGTGTTTGATCTGATTCATTTTAGCTAATTTTTGCTTGATATGACCCCTTGTAATAAAACCATTACATAACACAAATCTACCCACTTATCAGTTAAGGGATTGAAATTGCCACCTCTATTTTTCCCTGGCTCCTTTGATGTTTTTGTCATTTGAATTAAGTCACATGCATGCCTTTCATATATAGTATTTTCACAAGGTTCATGACTGCATTTTTTGCTTTGTTCTCTTATATTTTGTGTTCTGTCTTAAGAACTCTTTTGCCCCCTTAGGCTCTAATCTCACTTGATATTCTAAGAATTTACATCTAGGTATTTGATGCTTAATAGGCAGTGAGATCTGCTTTTTGTGTGTGTGTGTGTGTGTCAAAATGATGCTGCTTTAATGTTAATGTAAAAAAAGAAAGATTCTCTAATGGAAGGCAGATTAATGAAATTTTCAGCACATTATGTGTCCTATAAAGTATATGTGGTGCAACAAATTTTCACTAATGGATGATCTACAGGCTTCTGCAGGTCAACGAGAAAGACTGGAAATGTCAACTGAGAGGCTAAATCAGTCTAGTGAGAGAATTAAGGAAAGCAAGAGAGCTGTGTTTGAAACAGAGGAGCTTGGCGTGTCAATTCTTCAAGATTTGCATCAACAAAGAGAAACTCTCCTTAATTCCCATGCTAAGGTATTTTACAGCTGCACCTTTCTTCCTATTTTGTGGCATTGAAAAGGGTGTCAATTTAGGAATGTTATTGCATCAAATGGACTATACGGATTTGCACACACTTGTAAGGATAGGTATAGATTGTGAGCGTGAGCTTGAAATCTCCTTGTTTACAAATAATTGAATAAAGAAAAACTATAAGTTGAGGTATCTAACATAGTTCAGTTGAACACATTCTGCTAAACAAAAACTGCAAACGAAAACACAAGCCTTATCAAACAAGACCATAGCTTATGGTTTAGTTCGGTTTTATTTTCTTCCGCCTTAGTAACATGGGTTCTTTATATTGGTTGATGAGCCTATCTCATTTGTTAACTCCATGGAGATATTAGTTTTAAACATCTATCTTACGTTATATTGCCCAAGTCAAAATACTCATTCTGCTAACATCAAGTCTTGAAGCCAAGTCTTTTAAGAGACTCGATTAAAACCAGTTGATATATCTATTGACTTTCGGCGAGATAACAAACTTTTGCATATAGTTTGAGTACCTAACTGATTCTTGTAACGCATCATGTACTTGTTTTGGCAGCTTCATGGTGTAGATGATGCGATTGACAAGAGCAAGAAAGTGTTAACATCAATGTCAAGAAGGATGTCAAAGAACAAGTGGATCCTTGGTTCTGTCATTGGAGCCCTTGTGCTTGCTATCATCTTCATCTTGTGGTTCAAGCTTACTCATTAACAAATCACAGTTGAACATATCCACTATATTCAGTGTACATATGTTGTTATGAACCCTGTGTTTGGAAAGTTAGACATCATCTCTTGTTTGAAGCTTTGTTGTAAGATTAATTTCAAGTTTGATTTCTTCTTTTTGCTATTTTCCACCATTCTTCATCTTCTCATTTGAACATCGGGCGAGCTTACGCAAACAAATTGGCGCATATATGATGCGGGTATTTCTTTCAGTTATACCAAAAATGTTGTAATTTTTAGCATGGTTGGTAGTGTACAAATAACCTTATTATCACAATGCAGCCACAGCTTGTTTCTTCCTAAAATATTGGCTCAAAGGGACGGCCGGTGACAGCATACTCTAATTTTCCAGGCTCAATTTTGGTCTAAATTGTTCAGCTCATGGAGTTGATCCTTTGTCCCATTTTTGTGGGCTGGGAGGCATATTCTCATTATCTTTATCATCTTATAGATTGCTCACTAGGATCGCGGCTAGAGACACGTTCTATAAAATTGTATCAGCTCAGCAGTCAGCACACGGTGCAGTTATCAAAACTGTATTGTCGTATGAGACCATAATCTTCGTTCAAGCACTCGGTCCATTCCAAATTTTCGATACATGATTAGCGCTACATCAGACACCACAATGCATTACACACGCTTCATAGGAATAACCTTAACACTGCGTTCCTGAGTTTTAATTTTGAAAGAAGAGAAAAGAAGTGGGAAGAAAACGAAATAAATTTGTGTTCCAGAGTTTTTTCAGGAGAGAAGAGAGAAGAATATGAGAGGAAATTTGGTTATATTTCTCTCTAAAACTTTCTTCCCAAAAGTGGGATGATTTGGGAGGAAAGTATATTTGGAAACTTTTTAATTAAATAATGACTTAAATGCCCAAGAATAAAATATAAATTTTGTATGTAACAAAGGGTAGAATTGTAAAATCATCGGTTTTCTCTTCTTTTCTCTCTCAACTTGGGAACACGGTGTAAAAAAACAAATTACATTACTCTTCTCTTCTTTTCTGTCCAATTTTGTCTCTTCTCTTCTTTTCTTTCATATTAAAACTAGGGAACAGAGTGTAAGGGCAGTCGAGTGGTAAAAAGCTTGGGAGTCCGAGTAACAGTTCTCAAGTTCATATCTCGCTAGCTACAAATTCCTTGAGCTACTCGGTCTAGCCATATAAGCTACAATTAAGGAGAACTAATGATTTATTAGAATCATGAGTGTTACAAAGTAGTCTATGAAGTCGGAAAATTACATCCCAACTGAGTCACTCTTTCATAAGAATAAAAGCATTCTCAAAGCCAGTGTCCTACTTACAAATTTACTCGGTGCCAACATATTTAATAAAATTCATATTGACATTAGACTAATTAGAGCACTCGGTACAGTAACCCCTAAATATCAATGTCATCCACTTCATGTTAGCATGACACTAACAATAACATCGAATCTCCACATTTCACTTGTACTTATAACACTGAAAAGTGGATTTACCAAAACACACACTTAAAAGAAGTGTTGTCCGGCCAATAACGGCGAGTTAGGGTGCGAGATGACATTTGATGTCATCAAATAACACTGATAATGATAATGACATGATGACAGCGTATGCTCCACACTGAATTTTGAAATACCCAAAGTTTGATCTTGATCATAAATATGCCACACTTAGGAATGATCGCCTTATAAGACCGAGGCCGTTGATTTTATAATTTCATTGAGTATTAGAATCACATAATTTTTACAAAATAAAATCCACAAAATCATGTGTTATGTTACTACGTGTATTTTCTCTCTTTTCTTTTATGAGAAATGATACAACTACACAATTTTTACAAAAAGTCTTTCACACAATGATGTGACAAATGTGATAGACAAATCATGTTGTACTACAACTTCTCTTTCTTATTTTCACAATCCGTATTTCATTGGTGATTGCTACATGTATGTGTGAATTTTCTTTTGTAAATATTATGGGGATATAACATTTATTTCTTTTAAAATCATCTCATATTTGTAGCAAATAGTCACTAAGACCTATCATTTTGTGGATTTTGTTTTGTGAAACTTATGTGATTCTAGCATGTCTATTGACTCTATTCATTTGTATAGTCGGCGCAAATTTAGAGGGTGTTTGATTTGAAGGTATAAACATGAGGGAATGACTATCAAAATTCTGATTGTAGTTGTTTGATTAGAAGGTTTAGTAATAAAAATGAAAATCACACCTTCAACTTTAAGCATTTTATAAAATAACCAACGATGATGAGTTTACAAACATGTTCCAATTACAATACTCATAGTTATTCCCGATATAGGGGTGATTGTTTCGGCTTTTATAGCCAACTTATGGCTTATTTGATTTTGGGTTTATGTTTCATAAGCTATTTTTTATGGCTTATTTTTGAAACTTTTTGGTTTATGTAAGTTCATTATGACATAATGAACTTATATAAGCTGGAAATTTTCAAAAAAAGCTACAAAAAGTGAGCTTATGAAACATAAGCCCAAAACCAAGGTTATAAATAGCTTGATGCATGGCGTGGCGGCGAAGCCAAGCCTCAAGCCTTACAAGCCATAGCGAAGCCATGACGTTTTTTAAGATGTGACTCAAGGCGGCATAATTTTTTTTATAGGTTTATATATTTATATCATATTTCATAAATACACATATATATAATACATTAAGTTTACAAAAAGGGTATAAATAAAGAAATAAACTCAAAAAACTAAACTATCTTTGCATTTTTCGTCATTTCTTTAAATAAAATCTTCTTCATCGGAGTAGGGATGAGCATCGGTCCAGGACCGGACTGGACCAAGGACCGAATTAGCCAAAAAGCCAAGACCGAGGACCGGACCGAATGTGGTCGGTCCGGTCCGTTCGGGTCATTTGCTCAGCCCTACATCGAAGTAGTCGTCAAAACCTTCTTCAATCGTTATATGAGTGATAGAACCGTAGAAATAAGTTAAAAACTTGAAATTGATTTATAAAATTACAATGCCCAAGCAAAAGTCACTTATATTAGTAATTCGGTAATTCTAGCCCATATACTAGTAAATCCTTTAAAAGGTTCAAAATAAAGCGTCACGCTTCCCGCTAAGGCGTGCCTTACCATACCCTTTTGCGCCTCGTCACACGTCACGCCTTAAGAAGACGTCTTGATCTGTTTCGTAACGCTGAGGCCATGTCTCGCGCCTTAACGACGCCTTAGCAGCGCTAAGAGCACACACAGCAGTAACGCAAATCTTGCGTTAAGGGTGACGTAGAGCTGCCATGTCATCGTGTTAAGCTGAGTTACCACTACATTTGTCCAAGTTAAGACCACGTTAACGTGTGGCGTTAGCAGCTTAACGCCGAGTTAAGCGTGTTATTTTTTTCTTTTATTTTTTTTTCTTCCGATTTAAATGGTTTTTTGTTGGGTTTTGTGTGTGTTTCAATGTGTGTTTTGTGAGTTTTGCAGGTTCTTCACAACAAAGAAGAAGAAAAAACATTTGCAAAGTAAATAACATTTTCAGTTTTTTTTTTTTTTTTTTTTTTTTTTTTTTTTTTTTTTTTAATATATATAGTAAATAACATTTGTATTTTTAGTGATTTGTTTAAATAAAAATGTAATTTGTTTTAATTTGTATTTTGTTTAAATAATTGAAAAAAATGATAAAAGTGAAGCTCAAAATGTTGAGTTAATGTTAAGGGTGTTTTTTGTAAGTTAAGGTGAAAATGTTAAATCTGATGTGACATGATACTTCCGTTATTATTGTGTATGCTCTAAGGCGCGCGCCTTTTAGAACCCTCCCCAAAACAATAAGCTATAAGCCGGCTTCCCAATAAACCAAACACCGCCTTAAGTTGCTTACCTAACACGTTGACTCAACAACTTAAAAACCTCCAAACATACAAATGGAAGAAAAATCTGACACACAAAACTAACAGATTCCGTGTCTTCCACTCCTTCAAGCAAAGCCATCACACACACTAAACACACCTTAAAAAAACACACACATCCATCAACAACCACCTCTCCAATGGAATCACTATCAACTTCAGTCATCACACCTCCCTTCCTCCGATCATCAACCTCTTCATTTTCACCTAAGCTAAAACTCAACAGGATTGGTTATAAGTTAAAAGCCTTAGGGACACGTGGCGGAAGTGGAGATGAGGAGGAGGATGAAGTTGATAAGGCTATGAGATTGGACGGGAGTATACCAGGTAGCTCAAATGAGTTTGTGGAGCAGGTTTCTTCTCGTGCTTATGATATGAGGCGCCATCTCCAACAATCTTTTGACTCCAGCAGTTATGATGGTATGTATATATAATTAAGCTCGTATTAATCTATTTATTTTATATTACTACTTGTTAGCTTATGTTAGAATTTGGGTAATTAAGGGTGTGATAATAATCTTGGATATTCTACGAGGATCGAATAAAGTAATCGATCGCCTGTTAGAGGCTAACAGGTGTCAATTTGTGCCCAAAATAAAAAAAAATGGGCTAATTTGTAAAAGAGTTCGGGTTTTCCCCTCCTTTTTTTTTGAAATGGGCATGTGTAGCCCATTTAAGAGTTGAATGGACATTAACGGGCATATGTTTTCTAACATTACAATTGTTTTTAAGGAAAAACTTATAGATATAATATTAACGGTACCCGCGCAATGCGGCGGCGGGTATCGTGTGATTATGTTTTGTGTTATTCGGTTACACGTTTAGTTGTCTTCATGCTTTATAAGTAGAGATAATAATTTTAATTTGAACAACCAACCGCTTCCTAACAAACATCCTAACTTAACAAATTAATTTTGAAATCTTTCCATAATAAGCAAGAAAAAAGTCAGAATTTTAAGCCTTTCTAATTATACAATAGTCCCAAATGCATTATAATGTAGTATAGATATTTAATCCTTCAAATATGAATGAGGTGTTATGTCTGAGGAATTTATTTCGTTGTTTTGGGTCTTTTTTAAAGGGATTCATATAACATGTGCCCGTTTGAGCCCAAGCCCGTTTAGACCATGGCCCGTGCCCGCCCGGCCCGCCTGTTTTGCCACCTCTACGCCTTGGTATCACGAAATCCTTATTGTGATAATTCAAGAGAAACCCTTTGACAGTTAAAGTAAAGTAACTCCCAATACCGTCTTCCACGGCTTATGGGTCCCAATACCGTCTTCCACGGTGTATGGAGGAGGTTGAGACGTAGACAACCTTACCCCTACCTAAGGTAGAGAGGCGGCTACCGGTTCAACCAAAGGTAGAAAAGGACCTTCGGCCTTGCAAGGGGTGAGGATCGAACCCTTGACCTCTGTCTCCAGAGGCAAAGCCGCAAAGGTGTTAACCACTTGATCCAACCTTTCTCTTTGTCGTGGTTGGAAACACATTAGCTCAAACGAGTGTGCACTCCGCACTTCTCTAATTGTATCCGAGTATAATATGATATCCCATTGGTCTCTAGCATATCACAATCACCTAAAAAATTTGATGACACTAAAATCACCAGATACTAAATTGAGTTTCTCCGAAAACAGGTTACCGGTTGTTAACCGGTTTCCATTATCCACGAGTCCTCGGCACCCGTCCCACAAACTCTAACAAAAACCACCTCAACACACGAATGGAACAACAAAGAAACCAAAAATATTACGACCCCTAATATGTTCGAAATTTCAATTTCGTTTTAAGTTGTAGATAATTAGATTTTGGGTAGTGATGAAGATGAAGATAAAAATGGTGTTTGGGTGTTGATAAAAAAAGTGCTTAAGGATGAAGATGGGTAAAAAAAAGACAAAAATGACCCATGGATGATCTATGACCTACAATAACCGGTCAGAAATTTATAGTAATCTGTATAGCAGGTTATCTTAAGGTCAGTAACTCAAGTGAAGAATAAAAAAGGTGAGTAACTTTGGCGTACATTTTCGTAAACTTTACTAACGTTTGTGTGTATTAAGTATTAACACTGGGATCATGAAATTGAATATAAGGTTCCTTTTTATATATTGGTGTAAGTGTTGTTTTGTGTAACTGGATTGGTATGATTTTCCTTTTAGAGTTTGGAGGTACAGAGTTCTTTGGGATTATTGTATGGATGGACGGGAATATGTTAGTACAAATATGTCGATTGATCTGATAAGTTCGTGTTATGAATGTTCATTAAAAGTTTGAAACTCCACTTTTCGATTCTATTTTGTGTTACGAATCTGCTAATGCATACTTTTGATGCCTTCGATTGTGTTCATTTTGCAGTAACTAGGTAGTGACTTTATAATTAGTTGAATGAGTGTCTATTATTAGTATTACTGTATATATGTATTTTACGTCTAAAAGCAGCACGTTTTTTTAAAACTAATGTACATATCTGAAAATGGAAGTGACTTTCTCACAAGTCATGTTTCGGTGGAATTGGTGGAAACGTTTGTATTGTTGCTACTTGCTTCTTTGTTGTCGTAGCTAACTTTTACATGATTCTAGTTTGTAACTCTGAACGTAATATTCCGATTTTAATCATTTTATGTGAATCACTACCGTTTTGTTGATTATTCTTTTTTTTTTGCCGAAAAAAAGTATAAACTTCATTGGACCTTCAACTATGGTTGAATTATTCTTTTTGCTCTTGAAATTTCGCCGCATACCATGGAACATACAATAGTAATGTGTTTTTTCCAGAACATTGTTTCTCCTTTCTTTTACTTTTTGTTTGTCGATATATGTTATCATGAACCGATGAGGCAAAAAAGATGTAAATGTACACTGGGAGATGAATTAAGCACTAGTTAGACTTTGTTAATACTTAATACAGTGGCGTGTTTTAGCTATATTCTTGGATATCAGGCTCATCAAACTCTTTTCTACTGTCTTGATGTATATCCTTTCCTTGTATTTGTCTACTGTTTACAATGTCTTTTCTACTTTCTTAAATGGCTCAATCATTTTTTGATTTGTTGATCCAGTATTGGAAGCCAATCCATGGAGAGGAGATTCAAAACCTGTATATGTATTAACCCGCAGGGAAAACGAACTATGCACAATGAAGACCCGGATGAATCGCAGGTTTCACTTCTGGTCTTTTTGCAATTGTTTGTATGTATATACACCTTCTCACAGGGTATGTTTGTGAGTTTCAGTAAGGAACAAACACCTAGGAAAAAAGAGAGGAACATTAATATGTTTCCAAACCCTCTTTAGCAAGAAAAAAGAAAACAAATTTGGGATTTTGCAACTTTTCAAAGTGGTTTCAGTTTAACCCATTTACTAATGAATGAGTCGATTCGGGTTTGTTTTATCTCAATATGTCAGAAAATTAAGCTAAAACGGAAAGGGGTCGATAGCTAGTTTTTTTAGTCATATTTGAAACACTAGTTTCTTGATACAAAAGTTAAATTGGAGAAAAAGTGTTTGGGTCAACAAACCCGACCAACATTTTTCAGCTCCAATCTGTTTTGACCCACATTTTTCAGCTTCAGTCTGTTTTATCCTTGTACTCTCTTCTTAATATTCCGTTTGAATAACAGTGAAGTTGAAAGGGAACTTGGTATGTTGTTTTCCAAAGGACGTAAGTTAAGAAATCAGACAAAGAAGCCAGCTACAGATAAATTCCAGATGCTTGTTGAGGATGTGAGGGATGGAGTGCTTGTAAGTTACATCTTACATATGCATCCATTTACTTTCAATTTGATATTAGACTATAATATGCTCTCCAGGTAAACTTTTGGTATATTCACACAAAATACAATGTTATTGAAGGTATTTGAAGACGAGACTGAAGCAGCAAAATACTGTGACTTGTTGCAAGGTGGAGGTCAAGGTTGTGAAGGGGTTGCAGAGATTGAAGCTTCATCGGTAAGAACTTTAAATCTGCTTACTCGCTAGTTGACTGAGGCAATGTTATTATGCAAAATGAATATTTAGTCTAAATTAAGACAAAATAAGAATGCAAAATCAGCGTTTGAAAACAAGAAGTTACTAGATGGACATATCACAGCCATTTCTTGAGCCTTTACGTTGGAGTATTAGTAATACTATACAACAATTAATAGATGTGTGATTTTCAGCCTATTAACTTATAGGGTTGTGTCTTATTTCATATGGGTCGCATAAGTTTAGCTAAAAAAAGTGACCAGGTGTGCTATTGCCTTTTTTTTTTTTTTTTTGAAAAGCAGGTGTGGTATACCTCATAAATCGTTCATTTACAGTAATTTTATAATATTTTACACGTTTACTATCATATAAATTATAAAACTTGGACAAAATCATTTTCAGGTTAACTATACCCGGCGTGTTTCAAACAGTGTTAAAAATACACATTCTTAGATGAGTCTGGTTCAGCCAGCCTGTGTTTTCACTTATAATGATAAATTGATAACATAACCATTTACTTGCATATGTATCTTGCAATAGTTACTAGGATTCAATGAGCCTAAAAGGTTAGGATATGGGTTGTGAGTCTATGTATGCATAATTGCATATATACCCGTCTAAAAGTATTTCTAGCACCTTGCTAGCTTCTCTTTTTTTATAATATTCATAGCCGTTCAAAAAGAAAAAAAAAAAAAAAAAAAAAAAAAAAAAAAAAAAAAAAAAGACATAGTTATCTCTGATTCATATATTAAACATATCTATTGTCTATTGATGTTTACATGAAAATATGAAATGCAGGTATTTGATCTGTGCCAAAAGATGAGGGCGCTTGCTGTTTTGTTCAGAAGAGGAAGAACACCTCCATTACCCGAAAGCCTTAAACAAAACTTAAGTGCAAAGAAGCGCTCCCTTGAAGATGAAGACCAATAGGATTTCAATGAACACTCGAGTGGTCGAGATGTCATATGGTACATAAATATAGATGTCACATGGTACATAAGTATAGATACCGTATATAACCAACTTACTACTAAAAAAATCACATTCATTTAGAAACAAATTCAATGACTGAATATACGATATACATCAATGATAGCATTTGTGATGTAAACATGTCATCTGAAAGATTGGCAGATTGATAATTCTATCGTAATTTCCACTCGAATAAATACTCTATAAATTTGATGGAATCCCACATCGCTGGGGAGAGCAAAGACAAAGGCTAGTGGGGTAATATAAAAAGGGAAAGAGGCCATTGGGAAAGGTACTTACCTGGACGGGGTCAATGGATGATCAAGAAGGTCCATGGCCTAGATTGGTGACCTCCATTGCACTTTGGAGGGGTGCCCGCCTAAGGTCGGCTCAAGTGGTCGAGCCTACGTCATAATTTGTTGCAGTGGGGGCCTGCGTTCGCGCAGCCCCTGCCTAAAACAAGTATCAAAATTTTAATGCGCTACTGATGTTAAAGCTTGTCTTTGTGCAATCTGTTATTTTCAAATGGTTCTAGATCATATTCATCTTTTGCACATGTCCGTTGCTATTCCTGGTCTCTTAGTCCATCTCTTGTCAGCTTAATTGGCTTGTTCTATGTGTCCACCCCTTTGTGTAGTTTCTGTTCCCTCGAGTCGGGTATCACTTTTTTTGACTTTTGCTTACCCAACCGACCTTGTTTTGAGTAAACTGGTCGAAGCTCCTTTCTAACCGATTGCAAGTGAAAAAAGTCTGACAATGGAGAAATTCTCTTACACTGCTATTTAATGACAGTTCGACTCAAATTAACATATTGGCAACTTTTGTGTGAATTTTTTACATTGATTTTGATGTATGCTTGACCATCAATAAGAAAAATTATCAAATCATATGTCAAGTCCTAATTGTGACACTTATTTTAACATCCACTTGTAAATTTTAATTACAAATGGATGACCAATTCCGGAGTTTCATCACCTCATGTAAGAATTGACACTTATTATCAAATCATATGTCATATCTGTAAAATACAAAAATGACACTTATTTTAATTCTAGAAAACAGTAAGAATTGACAAATGAGGAAAACATTTCCACTTCAAACAAGGTTGTGTTTTGTGAAAGCAAATAAACTTGAACTTGAAGTGGTTTGACAATTAGGCCACAAAAACTGACGTTTTGATGTCATTTTCTTTGAGGAATTGGCATTTGGCATAACGTGCCATCACCATAAAGAGGCCCTTAAATACACACACAAAAAAATACACATGTATTACTAGTGCGTGAACAATTAAGCTCAAGCTTCATGTTGTGTATATAAGAGCATGGAGTGGCCCTGTGCAACGGCACCGCTTGCACTCCCTTAAAAACGGCCTTTAGTAGCAGTTAGATACCAGTTATATACTTACATGTTACTCGTTATATTATATTTATTCAGTTTTAACAAAAACTGCACGTTTTAGTCGTCTCACAAGTAAGAAGGCAAGAATCCACAAATAAGTTATCAAAGTTAAACATAACAAGTAAGGATCAACAAGTAAGTCATCAAGTTCAATCATGAACAACGCCCACTTTACTTCGTGGACTAGCTGAATAGGGGCGCACACGAGCAATAAGTTGAAGATATGAGAACAAGTTAAAAACAATAACTTAGCAAAGAGGGTTCTTCTCACATCATATTCTTTATCTATGTGAAATATACTTGATTATAACGTAATATTCATGTGCAAACAAAAGTATTATTTAGTTACTTCACATCGGTGGGCGTGCGGAAGTCGTGTTGTATAAAGCTAAGATACATGGTGTTGATGAAATCACTTACCTTGATGGGGTTAATGGATGATCAAAAAGGCCCATGACCTATATTGCACCTTGGAGGGGTGATTGCCTAAGGTCGGCCCAAGTGGTCGAGCCTACATCATAATTGTTTGAAGGCACTTGCTCGCGCAGCTGAATTGGCTAGTGTTTGTGCAAGTCCCGTCTAATATACATATTGTTAATACAAATATCGTCTAAAAACGTTATTTATATTTTACGATCTTTGCTAAGTTTTGTTAATGACAAAGTATGAACTTTAGCTAATAGTAAATCATCACTTTAGTGTTTAAGTCTTGTTTAACTAAGGTTTACATTTCCTTTTAAACAAAACATATATTAAATCTTTAAACTTAAAATGATTTTCATCACTTAAGTAAAACAAGTTTAATATAATTTTTTTTTTAAGTCTTAAACACTAAAATTTTGTGAGTTACTTAAAAACAAAGTTTATGTTTTGTCATCAACAAAAAAGGGGAGATTGTTAATACAAATATCGCCTAAAAACGTTATTTATATTTTACGATCTTTGCTAAGTTTTGTTAACGACAAAATGTAAACTTTAGTTCATAAGTAAATCATAATCTTAGTTTTAAGACTTGCATAATTAGACATTTGCTATATTTTACATTTCACATAAAATACAACACTTTTTATTTCTTAAAATAGAAATGTCACATCACATTTATGGTAAGTTTGTCAATATACATTTATGGAAAGATAGTGTGTTTGACTAACCATAAGTCTTCTTGCACAAGTTTGTGTTTGACTAGTTTTTATGAGATGTGACCTTGTTTGGTTTGTATGATTTATTGCAAAATCAACTGCAAGCCTGGCGGAACCCTGGGGGTACACGGGCGGAACCCTCAGATCCGCCAGACCTGCAGAAGGTTTTGCTATAAATACTAAACCACTTTGGTCTAACCAATCCATCAACCTAAGCTCCTCATCCTCGGATGAATTCACCTCACCAATCAAATGTAAGTGAGAGCCCTAATTTTCGTTTGGTAAGGTGTTTGTGAGTGAGGGATGGCTGTTGGTAAGTTGAAGTTGTGAGTAATGAAGTGTTTAGTTTTGAAATTAAAATAAAATAGGCTGCAGATTCGGCGGACCAGGTGGAACCAAAGGGAGGGTTCCGCCAGTTTGGTCTCAGGGTTCCGTGGGTACTACAGGGAAAAATTCAAAAGGAATTGTCTTGATTTTTGTGGTTTTATCCTAATGTTCAAAACTAAGGTTTTAGGTCTTATGAGTCTTTAACTAAGCCTAGGGATGATGAATGCTTCTCATTCAAGAGGTTTCGTGAAAATATTGACAGAATGGTTAACGTATGATACTTTCTTAGTTAAGATGTTCCTTAATGAACATTTTTACCAAGGCGATGATGATGGATCACAATATGTCAATTAATAACATAATGGGATTGAATTGTCGCTGAAGTCGATGCTTCCTTTGTTGAAGGGATAACAATGATGATAAAATGAATTCCGTTGTCGACGCGAGTTAGCTTGTTCAAGTGGAGCTTGTTGACGTGCTTTTCCATTTGATACTAAAATGAGAACCTTACGCGTTTTGGAGAATCAATGGGTAAGTAGATATAAAAGTGCAAGTACCACTTAGGCTTTTCTTATCAACTTATTACCGACATAATTCCATTTGGCATACACTATGGTTTCTATTCCCGTTCTTTTGGGATACCATAATCCTAGTTGTGTAGTACCTTATGATGAATCCAAACAAGCTCTTTCGAAAGAGTTGTTTTAGGATCTTCTCTAAAAAAACGAGCACATAGACAAGCACTAAACATAATGTTGGATTTATTGGTTGTGAGAACAAGTATACTTCCAAACATTTCTCTATGTTTAGTTTTACCTACGGATTTACTAATCTCATTCTTGATAAGTCATAAAGGACTTAATCATTGTGAACATGTGAATAACTAGGAATGTCTTTGAGTGATTATCCCTTGCTTTTGGAGCTTGCTTAGGTAAAAAAAAAAAAAAAAAAAAAAAATAATAATAATAATCTTTCATAGATTTACATTAATTTCTATTTTGAAAGATCCATTTTATTTTAATGGTTGTTTTACTCTAATGTCCAAAAACAATTTTTATCAAATTTGTTTTAATCACAACTATGACTTATGAATCAAATTTTTATGACCTTGTAAATATTGCTAATGTTTGACACAAGACGAAAGGATGTTGTTTTTCAATTTTAATAGTTCATCTTCCTTGTTATTGATCTTGACTTACTTGTCTTATCAATGTTGGAATTTCGACTAAGTCATCATCTACCAAAGATGATATCTTAGAAGGAGGTGATCTTTCATTGAATGTTAAATTCAATGATCCCTCGACTCTTTGGGTTTATTTACTTAAAACACTATGAGTGTAAGTGTCTAAGAGATGCAACATCATAAGACTATGGGTCGAATTTGATGTGCAAGTTCTAGATGTTTATAAATCATTTTCTTCCACTCATCCTAATGAATTCAAATGATTTATTTATCTTTGTGTGTCTTATATGAAACTTTTTAACAAAAGAATGGTTGAATTTAAGACACAATTGAAAATGTAAGGTATAATGTCAAAAGACGTTGTACTACAAGTATCTATGAAATGTTGTGGTTTTGCTAGATTTGCAAGTATTACAAAAGTGTTGGTTGTCTCATCACTTAGGAGATTCTTAGTTAGCTCACTTGTAGACAAGTATTAAGTAAGACTCACTCAAGAGTTACTCGTGTCTTTTCTCGAAGGTTAAAAGAAGTAAAACACCTTATATCTCCTACTAAAAGTAGTGTCTAAATCCTTTAATCACAAAGGATCTAATCCTTATTGTTACTTACACAACATAACCATCTTAGAGTAAAAACTACTAGTATCACCCATGACAGAACTTAATACTAATCAACATGAAACACTGAAAGGTAAGTTGAAGAGACGTGTACCTTTTAAGCTCCATAGATTAGCCATCAAGAAGATAATCATTAAGCAAATAATCTTGACTCGTAGAAAAGCTAAACTCAAATACTTATGAATCCAAGGAGGTTAGACAAACACATAAAAATATTTGAACATGATATCTTTATCCTTTTATCATGAGCTCCTACTAGAGATAGAATTACTCCTACAATTCTCTCCTAGGTTTCACAAACACAACTTGCTTTGTTTTACTTGTTGATGGTTCATTAGAGTTAAATCCTAATCCGGTTCTATCTCTAAATGACTTTTGACTCTTCAAACAACATTCAAGAGCTTTTGAACTTTCTTCAAATTTAGCAAGCATTTTTCCTTTTTCATTTTGTCTTTGAATTTCATGTATGTAATCTAGACATAATTTGCATTCTAAATCAATTTCAACATGACTCTCAAGTCTAGACATCTTATCTTCTAACATGATTTCATTTTCAAAATTATTCACACAAGATTTTGAAGGTTCATTGTTAAAGATAGTTTTTAGGTCCATGTTGCATAAAAGTTTAGACTTATTTTCTAGTTTAGAAAACTCTAGGATAAATGTGTCAAAGCAAAAGTGTTTGGTTTCAAAATGTACCTTGCTTGATGTTTTATCTAGTTGAGAATCACAAGTTGGATGGTTGACTTCATCTTCATCCGTGTTATTCCATGAATCGTAAGCAAGTCCACTAAGAGCACGACATGAGTAATCATCTTCACTTACACCTTCATTTAAAACATTTAAACTAGTAGCATATGTATTTATCTCAACTAAATGTCTATCTATTAATTTTTCAAAGACTTCTAATTCATATGTGAGATCAAGTTGATCATCTTTGACTTGACATATTTCTTGATGAAAGTTTAACATATTTTTCCAAATATCATTAGCCGTTTGACAAAAATACACTCTTTCATATTCGGTACTTGATAAAGCTTTATAAATCATTATCTTAGCTTTAGTATTTTTATCAAGTTTAGGATAGTCATCTTGGTTTTCAAAACTTGTTTTCGTTGGTTTGAAATCACCAATAGAAATAATATGCCAAAGATCTTGATCAATTGATTTCACATAGTTTTCAAATTTACTTTTCCATTCAAGGAAGTTTTCTTATCATAATTGCATTTTCAATCAAAATCTATCACTCTCATCTACATACATTAACTAGAATCTTAGGGTTTATGCATAAAATTGTTGATTCATGAAAAACCTTGGGTGTGAACTAATCAAAATTTTCATTAGTTAGGAATTGTATCATTTTTGTTATTATCTTGATTTACCAAACACACCAAGTTCATTGTCTTTTAAAAGTCACTAGAACACCATCTTTCACCACATTGTTAAAACAAATGAAAAACGTCATTGAAACATCACTTGCATAATGTCTCTTGAATGCTAAAGGAAATACATAACTAATATGTGTTTTCGGGTACATTCAAACGAAGCTATATTGAATTAGGAACATTTGGGTTATCTTTTGTTATGTAACAAAACTTGCATTACAAAACGTTTTAAGCATCAAAATGAGTCAAGATAACCGCACCTCTACAGTGTTTTCATATAGGCACACATTAGAACATTCACATTATAAAAGTCATTAATTTGAACTTAAACTTTGTGTTTTCTAGGAATCAACATGCCTCCCGCAACATTCTCCGATTACAAAGAAACTCGTAATTACTTACCCAAACACCATAGGACCAAAGGTCTTACTAAAGATCAAGTTGAAACCTTTAAGAGTCTAAAAAAATGCTATGTTCATGAAGGAAGAACCATTGATCCATCCTTCCTAGAGGAAACATCCATTCGCCAAAACTTTGCCGCAATCAACTTTGATTGCCTCCTAGACATCGATGTGCAAATTTGCCCTACGTTCATCTTAGAATTCTATGCAACCTTAAGCCTTTTCTTCGATGACGATGGTGAATTCTCACTAACCTTTACAATCAATCAAATACCAAACATCATATCCTTGAAAGATTTTGCAACAATTCTTGGTGTCCCTAATGTTGGTACATGTCTCTACACGAATAAGTGGCCTCTTTCTAGTCTTGACTCCATTGAGCGTTTTCATCCATATGACACTCCTCTTGCGAATAAGGAAGCAATTCGTGAGCATCTATTTGTTAGAACCTCAACAACTAGGAAGAATCGTTCGGGTAACGAGGTAGATAAGGACCCTTTTGGTATGGAAATCAATGAGCTCAAACCATAATTTAAGAAATGGGAATAAATTCTTAGAGCCAACGTTATAAGTTCCATAGGAAATAGAGATCATGTCAACACATGTCTTAGCTACATGCTCTATAGCATTTCCACCGGTCAACCTTTTAACTTAGCCTATTACCTCGCCAAAAGAATGGCCGACATACCCTTGGTAGGAACAACCGCTCTTCCTTATGGAATGCTTCTCACCCGCCTCTTTAGAGCAATCTCACCCATTCCTCCTAACAATAAGGGAATGTGCCTTGACTATTCTCTCGTTCTTCACATTTTCGTCCCTCTAAGTGATAAATGAGTCTTCAAAGCTAAGGGCAAACGAACTCGTTCACCTTCACCATCATCATCATCATCATCCGACATGAGCGAGGACGATAAACTTCCTAACTCTAAGTTACCCCCTTTAGACTACCTTCAAGAACTCTCCGTCATTGGCAATGCATCCGAAGAATTCAAGCAAACCAAAGGAATTTTCAAGTGCTTTGGAAGGTACCTAAGTAAGCTCAATAAGAAGATAGACCGGTTGTAAGATGCGTGATTAAGGAGTGTTTGGCTTATGAAGGTTTTAGAACTTTGTATGTGTTAAACTATGTGATTTGTATTGTTTTTCACGTTCATGCTTTATTACGTTTGTCGGATTATGTTTTGTATGAGCCTTTATGAATAATGACAATATTTGAGGTGTTTGTCATTTTTTATGCTTATGGTAAATTTCACTAAGTTTAGTGAAAATCGCTAGCCCCCGTCAAAGTCCTATGATGTGAATGTCTACATGCCCAATTTTTGTATTTCCTAATCAGACATATACTAAATTTTTATTTTTAAGAGTTTTCAAAAAATTTGAAAATCGTCTCACGAGTCAAAATAGTGGATTGCCTTGTTTTTCAGACCTAGCGGATCTGGCGGCATCCTCAAATGGGTTCCACCAGTGAAATTTCTGGTAAATTTCACTAAGTTTAGTGAAAATCGCTAGCCCCCGGTCAAAGTCCTATGATGTGAATGTCTACATGCCCAATTTTTGCATTTCCTAATCAGACATATAATAAATTTTCATTTTTAAGAGTTTTCAAAAAATTTGAAAATCGTCTCACGAGTCAAAATAGTGGACTGCCTTGTTATTCAGACATGGCAGATCTGGCGGCACCCTCAAATGGGTTCCGCCAGTGAAATTTCTGGGCAACCCAGAAATGGCCCAACGGACCAGACGGAACCCAAAACAGGGTTCCGCCTGTGTTTCGCGAGGGTTTCACCAGTCACCTGTAGAAAATATTTGTCATTTTTCTTAAGTTCAAAACTTGTAAAGTGTCAAACCATTATCTTTAGTGAGAAACATCTTCCCTTACCTCCAATAACCATATTAGGACAACTCTCACTCACTAAAACAATTAGGAAGTCACTTCCCGCCAAAAATTCAAATTCAAACATAACTAACCCAAGGAACCCTTTTAAAGGATCCTTCAAACCATTGGAACATGTTCAACCAAACCACTTCCCATGATCACAAAGCATTGAGTTCATATGTTGGTCTTTCACTCCACCCAATTCCATTGGATTGACATCCAATGATTTGACATGTTCATAAAAAAATTTCTAAATCATTAGAAACCTCAATCTTTGTATGGTAGAACATCAAATCCAAACACCCCTTCCAACATCTCTTCCACCCTATAAATGTGAAAATTTTGCAACACTTCAAATCACACCATCACCATTAAAATTTCTTCTCTCAAAACTTCAAAATCACCTTTGAAATGACTAAATCCAACACCTCATCCGAGTCATCAAAATCCTTTGCAAAAACCGCTAGGATTAGTGTTAAACCTTGTTGCTTCAACAAAACCGTCAAGTCAAGCTCGTCATCATCAAGTGATGCTTCACTTAACATCTCTTCACCTATCCAAGATTTCCTTAACCTTACCACCTCAACACTTTGCAATACCAATGTGATCACTATTCAAGATTTGTTTAATCTTACTACTCCAACACCCTCTTCACCACATTGCAACACCAACATAGCCACTATTCCACCACCAACTAGATCTTCAAGTGAGTCAACATCACCTTCTCAATAAGCTCAAACATCAAAAACTCCATCACCTCAATCACCAACACTTACACCAATGGAACTTTTCCATACACCACCAACATCACCACTACCCTATTTGGAAACATTATTAGAAGACCTATCACCTAAATCATCAAGTCCTCCATCCTTGTCACTTTTTGACACCCTTGCTCAAATGGAAACCCAACAACAACCTAGTGAGCATTTAGATGATGAACTCCATCAACCATCACTAGTAGAACGGATGGCTTACTGTTATGCTATACCATCAATTTTTCCAAATGATTAAGGTCATACACACTGATACGTGGGAATCGCACCAGGCTTTACCTCTCAAGGGATCTTGAGAAGCTTACAACCTCCACCAGGTCATACACATTGATACGTGGGAATCGCACCAGACTTATAAAAATAATTTCTAAAACTTAAAATGAACTTAAAGAAAGTATAAAAAAATAAAAATAAATGTTTTTGTCTTTTTATAGATTTTCTATTAATTAAAAACTATTTATATTAATTATACTAATTAAACTATTTTAAATTACAAATAATTCTAAACTAACTTAGAAAATTATGGAAAAATTTATAAAACTATTTTATGACTTATAAAAGCTATAAAAAATATAAAAACTAAATATTACCTTATAAAAATTAATTATGCTATTTAAAACTTATTTATTTATTAATTATTAATAAAACTACTTTTAATTCTAATAAATACTAAATTACAAAATAAAAATCTGAGAAAATTATTAAAATTACTTTAACCTAAAAGGAAATTATTAAAAATATAAAAACACAACTTACTTAATAAAAATCTAAAAATGAAAATTAAAATTAAATTAAATTAAATAGAAACTATCACTTATTTTTATGTTGTATTTTCTTGATTTTTCTTTTACAAAACTAAATTATATCTAAAAATAGACAACTTTAATAAAAACAACTTTTTTATAAGCTACTAATAAGCACTGTGGGGGCTTATTACCTCCACAGTTGACTTTGTTTGACCAAACAAGCAAATAAGCTCAACTGAGCTTGTGTGGGACCCACTATGGTATTTTCTGGTTCTAATAAGTGTTTTGGACTTGTCTAAGCTAAAAATTTCCAAATAAGCTTAGTAGATAAGCTGATAAGCAAAAATTAAGCTATTCCAAAAACTAATTACCACACAGAATGGGGACAAACTTTAGGTGCAAAACTAAGTGGGGTCCACTAGGATTCAGGTCAAACAAATGGTCAATCTAAGATCTCTGGTAGGAGGGGGGTTGTAAGAACCTAAATTGGAGGTGTGGGGCCCACTGAGGTGGTCACAAATCACCACCAAAGTGGTGGTGATGAACTGAGATCTGCTGCACAGGGGAAGTGTCTTCCCTGCAAGTGAGTTTGAGGGTGAGTGGGGCCCAGATAAAAAATGCTAAAAATATAAGCTCAGTGGGAACTTAAAGATGAGCTGGTATTTTATTACTAAAACCAATTTCAGATTCTAATGCCTGATAAACAATTCTACAAAATTCCTTGAAGTTTTGAGAAAATCTGAGATAGGTGCAATTGACTTTTTATGAAAATGAACTAGTTTGACTTATATGAACTTTAGATGGATCCTAGCTACTTAATAAGCTATATTAACCTGTAATAAGACTTAATTAACCTAAATCTACTAGTTAAGAACTGAATTAAGGTATTGTGGATCCTAAATCCACAACAGATGGCTGTTTATGAAGATCAAATGGATCTTTTGACTTTTCAACTAATGAGGTACTATTTTATTACTGATTAAACCTATTTAGACCTAATGTAACATATTGAAATAACAAACAACAACAATAACAGCCTCTGAGTCTTTGAACTTAGCTGATCCAAACACTACCTTAGGACTATGAAAAAGAGAGTTTCAACACAGAAGGCATAATCCAACCACAACACTGATTCAATACACTATATAATGATTATAGAAGATCAAATAAGCATAGAACATCCACAATACAAGCATAAAACACTGATTTGTCAAATAAGCATTTTATACTAAATTATTTCAATTATAAGCATAAATGAATTCCAAAGAACAAGCTGATGAAATTAAGCTATATTATCAATAACAAGTATAAAATAAACATGTAAGAATACTAATTAAGCAGTAAAAAGCATTATCCAAGTAAAAAGCATAAAAAGGAAATATTGCTTACAAATGATACAAACTGAGATATGATGAACCAAGAACTGTGAACCAACCTAACAACCTTCCACAAGGTTACTAATACCAGAACACTCCAAATTGCACCTTGCTCTGTCCTTCTTCTTTCTCAAACACTATTTTTTATTTTTCTACTATTTTATTTGATTTTTTTAGCATTTTCTTTTTATGAACTAAACAGATACTGAAGGTATATAAAAGCTTATTTAAGCTTTGTCAAAGCTTAAGTTAACTTGAGAAACCCAGAATAACAACTAGAAACCACAAATGGACTATTTGAGAATTTTGAAATAAGAGCAAATTGCATAAACTGAGATAAGAACTGAGACTTGAAATTAACTTGAAAATAAAGATTGCAATACACGAATTTAACTTAGTACAAGCTGTTTCAATTGAAATTATAACTAAAATACAAGTTTACATGACCTACGATTACAATTAACCTAAGCTACACTAGTACTTCATCTCTTCTGCATCTCTTTTGCTTTATAGCAACTTCCAGGGTTTTTTGGGACCCACTTGTCATTTCCCACCACTCCTTAGCCATTGATTTAGTCTGATTGATCATGGCCGTTTAAAAAGCTTTTTGGCGCCAAAAGTCCAAGGGACAACTGTGGATTGCGTGGTGAAGTTTTTCAAGGGTTTGGAAGCATGTGTGAGGTGGAGGGATAAGGTGGAATGAGTGGGGAGCAAGTTGGGGACAGGTGGTGGTGGTTTTGGAATACCAGTGGTGGTGGTGGTTTTGGAGGGAAGGGATGACTGGGTGGTTTGGTTGGGTTGACCGGTTTGACCTTGGGGTGGGCTGGTATTATTTTTGGGCCAGGGGTAGTAGGGTGGGCTTGGTAATGGTGTGTTATGGATTTAGTTTTGTTTTTGGTTTTGGGTTTTAATACATAGGATCCGTTTGGTTTTTAGAAATTGCACAAGGACCAAAAATGTAAATTGCTGAAAGTTTGGGGGGGCTGTTGTGTAACTTTTCCAAAGTTAAATTAAGGACTAAACTTGCCATAAATAAATAGTACAAGGGTATTTTTGATGTTTTTTCATTTTTTAAATATCCGGGGACTATTTTTGACAAACTGCCAAACTTGAGGGACCAATTATGTAAATTCATCAAACTTCACACCAAGGACCATTCCTGCAAAAGATTAGTAATACAAGGACTAAAATTGAATTTCTCAAAGTTTTTAACATCCCAGGGACCATTTATGTCAATTTCCAAAGTATAGGGACTAAACTTGTAATTTTGTGAAACTTTGCACCAAAGGACTAAATATGTAACTTTGTGATTAAAAAGGACCTTTGATGACCTTTTCATGTTTTTAGAATAACCAGGGACTAGTTTTGACAATTTATGAAACTTGAGGGACTGAAACTGTCAATTATGCAAACTTTGTACGTTTTTCATCTGTTTTTGCATATTTTGCATTTGAAACATATAAAACACACCTTTAAGATATTTTAATTATTTGGATGCATATTTGAGTGTTTTTGTATGTTTTGGCAGCTCAGATTGGTATAAAATAATGAGTATTTAGACACTTATCAATCCCCCACACTAAACTATTGCTAGTCCCTAGCAATCTTTTGAGAAAAACTTAATGGATTTGAAAAACTCTTTACCAAAAGCCATCACTTCTGGAGTAGCCAGGTGTAAGAACTGTGGCATACCTGATAACCGTGTGATTTTGAGCAAACCACCAGCTATCAACGGATTTGATTAGTCTTTACCAAAAGCCGTTTGCTTTTGGACTAGCCAACTCTTGATGGAATAGTCAACATCTTGGTGAACTGATTACCAATTATGGTTTTTCACTGCCTGTACCACAAGCCATAATCTTGCGGGCTAGCCAACTCATTTGCTTTATGGGATATGGGGAGTTGAGGTACCATACAATTTTGGGCAAATTGCAAGCCATAAACGGGTTTGAGTTATCTTTACCAAGAACCGTTTGCTCCTGGATTAGCCAATCCTTTTGTGGGTTAGACATGGCGGACTGATAACCATTTATTGCGTTCTAAGTGAGAAAAAATTTTAAAATTTGGGCTAAAATGGGGGTTCTTGATGAAACATGTGTTTAAATTCGTTAGAATAACGAATCTCCCCCCACACTTAGAACTGAATATTGTCCTCAATATTCAAAATACCGGGTGTTAAACCAACACTTAGAACGTAAGAAGAAAATATTCCTTAGCCTTTATTTAAGATGTATATACATACAATTATTTTTTTAGATAAAACTTCTTAAATAGAAGTTATCACTATATTTACAATTTTTTTTTGAGATAATATATATATATATATATATATATATACACACACAACATGTGGGGCATCTCCCCCACACTTAGGGTGAAACATGGGTGAAAACCTATGTACCTGCTACTGTTTTTGATTACCGAGTCGCTAGCTTGACTCGACCCCGAATTCATTTGTCCATGGGGAAGCAAGTGGAAGAGATAATCTCAATCGGACTTTCATTCAAGATATTTGGATAAACATTTGAAGCACGTGAAAGTTCCACACCGATGAGATATAATGACACCCGGCTCAAAATTTATAAATGAGAATGCCGGGGTCAAAGATAGTGTCCTCATTCCCGAAGGAGTGAAGAACAGGAGAAATCACCTGGTAGGTGAAGGAAAGTAGGGAGATCTGAATAGCAATTAAGATAAGAACTTCCTCCTCAAGAAATGCATATTCAAGTGGAGGAGGCAAATCCTTAAGCTTGATCTCAGGAAATTTATCAGTTTCCTCAACTGATTTGATTTCCTCATTATGAAGTTGTTTGGTTGGAAGAGGGGGAAATGGATCTTCGTTTAACAAACTTTCTAGAAAAAGAATGTCCCCCTCGGGATCAAGATAGTTATCATCAACTTCGTATGAAATTGAACTATCTTCAGTCATAAAAACCTCGAATTCGTCCAAATCATTTTCACTTTCCGGAGGAAGTGGTTTGATCTGAGTGAGTTCAATCAAAGGATCATGAGTAGGTAAGAGTTCTAACTCTCTCAAATCCGCTTCAAAGTCAAAGACTTCATTTTCATCCCTTGGTGGGATGGGATCCATATGAGAGAGTTCATCAGCGAACTCTTTAAGAAGATAGTCAACATTAGACTCGGGAAGTGATGCATCAACAAATTCGATGTCTCCATAAGATAAACAATCATTACTGGAATCAGAGACAGTCTCAATTTGTTCATTTGGATTATCAGGGGTGGAAGGAATATCACACATAAGATCAAAAGTTCCCTGTGACTCACTTGGGATTGGGACAAGGTTCTCAACACTAGACTTTATAAATTCGTCAGATTCCTTAGCAGGAATTGTGTCAAGATGCTCGTCCCCCATGTTCAGAGAGTGAGTGGGAACCTCGGGTGTGATAATAGCAGACTCAGGGAGTTGAGAAGGACTAGCAGTAATGGAGTCTACAAGTTCCATTATTTCTACTGCTGGTGATTCAGTTATATTCTTTTCTCCCTGTATTTCTACTGACGTAGCTTCAACTGAAGTTGAATCAAAGGGTTCCTCAGACACCTTTGGGATTGGAACAAGGACATTTATTTCCTTAAGAGGAGTTACTTTGAATTGCTTGTCCCCCATTATTAAGATATCTGAAGGGTCATTTGAGTTTTTGTCTTCAATTGGTTCATCCTCGTCACTTACATCCTCAAGATGTAATGAGTTAACAAGAGGTTTTTGTTTCCTAAGAATCTGATCCTTAAGACTGTTTATTCCATCTTGAATGGTTTTGTTGACTTGACTTTGAGCCAAAATCATTTTTATCAATTCAGCTTTAGCTAACTCGTCCTGAGGAAGTGGTTGAGGGTTTGTGTACTGTGAAGGCTGGTTAAAACCAAATTCATGATTGTTACAAGGAACCTGTTCATAGACAAACTGATTCCTAGTTTGACAATCAGAGCCGTAGTGAAGGCCTCCACAATTCTCACAAGAAGAACTTGGCTCATGGCGAAGCAAAATATTAGCCAACTCCTCCTTAATATCTTTGATTATCTCAAGAACCTCAAGACAAGGGTCTTGCTGGATATGAGGAGTTGCTTGAATCTTTTGGCACTGTGGAGGTGGGTCTTGAAACGGATACTCGTAATTGTTACAAGGAAATGGATTCTTTGTTTGACAATCAGAGCTAAAGTGTGGACCTCCACAGTACTCACAATAGTTGAACTGCTGAGTCTCATGGTATGGAAGCTGGTGGAATGAATCAGTCATGTCAGGGTAGGAATAGGGATTCTGGTTATAGACAGACCCGTTTCCTTACTCTACCCTGCCACAACCGGGGCAATTACCACCATTATAAGGACTACCACACCATCGACAGACAAGAGGGTGAGAATAAGACATAGAAAGAATCAAAGGGTTTAAGGGGTGAGAAATGAAGAATCAAATAGGTAGGAGTGTAAAGGTGAATATTTTTGTGTTTTGTTTTATAAAAATATGGATAAAAGATGGTAAATATACAATGGATGTATATCCAGAATCACTAATACGCAAAATCGTTTAAAATAAGCGCACAACCTCCCCGGCAGCGGCGCCAAATTTTGATTCGCCTCAAATGGTCAGATAATTATTGATCATCCACTTGTGAATGGTCAACTGTAATAGTCAAACAGCTGAGGCAAATGCTTCCGTGGAATACAGTGTTTCCCCGGGTCGTAATGTCCCAACGAGGTGTGCGATGTTTTATTATAAACGAATTTGTGATCGAGTGAACTGAATGGGAAGTAACTAGATAAAGGTTTGGGTTGGTTTAAACTACTGGAATGATTAGAAATAAAAGTATTAATAATCACGGGAATCTAAAACGTATAAACGTAAACTAAATTAAAAATCAGACGTGATTGCGTACTGAGAAAAAAGTGAGTTTTAATAAAAATAAACTACAAGGGCTAAAAATGAAAATTCTATAAACTTAAACTTAAAATTAAATTAAATTAAAAAGAAAACTATTTTTTTTTTTGATTATTTTATTATTTATTATTAATTATTTAATTAAAAAATATTTAACTATTTAATTAAAACTTAATTTAAATCAAACTAAAAATGATAAATACTACAAATTAAACTAAAAACTTATAAAAATAATTTCAAAAACTTAAAATGAACTTAAATAAAGTATAAAAAAATAAAAATAAATGTTTTTGTCTTTTTATAGATTTTCTATTAATTAAAAACTATTTATATTAATTATACTAATTAAAGTATTTTAAATTACAAATAATTCTAAACTAACTTAGAAAATTATGGAAAAATTTATAAAACTATTTTATGACTTATAAAAGCTATAAAAATATAAAAACTAAATATTACCTTATAAAAATTAATTATGCTATTTAAAACTTATTTATTTATTAATTATTAATAAAACTACTTTTAATTCTAATAAATACTAAATTACAAAATAAAAATCTGAGAAAATTATTAAAATTACTTTAACCTAAAAGGAAATTATTAAAAATATAAAAACACAACTTACTTAATAAAAATCTAAAAATGAAAATTAAAATTAAATAGAAACTATCACTTATTTTTTTGTTGTATTTTCTTGATTTTTCTTTTACAAAACTAAATTATATCTAAAAATAGACAACTTTAATAAAAACAACTTTTTTATAAGCTACTAATAAGCACTGTGGGGGCTTATTACCTCCACAGTTGACTTTGTTTGACCAAACAAGCAAATAAGCTCAACTGAGCTTGTGTGGGACCCACTATGGTATTTTCTGGTTCTAATAAGTGTTTTGGACTTGTCTAAGCTAAAAATTTCCAAATAAGCTCAGTAGATAAGCTGATAAGCAAAAATTAAGCTATTCCAAAAACTAATTACCACACAGAATGGGGACAAACTTTAGGTGCAAAACTAAGTGGGGTCCACTAGGATTCAGGTCAAACAAATGGTCAATCTAAAATCTCTGGTAGGAGGGGGTTGTAAGAACCTAAATTGGAGGTGTGGGGCCCACTGAGGTGGTCACAAATCACCACCAAAGTGGTGGTGATGAACTGAGATCTGCTGCACAGGGGAAGTGTTTTCCCTGCAAGTGAGTTTGAGGGTGAGTGGGGCCCAGATAAAAAATGCTAAAAATATAAGCTCAGTGGGAACTTAAAGATGAGCTGGTATTTTATTACTAAAACCAATTTCAGATTCTAATGCCTGATAAACAATTCTACAAAATTCCTTGAAGTTTTGAGAAAATCTGAGATAGGTGCAATTGACTTTTTATGAAAATGAACTAGTTTGACTTATATGAACTTTAGATGGATCCTAGCTACTTAATAAGCTATATTAACCTGTAATAAGACTTAATTAACCTAAATCTACTAGTTAAGAACTGAATTAAGGTATTGTGGATCCTAAATCCACAACAGATGGCTGTTTATGAAGATCAAATGGATCTTTTGACTTTTCAACTAATGAGGTACTATTTTATTACTGATTAAACCTATTTAGACCTAATGTAACATATTGAAATAACAAACAACAACAATAACAGCCTCTGAGTCTTTGAACTTAGCTGATCCAAACACTACCTTAGGACTATGAAAAAGAGAGTTTCAACACAGAAGGCATAATCCAACCACAACACTGATTCAATACACTATATAATGATTATAGAAGATCAAATAAGCATAGAACATCCACAATACAAGCATAAAACACTGATTTGTCAAATAAGCATTTTATACTAAATTATTTCAATTATAAGCATAAATGAATTCCAAAGAACAAGCTGATGAAATTAAGCTATATTATCAATAACAAGTATAAAATAAACATGTAAGAATACTAATTAAGCAGTAAAAAGCATTATCCAAGTAAAAAGCATAAAAAGGAAATATTGCTTACAAATGATACAAACTGAGATATGATGAACCAAGAACTGTGAACCAACCTAACAACCTTCCACAAGGTTACTAATACCAGAACACTCCAAATTGCACCTTGCTCAGTCCTTCTTCTTTCTCAAACACCATTTTTTATTTTTCTACTACTTTATTTGATTTTTTTAGCATTTTCTTTTTATGAACTAAACAGATACTGAAGGTATATAAAAGCTTATTTAAGCTTTGTCAAAGCTTAAGTTAACTTGAGAAACCCAGAATAACAACTAGAAACCACAAATGGACTATTTGAGAATTTTGAAATAAGAGCAAATTGCATAAACTGAGATAAGAACTGAGACTTGAAATTAACTTGAAAATAAAGATTGCAATACACGAATTTAACTTAGTACAAGCTGTTTCAATTGAAATTATAACTAAAATACAAGTTTACATGACCTACGATTACAATTAACCTAAGCTACACTAATACTTCATCTCTTCTGCATCTCTTTTGCTTTATAGCAACTTCCAGGGTTTTTTGGGACCCACTTGTCATTTCCCACCACTCCTTAGCCATTGATTTAGTCTGATTGATCATGGCCGTTTAAAAAGCTTTTTGGCGCCAAAAGTCCAAGGGACAACTGTGGATTGCGTGGTGAAGTTTTTCAAGGGTTTGGAAGCATGTGTGAGGTGGAGGGATAAGGTGGAATGAGTGGGGAGCAAGTTGGGGACAGGTGGTGGTGTTTTTGGAATACCAGTGGTGGTGGTGGTTTTGGAGGGAAGGGATGACTGGGTGGTTTGGTTGGGTTGACCGGTTTGACCTTGGGGTGGGCTGGTATTATTTTTGGGCCAGGGGTTGTAGGGTGGGCTTGGTAATGGTGTGTTATGGATTTAGTTTTGTTTTTGGTTTTGGGTTTTAATACATAGGATCCGTTTGGTTTTTAGAAATTACACAAGGACCAAAAATGTAAATTGCTGAAAGTTTGGGGGGGCTGTTGTGTAACTTTTCCAAAGTTAAATTAAGGACTAAACTTGCCATAAATAAATAGTACAAGGGTATTTTTGATGTTTTTTCATTTTTTAAATATCCGGGGACTATTTTTGCCAAACTGCCAAACTTGAGGGACCAATTATGTAAATTCATCAAACTTCACACCAAGGGCCATTCCTGCAAAAGATTAGTAATACAAGGACCAAAATTGAATTTCTCAAAGTTTTTAACATCCCAGGGACCATTTATGTCAATTTCCAAAGTATAGGGACTAAACTTGTAATTTTGTGAAACTTTGCACCAAAGGACTAAATATGTAACTTTGTGATTAAAAAGGACCTTTGATGACTTTTTCATGTTTTTAGAATAACCAGAGACTAGTTTTGACAATTTATGAAACTTGAGGGACTGAAACTGCCAATTATGCAAACTTTGTACGTTTTTTTATCTGTTTTTGCATATTTTTCATTTGAAACATATAAAACACACCTTTAAGATATTTTAAGTATTTGGATGCATATTTGAGTGTTTTTGTATGTTTTGGCAGCTCAGATTGGTATAAAATGATGAGTATTTAGACACTCATCAACTTATCTCAATTACACATGAAAGGGTTCAAGGGCTGAAAACCCTTGAAAAACCTGTAAAATTCGTACTAAGTTCGGCCTTAGGGTTTCTCCAAAACTTCTCTTTTTATGAATGAAAATTAGAAAACTATATATAGGAAATTGAGGCTGACGGCGTCAAGACCAAATTGGTGACGCCGTCATCTCGCCGCCAAAAGAATTCTCGGACTGCCTTGGTCTACTTCTGATGCCGTCACGTTATAACTTTTTCCAGGTCATCACATATTTTACTCTTGACGCTCTTCCTTGTGACGCCTTCATTTCTGTACTGGGCTGTCATGAAAATTACACCCCACTTAAATGTACACCCAAATCGCCTTAGCCTTCCGTGTATGCGCTCATTTTTAGTGCATTATTGTTAATTGTTAAACCCTAAGTTAACTACCTAATTGATTACATGGTTGCTAAGTCGAGTCATATCCTTGTACATATTGTTTTGGAACGATTGGGACTCATGGGTAAAGTACTTATTTTATGGAGTGATGGGGAAGAACATCATATATTACCCCCATATGTGCGTTAATCTTAAAATTGCTCCAAGTGTTTTGATTTTCTTAATTCGAGTCATTAGATTAGTTTATTGTAAAGTATGTAAAAATTCAAGTGTAAGGGGAATGTTCATTCCCTATGATGTATTATTTTGGATGGTAGGGTAAAAGTGTATGCAAAAAAAAAAAAAAAAAAAAAAAAAAAAAATCAAAAAAAACAAAGAAAAAGAAAAAAAATATAGAAAAAGAAAAAGAGAAAAAACATACGGACTACCATCCCTTTTCATTATATGTTTATTTTATGTTTTTTGTTATTTTTCATTTATTAGCTTAAGTCAAGTCTAGTCTTGGCTTAGCAACGCCATATTGTACATGTAATTAACCAAGATTGTTAGCTCGCCACCAGTAAAACTTCCTTTAACCAACAAAACCGTGTATTTCATATCCCTACACCTAACGTTACAACCCTTTAAAAGACCTCTTTGATAGTTTATCCTAGGTGCTTACGCCATGTGGTGGAGGTTTGATCCTTTCCCAAGCCTATGGTAATCTATTTTGCTATGACAGGTAGTGAGAGATATCTTCCGTTTCCATATTGTAATTTATACTTTATTACACCCGAGAGATGTGAGTATCTAAATACTATTTGTGAGGTGCTAGTATATGACCTCTGTACTTGTCTATTGGTCTTTAGTGGAACGATTATTTGTTGTAATTACTTTTATATTAGTGTTAAATGACCCCTAACTTGTATTTTGAGTAGAATAAAAGCGCATTTACTTGAGGACAAGTAAATTTCAAGTGTAAGGGTATATGATGAGGCGAAAAATGAACCGTTTTTAGAGGGTCATTTAAGCCCAGAATTGAATTTATTTGATCAAATATTGCCCTAAATCGTTCCTTTTGTGATTTTAGGTACTTTGGGAGAGAAATCTGGAAAAGGAAGCAATTCAGACGTTTTTGGAGCATAAAAGTGAAAAAAACGCCAAAGTCTTAATTTTCCTTACTGAGAACAGTAGGTGACGGCGTCAAGAAGAAAATCCTGACGGCGTCAAGAAGAAAATCCTGACGGCGTCAAGAGTAATTTTCATGACGGCCTAGTACAGAAATGAAGGCGTCACAAGGAAGAGCGTCAAGAGTAAAATATGTGACGGCCTGGAAAAAGTTATAACGTGAGGGCGTCAAAAGTAGATCAAGGTAGTCCGAGAATTCTTTTGGCGACGAGATGACGGCGTCACCAATTTGGTCTTGACACCGTCAGCCTCAATTTCCTATATATAGTTTTCTAATTTTCATTCATAAAAAAGAGAAGTTTTTGGAGAAACCCTAAGGCCGAACTTAGTACGAACTTTACAGGTTTTTCAAGGATTTTCAGCCCTTGAACCCTTTCGCTTGAGTTTGTTTAACACTAATACAAAGACCTTCATTCAAGGGTTTTCAAGGGATTTGGAGAAACCCTACAATCATTTGTATTTCACCCGATTTACAAAGACCTTCATGGTAATCCTTCCAGAGAACCAAGCTTCCGCCACTTTGTTCAACAACAAGAACAACCACCACAACAACAACAACCACCACCACAAGAACATTCCCAACACCTTGAATCTCTACTTTCTTCTTATAAGAAAATAGAAGCATCCATATGGGAAAAACCTCCAAACCTTAATAAGGAAATGAACACTCATTTAAACCACCTACATGTCTTCAAAAGTATGGTTGACTCTCAAATCAACCATTTTATGGATTTCCATACAACATTACACTCAACTAGTGAAGGAAGCAAAAACACCTCCAAACCATCCACATTTGCTCCTTCAAGTTCAAACCATCCACCACCAACAAATCAAACCTCTCTTCCACCATCATTTCCCCGCCATGATTGCGGACATTGCGAAAGAACCGCTCACATTAGTGAAAGGTGTCGAACGAAAATTCGCGAGTTAACCGAAGAAATGAGGTTTATAATAAACCACATTTTGGACAGTCTACAATTGTCACACCCCGCCACGGCGGAAACGCGAGGGTGTAACTTCATGAATATCATCACAACACCTGGTGTCTATATAGAGGACAACTACATGCACAAAAATAGAGCAAAGTACAAACACAAAGTGTTGTAACAATACCCCAAAACAAAATAACCAAAACAAAATCCGGAACAATACATAAATTCAAACATAGATGCTAAACCACTTCCAATGCAACTAAGGTCTCGTCTATCCACATCCTTCTATCTTATCATTAGAAAGCTCACCTGAAAATGATGCTTAAAATGTCAACATTACATTGGTGAGATTCATAGGTTTAAGACTCATACACGCTAGGCAACCAAAATCACTGTGATTATAAAATATAGCTGGACAAATAAATATAGTTATCATACAAGCTACATGTTAGCCTTGCTATTTTATAAAAGATAACGTCACACATAAAGAAATAGACTAGATATCATACAAATAGTACTTTAGGGATATTGTAATATAGGCAAACATGTGATGTAATGAGCCTATAAATACCCCTCATGACTCTCCATGAGGGGTGTGGGAAAGTGTGTGTATTGTTTTATTTATTTTCTTTTAATATAAACCCTTTTCTCCACCTTTCTCTCTCTAAAATAATGATGTATTTTGATCAACCGCGACCTCCCGAACGTGTTTATTGGTGATATCAAGTGGCATCAGAGCTAACCGGGGGCGAATCGTGGTGTTTTTGGGTGAAAAAATCGTGTTTTTGGGTGAAATAAGCGGATCTGGTACTGTTCATCGCCATTCTTTCGAGTTAGAAGTGTTTTTATCGAGTTTGGATTCTGCTTAGCGAGTTTGAACTTAATCTATCGAGTTTGGTGATGTTTTACCGAGTTTGGTTGTCAGAATTTAGCGAGTTAGGGTTTTTTTTAGCGAGTTTGAACTTTTCTTAGCGAGTTAGGATTTCAATCTTTAGCGAGTTAAGAACTAGTTTTGGCGAGTTACGATTTAGCGAGTTAGCCAGTTAGCGAGTTAGCTAACAACCCCTATCGTTTATCGAGTAAGGTTTCTTAGTGTTATCGAGTAAGGAGAAACTATACTTCGTTCATTTTTACTTATCGAGTTAGAAGATCTATCGAGTTAAGTCTTCACTTATCTAGTTTGAGATTCTCATCGAGTTAGTAAGATTTTACCGAGTTTGACAGCTTTGAAATCCTTACCGAGTTTGACAGCCTTACCGAGTTTGAATGGTTATCGAGTTTGAAAGGTTACCGAGTTTGATGGGTTTATCGAGTTAGCCAAACAAAAAAAAAAAAAAAAAAAAATTTGGCGGGAAAATTTGAGTAAAATTTATTTTTGAGAGGAGACTAAACGTTCAATTTTTACGCGAAATTCAAAGTTTGGTATAACGTTGAAAATTTTGGCCCGAAATTCAAATTTTTTGGCCAAAATTCAAATTTTTTTTGACAAAATTTGGCGTAAAAATTTTTAATACTCAAAATTTTCAGGTAACCTTTGTATTGTATTTCATAGTGATTTCCAAATTATGGGCGAGAAAATTTTCCAAATTTATTTTTGGAGGGAAAATACGAAATCACTACGAATCACCCGAAATAGAATTTCAAGCTTCACCAAAACACACCACGTTTTGCTTAAACGATCCTGATCAAGAATCACATTCAAATGACAACGGCTAGTATCAGATTTTTGTGACTACGGAGTTTTTGTACGATATTGCTTATTTGGGTTTAAAGTTCATTTCACGGGCATGTGTACTTATTTATCTCAAAGTCTAGGGGTGGATGGATGCATGACTTTCGGAGATACTTGTTTGGTCAAACACTGGTAGAGATAGTGATTAAGACTTGGATTATCTAGTTATACCCGATGTAAGGAGTTACATTGTAGTGCTCACGGGTTATAGCTATCACTTTAAGGAGTTACATTGTAGTACTCAGTGTCGCACGAAGTTGTGGATAGTTCAAGAGGCAGAGATTTCATATACTATTTGTGGGTTTGAGTATATGGATCAACCTATGCTTAAAGGAGTTACGTTGTAGTGCTCAGTATAGGTTCTTAGTCACACCTTCGTACAAGATTAAGTCACATATCTATGAGATGTTTACTTAATTCTCAAATTGGTTATATTGGGTTCTCTCCATACAGTGGTCATTTACTAGCTAGTTGGAATTTGAAGAGGTTGCTTAAAGGTTGAAGAGAAAAGAAGAGATTGTAGAATAAAGAGAGTCATATCCTATCAGTATATTCTCACAAATTATGCTTTCATGGTCTATCTACATTGCATCAGAAGTGTAAAGTACGGGTAATTTTGGCATGTACACACAATAGTATGATGATTTCAATACATCGCAACCATCAGGAGGGAGAAGAACATGCCAAAAGAAGTAGTGTTTCATCTCTAATACGTTGGTTGTTCGAGGGAATTGTGCTTACACTAGAACCGAAGAAGTACTAATGATGTGTACATCAGAGCGTATTACCAACCTTCTGTGCAATACTATGTGAGTTATGCTATGATGCTCCCAGAACGACAACCATGGTGCAAACTCATTAGTATCTACCTTATCCGCTGCGAGATGAGAAGAGAGTTGTTAGTTCAGGCGGGAGCAGAAGAAAAAGAATAAAGGCTCACTAGTTAGGAGGGAGTAATAACCTAACTAGACCATTACAGTTGAAGTTCAGAGCTACAAAGACCTTTGCCGACAGTCTCAAAGATCATACGCCGAGATCGTCGGAAGAGAGAACTTCAAGTCTGCCTCAGTATCTAGACTACAGAGACTCTGCGCTTCAACAACGTCAACATAGTTTACTATTATTGCAATTTACATGTTTATGTGTTTATAGGTCTCATTGTATCCATTCATGTGTGACGATATCTTGGAGGGAGATTGTTAGCCTTGCTATTTTATAAAAGATAACGTCACACATAAAGAAATGGACTAGATATCATACAAATAGTACTTTAGGGACTATTATTGTAATATAGGCAAACATGTGATGTAATGAGCCTATAAATACCCCTCATGACTCTCCATGAGGGGTGTGGGAAAGTGTGTGTATTGTTTTATTTATTTTCTTTTAATATAAACCATTTTCTCCACCTTTCTCTCTCTACTTTATCTCTCTAAAATAATGATGTATTTTGATCAACCGCGACCTCCCGAACGTGTTTATTGGTGATATCACTACATGTATCCATAAACCATTCATCACACAAAAGGCAACCATCGGGCCGGAATGTGACCCCCGCTCCAAAACACATCATCATTTGGGTCGCATGCGCGAGAAACAGGATAAGCATCCTCCCAATTGGAAATCACACAACATCAATTAGGTCGCTAACCTAATCGGAATCACACTTTCATGTATCACATAGCATTATTACGATAACATTATAAGTCCAAGCTTTTAAACCACACATAATCACAGTAACTCAAATCATTTAAGACAAGCATCATTCCCATCCCAAGTTTAAAAACAAAGTAAAATATGGGACTATGAACTCACCTTAAACTCCGCAACTTCCACAAAAACAACACACAATCTATAGCACACATAAATAATCCACATTACACAAGGTCAAGCTAAAAGCTACAACCCATGTAATACACATATGATGGATGTCTAAGACTCATATGACCCACTATGGATCTCCTAGACACCACACTAACCACTACCATAACTTAAAACTCACTAAATCCCTTGCACTCTTAAAATCAGAAAACACATAATTTTTGGGTACATTCGCCCACATAAAATTACGACAAATAAAGCTTAAAAACTCACACCAAAAATTCACCATGGTCTCTCATAAGCACAGAAGCTAATCCCAGAAGGCCATAGACCAATAACACACACAAATACTCATAATAAATTCAAACTTGTCAACTACTCAAATTCGGATCTGAACGCACACCAAAAAATTTTGATTTCCATAAAATACTTCCACAAGTTTTTATCGCGAATCCTCTTCGTGGTAGTCTAATATAACCTAATACTTAACTTTTCCAGAAGGCCTAGTCAAAATACCACTTTTACAACCACATGACACCCTCAAACGTTTACCCAAAATATGTCCCGGTTTGACAGCTTTGACACCTTAACAAAGAAAAATCAAAAGACCGACTTTCCGACCTTAAAATCGATCGTGGCTGGACTTTTTGGAAAGCTCTTTCATTATACTTCAATTTAGACCTAAAATTCGTGACTTAACTCTTCATCATCTGTTCTTTACACTCTCATCTTTACAGCCATAATTTTCTGTCCAAACCCTAACTCAATAACTAGCATGTGTTATGCTCAATTTTCTTAACCAAACATCATAATACAATCATTAATTGATCCCCACATGTTTTAATTAATTAATTTACAGAAACGTACAAACCCTAGATCCATCATACTTAATATTACATGAATTCCAATAATTAATCAAACAATTGAACATAGGGTTTAAAGATTTTACCTTGATTCTTGATTATTGCTTCCAAATTACAAACCCTAATTTTTCTTCTTCTTTTTCTCTCTTGGATCGACTAAAATTGCAGGAAAATAGTTTTGGGAACTTTAATTTTGTATTTATAATTATTTAGTGGATAATTACCTAACTTAGTGTTGTAATTGGGCTACAATTGGGTTTCTTTTCCCCCCTTTTTCTCTTATTGCCGAAATTCTACATATATATGTATATTTATTTTTATTTTTTATTAAATTTATTTATTACACTCAAAACCTCGTATTTTTTATATTTTATGTATTCCCATAACAAAACCTAACGTCTTTCGCGATAAACCTTAATTTTACGATAAACCGGAAAATAATCATTTTCAAAATAAAGTTTCCAAAAATAGAATTTCACACTCTTTTTGAAATATAACTCATAAAAACAAATCCCACGTAACTTACTAACACTCAATTACTTGAATGAAGCCTCGTTACGCAAAAACACAAAAACACCAAAAACTACACAAGTCATTTCTACACCACAAAGGTGATCAAAATGAACTTTCTCAAATTCCAAACTTTTCAAATCACAATAAAACCATTTACGCAAAGGGATTTAGTGCTAAAACTCACCTATATCACACATATAACACTACAATCACCTATAACACATCAAACAAACGTCAACCGAGTCAAGACTATCAGTCAAACCGACCTGCTAAAACCACGGTTGTTACATCATCCCCCACTTAGGGAAATCGCGTCCCGAGATTTCAACTACACGAGTCACCACTCACAACAGCAAAAGAATATTTATGGATATTTAAGCGGATAAATACCACCTCATAAAATCACAGAGAAAGAATCGCAAAAATGTGAACCGACTAAATACTCGAATTCACACGATAGAAAACACTCCGACACTCCAATGATACACGAAAATAGATACACTCCCCGATCAACAACACCAACGATCAAAACGACTTTTCACAGGTAGGTACGATACTCTCGAACCAAATGAAAAACAAACTGGTAACCGCAAGACGCACTCACAAATAACAGATACCCATAAAACAAACATTTATGAATACCCCGCATCTAACTTCCACGATCTAAAATCCAACTACAAACGATCTACTTCACCAACCACATCAGCAAACAAATTTGGGTACTTAAATTTCATCGGATCCTCACGTTCCCAAGTAAACTTAGGACCACGCTCAGAATCCCAACATACCTTTACCAACGCTATCTCACCACACTTCAAACTCTTAACATCTCGATTCCATAATCTCAACAGGTTTCTCGACAAAACGAAGAGTCTTGTCAACCTTACATTCATCTAATGGCACATGCAGACTAGCATCCGCCAACCACTTCTTTCCATTAGTTACGTAAAACGTATCATGCACTCTACTTCACTCCCCAGGCAAACTCAACCGATATATCTCAAATCCAATCCTTTCCGTAAATCTCAAATGGTCCTACGTATCTCGGTGTTAGCTTGCCTTTCTTACCGAAACGCACAACACCCTTCCAAGGAGATACTTTTAACCTCACATATCACCAACACCAAACTCTAAGGGCTTACAGCAATTATTCGCATAACTCTTTTTTTTGGCGATCTCTTGCTGCCTTAAGTCTTTCCTTAGTCACAAAACCTTATTCATAGACTCTCGTTCTAGTTCAGGACCAATTAGTTGGCTCGTTCCAACCTTTGCCCACAGAACAGATGACCTACATTATCTTCCATACAACTTTTCACATGACACATACTCCATACTAGAATGATAATTGTTGATATAGGAGAACTCAGCTAAGGGTAAATGTATACCCCAGCTTCCTCCAAAATCAAACACACCCATACTCTCAGCTCACCATCCATCGCCTGATTTGTACGCTCACTTAGTTGACTCATTAGAGAATGATAAGTCGCACTCATCTACATACGCATTCTCAAGACTCCATAACACGTTTACCACTATCGCGAAGTAAGTATTTCATCATGTTTCTTGCGACACCCCATGGCTCATTACCAACTTACTGAGCGAAAAGTCTCGCCTACTCCTCCATACATCTCTTGCAAAGGTAATGATATGTCTTATCCATTCTCGGATGTATCAAATACCTTGCACGACTGCTGTCCTTACGCTTCCTCTCAATAGAACCAATAGATGGTCCCCAAAGTACATTCCTCCATCTTCGTTCCTTTCCATTTACTGGTCTAAACCAAGTAATCATTCTTCTTACATGTTCTCATCCTTGAACCACTCTCTCTAGGCTGTCAACATCATCCCCGTAACTCCGAACTGAATTATCATAATCATTGCTCACCAACATCTAAGTTTCACTCGTTCACTCCCGCTCAGCGCTCTTACCACGATGTCCACCCTTTCTTGACGGTGGCGAATCAGACAATCGTAGTCACTGAGAAATTCCACACCCAACTTCTCTTCAACATACATTAACCTCTTGTCAAATATATGCTATAGATTCTTATGATCCGTGTAGATAACACTTCCTGCTCCATACAAATATCATCTCCAAGTTCTACTTCCCAACTTTAAACCATGTATCACACAGTTCCTCTTATGGATCTTCCACCTCCGCGATGCCTACGCAATCTATAGAAAGATAAAAATGAATCGCCAATAGTACCTGCCATTCCTAAGGACAATCGTCTCTTAGATGGTGTCTTAGGTACTTTCCACTCCTCACTACTTTTATCTTACTAATGTCCACGAACACTCGCAATCGTTGACCACCTTCCTGAAGAACGTACATCTTAAAGCTACACCTCTCACTTGAACAACTTGGCAAACACCCTCTTCTTCTTCAACGAACAAAATGATAATCAAAATGACAATCTATCTTAAGTAAACGACGCGAACCATGAAACCGGTCGAACTAAAACGTATATCAACGAACTCAAAAGGGGTACGAATTACCGACTAACGAAGTAACGAACATCAAAATCAAAGCTAGAAAAACACAATGAGAAATTTTCCCCCAATAAAAATAGACACGGATAAAATGTTCATGAAAACCCATACAAATATATATATATATATATATATAATACACGTACCCATAAAACATCCACAAGCGTACCTCAACGAAAGAAACACTCGATGAACCAAATACATAACAAGTTTGGTAAATGAGAACCATAGATAGTTCTTATTCCCGTACTCGACCTTCCAAAAGCAAATGAACACCGTTTTTTTTTCACACTTTATTTTCACCATAAAATTAATAGTTCCCAACAAATGACCTTGAAATACCCAAAACGAATTTTAAAATACCATAAGGACTTTAATTCAGCCTCTTATACGAATGCGAAAAACACAGAAGAATCACATAATCAAAATAATCACCAAACGAATCTCATACCAGGGAAAACTCACGCAAATACATTGCAAACCAAACGATAAACTTATAGATTCATTCGTACAACGATCAACTAAAATCATAAAAAAAAAACACCGATACTAACAAGTCACAAAACATGTTACAAAATTCAATTGGTGTGTGTAAATGAGGGATCAAATATCCACACCAACTCGTCACGAACCAACAATACTTGAAGAATAGCATAACATTCATCTGAGGAATGAATGTATGGAATAACCAAAGAAACGAACCAGTATCCAACAAAAACGAATTTAATTACCCAACACCTATCACGACGTCAAAGGGAAAGAATATGGCACCTGTACCATCATGGTACGAATAGGAATGCCAACCCAAGAATTTGGTATACAAACGGAGTGCCTAGCAAACGAATCAACTTAAATACCACAAAATAAGTACCCACCAATAATTGAGGTATCAACATATGATAGGTAGGATGGAATCTTACCACCTACACACCCCAACATATAACGACTACCTAAACGGTTAAGAGAATACTTCTCTAACCATACAGCCATCACCAATCATGATATCACATACCATCTACCACAACATATAATAACAAACATCAATCAATGCAATAATTGTCACAAGTCCACATGTGTGATACCCTTATAATTATGTTCGCGACCATAGTTATAAAGCTATTCCACACGCATACTTACTTCCAAAACCACACATCTCAATGATAAGGCACATATACCACATAGCACCTAATATACTATGCAATCCATGCTATCATACTTGCAAGTCCACTTGTGTCGTGACGCATATATAATTATGTTGGCAACCATAATTATCTATGCCCCCTTTCATAAGTGTACTCCCTCCTATGACAACACATCATGCAAACAAACATGCAAACAAAAACAAAAGACGTCGCAAACAATCATCTCGCATGGAACAATTCCAACGATCATGTAAACTCTATAATCAAAATCACTTGGATAAGGTCGATCCAATATCCAAGAGTAATCACGCTCCAACATGGCTCTAGACGGAAAAAGACAATATACGAATTCAAAAACATAACACAAAACAAAAGACGTCGCATAATGGCTCAACTCCACTCTCGCACTTTTCTCCCCACTTAGATCAATTCAACTTACTACTCGTTGTGGACTCTAGATCTGAATCCACACCATTCCAACCTAACTCCCTTTCATCTTTACTCAACCACCCATTCATGTTTCCTACATGTTGAGGTAGTCGACAACATGCAAAACCATTTTTATTCTTTTCTTCCAATTCCACATGATTCACAAGCGCATATAAATCACGAGGTTTAGACTAAACCACATCTCATTCCTATGTGAAGTGAAGACACTACCAAGGGTATTTGGTAATGGCTCCATCTCCAGAAATCACTGTGGTTCCAAACCCCTCCACCTCTTCTCCACCAACATTTCCCATAAACGTCCTCTCCTTGTCCGAACATAGATACATGCTATCAGGAAATCGGATTATGCAGTTAATCCGTTTCATCCGACCACTTCTCTCGCATCCGATAGCGACAACGGTAGTCCAACGAAGCATCTTAAGAGCGGAAGACGATATAATAAAGTCGATATATACAATACTACATATAGGGGATAAAATAGACGTCCGAAACTCAATAAAACATCTCATAAATATAGAAAAATAGACATATAAAATACTATAAATACACATAGATCCTAAATGCAACTATATGAGGGACTCCTAAGTTATAGTCTAGGTTCAACCACCTAATTCTCTATAACCAAGGCTCCGATACCAATCTATCACACCCCGCCACGGCGGAAACGCGAGGGTATAACTTCATGGATATCATCACAACACCTGGTGTCTATATAGAGGACAACTACACGCACAAAAATAGAGCAAAGTACAAACACAAAGTGTTGTAACAATACCCCAAAACAAAATAACCAAAACAAAATCCGGAACAATACATAAATTCAAACATAGATGCTAAACCACTTCCAATGCAACTAAGGTCTCGTCTATCCACATCCTTCTATCTTATCATTAGAAAGCTCACCTGAAAATGATGCTTAAAATGTCAACATTACATTGGTGAGATTCATAGGTTTAAGACTCATACACGCTAGGCAACCAAAATCACCGTGATTATAAAATATAGCTGGACAAATAAATATAGTTATCATACAAGCTACATGTATCCATAAACCAATCATCACACAAAAGGCAACCATCGGGCCGGAACGTGACCCCCGCTCCAAAACACATCATCAATTGGGTCGCATGCGGAAGAAACAGGATAAGCATCCTCCCAATTGGAAATCACACAGCATCAATTAGGTCGCTAACCTAATCGGAATCACATATCACACAGCATCAATTAGGTCGCTAACCTAATCGGAATCACACTTTCATGTACCACATAGCATTATTACGATAACATTATAAGTCCAAGCTTTTAAACCACACATAATCACAATAACTCAAATCATTTAAGACAAGCATCATTCCCATCTCAAGTTTAAAAACAAAGTAAAATATGGGACTATGAACTCACCTTAAACTCCGCAGCTTCCACAAAAACAACTCACAATCTATAGCACACAAAAATAATCCACATTACACAAGGTCAAACTAAAAGCTACAACCCATGTAATACACATATGATGGATGTCTAAGACTCATATGACCCACCATGGATCTCATAGACACCACACTAACCACTACCATAACTTAAAACTCACTAAATCCCTTGCACTCTTAAAATCAGAAAATGCAGGATTTTTGGGTACATTCGCCCACATAAAATCACGACAAATAAAGCTTAAAAACTCACACCAAAAATTCACCATGGTCTCTCATAAGCACAGAAGCTAATCCCAGAAGGCCATAGACCAATAACACACAAAAATACTCATAATAAATTCAAACTTGTCAACTACTCAAACTCGGATCTGAACGCACACCGAAAAGTTTTGATTTCCATAAAATACTTCCACAAGTTTTTATCGCGAATCCTCTTCGTGGTAGTCTAATATAACCTAATACTTAACTTTTCCAGAAGGCCTAGTCAAAATACCACTTTTACAACCACATGACACCCTCAAACGTTTACCCAAAATCTGTCCCGGTTTGACAGCTTTGACACCTTAACAAAGAAAAATCAAAAGACCGACTTTCCGACCTTAAAATCGATCGTGGCTGGACTTTTTGGAAAGATCTTTCATTATACTTCAATTTAGACCTAAAATTCGTGACTTAACTCTTCACCATCTATTCTTTACACTCTCATCTTTACAGCCATAATTTTCTGTCCAAACCCTAACTCAATAACTAGCATGTGTTACGCTCAATTTTCTTAACCAAACATCATAATACAATCATTAATTGATCCCCACATGTTTTAATTAATTAATTTACAGAAACTTACAAACCCTAGATCCATCATACTTAATATTACATGAATTCCAATAATTAATCAAACAATTGAACATAGGGTTTAAAGATTTTACTTTGATTCTTGATTATTGCTTCCAAATTACAAACCCTAATTTTTATTCTTCTTTTTCTCTCTTGGATCGACTAAAATTGCAGGAAAATAGTTTTGGGAACTTTAATTTTGTATTTATAATTATTTAGTGGATAATTACCTAACTTAGTGTTGTAATTGGGCTACAATTGGGTTTCTTTTCTCCCATTTTTCTCTTATTGCTGAAATTCTACATATATATGTATATTTATTTTTATTTTTTATTAAATTTATTTATTACACTCAAAACCTCATACTTTTCATATTTTATGTATTCCCATAACAAAACGTAACGTCTTTCGCGATAAACCTTAATTTTACGATAAACCGAAAAATAATCATTTTCAAAATAAAGTTTCCAAAAATAGAATTTCACACTCTTTTTGAAATATAACTCATAAAAACAAATCCCACGTAACTTACTAACGCTCAATTACTTGAACGAAGCCTCGTTACGCAAAAACACAAAAACACCCAAAACTACACAAGTCATTTCTACTCCACAAAGGTGATCAAAATGAACTTTCCCAAATTCCAAACTTTCCAAATCACAATAAAACCATTTACGCAAAGGGATTTAGTGCTAAAACTCACCTATATCACACATATAACACTACAATCACCTATAACACATCAAACAAACGTCAACCGAGTCAAGACTATCAGTCAAACTGACCTGCTAAAACCACGGTTGTTACAACAATCCTTGTCTCACCCACCTCAACTTTAGAGTCTCCAAAATGAAGCAAAACCTTTTCTTTTGGAAAATGTTTCCCCTTTAAACCAACAAACCAAAACCGTGTCACCTTCTCAACCTTCAAAATAAAGCCCGCTACAACCTCCAACACACATTTTCATCCTTAAACAACCTTAGCCTTGTTTTTGGAAAATGTTTCTCATTAAGAAAAATGATGATTTCCTTGTAGCATTTTATGTTCTTAGTTTATTTTTAGTTTTTCTTTATTTTTAAGAAGTAGGATGTTGTCGTCCTAATTTCTTGTCTTTGACTTTCTAAGAGTCAAAATTTTACATAAAATGAATTTCATTCTACTATAAGGTTTGCATTGTTTGTTGACCATTTAGATATAATGAGTAAACTATACCTCGCTATGGTAGCATACATATATCTTGTGTTTTATAAACTAGACTTTCTTTTTGTAGGATCATTATCCATGTTTTCTTTCTTTGATACTCCATTTAGGGGAGTAATATTCAAGGGGGGCATGAGTATTGCATTATTCTGCTTCGCAACTCTTAGTTGTGTTTTAGACATGAAATGCTTTCATGACTTGTCTTTTGCGGCAACTAACTTTTTTTCTTGTAGGTTCAAAATCCATGTCTCCTCTCTTGGCACTCCATTTAGGGGGAGTATCGTCCAAGGGGGAGCAAGTGCATACTTCTGCTTCGCTACTCTTCTTTTTGTTTCGACAAAAAAAGGGAGAATTTATATATAAACTTGTTCTCATTTTTTTTCCTAACTCTTGCATGTCACATCATCTTAGCAAAAACAAGTTTTAATACTAACTTTATAAGACTTAACATTAAAACTAGTGGCTTACTTATAAATAAAGTTTATGTTTTGTCATCAACAAAAAGGGGGAGATTGTTAATACAAATATCGCCTAAAAACGTTATTTATATTTTACGATCTTTGCTAAGTTTTGTTAATGACAAAGTATGAACTTTAGCTAATAGTAAATCATCACTTTAGTGTTTAAGTCTTTTTTAACTAAGGTTTACATTTCCTTTTAAACAAAACATTGTTTTTATTTCTTTAATTAGAAAGTGTCTTGTCACATCATACATTTATGGCAAGCTTGTGTATTTGACTTGCCATAACATCTTACACATTTTTGGAAGCTTTCCAAATTGGATTCAATGTGTTTGACTAGTTGTTGTTGATGTGACTTTGGTTGGTTTGAATGATTTATTGCAAAACCTACTGCAAGCCTGACGGAACCCTGGGGGTACACGGGCAGAACCCATCTGAGGGTTCCACCGTATCCGCCAGACCTGCTGTTTGTTTTGCTATAAATACCAAGCCACTTGTTTGTTTTGAGTCATCACTTTAGGACATATATTTTCATATACTCTCTCAACTAACTCAGTAACATTTGACTTGTGTGATCCTCTTATGTAGCAAGGGACTTCACAAGCTCATCCAAGAAGTTACAAGTTTCAACTCTAAAGTTGCAAGACTTGTTAGCTTTGTTATGTATAAGCTTTGGTAGTTTATACTTCATTTGTATCATGTGTGTAGAAGTGTTCGGTTAGTATTTTAGGCCTCAAAATACATAGTGTGTCGGGAGTTGTTGTACCCTTATAAAAGAACTAACGGGAGTGGTTGTACCCTTGGTAAAGAACTCGACATCTAGCTTAGTGTCGGTAAAAGTGTAAGCGTCGATGGGAGTGGTTGTACCCTTGTAAAAGAACTCGACATCTAGCTTAGTGTCGGTAAAAGTGTAAGCGACGATGGGAGTGGTTGTACCCTTGTAAAAGAACTCGACATCTAGCTTAGTGTCGGTAAAAGTGTAAGCAACGTTGTAAAGGTTTCTCCACCGGGAAAGGAGCTTGTTGATTAGTGCTTATAACTCTCGAGTTGGAAACTCGGGGCGTGGATGTAGGGCAAGGAAAAAGAGTCCTTGTAGCCGAACCACGATAAACAATCGTGTTGTGGTTTGATCGTTTCTTTCTTTGTCTTTGCTTATTACATATTGTCTTTAGTTAGAATTGTTAATCACACGTAAAGCTTTTCAAAGAATTAAACAAGTAAAGTTGTGCTTATATCTTTAAACAAACGTAAAGTTTTAAAAGATAATCAAGTTAAAAAAAAAGCGGTAAACTATTCAACCCCCTTCTAGTTTTCCACACATTTTTTTTATGCATTTGTTTTAATTTGTTGTAATTAATGGGAGTATACATCTCATATGTATCGGTATTATCTTGTGCGACTTGGCCAACCGCACAAGAAAGGGCAAAATTCTGAACAAAAGATTGTTCAAAACAAAATCAAGGAGCCTATTATAAAGCCATGAAAACAAAAAATGAAAAATAGACTGTAGTTTCGGCTATGAAAGTATGTAAGTATTTGATAATCGTATTATTGAATGACATAAGTTCGGTACAATGACAATATATATAGGATACAAGACATACGGGCCTAAATACCCTAAGCCTAATCGTCTAACACTCCCCCGCAGTTTGAGCGGGAGGAGACCGAACACTCAAGCTGTCACGAAACTCAGCAAACAAGATATACGATAACCCTTTTGTAAAAATATTAGCATACTAAAACCGAGAAGGAGCATATAGAACTCGAACTTGACCGGTAGCAACCAAATCACGAACAAAATGAATATTAATCTCAATGTGCTTTGTCCGCTGATGCTGAACAGGATTAGAGGACAAGTACACTGCACTCACATTATCACAATAAACAATAGTAGCTGAGGACAAAGGTGTATGAAGTTCACGAAGTAAATTCCGAAGCCAACATGTCTCAGCTACAGCGTTGGCAACACCACGATACTCAGCCTCAGCACTAACGAGAAAGCGTTGGCTGACGCTTAGAGCCTATTATTTCACAAAACATATAAATTCAAAGAAATAAGGAGAACAAATGTCATCTGGTTTTGATTGTTTGCCATTTTTTTTTGAAGTAGAATGATTATAACTAAGTTTATAGCATGAATAAATGAATGAACATATACGGTTACTTATATAGTGATTTTGTTGACAAAAATTGTGCCAAAATATGAAATTGAAGTACACATTTTATAGGGAAGTTTGTTGAAAGTGGATGTCTCTAGTCACCTATCTTTAAAAAACTACTTTTGACTTATCCTCATATACCTATTATAAAACGTGGGACAAATAAGTGAAAAAGAAGTCACGTGTAATCCACCTGACATGTGAGATGAATTTATGTGGCCAAGATTTGTTTTACAAATCATCGTACGGTTTATAGATTATGCCACGTCACATTTATTTCTCTTTGTAGCGTCAGCAATAGATAAGCATAATATACGAGAACAAGTATTTGAATACATCCCACATCGGCCTGCGTACAATAATTAAGGGGAAGTGGTGCCGTATAAAAACAGATACATGATATTGTAGAATCACTTACCTGGATGGGGTCAATGGATGATCAAAAAGGTCCATGGCCTAGGTTGGTGACCTCATTGCACTTTTGAGGGGTGCCTGCCTAAGGTCGGCTAAAGAGGTCGAACCTACATCATAATTTGTTGAAGGGGCTTGCGTTCGCGCAGCCCCGTCCAATACTTGAGTTAAAAAGTTACTTTAAGCCGTACTATTGTAAACTGTTGTCCAAGTTCCATGTCATCTTATTGATTAATGAATAAGATCTTGATCACAACTTTTTTTCTGGTCTTGATTTAGTAAATCCATACATGGGCCTGCTATGAAAAAACAACTTAGTTCATTAATTCATCATCACATAAAACTCGACATTTCGACAATTTTGTTATCATAAGAAAAAATTATGCATTTTAAGAAATTTTAGCACTATTTGCTTGTAATCCTTTACTCGGTTAATAACAACGTAATTCATAACATCGAACACCAGAACCAAAACTCATTAGACGAAATCGTCTGGGCTTTAAACTCAGTATAAAATTCTACATATATTAGCAGCCTCATATAGAAACATTAACTTAACTGTCCAGAAGTGAAGTCAAATAGCATAAGTGAAGTATATGCTTAACTGATTCGATTGCAATTTATATAAAAAATTGTAATCGTGTATCGGACACCTTTGAATAGTCTTCCCTGTAGGGATGTTGTTGCTTATTCGTAGACTCTATTTATTTATTTGGACATGAATATGGTATAACTTATAATGATAAATTGATAACATAACATTTACTTGCATATGTATCTTGCAATAGTTACCAGGATTCAACGAGCCCAAAAAGTTAGGATATGGGTTGTGGGTCTATGTATGCATAATTGCATATATATACCCTGTCTAAAAGCATAATTAGTTGAAAAGAAATGTTTATCTCTGATTCATACGTTAAACATATCGATTGACGTTTACATGAAAATATGAAATGCAGGTATTTGATCTGTGCCAAAAGATGAGGGCGCTTGCTGTTTTGTTCAGAAGAGGAAGAACAACTCCGTTACCAGAAAGCCTTAAACAAAACTTAAGTGCAAAGAAGCGCTCCCTTGAAGATGAAGCAATAGGATTTCAATGAACACTCGAGTGGTCGAGATGTCATATGGTACATAAATATAGATGTCACATGGTACATAAGTATAGATACTGTATATAACCAACTTACTACTAAAATAATCACATTCATTTAGAAACAAATTCAACGACTAAATATACGATATACATCAATGATACACATTTGTGATGTAACATTTGTCATCTGAAAGATTGGCAGATTGATAATTCTATCGTAATTTCTACTCGAATCAATACTCTATAAATTTGATGCAATCCCACATCGGTGGGGAGAGCAAAGACAAAGGCTAGTGGGGTAATATAAAATGGGCAAGAGGCTATTGGAAAAGGTACTTACCTGGACGGAGTCAATGGATTATCAAGAAGGTCGTCCATGGCCTAGATTGGTGACCTCCATTGCACTTTGGAGGGGTGCCCGCCTAAGGTCGGCACAAGTGGTCGAGCCTACGTCATAATTTGTTGCAGTGGGGACCTGCGTTCGCGCGGCCCCTTCCCATAACAAGTATCTAAATTTTAAATGTTATCTGAAGTATCTAAATTTTAAATGTGGTCTGTGTAATTGGTTTTCATAATTTGTTGCAGTGGGGGCCTGCGTTCGCGCGACCCCTTCCCATAACAAGTATCTAAATTTTAAAGGTGGTCTGTGTAATTGGTTTTACCAAAAGGCTTGTAATACTGTACCAAGCGACACATTCTGAGACCAAACGGCTTGTAATACTGTACCAAGCGACACATTCTGAG